>CM070711.1:32806818-33478103 GCA_036346275.1 Otatea glauca
GTTCCAGCTCCTCCACCATGGGAAGCTCGCCCGGTGAAAGCGAGTAGCTGTGTGCCGGCGTTTGAGCGTAGAGCCATTGAACGCCGACCCTTGTTGGAGGCGGCTTTACCTCCAGTACTCCGTGCTCCGGCGAGGCGGTGGAGGCGAAGCCACCAGGCGCCCGGCGCTCGGCGGACACATCCTTCGAGCCTTGCACGGAAGAAGTGCCTCCCTAGCGCCCGATCGCGGCTCGATCCCCAGAAGGCCGCCGCGGCGTGATGAAGATGGCGATGTGGAGGACCCCATTGGGGTTGAGATGGTGCACCTCCACCTTGTAATGAAGCAGACCCCGGACGAATGGAGTGCGGCGGGCCAAAGCCGCGCTCGAAGAGCGGCGGGCACCACGATCTCGTCGCCCAGCGGCCTTGGTAGCAGCCCGGTCGGCACCCTCCAGTAGGAAAGGTCTGCGGCATGAGAAGCCCTTCTTCACCAAGCCAGGCGCCATGTTTGTCTTCTTGTGAACACTCGGCCCGCGACATCTTCACGGGGAGGCGACTAGAAGGTGAAAGAAAGGTGGGGTTTTCTTTCCTTAGCTCTCTAGTGCTTTTCTTGTTTGAGGCGAGCGGAAGGCAAGAAAGCGTGACCACTGAAAGCACCCAACGGCGTATTTATAGAGGGCGAAGCGACGCCCGCCAGCGGCCGCCCGTCAAGCGAGCGTCGCGACCACCCTCGCTGTCGCGCCCGGCTGGTAACTCGATTTCCAATACCACTCCGCTTTTAATCCTGTCTTGTCGGTGAAGAACCATAAAGCGCCGCCCGAACAACGTGTCCCGTAACCTCTCGGTCTCGCCTTTAGGCGGAGCAGTTGCTCGGCGCCGCGAAAGCCAACGGGCGGCTGCGGCCCCGGCAGCAAAAGTTTTGTGGCTTGCGCCGGGAGCAGTGAGGTATGGGTTCAAAAAGGCCTACCCTACGGATGGGTATAAAGGCCGCCCAGCAAAACTTGAGCAAGAGGCGGTATGAGGTGAGCCACGGTGGGCCTCGGTTAGGTCGGTGATGGCCTAATCACCTCTACTCGCGTCTGAGACCATACTTCACTCTCAGGAGCTCATCAATGGCGGCGGCCGGTGTGCTCTGGGTGGCGGACGACCTAGAGTCCATCTGGGATTGAGTAGAAAGGTTTTTATGGGTCGCCTGGCGGGGCGGGACACCCTACTGCAGGACCGTCCGCTCGGAAGGGTCCCCTTGGCGAGGACCTCCGGGACCCACTCGGACTACCGCTATTGGCTCCACGAGCACGGCGTTCAAACCAGCAGCTTGCAGTGGCGCGCTCATCCCCTCGGGTCCACACTGCGGATGGGGTATACATGTGGGATAGGCGGCCATTCCTCTGCGACTACCCTGCGCCCGGCGAGGACTCGAGAAGGATGCCCACGTCCGGCTACGGCGGTAGCGAGCACTCCGTCCGGCTCGGCGGTAGCGAGCACTCACGTCTAGCTACGATGGTAAGCGAGCACTCCGTCCGGCTACGGCGGTAAGCGAGCACTCACGTCTAGCTACGACGATAGCGAGCACTTTCGGACACCGAACCTCACGAGGCATCCGGTCGTCCTGCCCGACCAAGGCATTCGGACACCGAACCTCTCGAGGCATCCGGTGCGTCCTGCCCGACCAAGCGATCGGACACGAACCTCTGGAGGCATCCGGTCGTCCCTGCCGACCAAGCCAGCATCTAGCTCTGACGTTAAGCGAGCACTTTCGGACACCCGAACCTCACGAGAGGCATCCGGTCATCCTGCCGACCAAAGCGATCGGACACTAGAACCTCACGAGAGGCATCAGGTCGTCCTGCGCCGGCCAAGGCGATCGGACACTAGAACCTCACGGAGGCATCCGGTGCGTCCTGCCGACCAAGGCCTTTGTCTAGCTCTGACGATAAGCGAGCACTCGGACACGAACCTCTCGGAGGCATCCGGTCGTCCACTGCGACCAAAGGCCATCTGCTTCTGACGTTAAGCGAGCACTCGGACACCCGAACCTCACGAGGCATCGGTCGTCCTGTGAGCCAAGGCGATCGGACACTAGAACCTCCGCGAGAGGCATCGGTCGTCCTGCCGGCCAAGGCACCGTCCATTTCTACGGCGGTAAGCGAGCACTCACGTCTAGCTACGGCGATAGCGAGCACTCGGACACCGAACCTCACGAGGCATCCGGTCGTCACCTGCCGACCAAAGCGATCGGACACTAGAACCTCACGGAGGCATCCGGTCGTCCTGCCGACCAAGGCAGCTGCATCTAGCTACGGCGTTAAGCGAGCACTCGGACACGAACCTCACGGAGGCATCCGGTCGTCCTGCCGGCCAAGGCACTCGGACACGAACCTCACGAGAGGCATCGGTCGTCCCTGCCGACCAAGGCAGCTTTGTCTAGCTTCTGACGTTAAGCGAGCACTCGGACACCGAACCTCACGAGGCATCCGGTCGCCCTGCAGAACCAAGGCGCAAATCCTAGCGATTAAAATTAAAGCAAACTCATCATAAAGACATTTTCATAAAGAAAAAGAAAATTTCATTATAGGCCAGCGAGCTCAAACTTTACGACTTTACACGATGCCAGCGGATACAAGAGTGGCCACTTTGCACCGCGCGGGACTCTACCGCCTAGAACCTATCAAACATCCGTGCGGCATCGGTGGCACCGGCGGCATCTTTGGTAGGCCCTTGCACGGTCGGCGGGACAGCCGGTGCGTGCGCGAAATGTTTCTGTGCGATGCCTCATTGCCGTTCGGCGACATCAGCGGCCGCTCCGCTCTGATCGGCGCCCTTGCGCCATCGCCTCGAAGGGCCCCCTTACCACCTCGAGCCTCGGGCGGCCTCGGCGGTGGCGTCAACGAAGCGGCGTCACGGGCTGCGACTTCTTCCTCCTAAGCTCGGCCATCGCTGGTCGAACTCGGCCCAAAGCTTCGGCGGAGGATCTTCTTCTTCCACCGCAGCGCCATCGCGAAGCTAAAGACTAGAGGGTGTCTCGAAGCCATTTGAAAGAACAAAAGAAGAGCTCTCATCCCCTTCAAGCAAGCTACAACGCACATATATATATATCCGGACGAAGGAGGCTAAGCGTCTCGAGTAAATGCGGTCTTGGGAAAGCGAAGCATCCTTCACGAGAACCCGGCGATCAAGAAGGCGGCGGTAGCGGCGCGTAAACTATACTCGGCATGCGCATAGCGAGTGATAAAAGCCCCGCGGTTCAAATGCCCGGCCAAACTCGGGACAGCCGTCGGATCAGCGAAGCACGTGACGGAAATCGCTTAGCGGATCAATTTGGACCCGACCGACCGGCCAGCCACCACTTTCGTCAAGTTCAACCCCAGCCGAATCTGCAGAAATCGCTCTGGGAGTTCGGGGCTCTTAACGAATACTAATAAAAGGATACCCCAACGGTCAGGCGGCGAGGCGGTGACCTCAAGCATATCTCGATAGCAGGCGCGCCGCCGCTTGCTGACCGCCGAATCGCTGCGAGACCGCGCAAGACATCCGCTCCCGGCCGGCGAGAGGCGAATCCGACCAGACGGCGCTCAGAGCCCCTCTTGGCGGGCGGGATCTCCCGACTCCATCAGAACCAAGGTGGCGGACGGCGAGTGCGCGTGTCAGTCCTCATCGACCTACCGCACGTACCCCGAATGAGGTCAATCGGGCGACTATACAAGAGCGGTGGCTCCTTCCCAAGAAGATCTGGTACTGCGAGAAGACAAAGCTTCGGCCCCATCAACGATCCGCGTCTGATCTGGCGCCGCGCTCCCTCGGCGGCACCAACGTCACGCACCTCGGCGTCGGCGTCGCAAAAGTCCGAGAGGGCAAGTGCGCTATTTCAGGAATACCTAACCTCCACGACCACCAAGGCTACCAACCCGGCATGGGCAAGGCAGGTGGCGACCAGTCCACGGGACGAAGGGCCGGAGCTCCTAGCGTGGGTCACCTCGCTCTTCCTCCCAACTCTCGATGTAACTTGCCCCTTCATACGTATAAAAGGGGCGGGGCTAAGCGATTCAAGGAGGCGAGAGGAGAGGAGACATCGAAACGAGGAGACTAAGTCATTTAGGGGCCTCGTGCTGTAAAAACTATAGTGCAAAAAGCAATACAATCGGCCATCAGAGTGGGTAGGGACTTTCGGCCGAACCGGTATACATCTTGGACTCACGAGTCTAACCATTCGAGTGGGTGGGCGACCCCTAGACTTACAAATTTACTTGCGGCTCGCTCAGCGCCCGACACTAGGCGTGGCGTTTCGTTTACCGTCGTGGCTGGGCGTGAGTGCTCGTTCTGTCGTGGTGGGCGTGAGTGCTAGTTTACCGTCGTGGTGGGCGTGGGGCATCCTTCGAGAGTCCTCGTCGAGGCGAGGTAGCTGCGAGAAGAATGGCCACCGTCTATCACATGTATACCCCATCCGCGGTGTGGGACTGGAGGGTGAAGCGGCGCTGCGTTTACTGCGTTGGTTTGAGCGTCGTGCTCGTGGAGCCAATAGCGGGTAGTCAGAGTGGGTCTGGGAGGTCCCGCAAGGGGACCCTTAGGCGGATGGTCCCGAGTAGGGTGTCACAGCCTGCTTTGTGGGCGACCCATAAAAACCTTTCTTTACTCAATCCGTATGGACCTGGGTGGTTCGCCAACCCGAACACGGTGGTGTCGCTCATTGATGAGCTCGGGAGAGTGTGAAGTATGGTCTCGGGCCAGAGTAGAGGTGATTAGGCCGTCGGTAGACCTAGCGAGGCCCACCATGGGGCTCACCTCATACGCCCCTTGCTCAAGTTTTCTTTGGGGCGGCCTTATACCCATCTGGTGGGGTAGGCCTTTTGAACCTGACTTCTCGGCTGGGCCCTGGCGCAAGCCACAAAGCTTTGCCGTCTTGGGAGCGCGGCCGATGGGCTTCTCGCGCGTGCCGAACAGCCGTTCGGCCTAAAGCGGAGACCAAGAGGTTCTGGGACACGTTGTTGAAGCGGCGTCTTTATGGCTCTTATCGCTTTGACATGAGGATTAAAAGCGAGTGGTATTGGAAACTAGGAGTTACGGTGGCGCCATAAGCGAGGTGGGCCAGCGCTAACCGTTTGAGGAGTGCACTGCTTTCGGCGTTTGCTTATCCTCTATCATCATCGCGTTAAGTGCTCGGGTAATCCGCTTTCTTGCCTTCTTTGTCTCTGTCTCTGTCTGCGAAACAAGAAAAGCACCGAGAGAGCCAAGGAAGGAAAACCCGACCTTTCTTTCTCACCTTCGGTCGCCTCTTCCGTGAAGATGTCGTGGCGGAGTGCTCGCGCCAAAGACAACCCGTCGCTCGGCTTAGTGAAGAAGGGCTTCCTCATGCCGCGGGACCTTTCCGTTGGAGGGTGCGGCCGGGGCCGTCACCCCGGCGCGCGAAGCGGCGAGTCGTGGTGCCCCTCGTTCTTGGCGGCTTTGGCTGCATTGCACCCGTTAGTCCGAGAACTCTTTGTCTCACTACAAGGTGGAGTGCACCATCTCAGCCCCAATGGGGTCCTCCACATCGCCATCTTCATCCTGTTTGTGCGAGGCCTTCTGAGGATCGGTGCCAGGCGTTAATGGAGCACTTCTTCGAGCAAGGCTGCGGAAAGGCAGGCCGTCGGGCCGTGGCGCCCTGGTGGCTGGCCCTCGGCCGCCCGGTCGAACGCGGAGTACTGGAGGTAAAGCGCCCTCGTCCAACAAGGTGGCGTTACGAATGGCTCTCGTTGAGCGTCGGCAGCAGCGCCCTCGTTTCACCGTGAGCTTCCCATGGAGGAGGGCGGTGGGCGGAGGCGCCAAAAAGGAGAAGAACAAGTGGCCCGATCGTGGGCGGTCGGGGCTCAAAGAAGCGAGGCTCAGGGGCGTTGTTGTGTGCGCCTTTATGGGGATCTGCGTGCAACCCCTTGTGCCTGAGCCGCACCCTTGTTCGATATCACGGGGCCGTCCGGCCAGGCGAGGATGGCGAGAACTGGTGGCCGCGTCTGAGGTGGAGGCCGGGTGGCGGTATTCTGGCGGAAGTGCCACGGTGGCCACGGGTGGCCACGGAGCCATTCTCGGCTTACCCGCCAAATCTGGTAAGTCGGTGAAATTCCTTTACCTTCTCTTTTCTTTGTCCTTAGCACTTGAGTCCGGCCGGCATTCTGCATCCTCTTAGGGGCTCACGGGGATGTCTTCGGGCGCCGCTCGAGGATAAGGAGGCGGGCGGCCGCCCGGCGAAGGCAGTGACTCCTCCGCAAGAAGCGGAAGGAGGAAGGAGGAAGAAGAAGCATAAGGGCAGCAAGCGGCGGCGTGCGAGATGTCGGAGACCACGGCTGTGGGACAACCTCCAGCGGCGGCGGGGCGCCTCAAACCATCCCTATGGTGGGATTTTCTCGACCGCCCGTGGCGGCGGCCGGCGTGGACGGCCGGCGGCACCACGGGCCCGTGGCGCGGATCCCGAGCGGTGATCTTGCGCTTCATGATCGTCGCGGCGCCTCGGTGGAGGTGGCCGGAGGCGACGGTCGACTGCCCCTTGGCGGCGGCGAAGAGGCGCGCGTGCCGCGTACCGCTTCGGCCTTGTAAGTGTTTCTTTTATTGAAGCATTTTTTGCGGCAAAGCGCTTCGCGACTCTTGAATCTTTATGCGTCTGGCGCCTACGGGTGTGACCGTGGGCGTCTTGCGGCGACTCCATAAATGCGGCGCCGGTGATTTGGCGACTCCGTCGGGTCGGTGGCGGTCGCGGTGTCGGCGTCGGCGTATGATCGCCTTGAGGGCGGGGCCTCACCGGAGGTTGTGGCGAAGAAGAACTTCCGCGCCTCGGTGAGACCGCCGGACGGCGTGATCGTCCTTTCGGAGATGAGGCAGCGGTCGGTGGCGGTCGCGCCCGATCGAGGCAGTGGCGGCGGAGTGCTTGACCCCTTGTCCGGGGGAGTGCGGCCGATGCCCTCAGTGCGGTCGCAGGGGTTTCCCGAAGGTTGACCTCATCACCCTTGCCCATGGTGCTTTGGGCGGCGGCGTCCGCCCGAGCAGGCGGCGAGCGTGCGCGGGTGTAATCCGGGTGGGCGTCATGGGTCGGCGGAGGAAGCGAGTGGGCCGCCCCGGCAAAGCGCGGCTGGCCAGCGAAGCGAGATAGGCGAGATCCGTAAAGGTCGGCTCTTGCTCGGAGTCTTCCACGGTATTTGAGCACGATGGCGGGAGTCGGCCGATCGCCCGGATAGGTCGGCCGAAAAGTTCTAACTTTCGTTGCACATTTTTATAGTTCTTAGTGCGACTAGCGGGTGTCCCGTTTTGCGGCACTGCGGGCTTTCTTCGTGCGCGAGTTGAGCTCCTGCGGCGCTCAGGCGATCGTGAGCGGCTGCGGTGGAGGAGTCTGATCGAGTGCGCCTTGAGTGCGCCTAGTCCGGAGGCCATGGACATTAAGCGGTCGGAGGCGGTGGAGATCCGCGAGGGGTTTGAAGAGCCACAAAGGCCCTTTATGATGGCGCAGGAGCCAAGGTCTTGAGGCGAAAGTGGTGGGCGGAGTCCTCCTAACGGAGGTCACGAGGCCAAGGATGCGCCGTTGCGCGGAGGGACGCGCGAGCCGCGAACAACACGCTGCGGACCAGCGAAACCAGGCTCGGGGATCTTGTGGGAGTTCGTTCGGCGGCGACCGCTCGAAGAAGGCTGGTGGTGAGACTTCATCTGTGGCGAAGTCGGAAGGCAGCAATCGACCAACTCTGCGGCGGTAAGTGTCTCAATTCTTCAATTAAGTGCAGGGGTGCGACCCACAGGCGAACTTATCCAAAATCGCCGCAATCTGAGCGCGAGAAGAATCGGCGTCGCCGTGGAAGCGCGAAGGCAACAGCGGATGCTCGCGACGTGGCGATCATGGCGCGGGGCGAGTCGGCGGCGTTGAAGGTTCTGCGGAGGGCGGTCGGGCGAGATGGCGCGGGCGGAGGCCCGCCAAGGCGGTCGGGAAATCTGCGACGCATCCTTGGAGCAAGGCGGGCGAGTGCCCTTGCCCGTCTTGGCCGAGTGCGGACCGTGAGAGGCGGTGATCATCGGTAGCTGCGCTTGGAGCCGTCGTGGTGGTCAACACCGTCTCGCTCTCGGCGGCATCGACCTCGCGGTGGTGGGCAGCGGCGTGGCGAGCCGGACCGGCGAGAGATCGGCGAGTTTGAGCTCTGGTCGAGCCGCACGCCCGGGAGATCGCCAACCATGTCCCTGAGCTGCCCTCCGAGGAAGCGAGGCGACCAACTCTCGAATCGCCACGGTCGCCCACGGGAAGAATAAAAATAGTTAGCTTTATCCTTTTTAGATTGTAAAGACTGCTATGTAAACAATCTTGAATTTATCAAGTTCGAGAATCGCCTCTCGCCCTCTTTCGTATTTAGGGTGGCGTTTGACCAAACCATAGCCTTAAGGACCCGGGGGTCACTTATCGTGGGTTGGAGTCGTTTTGGAGGGCGAGGTGGATTGGAGACTTGGCTATCACGCGGTTAGGCGCACTTGTGAGGATAAGTGTTCTAGACCGGCCAGGATCTTTCCACTTGGGCACTTTCTTCTTAGCGAAGTGCTACTTAGCAACCATAGCCATTGGTATGGTAGTAACACTTGGGTTGAGAGGTTCTGCTCGGGATGGACATCATGACCGGTCGGGTCACGTGCCCTCATAAGCGCGTGGGGCGGTGAGTTCGATGCGGGGAGGAGTGTTCCCTCTGAGCCAAAGGTCACTCCACTCGGGTACTTCCTTCTTCAGCGAAGTGTTAGCAACCATAGCGGTTGGGCATGGTGTATGCACTTGGGTCGAAGGGTTACCGCTCGGGAAGGACCTTGTGGTCGGTTGGGTCATCAACCAGCATAGCGCCGGCCAGGAGCAGCTTGAGCAGGGCGCCGAAGGCAGCCCCAGTCGTCGCATGGCGACGGTGCTCGGAAGGAAAAAGTAAAGAGCATGCTAGGAAGAGGAAAGAGTTTAGGGATAGAATCGCCTTAACTTTTCTATATTCCATGCATTCGGAAGGATCTTGACGTCGGCGTCCTTGAGTCGAAAGGTGCGGTCGGAGGATCGCACGGCGGTGAAGGGGCCTTCCGGGGCGGCGACTTGTGCTTATCCTTCTTGGTTTGGACCCGTAGCGGGACCGGTCGCGATCTTGAAAGACCGCCCTCGAACTGGCGGTGTGATAGCGTCGCGAGCTTGTTGATACGGCCGATCGCGGGATGGCCGCGTCACGCGCCTCGTCGGTGGTCGGCGGCGTCTTGTTGTCTGTGAGCCCGAGCCTCCTCGAAGGCTTGTAATCTTGGGCGCCATACTCCGGTGCATCGGCAAGGCGGCCCGGCCGTATACCATGAAGCGGTGTGAACCGGTCGCCCGGTCGGCGTGGTCCGTAGACTCGAGAGGGCGGAGGGTAGCTCGGTCACCCGCGCCCGCGAAGTGCTTGAGCCGGCGAAGATCGCGGCAGGCCCTTGAAGGATCATGCCGTTTGCGCGCTCGACACGGCCGTTGGTCGCGGATGGGCCACGGTGCCCAATCGGCAGCGGATGTTGAAGTCATCGCGAGAACTCGAGAACTCCTTCCCGTGAAGCTGCGTTAGTTGTCGATGATGATGGAGTTTGGGACTCGAACGAAAGACTATGTCGCGGAAGAAGATGGCGCTTGTGCGATGTGGCGCTCACGGCCGGCAGCCTCTATCCATTTGGTGAACTTGTCCACCGCGGCGAGCAAATGGGTAAAGCCCCAGCGCTTTCTTGAAAGGCCCGACGGATCGAGTCCCCAAGCGCAAAGGCCGCGTGATGGGGATCGTGCGCAAGGCTTGTGCGGATGTATGCACGGCAAAAATTGGCATCCCAGCGGTGCGTCACGATGTGCTCGGCGTCGAACATGGCGGTCGGCCAATAGAAACCTTGCGAAAGGCCTTTCCCTGAAGAGATCGGGCGCGGCGTGGTGACGCAAATTCATTGTGTATGTCGTCGGCGATTGTTTCCCTTGGTCGGCGAGAATGCACTTTTGGAGGACCGGAGCTCCTTTGTAAAGTGCAGGCGACCGGACGGCGAACTTTGCGTCGGGCGGCGGCGGGCCTCGGTCGGGTCGGAAGTGACCCGTCCGTCAAGCGATCTATGAAGGGCTTTCTCGGTCGGACTCGATCGCTAGCATCTTTGCGGCTCGACCGACCAAATCTCGCCCGGCCGCGGCGGTTGGGGCGGCCGTGCTAAATGGTCGGGGACCGTTCGGCCACGAGCCCGGTGGATGGAAGGCGCGGGAGGTCGCGACGAAGATCCGGCGGGACCGGCTCTCTGGAGGCAGATTGGCTAGGTAGTCGGCGTCGCTATTGTAGCGTCGGTAGCTATGGTGGCTTCGAAGCCCTTGAACGCGCCGAGCCGCGCGCTTCTCGGCGATCTGCGGCCATCACGGGCGTCTCGGGGCTCGCGACCTTCATGACAGTCGGCGACAAGCTTGGAGTCCCGTGGGCGTGGAGTCGGCGAGCACCGAGGTCGGCGATACGGAGCCGTTGGCGAGGGCCTCGTGCTCGGCGGCGTTGTTGGTGGCGTCAGCGGCGATGGCGTCTTGAAGCTTGTTCCGGCGGGAGATGATGGCGACTCGGCGCGCGCCATTCTTGTTGTAAGACCCATCGAAGTACATTGTCCGATGCTCGGGTCTTGATCACTAGTGGTGCACAGGTTTGGTCCACTCGGCGGCGAAGTCGGCTAAGTCTGCGACGATCGCCGTCAGGGCGTATGTGATGTCGTGGCGGCTGAGCTCGGCGCCGGGTCTTGATCAGCGGTTGCGGACGATCTCGCCTAAGCGGGGCGTGGTCACCACGGTGATGGTGTCTTGATCGAAGTAGTGGGCGAGCTTTCTCTTACGCAATGAGCACCGCGTAGAGTAGCCTGCACTGTGATGCTGAGCCTTGGACTCGGAAAGGACCTCGCTAATGAAGTAAAGCGGCGTTGTACCTTAAGTTCGCGGCCTTCTTCCTTCGCTCCACCACGAGGGCGCGGCGACTTAGGTAGTGGCGATGATGTAAGCAGTTCACAGTGCCGGGCGACGGGGTGGAGGCGGGGCGGGGAAGGCCTTGGTGGGTGAGGCCTCTGAGCCTCGGGGTCTAGCTAAGCGGTCGGATCTCTTGAGTAGCTGTAGAGTGGTATTCCGCTCGCGTGAGAGACAGCGGCTCAAAGGCGCGAGCATCGGTCGACCTCTGGACCCCCTTGAGGTTCTTGATTGGGCCCATCCTTGCGATTGCAGATATCTTCTCTGGTTGGCCTCGATGCCTCGCTCGGAGACAATGAAGCCAAGGAGCTTCCTTTGGGGACCCGAAGACACATTTCTCGGATTGAGCTTTATGCGGAATCGTCGAAGGTTGCGAAGTCTCTTCGGTCGGGGATAAGGTCATCGGCCTTCTTGGTCTTTCGACAATATCGTCGGCGTACACCTCAGCGTTCGGCCGATCGGTCATTGAAGCACGTTTGCATACATCGGTGGTATGTAGCGCGCGTTCTTTAGGCGAGCGGCATTGTAGCGTGCGAGAATGAGCGAGCGGAGTGATGAAGGAAATCGCGGTGGTCGGACTCCTTAGCGCAATCGGTGGTAGCCCGAGTAGGCATCCGAAAGAGAGGACTCGCACCTGCGGTGGAGTCGATGACTTGGTCGATGCGGGGCAAAGGAGCGGATCCTTGGGACATGCTTTGTTGAGACTCGTATAGTCAGCGCACATCCTCCATTGCCCATTTTCTTTTTACAAGTGCGAGGTTGGCTAGCCACTCGGGGTGGCGCACCTCTTTCACGAACCCTGCGGCGGAAGTTTGGCGATCTCCTCCCCTATGATCTGCGCTTCTCCTCGTCGAGCGGCGCGGGCATTGGGCGGCCGGCTTTGAGCACAGTCGGATGCTCAAGAGTGCTCGGCGACTTCCGCCAGGATTCCGGCATGTCGGAGGACCTCCATGCGAAGAGCGTCTTTGTTGGTGCGGAGAAGTCGGCGGCGCTTTCTATTTGGCGGGGCGTGGCTCGATCCATACGGTCTTGGTCGGATCACGAGGATCGACCGCGACCTCGCCGTGTCCTCGGCGGACTTAAAGGATCCGCCCCGACTTGCTTTGGACTCGGGCGGATTGAGGCTTCCTCTTGAGGTTGTCGAGCTCGGCGACGCGATGGCTGCAGAGGCAAGCTCACAAGCTAACTGCGCTTCGCGATCGTGAGGCAAATTGGAAAGATGATGCCGCGGTGATGACTCCTCGTGGCGGGCATCTTCGGCGAGGTAGGCGTGGCGGGGACCGCCATGAACTTGGCGTAACACGACCTTCGAGGATGGCATGGTAAGAAGGAAATCCACGACCTCAAAGCGAGGGTTTGGTGCGGAAGTTTCCGGTTCCCCAAAGGTAGCAGGCGGTCGATCTGCCCGAGTGGATGGGCTGGCGGCGGGAATAGCGCCATGGAAAGGCACCTTCTTTGGGGGAGGGTCGGCGCGGGACCCCATAGCGTCGGCGTCTCGGCGTAGAGGATGTTGAGGCGTTGCCTCCGTCCATAAGCACCTTTGAAAGGCGCTTCTTCCCACGGCGGTGACCACGGGGTATCTCCCGGTGTGGGCGTGGTCGGGTGATCGGTCCGATCAAAGGTGATCGGGAACTCGACCACCGGAGGTATTGGGGGCGCATGGCGCGGCGGTGTGGACCTCGCGATAAGCTAGCTTGGCCGGCTTGTCGGCATAGCGGTGGTCCTCCAAAGATCATGAGGCGACCATCGGGTTCGGGAACTCGTCGTCGCCTTTTTCTCTGCGGCCGCAGGCGCGTGAACTTCTTCCTTGCCTCGCGGCGTTGCGGGGACCCTGGAGAGGTAACGCCTCAGGACCTCGTAGTCCCGGTACTTGTGCTTGACGGAGAACCCGTGGTTTGGGCACGGGCCGTCCATCAACTTCTCGAAGTGGTCGAGCGACGGTCGGTCGCACTGGCTTTGCTGGCGGCGGTCGGCGGTGGCGACCACTTGGTCTCGCGGATCTGCTTCCGTGCCGCTTCCGTTTGTCGGAGCGGTCGGAAGGGACAATGTGGGCCGGATTCTAGCTGGGCCTTTCCTCCTCGAAGATGGCCCCACGGCCTCCTCGCCGAGGCGTGGTTGGTGGCGATATCGAGGAGCTCCTTGGTAGTTACGGGTTTGAGGCAACCTGGTTTGTGTACCAAGGCCTTGCGGGAGGTGCCGTAGATGAATGCTCCCACGACATCGGCGTCGGAGATGTCGGGAGCTCGTTACTGTGGCGGGAAAACCGCGGATGTAGTCGGAGGGTTTCCACTGGCTGCTGTTGCGGCCCGCCGAGTCGAGGAGTTTCGAGCGCTTGTAAGTGCCACGGAAGTTGCCGACGAAGAGGGCCTTCAAGTCGGTCCAATTCTGATGGTTTTGGCGGGCAAGTACTCGAGCGGGCTCGGTGAGTCCGCGAGGTAGATGGGAAGGTCTTGGATGATGAAGAGGTCATCATTGCTCCTCCCGCCCGACATGCGAGCCGATAATCTTGAGCCAAACACAGGTTTGTGGCCGGTGTATTTGGCAATGTTGGTAGGCGCCGGGATCTGGCGGGAAGTCGCTGGCGGATCCTGGCGAGCGCTCATGATCCCGGACCGTCGGGGCTCGAGGCTGCGGTGGTGGTGTCCGCCGCCCGCGGTCGTGAGTGGCGGCCTCCTCGCCATCTTTCTTCGCGCCTCAAGGGTAGCGCGAATGTCGAGGTATCACCGAGGCGCTGGCGCACCGAGTAGCGCGAGGCTGGTGTGGCTCGCGATGCGGCGCCGCTGTCTTTGAACCAACCGGCTCCGTCTGCTGATGCGGGCCCGGTGGCGAGTGGCTCGGGCGATAGGAGCGAGCGTGCATATCTTTGCCGCGGCGCGTGCTCTACCGACCCTGGAGGTTTTGGTAAGTGGCCTTGGCCTCGGGTCGGTCGGCTCGGGAGGCCTCGAGCGGCATTGCGGCCGCGCCACGTTTTGGCTTGCGTGGGAAGAAGCGAGGACCGTCGGACTCTTCCGCTTTCTTTGGGGTGTGCTGGCACTTGCGCGTGCTTGTAGCGTCGCCGAGCACATGCGGGTCTCGAGCTCCTCTGCTCGAGGTTGGCTGGAGGTGGTCGGCTTCGGCTCTTCGTTCCTCCAACTCTTTGCTTGTTGTTGTTGGAGCTCGGCGCGGCGAACTGGCGCGTTCGATGCGCTGGCTGGTACTCCTCCTCCTGCGCTGAGTGCGCCGGATAGGAGGTCCCGCGGCCGCGGGGCCACGATCCGTCGGCCGTGCCGCCATGTTGCACTCGCGAGTGCCGCTGGCGGCGGTACTCGTGTCGGGCTGGAGTCATGGGTGGAAGAGTCTTCTAGCGGCTCGTGGATGGAGGCGGCATGTAGCGACCATCGCCACAAGTCGCGAGCCTACGAGGGTGACATGGTCACTGCCGGGCCTACGGAGTTTTCGCCGGCCGTGGCGAGCACTCCTCGGGTTCGGCCGGGGCTGCGGCGCTAAGCGGAGCTTAGCGAATCGCCGGAGAGGGCGCCCGAGCTCTCGTGGCGCTGTCCTCGGGGCGGCGAGGACAGCGTGAGCCCTCTGCCGGGTGGCGGCGGTCGAGGAACCAAAGCGGATCCGGTTCCCAGCTTGATCATGCCATCGCGATGGGTGGATGCCATCGGGAGATAAGCGGAATCGGAGATGGTGGCGAAGGCGCGAAGGCCCCTACAGCGCGCCAAGCGCCGGCGTTTTTGGCGCCGGCAAGTAAATTTGTAAGTCTAAGGGGTCGCGCGTTCCACTCCTGAATGGTTAGACTCGTGAGTCCAAGATGTATCTTGGTTGGTGAAAGTCCCTACTCGATTCGGATGGTCGTATTGTATTGCTTTGCACGACGTTTCTGAGATGAGGCGCTAAGTTACCTAAGCTCCTCTGTTCTTCTCTCTTTTCCCCTCCCAGAATCGTTAGTCACGCCTCCTTTTATCGAAGGAAGGCGGGGTTACATCGAAGTCGGGGAAAGGCGGCGACCTATGCTAGGAGCTACGGTCCTTTCGTCACGTGGTTTGGTCGCCACACGTCTTGCCCATCTTTGGGTCGGTAGCTTTGGTGGTCGGGGTGTTAGGTATTCTTGGAAATAGCGTACTTGCCCTCTGTGATCCTACGAATCTTGGCGTGCGGTGTGTGGCGTTAGCGCCGCCTCGGGAGGGAGCGTGCGTTAAATCTTGTCTGCGGCCCGGTTGATGAAATTGGAAGCTCGACTTGGCGATCACCAAACCTTCTAGGAAGGAGCCATACGCCCTTGTATAGTCACTCCGATTGACCTTGTTCGTGAGTGCGTGGCGGTGGGGTGATTAGGACCCGACACGTGGCCCTCGGCGTCTGTCACTTTGGTTCGGTCGGTCGGAGATCCCGCCCGCCAAAGGGGTCGGGGGCCATTGTCCGGTCGAGTCGGAGATCCGCCCGCCAAGGGGTCGGGGCTGTTGTCGGTCGGATTCGCTTCCTGGCCGGTCGGGAGCGGATGTCTTGTGTGGTCTAGCGAGCGATTCGGTCGGTGGCGGGCGGACGCAGCGGCTGTTGGGTGGAGATATGCTTGAGGCCGGCTCGTCGCCGGGCCGTTAGGGTACCCTGTTATTAGTATTAAATCGGATATATCTTAGAAAGTGTAGTAGCGCTCATGAGATTATCCATAAAATTCATCAAAGCAAGATGAAAGGCCTTGTTCTTAAACTTGATTTTGAAAGCTTATGATAAGGTTAATTGGAGTTTCTTAATGGATATTTTGAATAAAAGGGGTTTTGGGACCAAATGGCAATTTTGGATTTACTCTTTGTTAGAAAAAGGGTATGTGGGTATTAAAATTAATAATGTGGAAAGTGATTTCTTTCAAACTGGTAAGGGTCTAAGACAGGGAGATCCATTATCGCCTATTCTTTTTAATTTGGTAGTGATGTTTTGCGGATTCTTGAAAGTTGTTATTAATGGGTCTTTAGAAGGGCTTTGTGGAGATTTTTGTCCTGGGGGTATTATTAGTTTGCAATATGCTGATGATACTCTCTTGTTTCTTAAAAATAGTGAGAGACTTGTGTTACATCTTAAATGGTTTTTGAACTGTTTTGAGCAAATGTCAGGTATGAGGATTAATTTTCATAAGAGTGAACTGATTTCGATTGGCTGTGATGGTAATGAAGTAGATAAATATGCTAATATGTTGGGTTGTAAAGTTGGTTCTTTTCCCATTAAGTATCTTGGTGTTCCTCTCCATTATGATAAGATCAATAAGGAAGATTTACAACCTCGATTGAAAAGATGTTGAAAAGGATTGCAGTTGGAGGAAAATTACTCTCTTATGGTGGGCGGTTAACTCTTATTAAGGCTTGTTTATCGAGTATTCCTTTGTACTTATTGTCTTTCTTTAAATTTCCTAAATGGGCTCTTGATCTTATTAACTCTCATTTGGCTAATTGTCTCTGGAATAATTATGAAGGGCATAGTAAGCTTCATTTAGCTAATTGGCATTTGGTGTGCATGGAAAAGGATTTCGGTGGGCTTGGGATCCCTAATATTCGAGATCTGAATTTATGCCTTTTAGGTTCTTGGATCAAGAGACTATATGCTAATGAGAATAAACAGTGGAAAGATTTGATTAGGTTCAAATATAAATTGGATAATCCAAATATTTTTGCCTGCCGGCCTGATCATGCATCTGTTTTTTGGAAAGGAGTTTTGTGGGCTATGCAGGCTACTAAGTTTGGGTATAAGTGGAAGGTTGGCAATGGAAAAAAGATTAGGTTTTAGGAAGACATTTGGTTTGGTTCGTCTTGCTTATCGATCCAGTTTTGGGACATTTATGTTTTGGTTAATGAGAAGGGTTGTGCCATAGCCGATATTTGGGATGGGTCAAATGTTAGATGTACCTTTAGAAGGACTTTCTCTGAAAGGATGATGATTAGATGGTTGGAATTAGTGGAGGTGGCTAAGAGTATTATATTTTCTGATGAGGATGATTCTTTGATTTGGCAATATACTAGCAATGGTGTTTATTCGGTTAAATATCTCTATGCTATTATTAACTTTAGGGGGGTTGTTCCGGTCTTTATTCCGGCTATTTGGGGGCTGCATGTTCCCCCAAGGGTTTATTTTTTCCTTTGGCTCCTTTCCCATAACAAAATTATGATTAAAGATAATTTGTTGAAGAGAGGCATTGATAAAGGGAGAGCTTGTTATTGTTCTCATGAGGATGAATCAGTTTATCATATTTTCTTTGATTGTGTTGTGGCTAAAAATGTCCGGAGTTTGATCTCTGGGTTTTTTGGTGTTGAGATTGGGTATAATTATGAGTCAGTTGCTCGGTTTTGGGTGAGCAACTCTAAAAATGGTGTTCTTAACTCGATTTGTGCTGCCACGCTTTGGAGTATTTGGAAGATTAGGAATAACATGGTTTTCCGTTTTCAGGACTGGTCAAGTGTAAAAACCATTTGAAGAAGGGTGCTTATACTTCTAAGAGACTGGGGTCCTTTGTTCAAGGAAGAGATGGATGTCAAGATGAAACTGTTCTGCAGATATCTAGACACCAGTATCCAGGCGCCGCTTCCGGTGGATTTTGGAGTAACGTGATGCTAGATGGATTCGGTTTCTAGTGATCAAAAGGAGGATGCTTCTGGGGAGTTGGTGTCTCTATCGGTTTTCTTCAAGGGCTTAGCTTGAGGAGCTTGTGTCTTTTTCTGGATGTTTCTTTATGCTTTTCGTTTCAACTTTGTGGTTGAGGTGTGGAGTTTATTGTGGATTGCCTTTTAACGTTTTCCAGTTTCATTAATGGAACTGGGACATCAATCTTGATGTCCTTTTGATCTAAAAAAATGAGACAAATCTCGGAGCTCCTTGCTCGACAAGAGATCATGGAGAAACAACGTTCTCGTGTCCAGTGGCTACTTGAAGGAGATCGTTATAGAGCTTTTTTCCAAGCGAAAGAGCGTGCTCGAGCCAAACAAAACAAAATTTCTGCTTTGAGGGATCCAGATGGTAATGTGCATTCTAAACAAAGATTTAAAATCTCTTGCTATTAACTTTTATTTGGCTCTGTTTTCAGCTCAGGATATGACAGACCCTGAGGCTGTGCTTTGCTATGCAACCAAGGGTGACGACAGAGATGAATGAATCGCTTTGTAAACCCTATGCATCGGAGGAGGTTCACAAAGCACTTTTTATGATGGGTGCGAACAAATCTCCTGGTCCGGATGGGTTAACAGCTGGTTTCTTTCAGTCACATGGGATCTTATTGGCCCAACTGTGTCCATAGCAGTCACAGAATTTCTTAATGGAGGCTCCATGCCTGAGGATTTAGACAGAACAATTCTTGTTCCTATTCCGAAGGCAAAGCACCCACAAGATCTCACATAGTTTCGGCCTATCTTCCTGTGCGATGTTCTTTACAAACTTTGTTCTAAAGTGGTGGCCAACCGACTGAGGCTGCATCTGGATGACATTATTTCAGAGGAGCAGAGTGCATTTGTTCTAAAGTGTACGGATAATGTTCTTACAGCTTATGAATGTACTCATTATTTGAAAAAGATGAAAGGTAAACGAGGAGCGTGTAGCTGGAAATGGCCAAAGCCTATGATAGAGTTGAATGGAATTACTTGGAAGGGATTTTGTTGAGGCTGGGGTTCGCAAATGAGCTGATCACTCTGATTATGAAATGTGTAACCTCAGTTTCCTTCTCAGTTAGGGTGAATGGACATTTCTCGGATGTGTACAAACCTACTAGAGAAATCCACCAAGGTGATCCAATCTCGCCCTACCTGTTCTTCTTGTGTGCAGAGGGTCTTTCAAGTATGTTGAAGAACTATGGGCCGCAATACCTTTCTAAAGGGGAACGAGTAGCATTCATGCTCCTTGGATCTCACATTTGCTTTTTGCGGATGATTGTATTGTCTTTTCGGAGGCGTCGAGAAGTGGAGCTGATCATCTCCAGATGGTTTTGGTTGCCTATAACCGGGGCTCGGGACAGCTGGTTAACAAGGCAAAATCGACCTTTTTTTCGGCAAAAACTGCACCTCGAATACGAGAAGGGAAGTCTTAGAGAGCCTAGATATACACTAGTATAGTGCCCTATCTTCCGGTTTTATTTTTCCAGCACGTAATATATGGTCTTTTTCTTTTCTAGAACGCTTGTTTCTTTTTCCTTAATTCCAGGATATTTGTTTCCTTTTCCTTGAGATGATGCTGGAGGTGGGGGGAGATCTGTTGTGGGCCACAGGGATGAGTTAGACACATTAAACAATGGCCATCGGATGTGGGTGAGTAAAGCTGAGGAAAGATCTGAGAGGTTAATTTTGATGGAGGCAAGTTTCTGAAGACGTTTCGCTGGGTGCATGAAGGTTGAGTCATCTCTAGTAGGATGCATTATTTGGGGTGGACGTAGAAAAGAATGCTTAGGTGCATTATAAAGGGGTATAGATACTGAAGCCATGGCAAAGAAATATCTAGGACTCTATACAGCGGTTGGCCATTCAACCAAGGAGGCGTTTGAATACATACCTACAAGAATTAAAGGTATAATAGGAGGTTGGAGTGAGAAGGAACTCAGTTATGTTGGCAGAGAGGTGCTGAACAAATCAGTGGCTCAAGCAGTTCCGACTTTACCCAATGAGTTGTTTCAAGTTGGCAACCGACACATGCAAGAAAATTACACGTGCTATTTCAAACTATTGGTGGGGTAGTACGGCAGATAGTCGTCATATGCACCGGAAAAAGTGGGAGGGCATCTTACAAGACCCAAGTTCCATCGAGGTAAGGGATTTGGAGATATTCGGTTGTTTAACACGGCAATGTTAGGGAAAAAAGGATGGAGCCTCCTCACAAACCACACCCCATGTGCATGAGTGCTGAAAGGTAGATACTACGTACCCCCAGGGAGATTTTCTTTCAGCTACTAAAAAAAAGCATGCTGGTGATACATGGCGTGCAATCCTAAGTGGGCAGGATGTCTTGAAAAGAGGTCTGATTCGGAGGATTGGTAATGGTGCATCAACTGATATTTCGTACGATAGGTGGATCCTAGATCATTTTGATCTCCAGCCCATCACACCTAGAGGAAATGCTAGTGTTAACTCTGTCATTGATCTGATTGATGAGGATGGGACGTGGAATGAATTATTGATTAGAACAATATTCCTTTCTCCGGGTGTTAATGCAATCTTAAGTATTCCATCGGGTCAGTTACAGGAGGATTTCTGGGCTTGGTCGGTTGAGAAGCATGGCTTATATACTGTTTAGTCAGTTTATCGTCTTCTAGTTGATGATATTTGGAGGACAGAGGTGGCCCTTCATGCCAGTACTTCACATCCTGATGACGTTTGGCAGAGAATTTGGAAGCTAGAGATGCCACTAAAAGTGAAGGTTTTCTGGTGGAGGGTGGTGCATGAAAGCCTACCGGCACGCCATAGCCTCTTTCGGAGACATATCGAGCACCTCCCAATCTGTGAGGTATGTGGTGTAGAGGATGAAACTATTTTGCATGCGTTAGTGAAGTGCTTGCTAGACAGTTCCGGTTTTTGACGAAACAATTAACAGTTGTTAAACTTCCCTAGCTCCATCCTCTAACATGGGCGAGGGATTTGCTTTTATAGCCAAGGGTGCAAGAAGGAAGATGTCTCCTTTATTCTATGTGGGATGTGGACCTTGTGGACTGTCCGTAATAAGAAACGACACGGAGAGAGCACGTAGAATCCTATCCAATTGATACTATGGGCAAAGGCTATCCCAGGTGAAGCATGCCTCCAGTACTACACAGATAGTATCCTCGCTACAACAATGGGTTCCTCCCCAACTGATTGCAGTAAATACATTGTTGATAGAGCGTTCTATTCTAAGGAGAAGCAGGGGCTACGGGTGTTATATTCCGCAATTCTCAAGGTAACTGACGCTCTTTGGTATCCTCATGTGATGAGTTCTATGTTGATGGAAGCCAATGCTTGTCAAGATGGGGCCAACCTGGCAATCTAGAAGGGTTTTCAGCATCTAGTGCTGAAGACTAATAATAAATACTTTGTGGACCCATGGCAGAATCTATCCAATTTCAGATCGAAGGCAATGTCAATCCTAGCAGACATCAGGGAGCTGAGTAGTTTCTTTCTTGATTTTAAGTATTGTTTGTCAGTATACATTGTAATAATGCTGCGCATGTAGTTGCAAAATAAGTTTCTCGTACTCCGAAGCGGTGTTTGTGCCATCTTGAGACACCAAGCTTCATACAAGAGATTTTGGTTCTGGATTGTAATCCTGCTCAAAGCTAATAAATTGCTCACTTAGTCTCAAAAAGAAAAAAAAACCAGGTGAGTTCCTCAGGCCTTCAACCAAACAAGACCCTACTCTCTCCCCCATAATCCACTCTAGCTCTTAACATATAAGGTTACTGATACAAATAACCCAAGTTAACTCTATTTAAAATGTCCTAGTATATGAGAGAGCATTTGTAGAGGGTAGGCTGTAAATATCTGATTAAAAATTTATCAAGCTGCCTCTTAGAGTGGCCTATAATGTGCAATAAAATTTGACAGCAAGAATGACTTACAATAGAAACATCACGATAGATCTATCATAGAAAAATATACAGCACTATAGCAGATGTATAGAAGTCGGGAGAAATCTCCAACAAAACACTTCAGACCTATGCCTTCTCACAGGACAAACTTGTCTATGCGTGCCAAATTCAAAATGCCCAAGGGTAAATATTGGCTAGACTTATATGGGCAACTGCCGCCTATACCCTTTCAGTGAAATCAACAGAAGGGTTTTTCGTAAGTTTTGATCACCAAAGGCGATGGTTAAGGGGCGTCAAAATGTTCTGAACAGCTGACTACCACTTCACTGGAAGATTCAATGCCGCATAGGCGTAGGGTTAAAAGTTTCGGTGAGTAAACTCCGCAAACGCAATTCAAGCACACAGCTTCCCTTTTGTAGAGCAACGTTGGATTTGCATCTGTATTACATTCTACATTTGCTATTCTGCTCGCCTAATGGGGTCTTGGAAGTATTGGAGGGATATAAGAAGTGCCTCCTGAAAAAGTTCGCTACTTCTGTCAGCATAAGAACAAATGTCATAAAGAATAATTAACCTTACAAGCTTTCAAGTGGCAGATACCTCTGTTCTTATTGTTCTGCTCCCTTGGTTGGGGCACGTATTCAAATAAGAAGTGAATAGATCGTTTACGCCTTTACCCTGTCAGAGAAGTATGTGATTTCAATACTAACAATAGCAATAGTAAGACATGTTACTCATGCCACTAATTAAAGAACTCACCAACTCCCAATAAATATATATCGAATCTTTCAGCTACAAAATTAGCTCAGATTCTCATCAAATGGTAGCATTCTCATTTTTTAAATTCAATCCATGGTTATTAAAGCTGAAGTGTCGCTTTATCATCATTTAACCGGTAAGGCAACCACAGCCTCACCTTGCTGGACATGCCTATGGCATCTGCATTACGGCCATGGTGTCGCTTAGGCGGAGCGTGGGCGGGCGTCTAGGGAGAGAAAACCTACCTCCAGACGGCGCCATCCCATCCCCGCTAGCTCTGGTGACGGTGCTAGTGGAGGAAGGCACTCCCTCTAGCCTTCACCACCAGATCCAGCTGCTGCCATCGCCGTCCGCACTCCACAGCAGCACAAGTGGATGCGGCTATCCCTATTCCAAGTTTGTTTCTACTCTCTACCCTCTTCTCTCTCTTCTCCCCTCTTTTCTCTGTAACTTAATCAACTCCATACGATGACTTAATCAACTCTATAATTCAAGAAGCATGACTGCCTATGGTATTCTCGTTCGGGGATGAGGACCAAGTGGAAGCGATAAATCAAAACATGACAGCGTTCATGACGAACTGTGGAATGAAATGGGATTTTACCTTAGCATCCATCAATATTATAATAAGAAAGGAGATGAAAGTGCTACAAAACTTCATATTTTAAGACGATCCTAATCAGACAAGCTGTTGCCTTAATGCATCTAGGAAGTTTAGATATTCAATTACTAAATCTATAACTGGTTGTGCCTTATAAATGTCGTTGTAGAAATATCTAAGCAGAAGAAATTTCGAACAACAGATATTAATGATGAAAGTTTTGCTTGGGGTGTAGGGAAAAAAGAGGATCACAGACAATTCTATTTAGAAACCATCTGTGATGTTTAAGTATCACAGGCGGTTCTAGTATAGAACTGTTTGTGATATTGTATTATCACAGACAATTTCTAACTGGAACAGTCTGTGATATGCTGTTATATCACCGACACAAGGTCACAGACGGTTTGGAAACCATAGTTTCGAACCGTCTGTGATGGTATAACCTGTAATAGTGCGTCCCTTTACATCCTCTCTCTTCTATGTCTACGCATGTGTGTGTGGTTGCAGCTTGCCATTCCCATGTCTCTGTGTGGCTGCGTGCACCATGAGCGTTTGTGTTGGAAGCCCTAGTGGTTGTTGAGCTGTTTGCCTAATGTGTTGCCATTGGGCTGGATCTCCTCTGTGTGAGTTTGTGGTTGGGCTGGCTCGGCTAGCATTTGCTCCACAACAGCTTGCCGTCATACAAAGTAGAGATGTCAGTATGGTGTTTGCCTCGCCGCACACCTCAGGTGCTTAAAAGGTGTGAAGGTGGTCAGCCACCTCACCTTGCCTTGTCACTGTGATAACTATGATTTAATCATAGACAAAAAAAAAAACTCGTTGCAGTGATAATTCATAGTTATGATGCAAGTAATCAGGTCACACTAGAATATGATAGGAAAATATGTAAGACAATTGATGCAACAAGGAAAGGAAAAATCAGAACGATTGTAGAAAAGTGCTCTATGCAACCGTACCTTCAAATGTCTATCTTCTTCAACGCTTTCTTCCAGGCCAGCCAGTCCACCGAATGCAATTAAAAGGTGCCTGTGCAATCAAGCCCTCATAAATAACAACAAACTCCCACAATGGTCTCTTTGTACATGTTGCAGGTTTTAGAAAGCATAATACTCATAACTTTGGAATGTGGAAAGCTGGAAATCATGGTAGTATTAGCCAAGTTACTATGGAAAAGGTTTTAGCAACATGTATTAGCACTGAAATGTGATCACAAATTGGAGTTGGACTTTAGGCACAGCAGGGTTGCACGTTACTTTTCTCTAAATTCTCCGGCATAAGTGAATTTAAATGAATCGAAATTACCCAAGATAGTTTGCACATATAACACATCCCTGGTTATTTGTTAAATTTACAGTTTTAGTTTGCTCAAAGTACAGCTGAAAAATCCTAATAATAATGCCATAGCATCTGGGAAGAAATTTACACACTCAACTGACCAAACAGCAGTGAACAAATCCAAGAGGTATGCATATGACATACCTAAAAGAAGGTAAGACAAGCTCAGATGAACTAATGACTTTGCCATGCTCGGAAGTGCCAATTATATGATCGTATCCTTCCTAGAAATAGTGAAAATAGTAAGTAAAAATAATTAAATGTTTTTATACAACATAGTGACATATGGTTGAGTTCATGAAAATATTACCTTGTATGGTGAATCATTGAAAACACCACTTAAATTTGGAGCATATCGGACTTTATAGCCCCAATATAATCCCATTTCTTCCCTGGGAGAGGACGGGGGAACAACTTTCCTTATGCAAGCTAGATACAAGTAAAAATGCAGTCAAATGGCAAAATAACATAGGTATAGTTCAAGCTAATAAGACAGAACTATAACGAGCACATAGGGATGTATGCCACAAGAAGACCACAAGTATAATAAAATTAAGTCTGGATTAAACATATTCTGGCATTTAAAACTGAAATGATCGTGACACTCCAATTTATATGAGGAAACACGTTGACAATAATTATGCTTCTACTGATTGATTGGAATGAGAACTCATTGGAGTGAAATTGACTCAAAATTGGAAGTGAACGTAATGAGCACATGTCACGAGTTGACAGTACAATACATACTATATAGAAATTATGTCCTGATAATAGAAGTACTGAACCACTGAGTGCAAATTCTTAGGAAGGATAGTTAAGAGGGATGTCTAGATTACACAAAAGATTTAAAAACCCTTCAGATATTACAAAAATTCTAGATGAAGAAATATGAAATATCAATAGAATCATATTTATTGCCAGGAATCAATGGTAAACCATGTACCTGTTGTAATGTCACGGTTGATTCCCATGGCTACAGTTACTCTTTTCCCTGGTTCTAAGATTTGCTCAACCAGAACATTCTGCGAAATTATGATAAAGTAGAATTAGTGCTAAGTCCATTTCATGGTAGTGGTCATTTATTTTATAGATGATGCCATTTCCAACTGTAGACTAGACAATATACATTATGGAATCTTGTTTCATATGTTAGAATAAATGAAAGCTTGTCCAAACTCCAAAGGCAGGCAGGCTACCCGTAGGGCCTTTTTTTTTTTTTTTTGCCTAGCTTCTATGTATGATATAAGCAGCCTTATTGGGATTATAAAAAATAAGCCAAATAAGCTTAGATTATAGAATATAAATTCGATGCATTTGGTTTGGGTATGCTCAACTCATGAACTCTCGCAAGCTTATAGGTTTGATAGCTTCAGCTTCTTTTCAAGTAGCATAAGCTCATAACAAGCCCGGGAATAGGTTACTGTTTGGCTTTATGAACTTGGCTTACATTTATTTGGATGGTTAGCATAATACTAAGCCCCTTAGTTCATACCGCGTTTATAGCATCCACAATCAAGTAACTGAATTCAACTGAGGTAAACACTCTACAAGCCTCTTTTGCCAGCTTAATAAGCATTACTCTAATCAATTTCTTCCACACTAGACCCAAACTGTTTCAAAGCATAGGTGAAGCCAAAGAATCACTTGTTCATTGTCCAACTTTTCATACTAACACATTTGCAGGAACTATCTAATTTACAAACACAACAGGTTAACAAAGTGAAACACAATTACCCATGGCAGATTTTACATTTCAGATTCAACTATCCAAATATTGGCTTCTTTTATATATTGCAACCTACATAAAGCATTATAGATATTGTAGTGTTAAACCCTTCCTTACTAGTGATGATGGTGTCATGGCGATGATGTAATAAGTCGCTTCTAAAGCATGAGGACATGTTGAGTGCTGTTACAATCTGTCTTAAACATAACACAGACTTTAAGAATAGTTTAAAATTTAAAAAACATTTTTATAATCTCATCCTCTTGACCCTGGAAATAGTATGTAAATTGAAACATTCACATTAGACTTAGCGGAATAGATCTATTTGGTCTCAATTTCAACACCATCGTTACTACATATTGAATCAGCCACTATTTCTAGGACTTATTGTAAGTTTGTAACATGTTTGACCATTAGTGTAGTGATGTAACTTAAATTCAGCGATATCCAAAATAATAATTTCATGACAAGAAACTTTTTGTGACACAATTAAATGAGTTCTGCCATAGGAAAAAAAACCATTGTAAGGAAATTGGCTTGGCTCATTTCCCTGGTCAGATTGCTTGTGTCATGAAGTATTATCTAAAGCTCAAGGAAGGACTTGTTGGAGTAGCATCAGACATTAGGAGGGGCATAATTTTTGAGATTGTTACATATGTTATTTCTTTCAAATAATTAGCATACAAGTCAAAAACATCATTTATAAAAGAACGGAGGCTATTGCTAGAACAGTACAAATCAAGTTACTACAAGCAAACATACGAGGGTTACATGAAACATAACCATGGTTATTAAGGCGAGGCGAGGTGCCTCATACAGCCACACCACCTTAGCGCCTAAGGCGTGCGGCCAGGCGACGCCATACACATCCTAACATAGTAAGGTAGCAAATTTAATGAGCAAGTTAGGAACCATAGCTACCTGATTCGCGGTTCGTCAGGTTTGGGACTCGGGTTCGCGGTTCGTCACTTCATAAAAATAGGGTTCGTTAGAGGGTATACCTCTCTGGTTTGCGAATTGGAGATGGGGTTCATGAATTAGAGATGGGGTTCATGAATTGGAGATGGGGTTCATGAATCGGTGATACAGTATACCCTTAGGCAATGCAAAAGTGGCTAGCATGAGGGTACTATTCTATATGCAGCCCTACACCACACTTGCCATAGAAGATCCAATGCACTGTTAACCCTTTGGTTCCCAAGGAGCACATTAATAATTACAGGAGAGCAGTAGAGATAAATATAAAGTATTGAGTTATAGCCAGCCCACTCCTTTGTCCTTATCTCCTCTCTAACCCCAAGCCCAGTTCTTCCCCTTGCACTCTCCCTCACCCACTCTGTCTAGCATCCACTCTTTCCCAACCTGAGCTCCCCTACGTCAGCCACGGCATCTCCAAGGGTGGCAGCGGAGGATGAGATGGAGTGGGTGTTCAGGAAGTTTGACGCAAACAGGGACGGGCGGATCTCGCGGGTAGATCTGGCAGTGCTGTTCGAGAGGTGAACCATGCGGCAACGGACGACGAGTTTGCAGCCATCAACACCGCCGCAGCGAGCGACGCAGCGGTGGTTGAGGAGGACCTGCGCCACGCGTTCCAGGTCTTCGACTCCGATGGCAACGGGACCATCTCCCCCACCAAGCTCGTGCGGGTGATATGGCGATAATATGGCGAGTCGATGGCTGTGGCAGCCGTTCTTGGCCACCTTGACGCTTAGGCGATGCCTTAATAACCATGAGTTACATAACCCATGATATTTTTTAACTCAACAAAAGTCTTTCCCAAAACAACTTGTTCTGGAGAACAGAAAAATGTTATTAACAGTATCATACATACCTTACTTAATCCAACATCAACAGGTGTTCCCTTTGAAGGATCCCTATCCAATGTCACACCTGTCTAAATTCAGTACACTGTAAGCACTCTTTTGAATCAGACATGTGAAAAATGCATGGTAGCAGGAACTTATCCAATAGAAACATTTAACCAGGATTCAAAAAAAAAAATTAGAACAAATTCTATATTATCAATATTCAATTTCCTTTCATCAACATATGCATTTCTGCAGTGCTGCCTAACAGAGTTGAGCACATCAAGATAAATAGGAGAGGCAGCGTTCTGCCAAAGCAGTTATTCTACACCCACAAGACCTTATTATCAACAATCAGCCCTACCAAAACACCAGAACAAAGGCCATAGAAAGTTTCGCCTTGACGACATTAACTGTTAAGAGTCCAAAAGCAATGATTAACCATTGAACCATGAAGTTGTGCATGCTATGAAGAACAAAGGACAAGTGCAGGCCTTACATGACCGTAATCTAATATATGAAATGCACAGTTGTGGTCATACATAAAAGAAGCATTACATTTGGTGCCTTGTTCAAATGCTCAGCATGCCTTGCAAATTTTACTAGATAAGAAAAGAAGTCAACAGAGCTTCTATTAAGAATCTACTAGAAGTTGTACAATTCATATTGAACTATTCAAGCACACTCCTTTGACGAAATGAAGTTCTACTTCAAGTTGCGACCACAACAATTCGAAATTGATACCAATGGCATTGCAAGAAATATATCACCTTCACGAAACGCAGACCACTCATGCTTGCGCAGATGGTGTGGTGCATCAAGCGGAGGAAGCAACCCCTGCATCGCAGAAGCAACAGAGAGCAATTAGTACCTCCAGAAATCCCCAATATCAAGGCAACCACATTCTTCAAAACACTCACCACAAAATTCAAGTTCTTGTGCATTGGGAAAAGGCAGCGGCGCAGGTACTGTGGCGTCTCCAGATACTCCAGTATCCGAACAAGGAACTGCGCACCATTCTCCTCACCTTCACCGCCGGCACCGCTGTTCTTCACCGCGGGATTGCTGTCGAAGACAACAACCTCGTCGATGCGGAAGACGGTCGCTGCGCGGGCGATCTGACCTGCCAGCTGAAACAGGAGAGGTGATCTTATAGGCATCCGTACTGTAAGATTCGGTGGTCGAAGGGGTAGTAACAAGGAGAAGGGATACTGACCAGGGTGGCGAGCTGGAGGGATTGAGCGTTGTCGATGATGGAGCCGGCGACGGCGATGCTCACCGTAGGCTTCTGCTTCGGATCCGCCTTCTCCTCCTCATCCTCCTTATCCTTCTTCTGCTTCGTCTTCTTGTTGGCTGTTTCTTCCTCAGCCGTTGCGGCGGCGCAGTCGTTACCTGTGGCAGCGTTGCGCTTCTTTTTCTTCTCTTTCTTGTCCTTCTTGCGCCGGGCCTTCTCGGCGGCGTCCGCAGGGTTCATGGCGGCGGGGTTGGCTGGGGAGGAAACGGGGGGTTGCTTGGATTTGGGGGGTGGGGGGTTCTGGCCTTTGGGCTGGTTGTTGGAGGGAAGGGTTTCCGTTTTGGTAGCGGTTGGATGTTCAGTTTCGAGGAGGTCGGCGAGCCACAGCTAGAGGGTCAAACCGGCCGCCCGGTATGGTACAACTCGTTTCGGCCCGACTTGTAAATAGGTTATGCCAGTTCACGTACTGGGGTGGTGCCCGAGCACACGATCCGTTAGTCTCGGGTCGCCGCGTCTTGCTTGGATTCTTGAGGGCCTAACGGGTCGAGTTGGCCGTAGCTTTATTAGCGTCAGAAAAAATGAGAAGAAAATAGAAAAATAGATAAAGTATGGCAAAAATGCAAAAAAATATTGAAAAAACTAGAAAAATGGGAGAAATTTAGAATAATTAGAAAAACTCGAAGGATATAGAAAAACTTTTTAATATATATATATATATATATATATAAATTAAGAAATAGCTAAAATATGAGATAAATTCTAAAATGAGACAAATAATTTGAATTAAATAATGAGCTATATTGATGTTTGGCTGCCTCGTTAAAAACTTTGCCAAGTAAAAACTCAACACGAGAAAACCTTGGCAAAGAAAAAAGAGTAAAGCCTATAGCTCAGTGATACAAGAAAAAAGTGAAGATTACAATTATTCTTCCTCATTATCTAGATAAAGATTTTTGAACGTCTCCGCCAGCTCAGCATTTTCTGCAGTATGTTAAGCTCGTTGATCAGCTTGTTCCCAATCTTTCACAATGAGAAGTATTTCCATCATCTCACTTGTCAGATTTGTTCTTCTCTCCTCGATTATTCTTCCGGATAGACTAAAAGCAAACTCCGAAGAAATCGTGGAGACAGAAACTGTTAACACATTCCGTTCTAATATGGAAAGCATCGGATATGTTATCTTGTGCTCGTGCCACCACTGCAAAATGCTGAAGTCCTCCTCTTGCTGCTCTTGGTAGTTGACAGTGTCGTTGTTGAGATAGGCAGTAAGCTCCCCACCACTTGATGTGCTCGCACTTGTCGTTGATGTAGTCGAACTCCTTGAGGAAGAGCCACATGCACCCCATATCTTTCCCCACGCGATTTTCTTCTTACCTGTTGTGGGTGCTGGTGGAGGTCACTGCATGTGAACTCCAGCAAACTTCCGATCGTACTTATCATAAACTTGAGATAAGTTAGCACGAATAATTGAAAAATAACTAGAATAATCAGTACCTACCGCATCACTTACAAGTGAGAGAACATTAGAGAATCCCCGAATTTTAGCTCTATGATCTAAAATAAATACAAATGCATATAACATAAGAATTTCTTACTAATATTTTAAAATTTTAGTTTTCATAGCATAAACAACTTCACGCAAGACATTATCATTTTCATGGCTCTTTAAGTGGGTAGCAATTTCTAAAATATGATGCACAATTAAAGGAGAGATTGCATAATAAACTCCAGATAAAGCAACAGTAAATTAAAAAAAAGTTCTAAAAATAACAGCAAGTATTTAGCAATATACCATGTTGCTCTGTGAGTAACGGCTGACCATCCTGTGTACGACAGTGTGTGTTAATAAAAACAGAAAATGTGCTCTCATATGGTACGAGATTCTTAAGCATCAAGTAAGTAGAGTTCCATCTAACAGGCATATCCAAACCAAACTTACGCGGACGCACATTCATTGCAATACAATAAGTCTTAAATGCTGTTACTCGTTGATTAGAATAATTTAAGTAAGATATTGCAGCGCGAAAAGGTTCAAGATACTTATCTAACCTCTTAAAACCAGATTTAACTATAAGATTAATAATATGGCAAGCACAACGCTGATGTAATAAGAAAGATTCAGCATAGGAATTGAAAAACGAAGTAAGAATATTCATGGCAGAAGTATTTGTGAAGGACCGAGATGGCGAACAGAGGGGGGGTGAATGGTCGCAAATAAATTTTCCCCCAAAATACTCCAACAAAAACCTCGACAAGATCGCTCAAAGGAAATCGTGAAAAGCCCGAAAAACTAGACAACTATGTGTACCCCTAGCTTGCATGGATAAGTAACATAAAATATGTGGGGATTTTTGAGTCACAATCCTGGTTGTCTAGTGTCCAAGATAAAGAGGAATCAATCAAACTCTTGCTTTTAGAAAGGACATCAATTCAAATCACAAAAGTCACTTTCAGAAAAGTAAAAGCAGAATTTCCAGAACTTGTCCTCAATTTAAATAGGAGGTTGGTGGGTTTCTGCAGCTCAAAATATTTTGAGAATATTTCTCCCTATGAGCAGAAGAGTCGTGAAGAACTCCACCAAATTTCTCATCAAAAATCCTTACAAAAAAACAGGAAAAATCGAAGAACACAGTCAGTCAAGAACTTCGAGCAGAAAGTTTGGGGCTCGGTTTTCACCTCATGGCGCCCAAACGGTGCAACAAGTGAACTTCAAAATTTTTCTGCAGGTGGATATCAGAGTCCCGCACGTCCTCCAACAAGAATAATTTAAAAAGTATTTTTCTAGATTTTTATAAAAATCAAATACTAAATGCTGCGCAAAGAACAAGTTCTGAACAAAGTTGGAACTTGAAATAAAAGATGTTCTCTACTCAATCCAAGAGTGCAAAAGAGATGTAAAACTATATGAACACACTCAAAACATCCAAGATAAACAGCATTTAGAAGGAGGGGAGGCAAATCCAAATTGCGTGAATGTAAATTGCGAGAATGTAATTGCGGGAAAGTAAATGCTGAATTTAAATTGCGTAAAGTAAAGACATAATGTAAATGCGCAAAATAAATTCAGAGGTGGATGGATAAAACTTTCATTTCTGGAAGGAGAGGTTACAAAGCCTCACTTTCATGTGGGCAAAGCTCAAAGGAGCATTCAAGAACCTCAAAACCTTCAAGGGGAGGAGGCTACCCCTCCACCCCTATTTATACTACTCTTGGGCCACCTACCACCCTTGGATGAGTCCCTCAACCCTAGAGCGCTCATCTAAGGGCTAGGATTAACCCACACACACAGCCATACAAGGGCTAACCCAAAACCCACACACATATCGGGTTTTCTTGCACGATTTTCAAAGCATACTACCTAGACCCGCTAACCTATCAACTAGACCTCAATCCGACGGCCCTCACTGATCCACGCGGCATCTAGCTAGCATCATATCCTTTCCTTGTCTTTTTGACTTGCCCGGACTCCGTCTCCGATCATCTTCCGGCGATCTCCCAACCGTCTGGACCTCCGATGCTCCTTGCCTAGTCCCGGTCATCCTCCGCCTCACCATGACCTAGCACCGTCGCTCCGCAACCATCAAAGACAAGGAAAAAACCTTTCACATAGCAATGCCCACAAAGATATTCAATAAACTCATCCAACTCATCACTACCGTGCCCATACGGCCGGTACTGCCACTCCTGGCAGAAACAACTCAAATTGCTTCATTTTGTAAATCAATCCAAATCAAACTCAAACTTGAGCACACCTTGCTCAAATAAAGTCAAATACTCATCACAAACATAGATGGACCTCCACATGGTCCTTCAATCTCCCCCTTGATGAGTATATTGACAAACCACACAAAAGGCATAAATTTGAGTTTGAATGAGAGAAGAAGAAAGCAATTTGATTGCAAAGCCAAACTTGGTCCAGAGAGAGATATAAAATCATGACCAAGTTGGCAGAAAGAATTAAGAGCAAGACCATGAAAAGAGCAAGTTTTCCATAAAAGCTCTAAAAACCAATCGTAAGTGCCAAATGCGATTATGATCCATAAGAAATAGCAAAGATTTACAAAAATCATAAGAACCAACAAGCTTTCACATTTTTTTATCTCTTTTTTTTTAATGATTCCTTTTCTACATTTTCTCCCCCTTTTGGCAATATAGGCATCAAAATAAAATTTTCTCCCTCTTTTTATGTATGCATGAAATGCAACCTAAGGGAGTTTTGAAGATTATCCAATTGATCACAATGACAAGATATGACACCAAGCTAGTCAATTTTTAGATTAGACTAGTCTAGGACATGTCCAAGTGCAAATACAAGCTTAGATTTGAATATTTCATTTTTATCAAGATTTGACAAGTGCAACACTTAGCTTTAGTTTCAAAAATAGAAGAATAGCCACTATAAGGATCAAAAGGAAAACCTAGATTTCAACCTACTCAACACTTTTTCGTGGAATCGTTGCGCCAGGTACGGCCTCTGTGCATTTTTCGCCATCCCGCTGCATCACGGCGTTCGAGCGTTCGAGGGGCACCTACCTTTCCTGTGGTCCAGGGCGAGGCCGGGGAGGAGGATGATGAGGACGACGGCCACCTCGCGCCGCGACCCAGGCCGCGGCGGGCACCGCTTGTCGTGTTTTCCGAGGAGGACGAGGTGACCGAGGGAGGGGCGGTCGAGAGCGCCGCGATAGAGGGTCTCGTAATCGAAGGCGCTGCGGTCGAGGGCGCCACGGTCGGGGCGCCACGATCGAAACGCGTGGTGGGGCGCACGCCCGGGCGCCAGAGTCGTCGCGCCCCAGGTGGAGACGTCCCTGGCGCTGGAATCCTTGGGGAGGCGGGGAGCTGACTCGCCCCCGCGAGGGGGTCTGTCGAAGAAAGCGAGGCTGCCGCGCATCCGCTCGGTGCAATGAGTACCCCCTTCCGCCTTTCAACTTCGTCGTGGTAGGGTCGTGCGAGCAACCCCTGATAGTTTGTTGTGCGCAAGACCTACACAGGGCTGACTGTGTCGGCAGTGGCACGCCCGGCGGAGGTCCCACGTTTGGTGCCAGCGCAACCAGCGGCAGTCGGTGAGCCACGGGTCATAGAAGAGACGCAGGCGAGGTCGACCGGGGTCGAGGGTGACCGGGGAGCCCCTGAGGTGCTCGCCAGCCCCGGGGGTTCGGCTGTCGTCGTCCTGACCGAAGCGGATCGCCCCGGGCCCTTGGGGGGCGCTGGTGCTACCGCGGTGACAGAGACCGCCGAGGATGCTGCCACGGGTGAACTGCCCCGGGGTTCTGATGGCGCTGTCGACCTGTCTATGCTGGATGACCGGCTAGCGGCGGTACGCGCACTTGTGGTGACTTCTCCTTCTTCTTTTTCCCTTTCCTTGTAGACGTGGTGATTTTCCCTTCTCCCTTGCAGGGCCTACGGCTGATCTCCTAGGGGTACGGGGTCGTGCGCGGGCACGTGCTCGGCTTTTGAGCCCTCTGCGATGCTATCGAGGTCAGCCAGAGGGACGCCGCCGAGCTCGAGGCTGCCACGGCGCGCGGTCGAGAGGAGTTTTTACGCCTGAGGGAGGCCCAGGCCCTCGAGATCGCGCGAGCTGTTGAAGTCGAGCGGGAGCGCGGGGCCCGGGAGCTCGAACACGAGCTGAATGCCGAGAGGGATCTTCGCGCCGTGGTGGTCTCCGAAGCCGTCGAGAAGGAGCGGAAGGAGGCAGAGGAGACCCTCGTCCGAGTTTGACGGAAGGCGCAGGACGCCCTGGATGAGAACCGTGTGAGCGCAGCGGAGACGACCGAGCGCCTCGAGCTCGAGGTCTCCGATATTCGTTCAGAGGTGGAGGCGCGCGGCAGGAGACGGAGGGGCTTCGGGAGCGCCTTGAAGCTGCCCGGATGGCTAGTGAGGAGAGCTACTCGGTTGCGTCGGTCACGCTCGAAGATCTCGTAGCCGCACGGAAGGAGGTAGAGGGGCTCCGGACGCGGCTGGGGAGTCAATCCTCTGTGCGCACAGAGACGGAGATCGCACGCGAGGAGGCCGTGGAGCTCCGGGATCGGCCTGGGGAGCTCGCGGCTTCCCCGAGGGCGTCCACCGCCGAGCTCGAGGCCGAGGCGACCGAGCTCAAGGCCAAGGTGACGACGGCTGAAGCGACGGCGGTTGTGCTTGAGAAGACAGCGGCCGGATTGGAGGCGAGGGCCACCGAAGCGGAAGCTAGGGCGACTGAGGCCGAGGCCAAGGTCGCTGGGCTTGAGGGGAAGTTGGCGCAGGTGGCTCGAGCGGGGAAGAGCGCCCTGGCCCAGCTTCAGAGCGACCGTGACCGGGTCGATAGAGCCGAGGGCGAGGTGCTCGCGCTGCGGCGGCGGGTCTTCGACCTCGAGCGGGAGAAGCTTGCACGATACATGTCTGTAGAGTAGGAGACAAAGGTTAGTAGATGGGTCGGGGGGCGAAAGATTCGCGCCCCCTTGTAAAGACAATGTATCTTTTTGCTAAGCTTTTCTTTAGAAGACTTAGCTTGATTGTTGGCCCGCGTCGCCTTTGTAGACTTAGCACGGCTTGCTCCTTAGAAGGGTCGAACAACGCCAGGTCCTCGACGCGGAGCAAGCGTGTTTCTGCGGGGTTTCGCAAGGCGAACCACTGCCTTTCATTCGAACTACTTAGTCCAGGCTGACCGAGCTAACTGATGCTCGAGGTCAGATTAACCGAGGCCTCGCCCGAGATCACTTGGGCTCGGGCACGACTCGGGTTGAAGGCTGACCAAGCTAACTGATGCTCGAGGTCAGATTAACCGAGGCCTCGCCCGAGATCACTCGGGCTCGGGCACGACTCGGGTTGAAGGCTGACCGAGCTAACTGATGCTCGAGGTCAGATTAACCGAGGCCTCGCCCGAGATCACTCGGGCTCGGGCACGACTCGGGTTGAAGGCTGACCGAGCTAACTGATGCTCGAGGTCGGTTAGCGAGGCCTCGCCGAGGTCACTCGGGCTCTGGCCACTTCGGGTTGAAGGCTGACCGAGCTAACTGATGCTCGAGGTCAGATTAACCGAGGCCTCGCCCGAGATCACTCAGGCTCGGGCACGACTCGGGTTGAAGGCTGACCGAGCTAACTGATGCTCAAGGTCAGATTAACCGAGGCCTCGCCCGAGATCACTCGGGCTCGGCACGACTCGGGTTGAAGGCTGACCGCTTGGCCATGGGGGAATTAGTCGGCTTCTTGCGGCAGGGCGGCTTATTGCGACCGAGATCGTCCCCAGAGTTAATTTTTAGGGATCGCGGCCCCCGAGCCTGGGAATGTCATCAGGCTCGGGGTGCTTCCCGAGGATGTTCACTAGTCGGCAGCACAGGGGAATAGCCGGCTTACTTCGATAAGGATCATTTTACTACGGCCTCCGAGCCTAGAAATACATCAGGTTCGGGATACTGACATCCCTGAGGCGAACCTAGAAAACGCAGCTTCAACTTTGACCGAGGCCTCGCTTTGCGAAGCTCGAGTTTGGGCATTAACTGGATGGCGGCCTGGGTTGCCTGTGCTGGACAGATTTAGGCCTCGGTGCCGCTCGCGAGCTCGGGAATGCTTCAAGCTCGGCGAGGCCCCCTCAGAGGGCGGTTTAGGAATTCGAACCTGGCCACTTGGCCCCGGGTGAAAGGTCGGTTTAGTGCGTAGGCCGGCTTATCGTGACCGAGTCATTCCCGGTGGTGAATTAAAAACTGCGACCCCCGAGCCCGAAAAATGTCATCAGGCTCGGGGCGCCCTCTGAGAACATTCAATGGCTGGCAGCACGGGGGAATAGCCGGCTTATCTCGATAACGATCGCCTTATTGCGGCCCCCGATCCTGGGAATGCCCAGGCTTGGGTTGTTCATCCCCGAGGCGAACCTAGAGAACGTGACCCCAGACGCTGCAAAAAGGAACACGCATGGACGCCCCGAGGCCGGGCCCGTCGCGTGACCTTATGGTTGCCCTTATGATCACGCCGTGTGGTCGCACCGTTTGAGGCGTCCTAACAGAAAGGAGAACTCTTGCCGCAAGAAAGCAGACGGGGCCCTAGGCTCGAGGCCTTTTAAGATGGCGCGACCTTTGATGAAGGAACTTGTAGCTCGGGGTCATGGCGGAATGCCATCCCCCTTTGTAAACCGAAAGAGGTTAGCACCGGAGGCGAAGGAGACTTTTATTACGAGCGCATACCTGGGCCGAACCAGAGCGAGGCGATACAAGCGTCCGGGTCACGCCCCGGGTTGCCCTTGCTCGGGGCGCAAGAAACAAGCATAGCAGCAAGAAGAAACATCTTAAGCTCAGAAACGGACGAAAAAGGAGCGCTAGGCGTAGAACCTCCGAAGCTGGCCTATATTCCATGAGCTCGGGAGCTCCCCGCCTTCGGGGACCGCCAGGCGGTAAGCTCCTGCGCGGCTTGCCGAGACGACCCTGTAAGGGCCCTCCCACAGCAGGGACAGCTTGTTGGTGTGGGAACGGTCTTGAACTCATCTTAGGACCAGGTCCCCGATGCGGAAGCCCCTGGGTCGAACAGCTCGGGCAGCATGCCTGCGGAGATCTTGCAGGTAGCATGCTGAGCGCAGCAGCGCGTGGCATCTTACTTCTTCCGCCAAGGCGAGGTCGAGGAACCGCTCCTGCTCGAGGTCGACCTGGTCGACCGAGCTTGTCCTGACGGAGCGGAGCGCGACCTCGGGTGGCAGGACAGCCTCGGCCCTGAAGACGAGCTGGAAGGGGCTCGTCCCTATCGCCCGGCTGGATGAGGTGCGGACGGACCAAAGGACGGTGGGAAGCTCCTCCACCCAGGCCCGGCCGCGCCGACCGAGCTCGTCGAAAACTCGCTTCTTGAGCCCTTGGACGAGCTGCCCGTTGGCACGCTAGGCCGCTCCGTTGCTCTGGGGGTGGCTTACCGAGGCATAGCAGATTTTGGTCCTCATATCTGCACAGAACTGTTGGAACAGTTCGCTGGTGAACTGCGTCCCGTTGTTGGTGATAATCCTGCAAGGGACTCCGTACCTTGTGACCACGAAGGAACAGAAGAACCTTACCGCGGCCTTGGCGGTGATAGCGAGATCGCCCGCCGATCCATTTTGAAAAGGTCTCGATGGCCACTAACAGGAACTTCTTCCCCCCGACCGACCTCGGGAAGGGACCAAGGATATCGAGGCCCCACGCCGAGCGCCGAGCGAGGGGATGGTTTGCGCGCGAGGTGGTTGTCGGCCTTTCGGGCGTGGAAATCGGCAGCTTGGCGAGCACGAACGATGCCCCGGGCATCTTCGAGTGCCGTTGGCCAGTAAAAGCCCATCCGAAACGCTTTTCCGACCATGGTCCTGAAAGAAGAATGAGCGCCGCATAGGTCGGAATGTACGTCATCTAGCAGGTATTTACCTTCTTCAGGAGTGATGCATTTTGAGAGAATGCCCAGGGCCCCTTGACGGTATAGTTGCCCACCGACGAGCCTGTATGAGCTCGCGCGTCGCCGAAGCCTGCTCCTCTCGGCTAGAGTGGCGGGGAGCTCCCCTTGGTCGAGGAACTTGATGATTGGGTCCATCCACAAAGGAATGTTTTCGTGGAAGGCCACTGGGTCTTCCCGGCTGGCGACGGACGGCGTAGCCAAGGTTTCGAGGATGACGTCCGGCGGGAGCTCATCGCCGGACGATCTGAGCCTGGCCAGGAGATCGGCGATGGAATTGTCCTTCCTTGGTACGTGTTGGATCTTCAGATTTCGAAACCATCCCTCCATTTTACGAACCTCGGTGAGGTACTTGGCCATCAATGGGTCCGAACACTGGTAAACTTTGTTGTACTGATTGACGATGAGCTGGGAGTCCCCTTTCACGATTAGGCGGTGGATGCCCAGGGACTTGCAAGCTCGTAGGCCAACCAATAGGGCCTCGTATTCCGCCGCGTTGTTGGTAGCGGGGAAGCCGAAGCGGACCACATATCTTAAGTGGTCGCCTTGAGGGGTGATGATGAGAACGCCGGCCCCCAAGCGTTCATAGGACCTTGACCCGTCGAAGAACATGGTCCAAGGGCCTTCGTTTTCTACCTCGGGCTCGGGGGCAGGTTCCGTTGTCTGCTCGACCACGAAGTCGGCCAACGCCTGCGAATTGATGGCGGTGCGGGCCATGAAGCGGAGGTCGAATTCGGCCAGCTCCATGGCCCATTTAGCGACACGACCTCCGGCTTCCGGGTTCTTGAGGATCTCCCCGAGCGGGAGCCCGCTCGGGATAACCACCGTATGCGCTTGGAAGTAGTGCCGAAGCTTCCACGAGGCCATGAAGAGGGTGTAGAGGAGCTCGACCAAGGGTAGCGCCTTCGCCCGTGGAGCACTTTCACGACGAGTAGATCGGTGTCGCCGCCGCCCGCGCTCGGCCACTAGGACCGCGCTGACGGCCTGGGTCGTGGCGGCGAGGTAAAGCAACAGCGCCTCGCCCTGCTGTGGAGTTGTTAACAGAGGCGGGCGCGAGAGGTACGCCTTGAGCTCGTCGAAAGACCGCTGGGCCTCGGGGGTCCACTCGAAGCCCTCATGCCTGCGTAGGATCTTAAAGAACGGCAGCCCCCGCTCGTCGAGCCGTGAGATGAAGCGGCTAAGGGCGATGATGCGGCCAGTGAGGCTCTGCACCTGTTTCACTGAGGTTGGAGCGGTCATCTGCTCGATTGCCTCGATCTTTTCTGGGTTCGGGCCTACGCCCGAACCCCCGATCATGTAGCCGAGTACTTTCCCAGAGGTCGTGCTGAAGACGCATTTTTCGGGGTTGAGCTTGATGCTGAACCTGTTTAGGTTGGCAAAGGTCTCGGCCAGGTCGTTGATGTGGTTGGTCTTAGAGGGGCTCTTGACGATGATGTCGTCGACGTATACTTCGAGGTTCTGGCCGATCTGCGGGTCGAAGGCTTTAGCCATCAGCCGCTGGAACGTGGCGCCCGCGTTGCGGAGGCCGAACGACATGGTCGTGTAGCAGAAGGTTCTGAACGGTGTGATGAAGGCAGTCTTGTCCTCGTCTTCCACGGCGAGCTTGATCTGGTGGTAGCCGGAGTAGGCGCCGAAAACTCAAAGATCTCGCCGTTGGCGTGGAATCCATGATCTGGTCTATGCGAGGAAGGGGGAAGTTATCTTTAGGGCACGCGGCGTTCAAACCCGTATGGTCGACACACATGCGCCACTTCCCGCCTTTCTTTTGTACAATTACAGGGTTGGCCAGCCATTCGGAGTAGTTGACCTCGCGAATGAAACCGGCCTTGAGGAGCTTATCGAGGTGCTCCCTGATTATTGCCGCCTTCTCGAGAGAGAAACGCCGCAGCTTCTGGCGCATGGGTCTGCAGCCAGGCCTTGTTTGTAGTCTGTGCTCGATCACCTCCCGTGGGACGCCCGGCATGTCCACCGGTTCCCATGCGAAAACGCTTTTATTATCTCGGAGGAAGGTGACGAGCTCGTCTTCCTATTTAGGGTCGAGCTGGGCGGAAATGCAAACGCATTTGCCCGAGTCCCCTTCTTCGAGCTGCACGGCCTTGGTCGGGCCGTTCGGTTGGATGGCCGCTCGACGGCGCCTTCGGGTGGTTCAGGACTACCGGGCGAGATGCCAGCCAAGAACAAGGCCTTTTTTTTGTACCGCGGCCGCTTGAGGTCGCCGCGGACCGTTATGACGCTGCCGGGCCCCAGGAGCTTCATGCACCGGTTGCCGTAATGATTCGCGGCCATGAACTTGATCAGGGCTGGCCGCCCGAGGATGGCGTTGTAGGGGAGATCGTTGTCCACGACTCAAGGTGATCACCAAGGCGGAAGTTTCTTCGAATCGCCGAAGGTGACAGGGAGGACCACTTGTCCGGGCGGGGTGGTCGAGCTCCCTGGCACAATGCCGAAGAAGGGGATCGCTATGTTCTTGATCTTCGACCGAGGTATTTGCATCCGATCCAAGGCGCTCGCCAGGAGCAGGTTGAGGGAACTGCCCCCGTCGATCATGACTCGGCCAACGACGGTGTTGCTTATGGTCGGAGCGACGACCAGGGTGGTTTTGAAGTCTCAGGACATTCCCGAGGGAGCGTCGTCCCGAGAAAAGGTGATGGAGATGCCATCCCATCTGCAGGGTTGGTCGGTGGGCTTCCCGGCGGTGGCTTGGTAGACGGTGCGCGCGGCATCCTTCAGCTCGCGTCGAGATCGATACGCCGAAGAACCGTCGAAGATTACATCCACGCGGCGGTCGCCCTGCTGGAATCCCAGGTCGGGGCCTGCTTGGGCCTGGCCGGCGTTGATCCCGCCAGGCCGCTCATCGTCTTTTGGGAGTGCGGGCATTTCTCCAGCCCCCCTATAAAAGGCGTCCAGCTTGAACAGCCACGCCCTGCAGCTTCGCAGATCGTGGCCGTGGATCTTGTGGAGCAGGCAAAATTTGTTGGCGCCGGGTGGTCGCTCCTCCCTGTGGTCTGACGTTCACCGAGAGGGTTCGCCCGCCCCGCCGCCGGGCCTACAGCAGCGATCGCTGTGGCCACGGCGTTCTGCTGGGCCGGGCCCCGACGGTCGGGCTGGCGTGATTCCACCCCCTTGCGCCTATTGTCGACCGTGGCGATTATGCCGAGTCGGCCGGCTTCGGTGCCGCGGTCTTTCCCTCGCCTCTTATCGCGCAGGGCCGGGTCTCCTTCCCTAACGCCGGATGGCCCCGCCTCATCGAAGGCGAGGCCGAGCTTGCCCCGGTCGTAGTCATGTTTCCAGCGGACAGCGTCGTCCGCGTCTGCATATCGTTCCGCCATGTGGAACAGCTTGTTAACTGTGAGCCTTGTAGCAATTTCAAGGTCCTCCGTGAGGCGTCTGTCTCGGACGCAGAACTTGAAGGCCTTGATGATGGTTTCATCAGAGATGTTGGGAATCGAGTTCGCGCGGTGAACCGGCGCACGGTCTCGCAGTGCTCCCCTTTCTCGATAACACGGCCTGAGTCCCTTTCGCCCGTGCCGCCGTAGTAGCTCGAAGTTGGAGTGGAGGGCGCCCGCAATCGCACCATAACAGGAAGGTGCCGGCACTGAAGAGCCAGCAGTGCGCCCGGCCCCAGACTGTGGGAGATAGTTGGCCATCGCGGCCTCGTCCCCACCGGCCGCCAAGATGGCGGTGGAGTATATGGAGAGGAATTCCGCGGGGTTCTTGGTCCTGTCGAATCGTTCCATCACCGCCGGCTTGAATCGGGCCGGCCAGCGTTCTTGACGGAGGTTGCTCGAGTACGCCGGGCAGCCGTAGGCCGAAAGGCTACTACCGCCACTGCTGGCGTCGGAGTCGTCATCAGACGACAAGGGGAATTCGAGCCGGCGGCGCACCTCGCGCCGACCACGACGGTCGGCGGGCGCGTTGTTATGGCGGTGGCGTGGGTGGTCGCGGATCTTCTGGCGCCTGGGTGGAACGTCCGGGGAGAGGCCTCCGGAAGTATTGCTGCTCGAGCGAGCATTGCCATTACGCCGCTGATGGCGGGCGGGCCCGCGTACCACCTCTTCCTGTCGAGGAAGTGGAGGAGACAGCGACAGGGTGCGAGCCCACGAACGGGGAACCTGCCGGTCGAACGACCGGTGATCGCTCGGTAGGGGGCCGCTGGTCGCCATGGGGCGAGACTCAGGGCCTAGGGAGCCCGCTTGCCGTTGAGGTGCGACGCCGTCGGTCACCTTGTTGAGCTCTTCGGCCAGGGACCATCGGAAGAGGGCCGAGCCGGTCCGAGCGGGGTCAGCCATGACCCGGGCGATGGCCCACAAGTGCTCTTGGGCGGGCTCGTTTGGACGAGGAGGGCTGAGCCGGCCGGATGGTGAGCGGGTTATACCACGCTCTTCTCGCCAAATAGCGGCGATGGCTTGGTTGATGGCAACCTGGGCGAGACGATGCGCCTCGCGAGGAGTCTCCGGGCCGCCGTCATCCGCCCTGGGAGTCGCCTCACGCCCGCCGGCCATGAAGGCCCAGCGTTCGCGGGGCGGCGAGGAGGGCGAGAGCAATGATGTGGAGCCTTGGCACTCGGGGACAGCGTTCGAGCCCAGGCTTACCGTTCGCGACATGCTGATGGTGGAGCTGGAGGTGCTGATGCTGCTGAGGTAACCAACTTTGGGCGAACGAAACTTCGGGCCCCACGGTGGGCGCCAGCTGTCGACGATCGGGACCGTCGACCGCAAGGAGGGGGGAGGATCGTGCGAGGGGCAAGGCCCAGAGCCTCGTTCGTCTGGGAAGGAACCTCGGTAGATGTGCAACACGGGGGGAAAGGACAGCCGAACAGGGGGCACAAAGTTTATACTGGTTCGGGCCGAATGTCCCTACTCCAGTTCGTGGGTTAGAGCTGTATTGCTTTGGGTGCAGGTGACTGTACCGCGTTAACAAGGGGGAGCTGAGAGCTCAACTGCGCAAGAGCATAAACAATCTATTCGCTCAGACCAAAAGAACTGAGGGCCCCCTCCCAGGAGACCCTGCCTCCCTTTATATAGTTGGAGGGGGCAGGTTACACGGGAACGTGGGAGAGGGAAGAATGAGGTCCTCTGTGCCAGGAGTCCTGGTCCTTTGCCTTGGCGGTTGGTCAGCGTTAGTTTGTCCCATGCTGGGTTGGTAGTTTTGCTGAGCAGAGCAAGTTGCCATTTCCTCGGGAAATGGCGCACCTACCCTCTGTGAACCTATCAGGTGTTGACGTCATGATGCGTGTGGCGCCCGACGTTGCCTCGGGAGGGAGCGTACCCCCGCACTGTGCACGGCCGGGTGATGAGACGGGAATCTTAACTTAGGCTACCTTCGCGCTGCCTTGGGAAAGGTCCACCTGCCCCCGAATGGTCACTTCGGAGGGTTGCGTCCGTAGGGTACGTGGCTGACGGGCGGCGGAGAAAGTCCAAGACTTAGCCCTTGGCAGGGATTGCCTTGGCTTGGTCGAAACTCGGGGGAATCCGACCCGCAGCGGGGGCCCGACCTGCGCGAGTCGGACGCCCTGCTAGGTCGGGGATGAGCTTGGGGCAGCTCGCTAGATCGGGGATGAGCTTGGGGCAGCTCGCTAGATCGGGGATGAGCGTCCTTCGTGGTCCCGCGGGGCCTTTGGTCAGAGCTGGGCCCGGGGTGCCGAGGTTGAGGGGGTCGTCGAGGTCTGCGATCAGTTCGGGGATAGCCCTGTCCGAGCTCGGGAATAGTCCCCCGAGCTCGGAGGAAGACGGCTTAAAGCCCCCCAGGGGGGCGGACACGTGTCAGGATGGCCGATCCCCGACAGTCTCTAAGGAAGTGATATCTAATATTAATGTGCTTGGTCCGGGAATGTTGCACTGGGTTTTTAGCAATGCAAATAGCTGAAGTGTTGTCACAGAAAAGTGGCACACTATCTATCTCTAACCCATAGTCCCGTAAGGTCGATCTCATCCAGAGCACCTGGCTACAGCAGATGGCTGCAGCAACATACTCGACCTCAGCAGTGGACTGTGCAACTCCAGACTACTTCCTAGATGACCAAGAAACAAGAGAAGTGCCAATGAATTGGCAAGTGCCAGAAGCGCTCTTCCTATCTATCCTACAGCCAACAAAGTCAGCATCGAAAAAGGCTCTAAGAGATAGACAAGAAGAGGAAGAGTATCAAATACCATAGTCAGTGGTAGCACGAAGGTACCTGAAGAAGCGCTTGACCGCCTGGTGGTGAGAGGCGCGGGAGAAGCTTAAAATCGAGCGCACAGACAAACAACGAAATGTATGTCCGGCCTCGAAGCAGTGAGGTACAAGAGGGAGCCGATCATGCTCCGAAACTCCTTTTGATCAGCAGGCTCACCATCCTCATCGGGCTCGAGGACAGCAGTGGTGGCCATAGGAGTCATCACCAGCTTCCCATCAAACATATCGAGCGCCAGAGGTCACGGGTATACTTGCCTTGATGCAAGAAAGTACCCTCCCGAGTCTGCTTGATTTGGAAGCCAAGAAAGTAGCTTAACTCGCCCATCATACTCATCTCAAACTTTGTGCTCATCACCTCAGAAAACTGAGACAAGCGAATGAGACGAGCCACCAAAAATGATATCGTCCACATAAATCTGGACAAGAAGAAAATGAGACTCATGGTGTCTGATGAACAGAATTTTGTCTACTATGCCCATTTTAAAGTCATGGCTGAGAAGATAAGACTTGAGCCTCTCATACCATGCTCTGGGGGTCTGCTTGAGTCCATATAGAGCTTTGGAAAGCTTGTATACATGACTCGGAAACTTGGGGTTCTCGAATCCTGGAAGTTGCTTGACATAAACCTCTTCCTCAATATAGCCATTGAGGAATGCACTCTTGACATCCATTTGATAAAGCTTGAAGCTTTTGGATGCAGAAAATGCAAGCGAGATTCGGATAGCCTCTAGCCTAACTACAGGGCAAAGGTCTCTCAAAGTCAAGACCTCAACCCGAGAAAAGCCCCTGCAACTAGTCTAGCCTTGTTTCTTACTACAACCCCATCCTCACTGCTTGTTTTGAACACCCACTTGGTCCCAATGACATTATGACCAGATGGGGCTCGACAAGTCGCCATACCTTATTCCTCTCAAAGTTCTCAAGTTCTCATGCATAGCATTAATCCACGACTCATCTGGATAATGCATGAGAAACATCTTTCGCTCAAAGGAGGCAACGAAGGCGAGTAGAGGCAGAACTGGACAAACCTGATTTTGAGCGAGTGACTCGCTCAAACAGATCACCAATGATCCGATCGGTGGATGAGCTTCTCGATATGTCGGGAGGACTGTAAGGGAGTGGCCTCTACCTCTTGAACAGAAGAGGTAGGAACAGAGCCACTCGCTGAAGGAGAGTCAGAAGGCAAGGGTTAGTGTCCCTGAGGTGCAGAAATGGAAACAGGAGGCACCTCAGGTGTAGAGGGGACTGGATCCGTGGAACACCATCATCTCCATCATCCTCATCTTCTACAAAGATGGTCTCGAGGATAAGAAGAGCTGAAATATCGTGTCTAGCTCCTAGGCTAGCCTCATCAAAGATCACATCACAGTCCCTATGATCCTATGCGCATCAACACCTGCACTTATAGCTACGAGAAGAAGCCGAGTAACCTAGAAAGATACCATCGTAAAAGCGAGACTCAAACTTATCTAGGTTACTGACTTCAAGATAAAACATTTGCAACCAAAACGCGAAAATGAGACACACCGGCTTTCGCCCATACCTCAACTCATAAGAAGAGCGATACAAATGTGCTCTCAAAAATACGCGATTAGAAACATGGCAAGCAAGAGCTATAGCCTCACTTTCAAAACTTCCTAGAGTATCAGACTCATCTAGCATCGTCTCCGCCATCTCAACCAGTGGTCCTGTTCTTCCTTTCCACTTCGCCATTCCTCACGAGGGGTAGGAGAAGAGAACCGATGCTCTAAACCGGACTCCACACAAAAACTCTCAAAGTAGGAATTCTTAAACTCCGTGCCATTATCACTGCAGATAGCTCGTAATGCACCCGGGAGCTCAATAGACAACCTCATCGACCAAACCCACGAAGTGAGAAGAAGTCTCATCCTTCGAGGCCATGAAGAATACCCAAGAGTATCTAGAAAAATCATCAACGATGACAAGAACATACCACTTCCCTCCTGCTGACTGCACTCTAGCTGGATCAACAGTGTCCATATGTGAAAGCTATCTTGGTGCATCAGTCATCACTACGGTGACTGGAGGATGAGAAGCAGTAACCATCTTGCCATGTTGACAAGGAGAGCAAACTAAGTCTTTGACCATCTTGAGTTTGAGCAAACCCCGAATTAGATCGTGGCTGCTAACTCGGGTCAAGTGATCAAAACCAATGTGACCAAGTCTCCTATGCCAGAAGGAGAGATCACGGGACTCAGAAGCAATCAAACATCGAAGAGAGTCTCCATAAGAAGCAGAAAAATCAGCACGAAAGACTCTCCCAAATCTAGAAATCCCGCAAACTAACCCTCCTGATGAATGAAGGATTCTACAGGCATTACTCTTGAAGCTTACCTCGAAAGAATCATCGATAAGCTGAGAAACAGAGAGCAGATTGTATTGCAGCTTACTTACTAAGGCAACATCTTTAAGAATGAAATTTTGGTTAATGCAGATGGTACCTTTAGCAATGACTCTACCTGAAGATGCATCCCCAAAAGTGATTAACTCATCACCGGGGGCTCGGACTAGGGAAGAGAACCAATGAGAATCTCCACTCATATGACGAGAACAACTGGAGTCAACAATCCAAACATCTCCCTTCCCCATCCGACGAACCTGATCAAGACACAAGAGAGAAACATGACTCAGTACTGGGATAGAGTGAAGACTTAGGAACCCAACACTGAACCATACGACTCCTCAGAGTACCAGTCATAGAAGAAGACTGGACTCGAGTGTCTCTCTGACGTTTAATCCTAACAAGATCAGTAACAACTCTAGTAGATGATCTAGAGTCGGAACTCTGAGGTTGGCCTTTGTGGTGCAAAAAGGGACCATCCCAGTAAGGCTGCCTGGATCTCCTACCAGAAAATACCTCACGCCGCTGATATCTACCTCGATGAGAAAAACGAGGAATATCAAGAGGACGGCAGAAAGACTTACCACGAACAACTCCAGGACTAAAACTTAAAGAACTAGCATGAAAACCGAGTCCCGACGCGCCCAAAAACAAAGCGACTCTCTAACCTCGTCTAGAAGCGTGTGTGCCTTAGGAGCACTCAAAGTCTGGGGATGACCTTGAATACCCTTAAGGGTAGCAACACGCTCACGCCAATTGATCTTGGTGCGCCTGAAGCAGAAATCTACTAGGTGACCATCCTTCTTATAGAAGGTGCATGTGTACTTCGCCTTGTTAGAGGCAGAAGCAATAGGAGTAACACCCTTCTGGTCAGAGTCCTATGGACAACCCCAGCAGACCTAAACACGGTGGTACTCACTCTGGGAGCTACCACAATCTCACCACTCTTGGAGCCGCGCACAATGGTGGGAGGATGCGCCCGAGCGTGCTCCAAGGGATCAAATCCTAGACCTTGATTCTACTAATCTTATATTGGTCTAGAATAAGATTGAGCTTCTTCTTGCCTCCAACAAACTTCTCGAGAGTGCTCATAAGATACTGGCAATCTCGAAAGAAAGAAGCACAAGAAGAACAGGGGAAAGGAGAGAAAGAAGAAGAACCAGAAAGAGAAGATCTCTCAGCACGTGCTTTTTGTTCCCTTAGCACGGCTGCCTCAATCTTGAGGGCCTCACAAGAAACGCAAGGAGCATCTCTAATCCTAAGGGTTTGGTCTTTTAACTTCTTCCTAAGCTCGACATGGATTTGATCCACATCATCCTTAACCCCAAAGACACAAAGAGTAACCAGTTTTGACTTAACTAGTAAGTCCTTAGCAAGTTGATCACACTTGACATTCAAAGCATCATTGTCAAGTTTTAGTTGCTCTGACCCTCACATGAGCCGATTGGGTCCTTAGAAGCATGTAATTCAAGTTCATCATTTCTAGCGTAAAGCTTTCTAAGGTGTTCGCCATGGCATCAATTTGGCAAGCAATTTAGGGCAATTAGCACAAGAAGGAGTAGAGTGAGCATGAAGAAAACTAGCATCTAGTAGAATAGCATCAACAGAATTATCGCTAGCATTCTTCAACTTAAGACTATCTAATTCAGTCAACACACTATCATGCATAGTCTTTAAGTTCTCCAACTCCACAAGAATAGCATCACACAAAGAGCAATCATCAGTGACTCGGGAGGGAGAAGATCTAAGTGAAGCTAACTCCAGAGTCAAGGTACCTACTTCCTTCTCAAGCTCCGTACACCTAGCTCTAGCTCTAGCATGAAATTTTCCTAATTTGCAGAAAGCTTCGTTGAGCTGGTCATAGGAGGGTACCTCGTCCGAGTCGCTGATGTCGTTGGTGTCGGCCATGAAGCACATGCCAGAGAAGTCGTCGCCGCCCTTCTTCGCTTGCGGTTCATCCTCGTCCTCGTCGCTCCATGTCTCTGTGTCAGAGAGGTTGATGTCGCAAGCCGGCGAGGACGCGGTGGAAGAACTTCTTGTTCTTGGAGAAGTTGCGGTACTTCTTCTCACGCGTCGGCTCACGAACTCGAGGCTTCTTGTTGCGTTCTTGTCGATGTAGTCGTTCTTTGCCGAACCGCCAGAGCATCGTTCTTAGCCTTCTCGATTTAGGGCAATTAGCCCGAATGTGGTTCAGCCACCACACTCAAGCATGTGATCATGCCACCTCTCTTTCTCTCTCTCACCCTCTTGTATGCATGAGAAAACTTGCGAGCGAGAAGAGCAAGTTCATTTTCTGGAAATTTTTCCAGTTGGTCATCGCTTAGCTCACAAAGGGCGAAAAGAGAGAAAACAATAGAAGGATCAGAAGAAGAAGATCCAATGGGATCGGTGACCAAAGCCATCGACTGAGATTTCGTCTTCCGAGAGACGACATCGATCTCATGAGTCTTAAGGCGGGAATAAAGCCCGTCAAGAGTCAAGAGTCTATAAGTCGGTGGTGTCCTTGATGGTGGTCACCTTCATCTCCCAAACCCGAAGGTCGAGTGCGGTTAAGAAATGCCGAGCATTGTCCGAGTCAGGGCATATGCAGCCAACTGCTCGGAGGTCGCTCAAAATATTTGTAAACCGACCAAAACACTCGTCGAGACTCTCACCAGCGTGTTTATCAAACTTGTTGTACTCGCGCTTGAACTGTCCTCGCTCACGCCTTGATTTGAGTAGAGCCCTCATGGTAAGCATCGAGGGTTACCCAAATCTCGTGGAGCGGAGCGAAGGTGAGAAATCCTATCATACTCACATGCTAAGACCTGTATGAGAATGTTCCTTGCCTTAGCATTCGCCTCAACGTCAACCATATTGATGGCCGTGACATTTTCATCGATGGGATCCTCATCACGGAGTTTCACCTTCCGCCATATCGTAGCCCTGGCGGTGATGTATGACTCCATCCGGACTTCCAAAAGGAAAATCAACTCCATTAAAGATGGGAGGCTTGGTGGAATATTTGTCCGTCGCCATGGCTCTTGAGACTGGTCAAGATCTAGAAAGAGCAGAATCGGCTCTGATACCAATTGAAGGACCGAGATGGCGAACAAAGGGGGGGGGGGTGAATGGTCACAAATAAATTTTCCCCCAAAATACTCCAACAAAAACCTCGACAAGATCGCTCAAAGGAAATCGTGAAAAGCCCGAAAAACTAGACAACTATGTGTACCCCTAGCTTGCATGGATAAGTACCATAAAATATGTGGGGATTTTTGAGTCACAATCCTGGTTGTCTAGTGTCCAAGATAAAGAGGAATCAATCAAACTCTTGCTTTTAGAAAGGACATCAATTCAAATCACAAAAGTCACTTTCAGAAAAGCAAAAGCAGGATTTCTAGAACTTGTCCTCAATTTGAATAGGAGGTTGGTGGGTTTCTGCAGCTCACAAAATTTTGAGATATTTTCTCCCTATGAGAAGAATAGTCGTGAAGAACTCCACAAAATTTCTCCTCAAAAATCCTTACAGAAAAAAACAGGAAAAAACCTCAATCCGACGGCCCTCATTGATCCACGCGGCATGTAGCTAGCATCATCTCCTTTCCTTGTCTTCTTGACATGCCCGGACTCCGTCTCCGATCATCTTCCGGCGATCTCTCAACCGTCTGGACCTCCGACACTCCTCGCCTAGTCCCGGTCATCCTCCGCCTCACCATGACCTAGCACCGTCGCCCTGCAACCATCAAAGACAAGGAAAAAACCTTTCACATAGCAATGCCCACAAAGATATTCAATAAACCCATCCAAGTCATCACTACCGTGCCCATACGACCGGTACTGCCACTCCTGGCAGAAACAACTCAAATTGCTTCATTTTGTAAATCAATCCAAATCAAACTCAAACTTGAACACACCTTGCTCAAATAAAGTCAAATACTCATCACAAACATGAATGGACCTACACATGGTCCTTCATTTTGCAGAAGCATTATCTAATGTTATTGCAAAAATCTTATCAATAAGACCAAAATCTTTCACAACTTTTACAATACAATCAGCAATATTTTCACCAGTTGTGCTACATCAATTAATTTGAATCCTATAATTCTCTTTTCTAGTTGCCAATCATCGTTTACATAATGAGCAACTACACTAAGGTAGCTCTACCACTCCATATATCAGATGTCAAAGACATAGAAAAATTACGGGTACTAAATTTTTCTTTTAGGTTATTGCGACAATTATTATAATATTTAGTCAAATCTCTAGTTGTTGTCTATCTAGAAACTGCAGAAAATCTAGAATTATGAGCGGTCCTAATATAGCTTTCAAACGCAGCTGACTCACCAAAGTTTAAAGGAAGATCTTGAGAAGCGATTAAACGGCAAAGAGATTCACGAGCTACCTCGAGATTGTAGTCCCAGTTACATACTGTACCATCGGGGTTGTACTGTAGTTGCGTCTGTCTCAAAGTCATCCCCGCTTTTTTTCTACAGCTCTCAGCATGCCTCTTCAAGTGCCCCGTTCCACCTGAAGATTTTGCAGTTAATTTATGCTTACAATATTTACAAACAGCATACCTGATCTGGACATTGTTTGATACCTCAAAAATCTGCTCGAAATCTTCCCAGACTCCCGATGTACTGCGTCTTGTTCTTTTCGCCCCAGTGCTTACCAACGCAGTAACACTTATAGAGCCTGAGGATGGCATACCTCCTGCAGCTTCTTGGGAATATGATGCAAGAAGCTCCTCGAGTGAAATACCGAATCAGAAGCTGGGAACGACGAAAAATCCTCGGGTTCGATAAAGCAAACTACAAGAAATAATTACGCTATTTATACTAAAATATGATTTAAAATACTAACAAAATGAAAAAATAAATCACAATTATCACCTTGATTTCTTGACAGAAGCCGAAAGCTGAATTTCGGATTTTTGGATTTTTGACAAAACTATTTTGAATTTTGCCAAATTACAACCAAGAGCAAAAGAATTTCCACAAGAGAATGAGTAGAAGAGAATGCAAGATTGCTGGTGTGGACATGGGGGGTAGCCACCTATTTATAGGAAAAAATTTAGGATTTTTTTGAATATTTTCGGATTTTTTTTTAATTTTTAAGACTCAAACGGCTATAAAATGGCTATTTTTTTAAATGGGCTAAACAGGCTGTGCCCGTGCCGTGCTATGCTGGGTCGGGCCGTTGCTGTGCCGGGCCGTGCCATGCCGGGCTCGGCCATAAACAGTGTCTGCCGCTACGCCCAAGCACGACACGGCCGGTGGGCCGTACGCGATGGCTCGCTTATGGTTGGGCCGCGCCGCTGTTTGGGCCGACGACAAGACTTGCCGCCCAGCACCGCTTGGCCATCTCTAGCCACCACACAAAGACCGCCACGCATTTTTTTAAAAATTAGCCAAGAGCTCCGATATTTACTATAGAAAAAAAACAACAGTCAAACTATAAATGCACACTCCAACACGCACCCACATAATCCCACACACATGTACACACCCATGCGCTTGCACTCGGCTCCGCGAGCGCGCTCATTGAGTGAGGCTCGAAGGCGGGTGGGGCACGCAGCTAGCGTCCTCACCAACTAAACTGAGTTTGGCCCTACCACCAGGCTGACTTTGGTTTAGTCTTCCATGAGCCTTTTTTCCTTTTTTTTGAGAGGATGGCTTCCATAAGTCTAACATGGTTTCTACTTGTGGCCTGATAGTCCTGGTAATGGTCTAAGGCCCAGTCCAACACCCACCTAGGCAGGGCGGCCCAGCCCAAACCCCAATAGGGCTCCAACATCACTGCTGGGCGTGGTGACTTGTTGCCTACCAGATTCAACACCATTCCGGTGAGCTGCTCCGTTCTCACCTCTTGCCTTCTTTTCCTTTTCTAGCGTCAAACTGCGCACAGCTTACAGATGATGCTCCTACAGTCGAAAGGATTGAAAAAGTTAGTCATTCACACCAACTGATGAAGGATTTCTTAAAAAGTTAAGGATTAGTAGTTGGATTGGGTCTTATACATACGTGAGGAAGGTAATCGAACAAGAAAGAAGACAAGCTCTTCTTTCTTTTATCACTTAGGAGCCGTGCGAGATGAAAGTCTCACACACGATTTTGCATAAAAGTCTCAAGGATTAGGAGATGTTCCTGATTTTGGTTTGGCTATGCCGAGGGCTGCACCCATTTCCAATCCATTTCAACCAATGGTGGACGCTTGGCTGGTGAGCGAGGGGGCTAGCGCATCAGCTCTGGTAGTCACACCCCTAGAAACCCCCTAGCACCGTTGCCTTTTCTTTTGGTGCTGACCTGGCATAGCACCAGCTACCAGCGGTAGTGTGGCGCAAGAAGTAGGGAGGTGATTGCCTGGTTCGGAGGCTCGGAGGTTTAAGAAGACTATAAGAGGGACCCCTGGTGCGTGTGCCCACCACTGGTTGCACTAGAACTCAATGGAATATACTTGAGTCTAACTTGAACCAACCTCAATCCCTAATTCCCTGTTCCTCAATCTCCATTCCTCAAATCCCTAATTCACTAGGATAGACTCGGGCGTGGACGACAAAGGTTACCCCTTAGGGCTTGAGTGATAAGCTGATGACTGGGAGGGAGCGAGGGACAGGCTGGTGATGGAGGGGGCCCTCGGGCCTCGAGCGGCGATAGAGGAGGCGACCGCCGACTAGGTGAGGTGCGGGTGGGAGCAGCGACGGGGTGGGGGGGTGGGGGGCGAGGTTGCTGCAAGTAGTGCTCGACAAGGCAATGAAGGGGGCAAGCCGACGAAGGGTGGGCACCGGTGCATGGCGACGGAGGTGTAGGCAGGCGAGAACCAGAGGGGGACCGCTGTGGGTGACACGCGATGAGGCCTTTTGGGTGGCGAGGCGATAGAGGGGGCAAGTCGATGTGGGGCGAGCTTCAGCGCACAACGATGGAGGGGTAGGCGGGCGGGCGACAGAAGGGCGCACTGCGATAGAGGGGTGGACAGGCGACCTGCCGAGGAGGTGAGAAGGAGCCGCCTGTCACCTCTTGGTCTAAGAGGATAAGAAGAGAGAGGGCCTATCGAGCTGAGCTGCTGATGGCCGTGAAGTGGGATGAAGTGACTCTCTTTTTAAAAAAAATAATTATTCATTAATTTTAAATTGTAAAATTATAAAATATAACCATATAGAAGCAAAAATAATTATTTTCTCTAGTATAGTCTTAATTTCTCATATAGTCATATATTCTATAAAATTTACTGTAGATTCGTAAAAGATGGGCAAACAAACTTTGTATAGTTATTTCTCAAACGATCCAAGGACAAGCACTTCTCAAACCAATGAGAGCACAACTAGCCAAAAAGATGGTTGAAACTAAAAAAAACTTTCTCATTGATCTATCACCTCAACAGCCCAAATTTGTTACTAACCTAGCCTACCATGAGAAAATCCCAACCCTATCCTACCCGTTTTAACCATGGCCCATTTTCAAAGTGATCCAATGCCAACCAATAAAGGCCCTATCATTTAAGTGTTTACAAGCACCACCCATTCCTAGGCCTAGGCCTGGATCAATTTTCCTCCTTTCGATATGATAGGGTTACAGGAGAAACATATATCACCACACAAAGTCATAAGTGAGATTGAGGGTCTATTTTGTTTGAAGCTAACTTTACCACGTCTAAACTTAGTCATGCTATAGATTCTTATGTGGGTGTTTGTTTCGTTGTCATAACTGCAGGAAGCCACACTTGTGGTGCTGTATTTTGTTGCCACAAAAAGTAAGACAAACCAAACTTGTCTAAAGTTAGTTATGACAAAGTAAACTTAGGCCATGTTTGGGAGGGGTTTAAGCCAGTTTCAGCTTTTGAAAAGCCACTAAGCCCCCTGTTTGTACCAGAATTTGGCAAGGCATGACCAATTTGTTAGGACTAAGGATAAAACGGATATTTTTGGCCGATATCGGTTAAGAAAGAAAAATTTAAGTTAAAGATATAATTACAACTGATATTGATTTGAACATGGGAATTTTGTCCGTGTAAAGGCCGATACAGATCATGGTTGATAACGCATCGGAGAAGGATACGATCGGCTGATGTACTATAAAAGATTGCCAAGGGTGGGCAAGAACAACAACCCCAATCAATCAAACAACTCGCATTTACTTTTTATTTTCCTATCAACTAGAAGTAGCTCTGTAATTTAGAATCTTTCTTGTAATCCGATTTTGATCAATAAAGTTGCGCATCACCGATTGATGGTCATCCTCGATTACGCCAATCAGGTTTGATTTTCTCTGATTGTTGCGTATCGCCTTTTTTGAAAAAGTCTACCCTTTTCTACCATCTAATCTCCATAATCGGCTGTTTAGACTTATTGTTGCCCTTGATTTAATTGGCTTTTTAGCTGTTTGGATCTTTGCTGATTGTTGCGCTAGATCGGCTTTGAGCGCGTTTTTCATCTATCTTGCCGATTACAGGATCAAGTTGGATGGAACGCCTTGAATCCGGTGTTCTAGTGTGTTTGGGCCGATCAATCCTTCGTCACATTTTTCAGCGCAACACACTTTTGGCACGCTCGGTGGTATACGATGTCTTTTCTGGGAAATCGATTCCGTCATTCGATCTCAACACTAAAGCTGTAATCGTCCCAACATTGGATGATTTAACACCTGAACAACATAAAGAAATCAAAGATCGGAGATCGAAAAACCACGCTCGAGTAGATGATGTCAAGCTGCTATCAAAAAACTTGACATGGTGTCACTCAGAAAACCGAGTTGCCGACGGTCAACCCTCATGGCGACATAGGGGTTACTAATGTATTGGTAAGTCAATACATGTCTGCATAACTTGAATTATCTACTATGATTAATTAATCTATGCATCAAGCTTTGATTAACCAATCATCGGCTTTGGTTACAACTCTCAAGCCAATGATAGCTAACAGCGTAAAGACTATAGCTCAAGAGCTGGCATCGACCGAAGCTTGCTCGATCTGATGTAATCTCCGCCGAATTATCTTGTTTATTCGGTAATACCAAACACACAAAGCCCTGTGTTAATATCCGATCCTAAGCCATCGGTTACAACTCCACCTCTCACCATGATACTAACCCAACCTACTATAATATTGCCACGAGATTCTCGTACAAGTGGGGTTGTGCATTATTAGGCATATACTGATGCCGCTAAGTTGGATGCATCAGCCAATGTACCACTATTGTCTTCGTTTTATGCTTTTCCCTAACCGGCTTAGCAGTCGACTGAGCCTTCTAGGCATCCACAATACACCAAGCCGATTCCATAGAGGAATATGGCTCTATACAAGGTTGTCACATACTCGAAACCCTTCATTCCAGTACAAAAGCCAATTGTCAGAAAAAAAAACATGGGTTATAAGCAACCTCATCAATTCCCATCGGCTCAAGCGACCTATCAACCCAAGCTTACGCTCAGGGGAAAGAATACCAATTATGAGCGTAATTAGCATATTCCTAATACTGCATCGGCCAATATGGTGAATTGGGCTGATTAGATATCTGACGTACTGCAAGATCAATTCAGCATATAACCCAAGGGAAGGATCACAAACTATCGGAAGTCGTACTCTGATTACATCGATCGGATGCCTTATCCTAATAATTTTAAGGTTCCTAATTTTGCGAAATTCTCAGGGATTTACTCCGTCACCACTCTAGAGCATGTCGGACATTTTATCGCACAATGTGGTGAAGCTGCTCAGTCCGACAGGTTAAAAATTAGGTTATTCCTGCTATCTTTGTCAGAAGCTACTTTTACATGGTTCAGAAGCTTACCTCCAAATTCAGTTCATTTTTAGACCAACTTGGAAAGCTGATTCCATGAATACTTTTTCTCTGGCAGTCTGGAACTTTGAATTTTTGACTTGAGCTCTGTTTGCCAGAAATTTGGGGAATCGGTAACAGATTATATTAAGAGATTTAGGGAGATAAGAAATCGGTGTTTTAGCATTACTTTACCTGATAACCAGTTAGCCAATTTAACCTTCTAGGGATTAATTCCTCAATTGATGGAGAAGTTCGACAGACAAGAGTTCACCGATTTATGTCACCTATTGCACAAGGTATCGGCTCAAGAAAGCCATTTTACCGATAATAGCTGTTTTAGAGACAAATTTAAGAATAATAATAATAAAGATAAAGAAAAAGCCAAGGTCAGCCTTGTTGAGTACAGTTCAAAGTGATTCATTTGAAGACGACGAGACTAAAATAAACATAGCCGAATGGGTTAAGGGATCTAAGAAATTCTTAGTCTGTTCCTGGCTTAAGCCGACTAATAATAAGTCAGAAATAAAATATGCTTTTAATGCCACCAAGTGTGACCGCATTTTTGATTTACTGCTACAAGAAAAGATTATACAATTGCCTAATGATATGTTATACTCTCGGCTAATGAAATCAAAAAGCGAAGGTATTGCAAATAGCATCATTCTTTTTCTCATAATACTAACGATTGCAATATTTTCTGACAGCAGATACAATCGGCTATATAAGATGGCCAACTAAAATTTGCAGAAGAGCTAATAATGCAATTGGATGCTAATACTTTTTCGATTAATATTATTCAATGTTCTGGAAAAGAAAAAGAAGAGCCAATGCAAGATGCAGGGTCAAAAGTTGCACTTCATGTTGACGTTCAATCGAGTTCTAGCAGCAAGGAAACCCTGAAGATCACGGTTGACTCACTACAAATACAAACAGACCATGAGGGGAGAAGTTTAAGGACTGTCAAGCCAAAGGGAGACTTGCAGATCGGCAAGTAATACAAGGCTGAGAGAGCATCGCCACCACGCAAGACGATTTATAAGCCAAAGCCAACTTTCTCCCAGTTATTGGAAAAGTATGAACGGAGAAGCAATAAGCCGCGTTATCCTGCACTTCAGCCAGATAATATGTATTGGCCCGATAACTTGAAAAAGGCCCACCAATACTGCCCCTTTTGGTAGTTCTATTGGGAGAGAGGGTCAGCTCTATCGTCACCGTATACGTGTCCGATGGAACATTATCCACTTCAACGTGACTGGCAACAATGGTCGGCTAAAGATAGGATATCTGAGCTGATGCATGGTCATCATGAAACCCATTTAGGATCAGTTCATCAAATAATTTCTAGGCTGATCTAGCCGCCAGTGTGAGGGGAGGAAGGGTCAAGTTCTACAACCCATATCAATCTGGCAAGAAAACTACGTGATCCGATTGAACCTAAACCTAGATGGTGTTCTCCGAGGCTTAGTCGATCACGACGTAGGTGATGAAAGAGGCCAAGCATGAAAAGCAAACAGACGAAGAATTCAATGAACTCGGACCGATTAAAATCGCTAAAAAGAGTGAAAGAGAAAATAACCAGTTTAGGAAGAATTTGATTCAGCTGATGATTTGGATTCGCTTGTGATTCGAGATGATTCTCCACCTCTGATGGACATCAACATGGTGTTCACTTTGCCAACTAAATTCAAGATAAGTACTTTATCGGCCAAAGAGATGTTTATTCAATTGTGCTTAGGGTCTCAAGGCCCAATTTTTGAAAAGCCTCAAGATGATCATCGGCATCCGAAGCCATTACATTTGAAGGGCCATATTAATGGCAAGTTGATATCAAGGATGCTTGTTGATGGAGGAGCAACCGTCAATTTGATTCCATATACTACTTGCAAAAAGTTAGGTAAGTCTAACGATGACCTTATTAAAACTAGCATGGTTTTAAATGACTTTATAGACGATCCCACTGAAGCAAGAGGGGTTATGGTAACAGAGCTAACAGTCGGCAAGAAAACATTGCTGACCACCTTTTTTGTGGTTGAAGCTAAGGGAAATTATAGTGGTTTACTAGGGCGAGACTGGATTCACGCCAACTACTGTGTTCCGTCAACCATGCATCATATGCTCGTCCAATGGAATAGGGACGGGGTCGAAGTGATTCAAGCTGATACATTGGCTCATATAGCTATGGCAAGTTCAGACGCAAATTGGCAACATGAGGAAGCCGAATGTATATCGGGTAAAGCTTTAGATGATTGTAACTTCATCTGCATCAATAAGATGGGGCTTATTTTGATCAATGTAAAGCCGACTACGCTTGATCGAACAGACGCAATTTTACGCTGATGGAGTCCAAATTGGCTATAAAGGCTTTACAGGATAGAATGTAGAGCTATCGACAAAAACAGATAGTTATGAGGCCATCTAAGATTTTCAAGAAATCGAGAAATTAGGCTAGGGTTTCACGTCGACTGATTTGTTGGAAGAAGTCAACATAGGAGATGGTGATAGAAAAACACCAACTTTTATTAGTTCAAAATTAGCTACATATTACAAAGAGAAGTTGGTAAACATGTTAAAAAATTATAAAGATTGTTTTGCTAGGAAATATCATGAGATGCTTGGTTTAAGCCAACAATTTATTGAACATCGGCTACCTATAGCTAGGTTATGAACCGTTTAAACAGCCTCGTAGATGATTTAATCTGGCCTTATATACTATTATAAAAGAAGAAATTGAGCGATTATTGGAGGCTAAGTATATCAGGCCTTGCTGATATGTTGAGTGGGTTTCTAATATCGAACCTGTTATGAAGAAAAATAGCAAACTTGGGGTGTGTGTTGATTTAGAGATTTAAATAAAGTCACACCAAAAAATGAGTATCCAATGCCCATAGTCGATATGCTTATTGACGCTGCATTAGGGAATATGGTCATTAGTTTTCTCGATGGTAATACCGGATGTAACCAAATATTCATGGCAGAAACTGATATACCTAAAACAATCTTTAGGTGCACTAGTGCCCTAGGTTTGTTTGAGTGGGCAGTAATGATGTTCGGCTTGAAAAAAGCTGGTGCAACATATCAGCGCGCCATGAATTTAATCTTTCATGATTTAATCGGCCATGTTGTGAAAATTTATATTGATGATGTTGTCATTAAAACCAAAGAGGATTTGCAACATCTGGACAATTTAGAAATAATGTTCAAGAACACAAGAGCACATGGTTTAAGGATGAATCCATACAAGTGCGCTTTTGGTGTGTTGGCTGGGTAGTTTTTGGGTTTTATGGCTCATGAAAGAGGTACTAAAATTAATCAAGAAAGAGTTAAATCCATAGCCTGAACTAAGACGCCAGCCTACAAGAAGGATTTACAAAAGTTGATCAGCAAGATTAACTATTTAGGACGATTTATTTCAAATTTATCTGGTTGTATTAATTCGTTTACCCCACTATTGAAGTTAAAAGATAATCAAGAGTTTATTTGGGGAGCCGATTAGCAAAATCTTTTGAGAGTATCAAGGAATATTTATCTAATCCTCCAGTTTTAGCCAAAGGTGTACAATTTAAGTTATATATATCGACTGAGGAGGTGACAATTGGAGCTGTTTTGGTGCAAGAAATTGATGGTAAAGAGCAGGTTATTTTTTACCTAAGCCGATGGTTGATTGATGTAGTAACTAGGTACCATTTTGTAGAAAAACTCTACTTATCGTTATATTTTTGCTTGCACAAAGTTAAGGCATTATATTTTAGCATCGGCTTGTAAGGTTATTTATAAAACTGATGTTATAAAATATATGTTGTTAGCTCTAATTTTGCGAGGTCGACTTGGTAAGTGGGCCTATATGCTCATCGAGTTCGACCTAACATATGAATCGGCTAAAGCAGTTAAGGGTCAAGTAATTGTCGATTTTATAATAGGACATGAAACCAATATAAATGCTGATCTAATATTTGTTACCCCTTGGCAACTATTTTTTGATGGATTAGTATGTCGAGAGGGCGATGGTATCAAAATAGTGTTGGTTTCGCCAAAAGGGTATAATTTTGAGTTCGCATTCAGGCTGAATTGCAGATATTCCAATAATCAAGCCGAGTATGAAGTATTGCTTAAAGGCCTACAGCTACTTGATAATATCGGAAATGATTCTATTGAGGCCTATGGTGATTCTTTGTTGGTGGTATAACATATTAAGGGAGAGTATAACTGCTACGATGAAATTTTGATCAAATACTTTGAGCATTGTCTTACTGTGATTGGCTCATTCACTTCTTTTTCATCAGTCATATTCCTCGAGAGTTGAATGACAAGGCTAACTTGCTAGCCCAACAAACATCAGGCTATAAAGTTTTTGGCTAATTAGAGGAATGTGAGCCGATTGAAAAGATGCTCATGTGTGTCACCATCAATGATTGGAGAACAAAGATAGTGAAGTATTTGTTCGATCCCTCAAAACCTACAGATCGGAGAATCAAATAACAAGCCCGAAAGTATGTACTTTTGGATAGCGTGCTTTATAATCGGACTTTAGAGGGTTTGTTACTTGTCGAAGGTTAGAGATCGACAATAAACTTATAGTTACGGGTAACTTCGATTTAGCCAAGTCAAGCACGAAAACGACCACACACGAAGTATACAGGTTCAGGCCCCTCGGATGGAGTAACACCATACATCTTGTGCTGATGATGTATATATCTGGAGTCTCAAGTACAAAGCAAGTTGTCTAGCCCTAGTTACAATAAAGATTGGATCTAGGCAATGGCTAAACTACGGCTGGAGGTTGACGAAGCGTGGTTTGTCAGCTCCTGGATGCTCTGCGTCTTCTGAAAGCTCTAAAAAGTCTTCTCTTCTTCCCCAGTTTGGAAGTCTTGCCTTGAGGATACCTACCCTTGGCCTTATATAGTCGTGGTAGCCATGCCTCAGGTTGAGTTGTAGTCGATTTAGAATACCATATCGTAGTCGATGAGGAGTCCATCGTCGCGTGACCTTCGCAGCATATCCAAACTTCCCTAGATATTAGGCGTACTCGAGTCGGTTTCCTCGTAACAGGAAAGTGATCGAGTCCTTCCTAATATGGAAATATCCCCTCCGCGTATATCTTATACGATAGAATTGGGCCCATGATATCCGGAGTTTCTATATGTCGTTAGAATATATCCTTCGCATATCCTACATGTACGCATACCCCATGTTTAGATATTCGACAGTAGCCCCCGAACTCTACCCAGTGGAGGGTCCATTCAAGTGCTTATCGATTATTTCTAAGTTTTGACTTGGTCGAGTAATACCACGCCGCTTTGTGATCGAATGATTCGAGTAGATTGGGAATCGCTAAATATCGAGTAAGGATGTTGCTGGGTCAAGCGTCCTGCCATCAGCCCAACTCGAGTCCTTACGGTATCCACAAGTTACTCGATGTCGACCTATCGACTTGACTCTGAGCAGAGTTAGAAAAAATTCAAAAAATCTAAACGTTGGGCAGTTGAGCATTTATTTCTCTCGTCTGCAATGTCAAGATTAGTGCAGTGCCATCATTCCAACTTTCTCGCTATCGAGGCACCGTGCCGTGGGGAATGAACCATTTGCCTGGAAAGAAGATTTTGGCTTATAATGCATATATTCCTGTCCCTATTACCTCTTTCTGCCAGTCGGACTGGAAGAAACGGTGGGTTTACATCACTTCTCCGGACACCGTGAACTTCCCTCTAGCTTATCGACCACTCCTCCCCATTTTGATTGACCTCTGGATGAAAGTCCCTGCTTCGACCGACCGCAATGCTCATTACATCCTGAAGATCAAGGAGTTGAAGAGATCGGGCTGACAGGGTGGCATGTTGCTAGAAATTTCATCACGCACCGATCGAGTCCGCTGAAGTACCGGGATCACTTGGCCTGGGACTACTCCGAAGTTGATGGTGCAACCAGGGATAATCCTGGAAGTAAGCACTTATAATATTCTTGTTCTCCTTGCTTTAGCCGATGAGTGGTGAACTGACTCATTTGTTTGCCAGATCTGTTGGACTCGGACGTCTCCTCCAGGCTGAGCAAGATGTTCCAGGGCTCGGAACTTGGCGCTTGCAGCATTGAGGCGTACTCTCTTACCAATCCTCGGCCAGAGGCGAGTACTGTATCGTGGTTTGTTATGCATCGTTCGTGCATCTGCCATCCACTTTGACACAGTATCTCCTTAGGAAACCAAGTTCGAAGAAGAAGACGGGGCGATCGCGGGAGCCATCGACCTGGAGGACGACGAGCTGACTCGAGATGATGATCAAGCGTTGGGCCCTATCTTCGTCGATGCTGACGTTCCCCTATATGATCCGGCACCTACTATTGTCCCGAGTGAAGGTGAGGCGGCCCTGGATCAAGCGGTGATTGAGTCCCCTTGAGCAAGGAGGTCGGTATCTCCAACGCCCCATCGACCAGCCAAAAGGCCTTGAACCTCGTCGTCGAGAACATCCAACCAGGTGATCTTCAATCGCTCGCTTGGATGTTATGAAATCGCTTCTAATGTAATCCAACAGATATGGGATGACCAGCGGACTGCATGGGGGTCGATGTGTGAAAGTCAGTAGTTCCCATGCAGATGTCTCCTCGAACAGGAGATCCATCGACCAGAGCGGTCGAGCAGGTAACACCAGTATCGGTCAATGCTTGCTGAATTCGTTTTTGACAAACTTTTTGTTCATTGTTATCACTTGTTTACAGGTTCCATCGTTGGCTGCTGACCCACTGGCATCATCTTCTCCACTAGCTGTGCCAATCGAGAAGCCAGCTGCTAGGACCAGACCAGTCCTGGCAAAAACCGCTGTGCAAAAGAAGAACGGGCAAGCGAAGTTTCGGCTGGCAAAGTAATTTACCTTTCCTTTTCACTATTCTTTCTTCTTCTTTCGGAGATGTCAAGTAGAGAATCTCTTGTAGGAAAGTTGCGCCCAGCGGCACGGTCGATGACATCGCTGCAGCTGCCTTGTCATCTCTCGGCACAATCACCACCGCCGTAGCTCCCTCTCTAGCGGCTCCTGCCACAACAACATCTTTACCCCCTCCAACTTCTTAGGCACCTCCGAAGTATTGGTCTCTCCTGAGGCCCTAGATTCGGGTATGTGACCACGACCAATCTTTTTCCTTTATTTTGTTTCATCCTCTGCTTCGCCTTTTGACACCTCTTGGCTTATTTCCATAGTGTGCTGCGGATACCTTGCTCGAAGCAGAAGCTTTCTGCGAGCAAGCCCATCAACAATCAAAGAAGCTCTTGGCTGCCAATCAACAAATAGTCAAAATGAAACACACTGAGCTAGAGGCACTCAAGGCCGACTTGTAAACTGCCAAAGGTGAGGCCGAGAAGCAGAAAGGAGAGGCAAAAAAGCTGAAGGCGGAGGTAGAGAAACAGAAGGGGAGGCAAAGAAGCTGAGAGCGGAGATAGAGAAGTTAAAGGCTGAGAAAGCTGCTGCTGATACTGTGTGGCTCAAGGCCAAGGTCAGTCGAGAAAAGGCAGAGGCGAGTAGGAAGGTGGTCGAGGTCGAAAAGGCTGCAGTAGATGCGGCACTTGCCACTCTGCAGTCGGAGACACTCAAGCGACTTCATCTGCCTGTCTTGTGACTTCCCACGTGCTCGGCCTGGTGAAGAGCCACCATCCTGACCTGGACCTCTCGATACTAGACGAAGGATTCGAGTGTGAGGCGATCGATGCCACTAACTACATCGAGTCCTTCGGAGACCTTGTTGAGAGGTTCGTGGCCCAGTTGGAGCTGTCTCTTGCCGCGATGATGATGACGCCAGCTAGAGTCCTTCGGCCTGAACATGCTTTATATAATATTGCTACTGCGGTCTTTAATGATAGTGCCAATTAATCTGCTTGTCTATTATGCTTTGCCTGCTATTTCCTTGTCGATGAAATAGAGTAGCACAAGTAGATACAAATCCGATTTAGCACTCATAGACCATCAATAAGCAGCTTCGTTGCCAAGCGCATGCCTGATTGCATCTGCACACAAGGCTTCAAAAACATTCATTAAATGACTTAGCCCCCGAGTGCATACTCGGAGAGGCCAAATATAACATAAACATTATATAGGTTGAAGTGAAACTACATGATTTTTGCAAGTCTTCATCGACCATACAACTTAGACTTTGTATCAAACATGAACTTGCTGAGCAGCACATGTAGAATTATCTAGAGGCCTCGTCAACAACCGTCTGCTGAGCGTTATATGTCTGATAATCTAGTGCTCGTATGCGCGCAGGATAGAATTGCTCATCGTTGGGTTCAGGCATGGCCACCCTTTGGTTTTGTTTGCTGACATGCTAACTACGTGAATGAGTAAATGCGTGCAAAAGATCGCATATAAAAGAAATAAATAAATTTGCCTACAGCGCCCCGCTCGATAACAGTATCGACCAGGAAATAGAACAAGGTACCGAGTTACCTGTAGCCCCTGACTCCTTGCTCGATGATATCATCGAGTAGGGAGTAGAGTGACGTAAGCACAACGTCGTGATGTAGCCCCTAACTCTTTGCCCGATAGCTGAATCGAGTGAAAAGTGAAGCATTAGCATCACAAATACCTGCTGCGACTCGAAACCCCTCATTCGATAGATGTATCAACCCAAGAGTGGAGCCAGGTAAAGAAAAGATCGAGCATGTAGCCCCTGACCCTCTACTTGATGAGTGCATCGAGTAGATGATAGGGCATATGCATAAAAAATACATGATATAGCCCCCGACTCTGTAACATCCCAAATTTTCATTTCAAAAATAGGATAAAAAAAAATTGAATAATTATTTTTATCGGTTGTTCAAGTTTATTTGTCTCCTCTTTATTTTCTGGATTTCTCTAGAGTTCAAAAGAAAAAGACTTTTGCCGATTTTTAGAAAAACTTAAAACTATTTCCTAAAAAAAACCCTATTTAAGTTGGAATTAATTGTTTTTAAAAAATATATCACAAGGAACTTCGGTGAATTTTCCCATTATTTGTTAAAATCCTGATTTCAAAATCTTTCCAAAAGTCTCATCAATTAAAATATAGTTTGGAGATAAAATAAAAGATTTGGTTTTGCTAAAACTATCTTATTTAATATAAAAAAAACCTAAGGGAATTTCTGTGAAATTTTCTATATTTGTCAAATTATATATTTTCTAAAGCCTTTCCGAAAGCTTTAACAAAATAAAAATATATGTGGGTACAAAAATAAAATATTTGGTGGTACCAAAATATTTTATTTGATCTCAAAATGTCCTAATTAAACTCCCTGAATTTTCTTAGAATTTTTGGGGTTGTTTTAGTATTTTCCAAATTAAAAGATATTAAAAACAATATAAAAGTATTTAATGTACACGAATAAAATTATTATTTTATGTAATAATATTTTATTTGTGTTACTAAGGCTATGGGTCACGTTCCAGATTTTCTCTGATTTTTAAACGGTTGTTTGATATTTATTTCGATTTTATGGGTGGTACTTAATAATTCGGATTAAATAATCGATGAATCGCTGAATTTAAGCAGATTTTGGGCATAACTACGGCGAGCTCTCTTGGTCACTCCCGATCTTATTTTGATTTGAAATTTTTACCAGAGCTTCCTCTTGCTGTCCTCTACATCCAGTAAAATCATATTTTGCAAATGCCTACCGGAGCACCTCCGACCAACGATTTCTCTCCCAACTCCGGCGAGCTTTTCCCGTTGATCCATTGCTCCTTTGTAGCTGAAAATTGAACCCTAGACGCCTCTCCTCATTCCCCACATCATACTAAAAGATCAGCATCAGAATCGCAACGGAGATCCCTCGGCAAGCTTTTTTTCCCTAACTCCGGTAAGAACTTCGGCGATCTCTACAGGGCGCTCCCGAACTCCGTTTATCCTCAAATTGTTTGTGGAGCACCCCCATGAAGGTTGCAACACCTCTGTGAAACAGTTTTGGAAAATTCCAAACAGAGCTCTGCCGGCGACCCTTTTTCTCCTACAACGTCGACGAGCTCTTCCGGTGCGCCGCCATCGCCGGCCGATTTTGGCATCGCGTTCCCCGTCATACTGCTGAGTTTTTCTGAAATCCTCTCACGTCATCTCGTGCCATATGGTCAGATCTATCTCTCCACCAAATTTGGTGCAGTTTCATCCAGGAAATCAAAAGTTATGGCCGTTCCAATCTCGAATCTTGCCGTCACCCGTTCTCCTTCGTTTTTGGGAATTTGACCGTGCAATTTTTTCTGTAGACTCCTCTTGATGTCCTCTACACGGTGCTCACCCTAACTCAAGGTTTTGTCCACGGGATTGCTGCAGAAAATTCAATCTTCCCGATCGATCGCAGCGTGACGACGGCGAAAACTTCGTCGCGCGTTCCCGTTGATCCGAAGGTAAAACTCAGATCCGTTCACGTCATATCGTGCCAAATGATCCCAGATAGCTCTCTGTAAAATTTGGTTAGGTTTCATTCATTATTTTAATAGTTATGACCGTTTGATCTATTAGCTTTAGCAGCCGTTCATCGGCAGTTTGTGATCTGTCCGTTGGGTTGCTTCCAAACCGGATATACCGTTGAGTTCGTGTCGCGCGTTCTCACGTGGTGCTCACTTCCCCTCTGCTGTTCCATCCACCAAAAATTTTAATATTCGTTACCGTCGCGCTTTTTGCCACCGCCCGCGCCGCCTTGTGCCGCCAACCATTTTGGTTTGTCGTGGCCATGTCATTGTGTCCAGAAAATCATTATCCCCTGTTTTGCCCACCGTTGAAGTTCATTGATCCCCGGTTGCCGTCAAAGTCATATTCTAGAATCTACCCGACATCTTTTGGCCTAGTCCTTCGTGTCGGTGCGCATTTCGGTTCGCCATCTTTGGAAACCTTTAATCGCAGAGCCAACCCTACCATCCTACCCTATGCCAAGTGTATTCATCCTTGAATCGTTTCGCTCAAACCCGGACTTAACCCTTGGTCCAATTCGTCGTTAACGTCCCACCGTTAACGTCCCGCCGTTAACGTCCCGTCGTTAACTTCCCGCCGTTAACGTTCCGTCGTCAACGTTCCGTCGTTAACCTCCCGCCGTTAACGTTCCATCGTTAACGTTCCGCCGCTAACGTTTCTTCGTTAACGTTCGCGTTAACGCTTTGCTCGCCGCTATCATCGCATATGCGCATTCCGGCAAGAGCGTAGCGCGATGTCATTATCCTTTCTATCGCCCTATCGTGATCTAACCCCATTTCTTGTGAGTCGGCTTTATCTTTCTATCATCCGCAAGCGGACCAAAACCTAACTTAAGACCGGTTCAATGGACCGAGTTCATCGTGAGCGCTACCGCCGTATTGCGTTTTCCACGTTGTGTCCACCGTAGTAAGATATTTGTACTGTCTTACTACATATCGTCATCGCCCTGTTATCGTCAAGTCTCTTCTTTGATGTATGACTGAACCCCAGATCGGATCGCACTAAATATCGATTCCATCCGTCCTTGTCTTATCCCTGAAAATCTAATCTGCCATTAACCCAGAATTCATTCGTGGACTTGGTCGATAGACCATTGGCCATATGTCATATCCTGGTGCCATATCTATTCTATTAGTCTATCTTTCTTTTGTCTCGATTGTTTATTTGTTTAGTCAACAAAAGTCAACATTGAGCATCGATTTAGTTCATCATGAACTAACATATCTTTATGGACCCGATCTATAGATCAAGAGCCCATATGTCAATATTTGTCCAATCGAGTTAATTAATCTCGAAGGATATCCCCTGGAATATACTCCGTTTTTCCCTAATTATCGATCGTAACCTTCTCGATAAATCTTACAAAGCTCGTTCTCTTTCATCCGATCTTGATCAAATCTAAGTTCCTAAATTCAATCCCTTCCGCTCAGCACCAATCTAATATTAAATTGGAGTTTATTTGAATTGCTTTTGAGTTTTGTTGTATTTGTGCTTCTTTGTCGTTAGGCGTGGCGTTGGTTACCCAAGTAGTGAAGGGCGAGGAAGTCAAGCATTCGATTGAAGAGCCAAAGGTTGATGAAGCCAAGATCAATTAAAAGAGTAAAGAGCAGTTTATAGCAAGTGCCGTGCAAGTTGTGCTTTGATCATGTTGAACCTACGATTACAAAAACTGCTATATTGTTTTACTTTATTGCATATTATTTGACATGTACAAATGTCTTCAATTAAATTTGGGACTTAGCTATTATACCCAATTGCTCTATACCCTACCTTGCCATTTGTATACCATGATATATTGTCACCCTAGATTGGTTCATTATAGTTAGTTAGTAATAATAATCAACATGGGATGGTTAGACCGTATTAATTGCTTAGTCATGCCACGCTTTCACATGTACTTTAGTCTTTGATAAATAATCTTGACTAATGGAATATGGAACGATGTTATGAACTTGTGTGTCATGTGTGGTCACACGATGAGATTGAGTTGCGGTGGCGAGAGGATGTCACGCAACGAGGTTAAATTGCTGATGGCACGTGGTGCTTGGTAATCAACTGGGGTGGTTATGATTTAGATTGGGGCAAGTGGCAAGGGGCGAGAATGCCAAGGTGGGCCCGATGGGCAGAGGGTATGTGAAAGTCTTGCCTCGATCATCTTAAGGACTTAACCTTGCAAGCCTTTGACCTGAGTCAATCATGCGACCACATGTCTGATATGGGACAGACCTAGTTGATTAGGGTTCTGATATCTTTCCTCTGATACCTCGAGGCGACAGTACACGAAAGTGTACCTGTGCGGGGGAGCGTACTTGTGCTGCGGTTTGGTACCCATCCAACGGTGTTGGCCTGTCCTATACTTCGGCTGGCACTGCGTGAGAGGAGTGATAGCGAAGGCAACACCGGAGAGGTTCTTTGGTTAAGACAGAGGTTCCTGAAAGGCTTTGTCGTGAATTCTCTGCCGGTACACCAAAGGAAGTGTGCTGATGGCCAAGCACAAAGAGAATATCACGTCGTGTGAGTAAAGTGCATAACCTCTGCAGAGTGTAAACCTATTCGAATAGCCATGCTCACGGTATTGAGCAAAGCTCGAATTCTGATCAAGGGTTAGACTTTGTTAAACAAAACTTATTGGGATGACGGGATGCCATGGAAAGTGGATTTTGACTTAGGATTGGAAACTTGTTTTACTTGAGAAATGTTGAATCTATCTAATACAGCTTATTTGTTTTTTGTCTTTCCAATTTATATCTTGTATTAATTTACAAATCTTGCTTTTGCAAAATAGCCATGTTAGCCATTTCTTTGGAATAATCCTTGCATATAGCTATGTTAGAATTGCATTCGCGGCACGACTTGTTGAGTGCTTTATGTACTCACCCCTTGCAACACACAAAATCATCAGTTGAGGAGAAGACCACAACTTCAAGGAGGAGAAGTTCCACGAGGAGGCGATTATCTAGAGTTGAACCTTGTCGGTTGCACGTGGTATATTGATGGGATTAGTCGGCGTTCTTCATTCATTGTTGTTTATTTATTTTGAGTTGAAGCCACCAAGGCCTCACAAGTGTAAGTTTGACCTTAAGGTCGTTCAATAGTTCTATATTAATAGATAAAGTCTTTATTTATTATTCATTGTGTATGATTGTGATATTTCATCTATGTTGAGACTGTGTGCACTAGCGTGATCCTGGACTAGTGCTGAATACACAGAGGGTCCGGATTTGCATATTCGTGTCCCGACAGACTCTCTGCTCGATGACCGTATAGAGAAGGGAGTAGAGCGTGAGCATCGACAATGGTAGCCCCCGACCACACGTTTAGGACGGTCAGAGTAAAAACCCATTCCAACAGTTGGGTACTGTTACAACCTTTTCACCCCTTCGGCTTCCATGCAATGCGTCATCCAGTCAACGTCATAACTTGGCATCTCTTCGATTTCCGCACTTATGTGGAAGTGCAACAGACGCCTCGTGGATTGGGACCGACGCGAATCTTGACAGAGCGGTTGCTACAGCGCGACCCGTTCCCAGAGCTATAAATAGACGGGACTCGTAGTCGTCCACCACTATCCGTTTTCTTCCTTGTCTTCCGCTCGTAGCGCCTTAGTTCTTCAACCGCACCCATGGCCTCTACTCCACCATCGTCCCAGTCCATGGAGATCCTTGGAGAGTCCCCTACCCCCACACCGTTGGTCGTAGTTGTCGAAGGTTAGAAATCGACAATAAATTAATAACTTCGGGTACCTTCGGGTTATTAGAGTCAAGCACAAAATCAAAGGCACACGATGTAGACAGTTTCAGGCCCTCTAGCGGACTAACACCCTACGTCTTGTGTGGATGATATGTGTATATGGTGGATGGAATACAGAGCAATGTATCTAGCCCTAGTTACAAGGAAGATTGAACTTAGGCTAAGACTAAGCTAGGGTTGGAGGTTGACGAAGTGTGGGTCATCGGCTCCTGGTTGCTCTGCATCTTGAAAAAGCTCTAAAGAGTCTTCTCTTCATCTCTTCTAGTCTCCCAGTCCCTTCCCGAGGACACCTTCCCCCAGCCTTATATAGTCGAGGTATCCCGACCTCAGGTTGATTTGTAGTCGATTTGGATACCAGATCATAGCCGATGAGGAGTCCATCGTCGCGTGATCCTCGCAGCATATCCAAACTTCCCTGGATACTAGGTGTACTCAAGCCGGTTTCCTCGTACGGGAAAAGCGATCGAGTCCTTCCTGGTATGGAAATATCCCCTCCACGCATATCTTATCCCGTAGAGTCGGGCCTGTGATATCCGGAGTCTCTGTACGTCGTTAGGAAATATCCTTCGCGTATCCTGCACATGCTCATACCCCATATTTAGATATTCGACAGTAGTCCCCAAACTCTGTTCAGCAAAGGTCCGCTCAAATGCTTGGTCAATTACTGCCAAGCCCTAGTTTGGTCGAGTAATGCCTCGCCTGCTTGTCATCGAATGATTCGAGTAGATTGGGAATCACTGAGTATCGAGTAGGGATGTGCTGGGTCGAGCACCCTACCATCAGCCCGTATCGAGCCCTTAGGGTAACTGCAAGTTACTCGAGGCCGACTTATCGACTCGACTCTAAGCAGAGTTAGAAAAAATTCGAAAAATCTAAACGTTGGGCAGTTGAGCATTTATTACTCTCGTCTGCAATGCCAAGATGGGTACAGCGCCATCATTCCACTTTTCTCGCCGATCGAGGCACTGTGCCATGGAGAGTGAACCATTTGCCTGAAAAGATTTCGGTTTATATGTTCCCAGATCCAGAACCATAACCATTCCCCTCCTCGCCTCCAGCCTCACTCTCGAAACCTCCGTCGTGCTCCTCAAGCCCTAGCGCCGCCATCTTCAAAGAATCTATCCCACACTTTCCTCAATAGCATCCAACCCTTCAACCAGCGCCGAAGTTGCTCTACCGCCAGAGAAGAGACCCGAGACAACCGAGGCGGTCTTCGAAGATGAGGCCCTCTAAAGGGTGTGGCAGAAATCGATCATGACGGAGAAGCGCCTTGCTGAGCTGGAGAAGGATGGCTTTGTTCCTTCACGGGAGTTCTTCCATTGGAGGCCGTCACAAGGTGAATTGTATCCCACCCCGGAGAATGAGGATGAGACCATTGTGTTCGAGGCCTTTTTCCACTGTGATCTCAGTTTTCCCCCTTCTCTGTTCTTGCTCTCGGTCCTTGAGTTCTACCAGATCCAGCCTTTTCACTTGAGCCCCAATTCGATCACGATGCTCAGCTTGTTTGTCCATCTTTGTGAGGCTTTTTTGGGTATCAATCCCAGCCTCAACCTGTTCTGCCATTTTTACAATTTAAAACGGGCGATGAAGAACGAGGCTGTTGGGGGTGCCGATTTTCATCTTCGCAACGGCGTGTCGAATTCATATATTCTTGTACTCGTTACCTCCTCCTGGCAGTCGAACTGGAAGAAAAGGTAGTTTTACATCACCTCCTCGAACACTGTGTACTTCCCTCTAGCTTATCGACCACTCTTCCTTCATCCAATTGATCTCTGGACGAAAGTCCCCGCTTCGACCACCCGCAATGCTTATTATGTCCGAAATATCGAGGAGCTGAGGAAAACTGGGCTGACTGGGTGGCATGTCGCTAGAGACTTTCTCATGCGTCGGTCGAGCCGCTGAAGTGCCAGGACCACTTGGCCTGGGACTACTCCAGAGTCGATGATGCCATTAGGGATAATACTGGAAGTAAGCACTTATAATATACTTGTTCTCTTTGCTTTAATCGATGAGTGGTGAGCTGACTCGCTGTTTACCAAATCTGTCGGACTCGGACATCTCCTCCAGGCTGAGCAAGATGTTCCAAGGCTCAGAACCTGGTGCTTGCGGCATTGAAGTGTATTCACTTGCCAATCCTCGACCGAAGTTAAGTACTGCATCGTGGCTTGTAATGCATCGTTCGTGCATCTGTCATCCACCTTAAGCCAGCATCTTCTCAGGAAGCCAATTTTGATGATGAAAGTGGGCCAATCAAGGGAGTCATCAGCCTGGAGGATGACGAGCTAATCCGAGACGATGATCAAACATCGGGCTCTGTCCTCGCTGACATTGTTCCTCCATTGAACGATCCAGCACCTATCATTGACCCAAGCGAGGGTGAGACGGCTATGGATCAAGAGGCAGCCGAGTCCCCTTGAGCAGGAGGTCGGTATCTCTAGCGCCCCGTCGGCCAGCCAAATGGCCTCAGACCTCGTCGTTGAGACCGTCTGACCAGGTGACCTTCAATTGCTCGCTTGGATGTTATGAGATTGCTTCTAACTTAATTCAACAGATGTTGGATGACCAGCGGGCCACCTGGGGAGCCGATATGCAGAAGTTGGTAGCTCCTATGCAGACGTCTCCTTGAGTAGACTCTTCATCGATCAGGGTGGTCGAGCAGGTAACACCACTATCGATCAACGCTTGTTGAAGTCGTGAACTTTTTTGTTCATAGCAACCATTTGTTTTCAGGCTTCACTGTTGGTCATTGACCCACTGGCGCCATCCCCTCGACCGGTCGTGCCAATCGAAAAGCTAGCTATCGGGACCAGACTGATCCTAGCGAAAACCACTGCACCGAAGAAGAATGTTCATGCGAAGTTTCGGCTTGCGAAGTAAGTTTCCTTTCTTTCCTCACGATTCTTCCCTTTTTTTGTCCGGAGATGTCATGTAAAGAATCTCCTACAATAAAAGTGCGCCCAGCGGCAGTGTCGATGATGTCACCGTTGCGGCCTTATCGACTCTCAGCACGGTCATCATCGTCGCAAATCCTTCACCAGCGGCTCATGCTACAACAATAGCTCCGCCTCCTCCAACTTCTCAAGCGCCTTCGATATATTGGTCTATCCTGAAGCCTCAATTTTAGGTACACGTCCCTAAATAACTCTGCCATGTGCTTCACACCATTCCTTGCTTAACTTTTTTGATGCCATTCGGTTTCTTTTCATAGCGCGCAACAGAAACCTTGCGCGAAGCTGAAGCCTTTTGCGAGCAAGCTCATCAACAAAAGGAGTGGTTCATTGCTTCTAATCAGCAAGTGATCAAGATGAAAAACACCAAGCTGAAGGCACTCAGGGCCGAGCTGGAAGTTGCCAAGGCTGAGGCCGAGAAGCAGAAGGGAGAGGCAGAAAAGCTGAAGACTGAGAAAGCTGCTGCTGATGCTGCGTGGTTCAAGGCCAAGGCCAGTCGAGACGAGGTGGAGACAAGCAGGAAGGCGATCGAGGTCGAGAAGGCTGCAGTAGATGCAGCACTTGCCACTCTGCAGTCGGAGACCCTCGAGCACATGATGTCATCTGCACGCCTTGCGACTTCCCACGTGCTTGGCCTGGTGAAGAGCCACAATCTTCACCTGGACCTCTCGATATTGGACGAAGGGTTTGTGTGTGAGGTGAGCGAAGCTGTCGATCACGTCGAGTCCTTCAGAGACCTTGCAGAGAGGCTCATGGCCCAGCTAGAGCTATCTCTTGCCGATGATGACGATGATGCCAACCAGGACCCTTAGGCCAAATCATACTGATGTAAAAATTGAATCTTTGCTATTATTTTAGTCTTATATGATAATGCCAATTAATTTGCTTGTCTATTGTGCTTTGCCTACTATTTCCTTACCGATGAAATAGAGTAGCACGAGTAGATGTAAATCTGACTTAGCACTTATAGACCCTCAGTAAAACGCATACTTGATTGTATTTGCACACAGGGCTAGAAAAACATTCATTAAATGCCTTAGCCCCCGAGTGTATACTCGGAGAGGCCGCATGTAACATAAACACTATATACGTTGAAGTGAAACTACATGATTTTTGCAAGTCCTTATCGACCATATGACTCAGACTTTGTAGCAAACATGAACTTACTAAGCAATGCATGTAGAATCGACTAGAGGTCTCGTCTCCTGCCGTTCGCTGAGCGTTAGATGTCTGACAATCTGGTGCTCGTATGCACGCAGGATAGAATTGCTCGTCGTCGGGTTCAAGCATGGCCAAACTTTGGTTTTGCTTGCTAACATGATAAGTACGCGATCGAGTAAATGCATGCAAAACATCGCATATAAAAGAAATAAAGAAATTATGCCTACAGTGCTCCGTTCGATAACAGTATCGAGTAGGAAATAGAACAAAGGTACAGAGTTACCTGTAGCCCCCGACTCCTTACTCGATGATATGTCATCGAGTAGGGAGTAGAGTGACGTAAGCACAATGTCGTGATGTAGCTCCCGACTCTTTACCCAATAGCTGGATCAAGCAAAAAAGAGTGAAGTATTAGCATCACAGATACCTGTTGCGACTCTGAACCCCTTATTCTATAGATGTTTCAACCCGAGAATGAAGCCAGGTAAAGAAAAGATAGAGCGATGTAGCCCCCGACCCTCTACTCGATGGGTGCATCGATTAGATGGTAGAGCATATACGTTGAAAAATGCATGATGTAGCCCTCGACTCTCTACTCAATTGCTGCATCGAGGAGAGAGCAAAGCGTAAGCATCAGTAATAATAGCCCTCGACCATACACTCGGACGCATGAGCCCCTGGGCATTTTGGTGAGGCCAAGAAAAAATCCAAACGATCGGAGTAGATGAACAATATAACTCCATTGCAGTGATTGAATTCTATAATAGTTTTCGCACTCTTTCAGCTTCCACGCGGCACATCATAAAGTAGCGTCTCTTCGATTTCTGCACTTATGTGAAAGTGCAACATATGCCTCTTGGATTGAGACCGACGTGAATCTAAACGGATTCATTGCTGCAGTATGACTCGTTTCCAGAGCTATAAATAGACGGGACTCGTAGTCGTATGCCACAACTCATCTTCTTTCTTGCCCTCCTGCACACGACGCTTTAGCTCTTCAATGGCCTCCACTCCACCATCGTCCCCGTCCGTGATCATCCTTGGGGAATCCCCTTCCCCTACGCTGCTAGCCATAGTTTTTTCGAGGAGGATCATCATCTCCTCCGACGAGGAGGAGGAGATCAACTGGGCAGCTATCGAGAGGGAAGTTTGGCCAGAGGAGGAAGAGGTGACCAGCAAGCTGAACGTTATCGTCGAAGAAGATTATGCCACCCCTGCTACCTTTGCAAGAGCAGATGCCGCCGCCGGCACATGAGGGGAAGAAGGTGAAGCCACCGACGTCGAAAAAGGAGGTGAAGCTCAAAACAGCTTCATCAGCCCAGCGCTTGCTCGCCCTCCAAGCCATCCCAGTGCTCGGAGGCTTTTGACGACGAAGAGGTCGTCTTTTTCGTTGACAGGTGACCGGGTCTTCGCGTCCTCCTCTGGTCTGTACAGAGGGCGCAGGCCCATCCCGGAGACCGTCCTTTTCTAGTTCCCGTGGATGCAGGGGAGGCGACGCGATGCCTCCGAGGACTAGTAGTAGAGTACCTGCCTCACATGTAATAAGATAGCTTTTGTTAGTAAATTTTAATGAAATCGTACTTATTTGGCTGCGATGCACTGTCTTTCTTATTCATGTATGAAATCTCCTCAGTTGATCGATGTTGCACGAGTTGTCAAGTATCGCTCCTTCCAATGTCGATAGCTATACCGATTCGGGTCGAGTCACTTCGACCACCATGTAGGGACCTTCCCACTTAGGTGATAGTTTATCTTGCTTAGGACTAAGTCCCCAGCGGCAAGTGTTCTTTCCTGGACTCTCTGGCCATGATATCCGCGCAAGGCTTGTTGATACTTGGCCGCTCGAATGAATGCCTGATCCCTGTACTCTTCGAGTAGATTTACATCATCAGTTCGCACCTGCTCCTATTCCTCTTCTGAGTAGTTGTCCACACGAGGTGACCTGAATGTTAACTCAGTCAGAAGCATTACTTCTGCTCCGTAGATCAAGAAAAATGGCATTTCACCAGTGGCTCGACTAGTCGATGTACAAACAACCCATAGCACCGAGGGTAGTTCTTTTGCCCACCGGGTCGCGTAAGCCTTGAGCCTATCGAACACGCGGGTCTTGATCCCTTGCAAGATCATGCCATTGGTATGTTCGACCTGACCGTTACTCTGAGGATAAGCTATGGAGGTGAAGCAAAGATTGATTCCCAATTCTTCGCAAAAAGCTATGAAAGCATTGCTTTTAAACTGGCTACCATTGTCTGTAATTACTCGATTAGGGATGCCGAATCGAGTGACGATGCTCCTCATGAACTTCTTAACCACTTCTAAGGTGATGTTCCTGATGGGTTCGGCTTCGATCTACTTGGTGAACGTGTCGATGGCCACGAACAAGAACTTGTAACCTCCTTGGATCTTGGGAACAGTCCCAAGATATCCAAACCCCAGACGGAGAAAGGCCAAGATAGAGGAATAGTTTGCAGGGCTTGGGCTGGTTGAGTGGTTTGCTTGTCATAAAATTGGCAGCTCGCACTTTTTCACCAGCTCGTAAGCATCCTGAAGGGCAGTTGGCCAATAGAACCCTTGTTGTAAAACTTTTCCGACTAAGGTGCGATAGGACGCATGGCTACCGCAGATGCCTCTATGGACATCGAGCAATATCTTATTGCCCTCTTCCTGAGTGATGCACTTCATCAAGATTCCGTTACTCCCCTTTTGGCGGAGCTTGCTGTCTACCAACACGTATAGCTTGGACTTATGTGCAATTTTCTCGGCTGAGGCATCATCGTCAAGGATCTCTCTACTTTCGAGATAGGCTTGGAATGGAGTCATCCAAGTCGGCTCGCGTTCGAGTAGTGCAGCTTTCGTTTCTACAGGTTCTACCTCACTGACTCGACCAAGCTGCTGGTTGTGTTGGGCAGCATCTACCTCCTGTACGGGGGAGATGGATGGTTTGAGGAATTTCTCGATGAAGACTCCTGCGGGTGTGGGCGAACAGGACGAAGCGAGCCTGGCAAGTTCGTCGGCGGCAGAATTATCACATCGCCTAATGTGCTTTACCTCAAGCCCTTCAAACTCGTGCCCTAGCTTGCGAACCTCATTCAGAGATGCCGTCATGTTGTCGTTCAAGCACTGGTACTCCTTTTGCACTTGGTTCACGACTAGCAGTGAGTCCCTTTCATAAGTAATCATCTGATGCCAAGTGACGCAACCATGTGGAGCCCGTTAACCAGTCCCTCGTATTCTGCAACATTGTTCAAAACTTGAAAATCGAGTTGGATAACATATTTAAGCTCCTCACCTGTTGGGGATTGGAAGTAGTGTCTCGTAGTGCGCTTGAAAGTAGTGTCGCAGCTTTCGAGAAGTCATTAGGACAGCGTACAACATCTTCTGCACCTGAGGGTATCGCAGCTTGGCATCATGCAAGACATCGCTCATGTAGTACACCGGCTTCTGGATCTTGGCCTTTTTCTCAGGGTAATCCCGCTCAACCGCTAGGACTGTGCTTACTACTTGATGGGTAGATGCAATGTACAAAAAGATCTAATCTTTTTTGTTAGGTGAGGTTAAAACTGACAGAGATGATAAGTATCTTTTCAGATCTCGAAAAGCTTCTTCTGCCTCCTTGGTCCACTCAAAAGTGTCCTGCTTCTTGAGTAACTTGAAGAAGGGCAATCCTCGTTCACCCATATGAGGGATGAATCGACTAAGGGCAGTGATGCAGCCATTAGATTTTGCACTTCCCTCAGTGTCCGCGGAGAACGCATCTGGTCGATGGCCTCAATTTTGCATGGGTTGGCCTCGATGCCTCGACTGGACACCAGAAAACCGAGAAGCTTGCCAGACGAAACACCGAATGTGTACTTCTCTGGGTTAAGCATCATTCGATACTTCCTGAGGTTGTCAAATGTCTCCTCGAGGTCGCTGATTAAGGTGTTCTCGGTTTTCAACTTGGCTATGATATAATCAACGTATGCTTCCACATTGCGCCCGATTTGGGATTTCAAACAATTTTGAATACAGCGTTGACACGTAGCACCAACACACTTCAAACCGAAAGGCATCTTAATATAATAGAACACCCCGATGGGAGTAGTCAAAGTAGTTTTCTCCTCATCCTCTGCAGACATGCTATTTTGGTGATACCCTGAGTAGGCATCTAGAAAACTTAGCAGCTTACTGCCCGCAGTAGAATCCACAATCTGGTCGATGCGGGGGAGAGGAAAAGAATCTTTAGGATAAGTCTTGTTGAGGTCGGTGTAGTTGACGCACATCTCCATCTACCATTGGGTTTCCTAACAAGGACAGGGTTTGCCAGCCATGTCGGGTGATGGACCTCTCGGATGAAGCCGGCCTTTAGGAGTTTGCCGACCTCCTCTTGTATGGCTTGCTTCCTGTCTTCCACAAATTTACGTTGTTTCTGCACCATAGGCCTGGCCCTAGGTTCTACAGCTAGTTGATGCTCAATCACCTCCTTGGGGACCCCGGGCATGTCAGACGGTTGCCACACAAACACGTCGCAGTTTGCATAAAGAAAGGTGACGAGCTCGAGTTCCTATTTGGGATCAAGGTCAGCACCTATCTTGATCATCTTGGAAGGCTCCGACAGGTCCAGGGGCACTATCTTGATGCCTCCATCGGTCTTCTTATCCTTCTTGCCATCATCGACTGAGTGTTTGGCGGCACTATTGGACGTAGAGGCCTTGTCGATGCCCTTGGACCTTTGGCGCCGAGCTCCCTCGTCGTCGGCACTGGTTGCCAATCCGTAGAGATGCTCAGCCATCTCCAGGCTCTTCCTGTCGCACCGGATCGTAGCGCGCTGGTCCCCCTTGATTGTAAGGACTCCTTTTGGCGTTGGCATCTTGACGGTCTGATACGTGTAGTGAACCACGGCCATGAACTTGGCTAGTATTAGGCGGTTTAGGATCACGTTGTTGACGGTCTCAAAATCCACCACATCAAAGCGGATCTTTTAGGTGTAGAAATTGTCTGTTGTGCCAAACGTGACAGGAAGCTTGATCTGGCCAAGGGGCATCGATGATGAATGTAGAGTTATGCCATGGAACGACTCGGCTCTGGCTTTGATCTCTGTTCGGGGAATCCCCATGTTCTTCAGCGTCTTCGCAAAGATGAGATTTAACGAACTACCTCCATCAATCAAGGTTCGAGCGACCTTAACGTTGACGATGGTGGGCTCGACCACCATAGGGTATTGACCCGGATGTGGGACCACGGCTGGGTGATCCGACTGGTCGAAGGTGACCGGTACTTCTGACCACTTGAGGAATCTAGGGAGAGCTGGTGTGGCCAGGTTGACCTCTCTTTCGACTGCCTTGTACTGCCTTTTGGACTCATACGTGGTAGATCCCCCGAAGATGTACGCCAGCTTGTGATCAGCCCCGCGGTATTCGGGCTCGTCGTCCTGGAGCTTCTCTTTGGCCTGCTCAATCCTGCAGTCGGCGAGGGTAACCTTGAGCTTCTCCAAGACCTTCTTGCTGATCACCTAGCATTTGTCGAAGTCATGTTTGTCCGTGTGATGGACTGGGCAGCATTTGCCTCCTCCACGGCTTTCACCCTTGTTGTCGCCAGTGTTGCGTGCCCTGCCCCTTTCGACTGCAGCTACGGTGGAGTCACCTTTGCTCTTCTCCCCATAGTTTTTATTCCTCTTCGCCTCCTACCTGGACAACTCAGGCTTGTTGTCGCCAGACTTGGGGTCATCGATATGGTCTCGGGCTTCGACACGTATGGCATACTTAACCGCCAACTCAAAAAGCTCCTTGGTGGTTCTGATATTTTGAGTGGTGAGTTTGCCCTTCAACTCCCTGTCCTTAACGCTGTTCTCGAAGGAGACTACGACCGCCTCATCCGAGATGTCATGGATCGAGTTGCGCTTATCGCTGAAGCGTCGGATGAAGTTGCGTAGTGACTCCCCCAGCTTCTGTATTACCCAATGCAAGTCGTTGCGCATTCTGGGGTGTTTATACGTGTCTTGAAAGTTGGCAATGAATTGGGCCCGCAACTCCTCTCATGATGATATCGATGGAGGAGGGAGGTTGAGTAACCAGGATCTAGCTGCAACATCCAAGGTGGTCAGCAAGTAATTGGCCATTACCTTCTCGCTTCCTCCAGCAGCTCTCATGACAGTGGTATAAATTTGCAGCCACTCGATAGGGTTGATCTTACCTGAGTACTTCTTGATGGGGCCTGGCTTGAACTTGTCTGACCACCTGACTACACGTAGCTCAGGGGTGAAAGCTTTGCATCCTTCATCGATGTCCTCGGGGGTCGTCTGTCGTAGACCTTGCCTTCCTCCTTATCGAGAAGGGAACCTACGCTGTGCTGACGAGCAGCCCCTTGAAGGCGGAGATTTGGCCCATCGAGCCCGGCGTGCGGGAGATTGGTCCCTCGAAGATGGGGACTTGTTTTCCCATCGCTTGTGATCTTTGTGGTCATGTTCCTCCCTTTGATCGTGAAGAACGTCACATAAATCTCGTCGATCGTGAGGAATACGATCTCAAAGATCCTCGGGACATCTTCGATGAGGGTTGGAACGAACTGTCTTGGAAGCGCGGTGGTTAGAGCTAGCCACCGCCGATCTTGCTGCTCGATGACGATCGTGGGATGATCCCGGCAGCTGGCTAGGGCGTCCATACCTTGAGTTAGCTGCTCGAGCGGTTTGAGCTTGCACTGCATCAAGTAGCGTTTTCATATGATCGAACACTAGAGTCATCGGGTTGCCCGGATCCAGTGGCGGAAGGGATTTCAGCAGCATGTAAGCGCATTAGACATTTATCTCAGGAGTACTGAAGATGTCGCTATTGTGGCTCTGGTGGGACATTGCTCCCAAGGCGTGGTCGGGCCAGCCAGTGTGCTCGCACTGTCGAGAGATTTGTTGTCCCTAAAGATCTCGCGTCCGCGGGTGGGGCATCGTTGGATCATCGAGATCAAGTTGTTTCGACAGGTTGGCCATGATTCCAGCAGTGGTCGTGGCTGCTAGATCTCGCCGATGATCTATAGTATTGGGAGCAACAGCGTTTGCGGCCACTCGGGCTGCAGTTGTCGCTGCTGCAGGATCTTGAGGCATGCACGGGGGGATTTGGTGTCCCTGACCCTATGCGGCGTCTGCCCCTGAATTCCTTTCTTGGGAACTACCGGCAGTAGCACCGTTGTTGGCTCTGGCCATGAACACGCATCGACTTGTTCGGTTGTTGCCCTGGCTACTATGCGGGCTGCTGTGGCCATCACTTTCGCTACCGCTCTCAGTCTCGATGTACCTAAGAATCGAAAGCTCAAAATGCGATTTAATTTGGATTTCATGGAGATTTGAACTTTCATGGCTTTGTATGAGTTATAAATACTATTTCAAGCCAAGATACATAAAGAAATCCAACTTAAATAGTGAAACCCACAATATGCAAGAATAGGTCATTTTGGGTCAAATGAATGATTTTGGCCAAATTCAAATGGCTATAACTTTTGAACGGTTGGTCGTTTGGAAAAACTTTGAACTAAAGAAATGCTTGAAATGACCAACCCTACAAGTTTTGTACTAACCACTTTTTCAAAAACTCAATAGATTTTAACTTATGAAAATATTTCATTTAATCCAAAATCAAGATTCTATAAGATCCATTTGAGGCCAAATTTGCTATTTTATTTCTAAAATAGGGATTTTTACTCTGAAAGCATTATAAAAGATTTGAAATACAAATTTGAGAACTTTTATAAAGATTTTCACAAATATGAGCCTTTTAAGCACTATTTTTGACTTTTGACCAAAGAGGCTCATATAAAAGAATATGTATGCATATGGTTTTCAACAACATTCTAAAAAGTATCAAATGAAGCAAATAAGAACATATTTTATTGGAGTTGGCATGTATGAGTTTGAAATACCATTTTGAACCAATATATAGCCAAGAATTAGGTTCAAGAGGTGAAACTCACAAAGTGCTAGAATATGATCAATATAGGACAATATTAGTTTTTGGGTGAGTTTCAAAATCAAATAACTTTTGATGAGTTGGTCTTTAGAAAATCTTTTGAATACGAGAATTGTTAAGAATGACCAACTCTATGTTTTTCGCTTTGGAGCTATTTTCAAAATATTTTTACAATTTATTCTATGAAAATTATAAGTTTAAATCCAAAACAAGATACTAGTAACTAGATTTTGAACTTGAAACTCATTTTCTTTTGAAATTAGATTTTGTAAAGCTAAAATTCTTGGAAAAGCATTTGTATATATTTTTCAACTAGTTTTTCACAAAATTACTAATAGTTACTAAGATTTTTCAATTTTGGCTAAATGACATGATTTTGAAAATATATTAGCACTTATATAAATATGGGCACACGTAGGGATGTGATATACATGAATATGATTTAGCACTCCCCTCAAATGTGCCACTTCCCAATTTGCTCAAGATTGCAATCAATACAACTAATAAGTATGAATAAGAACATGAACAAGCAATTTAAATTGATTTTCATGATAATGTATTATAACCTATACAAGGCTATAAACTAAAATTATCAATTTAAATACTTGTTACCCAAGATGGCATTGGTTCATGATTGAAGTGATGGTCTTCATGCTTGGCTCTATTTTTTAAGTGATGAAGTCCTCTTTCCTTTTGAAGAAGCCAAACATCCTATGCCTCTCCAAGTACCTAGAAATCTTTTAGGCACTTGTTAGTATCCAATTTCTGTTGGGTCCAAAAATGTTAGTCACAAGAGATTTAAGGACCCAAATGGCCCTAACATTATTGGTTTTAGGTGAACTAACATGACTAGCAAAAGATTTGCATTTGTTATGACTCCTAAGCAATTTATTGGCATGGTAAAGAGGAGGCTTAGGAGTCCTATCAATTATAGCAAATCTATTTCTAGTTTTATCCTTTCTAAGCACATGATTAACATTTTTATGAAAATGCTTAGATGATTTAGCATTTCTAGCAAATGGTCTGCAATTGTTATTCCTCCTAAGCAAATTGTTTGCATTGTTTTGAGTGGACTTAGGAGTACAAACACATCTAGCAAACACATTTCTAGTTTTGCTCTTCTTAAACAAATGAATATCATTATTTTGCAAGCACTTAGGAGAATTGACAAATTTGACAAACACATTACCATTTTTGTCTTTCCTAAGCAAATAATGATCACTGTAAAGAGTTGGCTTAGGAGATTTACCCTTGGGACAATTTTTACCAATGTGTCCTTTTTCTCGACAATTGAAGCAAGTTTGGCTATTTGGACCTCTCCTGATCTTCTTATCTTGCTCAATGTCGGTTTGCCTCGTTGTTGATGATTTTGGCTTGATCTCCACTTTGTTAGGGAACACGGAGGCGAATTGTCCCTTCTTGTTGCAAGCAAAACACTTAATGGTTTTCGAGTGTCTTGCATTGTGCCTTGTCTTGCTATTCTCCTTCTTAGAGATGTAGCCGATCCCTCTCTTGTCTTGCAAGACCCGTTGCTTGCTTAGAATGTCGTCGAGGGTGGTCTTCCCTTTGTAGCACTTTTCTAAGTCACTTCTCAATTGAGTGAGACTTGTTCCTTGAGCTCTTTATTCTCCTTTACAAGATTAGTCTCTAAATACATAGAGGAACTTGAAACAATTTCATTAGAACAACAAGGCATGTCAATTAAATCCTCGCAAGAGGTGGACATTTCTATCTTAGATGAAATGTAAGAATTAGAGTTTATGCATGGCATTTCATTAATTAAATCACAAGTTATGCCTATATCCACCCTAGGCTTAACGATTTCCTTCATGATTTTCTTCAAGCACATTATAATCATTTTGAAGTGAGTCATGCTCAAGCTTCAAAATCTTATATTTTGCTTTCTCCTTCCCAAGATATTCATTGAGCTCCTCTAACATATCCATAAGTTCATCATAAGAGGGCTCATCATCGTTATCATCATTTACCTCAATTTTACCTTTAGCCATGAAGCAACAAGTTAGAGATGATAGCATTGGATACTCATCGTCACTTGAGGCGGAGGTTGTGGTTTCTTCATCACTTGAGGTAGAAGTGGAAGATTCTTCTACCGACATGCATTCATCGAAACAATCTTTATTGGTTGATGTGGATGAATCATATATTTCTTGAAGTTTGACCCACATTTCATGAGCACTCTTAAGATTGCAAATTTTGTTGAATACATCTATGCTCACAACGCTAAATAAAACATTAGTAGCTCGAGCATCGAGATGTAGGCATTTCTCGTCTCCTTTAGTTGGAGCAAATTCGTTCAATCGAAGAAAAAAGCCAACATCTACGATCTACCATATTTGAGGGCTCATGGATTTAAAATGAGAAATCATAAATAATTTCCATAAAGCATAATTTGAGCCATCAAAAATATGTGAATCGGTGTAGTGCACTAAACCACTAGTCGTCATCCTTACTCTCTAGGCGGTAAAGCCTAATAAATGAGAGATCAAGCTCTGATACCACTTGTGAGATCGAGGATGCCTACTAGAGGGGGGTGAATAGACGGCTATAAAAATTTCTTTTACGATTAAAATCTCGCCTAAGTACCCTTATGTCAAACCTAAATGATAATAGATGTCGAAGAGATAAACTAAGGTTTTGACAAATTAAAGCCTAAATCAACTAGGCTCATTAAGTGCACTAACTATTTATATCTCTAACAATAATTTACAATCCTAAATACAAGCAATCAATATAATTCTAGAAATACAATTGTAACAATGTAAATAGAGAATTGCAAGCAAACACAAGGAGACACACCGATGTTTTACCGTGATGTTCGGAGACTTGCCGGTCTCCCCTAATCCACGTTGAGGTTAGCCCAAATCTCTTTAGATCGGCTCCACGAATTGAGCACCCACCTCGATTCCACTAGTGGTAGCTCTTTTCCGCTCTAGGTAGGTGAGCTCCAACCTTCACAATTTTGCCGAGCCTTCTCACAATCTCCTTGAGAAGATCACCGCACGCGACGCCTCCACATGCCATCTGGTGTCGGCAAACACCAAGAGTAACAAGTCAAGCCCCTTTGATTGAGCTCCACCAAGTACAACACATGTACAATGGTGATCACCGAGTGCAACACATGCATAAGGCTTCCCTCAAGTGCAACGCATGCACAAGAGGCTCTCAATCCTCTCCTAATTACAACATATGCAATTAGAGCTCACTCTTAGCTCAAAACCAAATTTAGAAATGCAACACATACACAAAACCACACAAATGCTCAATAAGGCCAACAACCACCAAATGTCAGCCCCAAGGCTCCTTATATAGTCTCCACAAGAAAAACTAGCCATTGGGGGACAAAATGGGCAAAAATGCCCAGGAGGCCCGGTCATACCGCCCTAGGGCTGGTATGACCGGCCTTCGGTCCAACAATTAGAAAAAACTAGACGTTACACAGAAAATCCGGTCATACTGCACCCTAGGCCGGTATGACCGCTCTATAACCAGTATGACCGGAGGGGGTCCGGTCATACCGGGCTACATTCCCCAAAAGAAACCCTTCTGTAAAAAACACACTGGGGTGTCCCCGGTCATACCACTCCTACAGCCACTAAAACGCCTATAACTTTTTACTCCGAACTTCAATTTGGGTAATCTTGGGCTTATGCGAAGCTTATCAAGAGGGCTACAATCTTCACCTATTTTCAAGATTTAAGCAACCATAGATATTTTTAAATATCACAAAAACAAAACTCTAATGTAGTCATTCAAGTCTAAAATCTGGTTTTTTCGAAATCCCTCACATAGACTTGGTCAATGGCATGACTACAAGCTAGCAAGAGTCAATAAGATCAAATATTGAGCCATGTGATGGTCAACTCATGATCAAAACAATTTTGCAAAACACATTAGCAAATAATCCGAGAAGCTATGAGATCGATTCTCTAACCATGTAAGGACCAACACATGATCCCGACACTTTGTAAAACACATTTGCAAATGCCAACACATGCTCTAGGATTGAAACACACAACCTCTAGCTTATTTGCAAAACACATTTGCAAATAACGAATCAACATTTTGCAAAAACATATTTTGCAAACACAAAGCATAAACTTTACTTAGTCTTGTGGTGATCAACACATGATCAAACCACAAGCTAAAACACCAATACATGAGCTCTCACCTTTTGCAACACAAGCAAAACTTAGCTCCATGCAAAACCACATAAACCAAATTACATGAGCTATCTCCCTTTTGCAATACATGCAAATCCATAGCTCCATGTAAAAACCAAATCAATTAAGATCAATAAGAAGCAAGTATGAGCTCCCTTATTTGCATCACATGCAAATACTTGGCTCATACAAAAACCAAATAAGAGAGTGAGCTAGAGTGAACCGGATTGAGTTCATCAACACATGATGAAGCTCAAGCTATAAGACTCAACCCCTCTTAATAGTACGGTAACTTATACTAGCAACCCGGTCTCCCATCCAAACACCGAGACTGGTAAAAGACTAGGAAAACATTCTTAGCCCTAGTTAGTTATACCTTTGCCTCTCGCAACCACTTGTAGCTTTAACGATGACCGATCATCTTTTCTCCAAGTCGGGATCTTTCTTCTTGTTCATCAACACATGATGAACCTTTTCTAGCTTCACTTAACTTCGGGATTCATCCTTGAAGCTCATCAACACATGATAAATTCTTCTTGCCAATTCTTCATTTTCTTGGACTCAACCTACTTCACAACTCATGGAAGATTGTTAGTCCAACAAACACGGTTGTCTCAGTCATCACTTGCACTCCATTAACACATAATGAATGCCCCTGAGATCGATTGAGCACAACCAAATCGATTTTGAATGAATTGATTGTGTCTTGAGTACTTTGATGCAACTAATGCTACTTTATACTCAAGAACTTCTCGTTTGTCCTAAATCAACAAAGAATGACATCAACACATGATGAAGCGTTCTTTGATAATTAAAAGACAAGCGAATCTCAATTTAAATTTCATTTAAATTGATATTAGTATATATAACTACACAAGTTTCATATACTCAATTTGATGGAAAGTAATGATCCAAATATATTTGAGTGATGGAAGGGAATCAATACTTTTGAGACCATCAACTATAGAATAAACTCCATTAAATATGTGCATATAAGTAATTGAACTTTGGAATAAATATGCTCATATTCAATTTTTGAGATTGCTTTGGAGTTTGTCCTATATTAATGAGTATACTACAACTACACAAGTTTTATATATATACTCAAGAGTTTGTTTCAAAGTAATGATCCTTGATATAGAAAGATGAATTAGATCAATACTATTGAAACATCAAGGTAAAGTGTGAACTCCCCCTAAAAGTGTGCATTCATGTATATATGGAGTCGGAAACAAAATGCACATCTTAAGGTTAAAACAATGGTGAAGTTCACCCTTTATCTTGAATCCAAAGAATGTATCTAGAAATAATAAAGTTGCATTGGATAGTACCTTTTGGATTTCCATTTTTCTTTTTCATGAGACTATTCAAAAATATACTCAAACACGTTAGTCTCACATTTAGATTTATTAATAAAATCATAACATATTTGACATCAAAGAATGCAACAATATATATACTATGTGTTATTGAATGCATACCTTTGATAATTTCGTCATTTCATCCAAAAGAGACTAATAAGAGTTAAGCTCAACAAAAGAGTTAGTCTCATAAAAGGATTGTCATTAATTAACAAATGAGACTAATCAATATTATGATTATCAAAAGAGTTAGTCTCAATATTAGATTTGTCATTAACACTAAAACCAAACTAATAGAGCTTGAACTTTCAGTCCTGTGCTGATGATGTATATATCCGAAGTCTCAAGTACAAAGCAAGTTGTCTAGCCCTAGTTACAATGAAGATTGGATCTAGGCAATGGCTAAATTACGGCTGGAGGTTGACGAAGCGTGGTTCGTCGGCTCCTGGTTGCTTTGCGTCTTCTGAAAGCTCTAAAAAGTCTTCTCTTCTTTCTCGGTTTGGAAGTCTTGCCTTGAGGATACCTACCCCTGGCCTTATATAGTCAGGGTAGCCCAGCCTCAAGTTGAGTTGTAGTCAGTTTGGAACCAGATCGTAGCCGATGAGGAGTCCATCATCGCGTGACTTTCGCAGCATATCCAAACTTCCCTGGATATTAGGCGTACTCGAGTCGGTTTTCTTGTAACGGGAAAGTGATCGAGTCCTTCCTAATATAGAAATATCCCCTCCGCGTATATCTTATCCCATAGAATCGGGCCCGTGATATCTGGAGTTTCTATATGTCGTTAGAACATATCCTTCGCATATCCTGCATGTACGCATAACCCATGTTTAGATATTAGACATTCCCACCTCAGTAATTGCATACTCATTGCAATCAACCAAGTGAATAATTCTATGCGCTGAACAAAAAGATCATTCGTCAAATATCTCCCTTACTGAACATATATAGATGCAACAACCTGAATCTAATATAAATCTATGAGAAGTGCCTGATTGACTGACAACAATTACGTTTGAATCATCTTTTTGCTACCGTCATTGAGCATGCACCCTTCTGTCGAAGGTTAGGGATCGACTATAAACTTATACTTCGGGTACCTTCGAGATAGCAGAGTCAAGCACACAAACAGAGGCACACGATGTAGACAGGTTTGGGCCTCCTGACGGAGTAATACCCTACGTCCTGTGTGGGAGATTGCTGTATAAGCCAGATGATGTACAAAGCAAAGAGGGTATAGCCCTGAGTACAATACACGTGGTATCTATGCTATGGAAGGCTGTGGCTAGAGGTTGACGAGATGCAACTCGCCAGCTCCTAAGCTCTTTACGCACCAAGGCTCTGGCTCGGTGATTCTGGATGGCTAATCTTTGCTGGAGAACTTCCTTGTAATGTCTACTGGATCGCCTTTTTTCCTTCTTCTCATGCTTTCGGTCGAGTCGTAGTCGATGAAGAGTCCTTCGCCGTGTGATCTGCGTAGCGTATCCAAACTACCGTTGGTGTTGGGCGTACCTGTGTTGGTCTCCTTGTGGGGAAAGCCAATCAAGTCCTTCCTAATATGGGGTTATCCCTCCCTGCGCATATCTTATCCCGTGATTCCAGGCCCAAGATATCCGGAACTTCCGTATGTTACTAGGACATACCCTGCTTTGCCATGTATGCACATATATACCATATTTAGATATTCGACACCTTCATTTTTTTGTAACCAGATATTCATGGCAGAAGCTGATATACCTAAAACAATCTTTAGGTGCCCTAGGTTTGTTTGAGTGGGCAGTAATGACGTTCAGTTTGAAAAATGCTGGTGAAACGTATTAATGCGCCATAAATTTAATCTTTCATGATTTAATCGGCCATGTTGTGAAAATTTATATCGATGATGTTGTCATTAAAACCAAAGAGGATTTGTAACATCTAGCTGATTTAGAAATAATGTTCAAGAACACAAGAGCACATGGTTTAAGGGTGAATCCATACAAGTGCGCTTTTGGTGTGTTGGCTGGGGAGTTTTTGGGTTTTATGGCTCATGAAAGAGGTACTGAAGTTAATCAAGAAAGAGTCAAAGCCATAGCCAGAACTAAGCCGCCAACCTACAAGAAGTATTTGCAAAAGTTGATCAGCAAGATTAACTATTTACGACGATTTTGAGAGTATCAAGGAATATTTATCTAATCCTCCAGTTTTAGCCAAAGGTGTACAATTTAAGTTATATATATCGGCTGAGGAGGCGACAATTGGAGCTGTTTTGGTTAGGGATGGCATTGGGTTGGGTCGGGTGCGGGTTTTACAAAAACCGACCAGATAGAAAACCCGAATTGGAAAACCCGACCTGAAACCGAATACCCTATCGGGTAAAAAACTATACCCAAACCCGAACTCGACGGGTACCCGAATCGGGCGGGTACCCGACGGGTTTGTGCGGTACATGGGTTTAGCACTATGATCCTTTATGACCCATCTTCCTGTTTTGCAAAACCCGACCCGACAAGAAACCCAAACCAAAAAACCTGAGCCGAACCCGGCGGGTACCCAGAACCCGACCCCAAACCCGGCAGGTACCCGGAACCTAATGGGTACTCGATGGGTATGTACGGTATTTCGATACCCGATGGGTACCCGTGGGTGGTTTTATAAACCCGACTCCGACCCGATCCCATCTCGGGTACCCGACCCCAAGAACCCACGGGTGAAAATTAGGATCCGAACCCGATCCGATCGGGTGCAGAACCCGCGGGTACCCGAACCCGCGGGTCTGATTGCCATCCCTAGTTTTGGTGCAAGAAATTGACGATAAAGAACAGGTTATTTTTTACCTAAGCTGGCGGTTGATTGATGCAAAAATCAGGTACCCTTTTGTACAAAAACTCTGCTTATTGTTATAATTTGCTTGCACAAAGTTAAGGCATTATATTTTAGCATCGACTTGTAAGATTATTTGTAAAACTGATGTTATAAAATATATGTTGTTAGCTCTAATTTTGCGAGGTCGAGTTGGTAAGTGGGCCTATATGCTCATCTAGTTCGACCTAACATATGAATCGACTAAAGTAGTTAAGGGTCAAGTAATTTTCGATTTTATAACAGGACATGAAATTGATATAAATGCTGATCTAATATTTGTTACCCCTTGGCAACTATTTTTTGATGGATCGGTATGTCGAGAGGGCGATGGTATCAAAATAGTGTTGGTTTCGTCAAAAGGGTATAATTTTGAGTTTGCATTCAGGCTAAATTGTAGATATTCCAATAATCAAGCCGAGTACGAAGTATTGCTTAAAGGCCTACAACTACTCGATAATATCGGAATTGATTCTATTGTGGTATATGGTGATTCTTTGTTGGTGGTATAACAGATTAAGGGAGAGTATAACTGCTACGATGAAATTTTGATCAAATACTTGGAGCATTGTCTTGCTGTGATCGGCTCATTCACTTCTTTTTCCATCAGTCATATTCCTTGAGAGTTGATTGACAAGGCTAACTTGCTAGCCCAACAAACATCGGGCTATAAAGTTTTTGGCTAATGTGAGCCGATTGAAAAGATGCTCATGTGTGTCACCATCAATGATTGGAGAACAAAAATAGTGAAGTATTTGTTCGATCCCTCAAAACCTACAAATCGGAGAATCAAACAACAAGCCCGAAAGTATGTACTTTTGGATAGCATGCTTTATTATCGGACTTTAGAGGGTTTGTTACTTGTTGAAGGTTAGAAATCAACAATAAACTTATAGTTACGGGTACCTTCAGTTTAGCAAAATCAAGCACGAAAACGGCGACACGCGAAGTATACAAGTTCAGGCCCCCCGGATGGAATAACACCATACGTCATGTGCTAATGATGTATATATCTGGAGTCTCAAGTACAAAGCAAGTTGTCTAGCCCTAGTTACAATAAAAATTGGATCTAGGCACCGCCCTACAGCCAAAATCGAGAAGAGATCCTCTCTGGAATTTTCACACCGGTCAGTGCCCGGTGCTACCGCCCATGATAGACCAGTGCTACCGCCCCCAGGCCGGTAGCACCACCCTACTGCCAAACCAGAAAATACCTTCTCTGGAATTTTTACACCGACAATAGAACTGGTGCTACCGCACCTGGGCCGGTAGAACCGCCAGTCGGTTCTATCGCCTATGCTAGGCCGGTAGCACCGCCCTTGCTGGACAATACTTCCAAATGCTTCAAATTTTGAATTAAACCACAAATCTCCCTCAAATTCAAACACTACTAGCACCAAACAATGTCAATAACTCATCACAACCCTGGGTAGACCTCCATATGGTCTTTCAATCTCGCCCTTAATGAGTATATTGACAAACACCCAAAAGGCATAAAAATTTTGACTTTGGGAAGAGAAGAGAATGAAGCAATTAGGATGAAAAGACAAACTTGGTCCAAAGAGAAAGAAAATAAGGATATGACCAAGTTGACAAGAAGGATTTTAGAGCAAAACACAAGAAAGAACAAGTTTTCCACAAAAGCCCTAAAAGTCTAATAAAAACTCACAAGAACTCAAATATGCTTATGATTCAAGATAGTTATCAAGTTTTCAACAAAATTATAAGATCCAAAATGCAATTCCATTTTTATCTTTTAATGATGCATTTTCTACATTCTCTCCCTTTTGGCAATATAGGCATCAAGGTAACATTTTTACCCCCTTTACACATGAATGCATGAAATGCATCCTAAAAGAGCTTTGAAAATTATCCAAGTGACCATATACACAAAGTATGACACCAAGCTACTCAAGTTTAGATTATGCTAATCTAAGACATGTCCAAGTGCAAATATCAAGTTTGCTAGGAAGTACGAATAAGACTATGTCATTTTTGCATGATTTTAACGATTGCAACACTTAGCATAGTTTCTAAACTAGAGGCAAATCCATACAATGGATCAAATGAAAAACCTAGAGTTTAACCTAATCAACACATTGGGAAATCTAGAAGTGCATACAATGTCCTTCGGGTTCAATTATCTTCAATGCAATTTTTTTTAAGATTTCAAATGACATAGTGAGGTGAAAATGTGTAACATTATTTGCATTCTTTACCCACTTATGTTTTTTATTTGTATTTTTTTAAGTGATTGACTCAAACCATAATCGACCATCTCAAGAAGAGCTATTAAGAGGATGGTCTTGGTCATACACGATACATTCCAAGTACATCCCAAGTGCAATGGGAGGCAGTCTTGTGAATGTAAGGTGTTGAGATCAATTTGCACAAAAAGAGTCAATTTTTATTTTTATTTTAGCACATAGATTTATAAGCATGTGAAGGACTCGAGTATGGATTTACCTAGCTTCACCCAAGTTGCTATAGGTACTCTAGTAGACATCCAAAATTTCACAAAGCTCATTAAATAGAAAATGAAGTCATAGCATGAATAATAACTCATTTGCGTGATAGACATAGCTCATTAAACAGAAAATGAAGTCTATATGCAATGCATAAAGCAGGTTCTCCAACTCCCCCCTCAACAAGAGAATAAATTTTAAGCAAAAATCTGGTTCAAGTTGAGTTATTAGCGAAATTAAGCTCAAGAAGGTCCAAATGAACACAATTGAAGCCAGAAACACAGAATGAGGAGAAGAAGTCAAGAAACTGCAAACTGGGTGGCTATAGAGCATAGAGAAGATAGAAGAGAAAAACTATGGCTCAGACTCGCTCTCATCTTCCCAATAACTACCATAGGAAATGTGACTCTAGATCCCAAGCTAAGGAGTGCACACATACTCTATCTACCTAGGGGGCCCAACACCTGTTAGACTTATAAGACTGTGAGGGAACTCAACCTAGAGAGAAGAAAGAATAGCTAATTGTGCATGATAGCAACCTATAGCATAAGATGAGAGGTCCATACGAAGCATGCCAGAAGTCTAAGTGAAGTGAACTCAAAATAGAAAAATAAGCCCATAAACACCCAGAGGATGCAAAAGAAAGGAAATGTTGGAAGAAAATATATATAATACATAGTATACATACCAGCTCTCCCTCACAATAAGCTGTAAGGGCACACTATTCCAAGCTTACTCCTCAAGACAACAAATTTGGAGCTATACAAAGGCTTGGTAAAGATATCGACTATCTGGTGGTCACTCTCTAAAAACTGAAGCTCGATATCCCCTTTCTCCACATGGTCTCTAAGAAAGTGATATCTAACATCAATATGCTTGATCCTGGAGTGCTGCACTAGGTTTTTAGCAATGCAAATAGCAGAAGTGTTGTCACAAAAAAGTGGAACACTCTCTATCTCTAACCCAAAGTCCCGCAAGGTCAATCTCATCCAAAGCACCTGACTACAGCAACTAGCTGCAACAACATACATGGTCTCAACGGTAGACTTTACAACTCCGGACTGCTTCCTAGACGACCAAGAAACAAGAAAAGTGCTAATGAATTGGCAAGTGCCAGTAGTGCTCTTCCTATCTATCCTACAATCAACAAAGTCTGCATCAGCAAAGGCTCTAAGGGACAGACAAGAAAAGGAAGAGTACTAAATACCATAATCAATGGTAGCTCAAAGGTACCTGAAGATGCGCTTCAACGCCTGGCGGTGAGAGACATGAGGAGAAGACTGAAATCGAGCGCACAGACACACAACAAAGTGTATGTCTGGTCTCGAAGCGGTAAGGTATAGAAGGGAACCGATCATGCTCCGAAACTCCTTTTGATCATCAGGCTCACCATCCTCGTCAGGCTCGAGGATAGCAGTGGTGGACATAGGAGTCATCACCGGCTTTCCATCAGACATGTCAAACCGTATCAAGATGTCTCGGGTGTACTTGCCTTGATGCAAGAAGGTGCCCTCCCAAGTCTACTTGATTTAGAAGCCATGAAAGTAGCTCAACTTGCCCATCATATTCATCTCAAACTCTATGCTCATCACTTCTGAAAATTAAGAAACAAGAGAATTCAAAGAGCCACCAAAGATAAATCGTCCACGTAAATCTGAATGAGCAGAAAGTGAGAATCCTGGTGACTAATGAACAGAGTCTTGTCTACTATACCCATCTTAAAACCATGGCTAATAAGATAGGACTTAAGCCTCTCATACCAAGCTCTAGGGGACTGTTTAAGTCCATATAAAGCTCTAGAAAGTTTTAAAACATGGTTTGGGTATTTGGGTTTCTTGAATCCTGGAGGCTGCCTGACATACACCTCTTCATCAATGTACACATTGATGAGCGCACACTTGACATCCATTTGATAAAGCTTGAAGCCCTTTGGATGCCAAAATTGCAAGCCGGATCCTAATAGCCTCTAGTTTAACTAAAGGAGCAAAGGTCTCCTCAAAGTCAAGACCCTCAACCTGAGAAAAGCCCTGTGCAACTAGCCTAGCCTTGTTTCTTATGACAACCCCATCCTCACTCTACTTGTTCTTTAACATCCACTTGATCCCAATGACATTATAACCAGACAGGAGCTCAACAAGCTACCATACCTTGTTTCTCTCGAATTTCTTAAGTTCCTCATGCATAGCATTAATTCAAGACTCATCGGATAATGTATGAGAAACATCCTTCAGCTCAAAAGAGGCAACAAAGGCTAAGTGATGGCAGAAACTGGACGAACCTGATTTTGAGCGTGTGGCACGCTCAAACAGATCGCCAATAATCTGATTAGGTGGATGATATCTCTGAATATAGTGAGGAGGTCCAAAAGCAGAAGTGACATCTACCTCATGCACAGAAGAGGCAGGAATAGAGCCACTCGCGGAAGGAGAGTCTGAAGGTAAGGGCTGGTCTCCCTGAAGTGCAAAAATAGAAATAGGAGGCACCTCAGGTGTAGAGGAGACTGGATCAGATAGAACACCATCATCTCCATCATCCTCATCCTCTATAAATATGGTCTCAGAGAGAGAAGAAGAGCCTAATATATTAGGTCTAGCTCCTAGGCTAGCCTCATCAAAGGTCACCTCACAAGTATCTATGATCCTATTGTCGGGACCCGAATCTGCCAATTCGGACCCTCTGTGTATTCTGTGCTAGTCCAGGATCACGCTAGCACACACAGTCTTACAAGGTCGCACATCACAGACATTCACAACGATATAAGAATAAATAGTGCAAACATTTATATAAACTGAGTTGTACGACCTTATGATCTCCTTACATAGAATCAGCCACGCAGGGCTTACATTATTCAGAGTAAATGAAATAGCAGCGGAACATAAATAAATGTCGTGGAAGCCTTCATCTTGCCACAGGCAACCGACTGGGCTTGCCCCCTAATTGTCCGGATCCTCATTGTACTCCTCCTCCCATGCTGGTGTAGACTCCTCCACTGATGTTGGAGTTGATAAGTAAGGAGGGGTGAGTACACAAGGCACTCAACAAGTAATGCACAGAATGCAGCGCTATTACTATATGCAAGGCTTATTCCAAAGAATTGGTTTAATTGGTTCTTTTGCATCAAACAACATTTTTAAACCAGTATTTTATTTAGTTTAAAGCAGTGAAATAGTTATGAATAATACTAATTTCTTCAAATGGTTTCTCTTCGAAGATTCTCGGCACACAGCCTTAACAATTCATTTTTAACACCGGCACACGGCCACCCTTTCCACATTTTGTTTTTGAAGATCTACCCCTTGACTGTAATCCCCGAGCAATGTCCAATACCGCGGAATCGGCTATTCGAATAGATTTTACACTCTGCAGAGGTTGTACACTTTACCCACAAGATACAGCCGCTCACCACACAGGTGATTGTCCGCAACAAAGCTTTTCAGGAACCTCTACCTTAACCAAAGAACCTCTCCGGTATTGCCTTCACTATCACTTCCCTCACACAGAGCCGAAGTATAGGACAGGTCAATCACCGTTGGATGGGCACCAAGCCGTAGCATGCACGCCCCGCATGCATATACCCCGTGTCTGTCACCCTGAGGTATCAGAGGAAAGATATAAGAACCCTAATCAACTAGGTCTGTCCCATACCAGACATGTGGTTGTACGGGTGTTCAGATCAAAGGCTTGCAAGGTGAAGTCCTTAACTGACCAAGGCAAGACTTCCAACACTCAATAGTGGCACACACCCAATGTGGCACACAGACTCACATCACTCAAAGAACCCATTGCCACACAGCCCACCCGGCACACACCTCTTGCCACTTGCCCGGTCTAAATCATTTTCCACCCGGTTGATTATTGGGCAACACATGCCAAGAATAACTCAACATCGATGCATGAACCACGGTGTCTCTGTACCTCAATCTCATCATGTGGCATCATCACACCACTTTCAAAATACATTCAATATTTCTTTAATCAATATTGTAGCATTTTTTCGAAAGATCATTCATAATTCGTTGCCAGGCTAAGCATCTATTCACGGTCTAGCCCCGTGTTGGCATAGTATTAACTTCCAACTAATATAATCAATCTTAGGGTGACAATGATTTAGGGCATACAAACAATAATTTTCAAGGTGGCATAACAAAATGGGTTGGTTATCTACATTATCCCAAAGTAGTTTAAATCCATTTTTACTTAATTTAGCATGCATAATTTCAAAGCAAAGTATATTTAAAAACTGGGTTCAAAATGGTCAAAGCATCACTTGCCTTCAAAGAGTTGCTGGTCGTGTTCCGAAGCTTGGTCTTGAGCGACGAACTCTTCCTCGAAATCTTCCGGCAAATTTGCGTCTACGCGTACAGACAATACATACAATAAATAACTAATATAGAGGACTAAATGACCTCAAAAATTCAAATAAAATTTACCATTAAAGAGATCACAATTTTATGAATTTTTAGAAATTTGAATCACCCAAATCCGAGTTAAAATGCAAAAGTTATAGCCATTTGAAGTTTGAATAAAATCTGAAAATACAGAAATTAGAAAATCCGATTTTTCCAAATTATTTTTATACTGAAAAATCGCATTTATGATGTCAGCATCGCATCATGATGACGTCAACACAGAAAAGAATTTCGGCCAAAATATTTTTATATAACATGACACGTGGCAGCTCCTGGTGCAGCCACGTCATCGGGTCTATAGACTGGGTCCACGGTTCGGCTCTTGTCCACCGTGGACTTGGTCCTGTAATAGTGAACTCGCCCCCACCGATGACGTCAAGATCGACGCCACCGATCGCTCGAGATTCGCGGCACGAACACGTGTCACTATCTCGGCCATCGCTCGGCCGACGGCCAGATCTTAGCCACGCTGCGAAATCGTGGCCGTCAAAGGATTCAACGGCCAGATCCCACGCGCACGTTTGGCTCAGCGGCGCCTCGATTTCCGCATGCCACGCGGCACGCATCTGACGGTGCGCCCGAATCCAACGGCCAGCATCGCGCAGCCACTGCGACGCCTCGGTTTTATGCAACGACACGCGTCGACATCACGACGGCTCGTTCAAAATCGGCGGTCAGGATTTGGTCCAGTTCCCAGTCAACGTGCGCACGCGTCCAATCCTGATTCAGCGAGGGTTCGGCGCAATCTCAGCCGCACGTTCAAAAATGAACGGCACAGATTCGTGGGGCAGTCCTAGATCTAATCCTCGCCACTGAGATTCAATCCAACGGTCTCGGTATTTCGAGTTGTTTACTGTGCATGGCGCATCGTGGCTCAATCCTACGCGTCCATTACCGATCCAACGGCTTAGATCTAAACGCGTTACAGAAGCTAATAAACCCAATCTCTACCGTTTAATCTAGATCTAACGGTCATGAATCATTCTAACACAAATAGTGGTGGGGTGGCGTGGACTCACCGCAGCGGTTGATGATGATCGGATGGCTGAGGGAGTTCGGCGGGGTCGGCGACGGCTCGGACGAAGAAGTTGCCGGAGCTGAGGAAGATGACCTCGGCGACGGCGTTGTAGCGGCTCTCCGGCGCGAAGAAGTACCCGGATCGACGAGGCTTTCTTCGGTGAACCCGGTACACGGTCGGAGCACGGCGGAAGGTGACGGACGGCGACGGGGCGAACCAAAAACGACAGCGGCGCAGAGACGTAACTACGGCGAGCAAAAGCGGGCGCTAGAGGGCGTCTTGACGTGCGTGTAAAGAGTCAAAAGATGCGGCGTTGAGTCCTCTGCAGAATGCGCTCAGCAACACAGCTTAAAGGGCCTCGACGTGCGCGCTACAAGCGGCGAAACGAGCGAAAATGGTCGGCGACATTAGCTCCGGTGATCTCGCGAAGATGACCGACGTGGCGCAATCCTGGACGTCCGCGCAGCGACGATCCGACGGTGCACGCGTTCGGCGACGTGGCGCGGCGGCATTTCGCGAATCCGATCGGACGACTCGGCGTCACGGAGACTAGGGTTTTGCGGCGGTGGGCGGGCCGAGCATCTTCGGGCGGCCCATCCCTATTCATCCGCTTTATAAAACACTTTCGAATTAAAATAAATCAGGTAAATGGAATAAGCCAAATAAATAGCACAAATACTTGGAAAAATCCAGAAAAATTCCAAAAAATACTTTACACCATTTGGAACTCAAATAAAATATTTCCAATAAAACTTTGCATAAAGTTTTGCATAAATTTAATTGTATTCAAGAAAGGTCAAATATAAATAAATCCAATTAAATTTTAATAAATTCCCAAAATTTCACAAAAATCAGAAAATACTCTAAAATTTAGATTAGGAAAATTTAGGGTGTTACACCTATTCGCATCACAACTCCAAACCTATAACTACGAGAAGAAGTCGAGTAATCTAGAAAAATACCATCATAAGAATGAGACTCAAACTTATCTAGGTTACTAGACTTTAAAATGAAACACTTGCAACCAAACACACGAAAATGAGAAACACTGGGCTTTCGTCCATACCTCAACTCGTAAGAAGTGCGGTGCGAATGTGCTCTCAAGAAAACTCGATTAGACACATGGCAAGCAGTAGCTATAGCCTTAGCCCAAAACTTCTTAGGAGTACTGTACTCGTCTAGCATCGTCTTGGCCATCTCAACTAGGGTCCTGTTCTTTCTTTCCACTATGCTATTTTGCTGAGGGACGTAGGGAGAGGAGAACTGATGTTGTAAACCAGACTCCACACAGAAACTCTCAAAGTAGGAGTTCCTGAACTCCGTGCTATTATCACTGCTATAGCTCGTAAGGCACCTGAGAGCTCGATAGACAACCTACTAACCAAACCCTTGAAGTGAGAAACAGTCTCATCCTTCGAGGCCATGAAAAATACCCAAGAATACCTCGAAAAATCATCAACAATGACAAGAATATACCACTTCACACCCGCTGACTGCACTCTAGCTAGACCAACAGTGTCCATATGTCGACAAGGAGACCAGACTAAGTCTTTGACCATCTTGAGTTTAGGTAAACTACGAATGAGATTGTGGTTGCTAACTCTGGTCAAGTGATCAAAGCCAATGTGACCTAATCTTCTATGCTAGAAGGAGATATCACGGGACTCTAAAGCAATCAAACACCAAAGAGAGTCTCCAGACGAAGCAGAAAAATCAGCTTTTTAGCAGTTTGGATCTTTGCTAATTGTTGTGCAGAAAAAATCAGCAGAAAAAACAGCTACAAATCGCCTTTTTAGCTGTTTGGATCTTTGCCAATTGTTGTGCTGGATCAGCTTTGAGCGTGTTTTCATCTATCTTGCCGATTGCAGGATCAAATCGGTTGGCACACCTTGAATCCTTTGAACCCAGCGTTCTCATGTGTTTGAGTTGATCAATCTTTCGTCACATTTTGGCACAACACCCCCCAAATATCTCAACTTTTAAGTGGCTTTTAGCATAAGCTAGAAGCTACATATAACTAGCAAAAGCTAAAAGCTGGGCGGGGCCTACTTTTGTAGCTTGTTGCTAAGGGAAATTAACTATTTTTTAAATAGCCTCTTATAAAAAGTTACGACTACTTTTCAGCCCAGAAAGCCAAAAAATAGCTGTTTAGAAAAGCTACAACTCCTTTAAACAGGCCCTTAAAAATAGTCCCTAAATTCTCAAGAGAGGCACAAAGGAGGTGATGGCAAAGAGCATGGAATATTAGCCTCCACTTCTTCCCTACTGTAAGTTCAAACTCCATTAGTTTTGTTGATTGATTTTATATTAATGTTTAATGCTTGTTTAATGACAAATCTAATCATTATGAGACTAACATGTTTATTGAGTTTCATTCTTATTAGTCTCAAATTTGGATAGAAAATGGAAATCCCAAGGTATGCACTCGTATTCACTTCTATTTTCTTAATGCATAGTTAGGATTCAAGTTAAAAGATAAACTCTTCCATTGGCTTAGTATAAATATGTGCATTATGTTTCCAAATCAATAAATACATGAATGCACACATCTAGGGGGAATTCATAAATTAACTTGATGTTTCAATTGTATTGATCCATGTCATATTGCTAAATAACATATAAAGGATCAAGACTTTGAAACAATCTTTTGAGTATATATAATTTGTATAGTTGTAGTATACTCATGTTAATATGGAATAAACTCAAATACTATCTAGGATTGATTATGTGCATATTGATTCCATATTCAATTAGTTATATGCACATACTTAATAGAGTTTGTTCTATAGTTGATAGTCTAAATGTATTGATCCCTTTCCATCATTCAAACATATTTGATCATTACTTTTCATCAAATTGAGTATATGAAACTTGTGTAGTTATATATACTCATATTAATTTAAATGAAATTTAAATTGAGTTCGGTTGTCTTTCAATCAATCAAAGAATATTTCATCATGTGTTGATGGTGTCTCTTTGTTAATTAAGGACAAGCGGAAAGTTCTTGAGTATAATGAAGCATTAGTTGTATCAAAGTACTTAAGACACAATTAGTCTTTCAAATTGATTTGGGTTATGCTTAATTGATCTTAGAGGCATCCATTATGTGTTAGTGGAGTGCAAGTGATGATTGAGGCAACCATGTTTGTTGGACTAACGATTTACAATGAGTTATCAAGTAGGTTGAGTCCAAGAAGATAAAGAATCGGGAGCGAGAAGTCATCATGTATTGATGAGCTTCAAGAGGTGATCCCAAAGTGAAGAGAAGGACTAGAGAAGGTTCATCATATGTTGATGAACAAGAAGAAGGAGACTCGATCCCGGAGAGAGGATGATTGGATATTATAAAAGCTCCAAGTGGATCGCTAGAGGCAAAGGTACAACTAGCTAGGGCTAAGGATGTGTTCCTAGTATTTTACTAGTCTCGGTGCTTGGATAGGAGACCGGGCTTCTAGTTAGGTGCCGTACTATTAAGAGTGGTTGAGTCATTTAGCTTGAGCTTCATCATGTTTGATGAACTCAATCCGGTTCACTCTAGCTCACTCTCTTGTTTGGTTTTTGCATGGAGCTAACCATTTGGCATGTGTTGCGAATGGGTGAAGCTCGTGCATTGAATTTTGCATGAGCTAAGTATTTGCATGTGTTGCAAATAAGAGAGCTCATGCTTGCTTCTTATTGAATCTTATTTGAATTAGTTTTTTCATGAAGTTATGGATTTGCATGTGTTGCAAAAGGGAGATAGCTTATACAGTGTTGTTTGTGGGGTTATTGCTTGGAGCTAAGTTTTTCATGTGTTGCAAAAGGAGAGAGCTCAAGCAATGGTTTATGTGGTTGTTGCATTGAGCTAAGTTTTGCATGTGTTGTAAAAGGAGAGAGCTCAAGCAATTTGATTTAAAGTGGTTGCATGGAGCTAGAGATTTTCATGTGTTGCAAATAGAGAGCTCATGCACTTGAGTTTGTTTTGGTTGTTTGCATGGAGCTAGGTATTTGCATATGTTGCAAATGGAGAGCTCATGCATTGGAGTTTTAGTTTGTGACTTGATCATGTGTTGATCATCACAAGGCTAAGTGTGTTTTATGCTTTGAGTTTGCAAAATGTGTTTTTGCAAAATATTGAATGGATTTGTTATTTGCAAATGTGTTTTGCAAATAAGCTCGAGGTTGTGGGCTTCAATCCTAGAGCATGTGTTGGTATTTGCAAATGTGTTTTGCAAAGTGTCGGGATCATGTGTTGATCCTTACATGGCTAGAGGATTGATCTCATATGTTTGTGGTTTATTTATGAATATGTTTTGCAAATAAGTTGGAGTTGTTATTTGCAAATGAACTTGAGGTTATGGGTTTCGCTCATAGAGCATGTGAATAGGGTTTGCAAATGTGTTTTGCAAATTGACTTGATCATGTGTTGATCATCACATGGCTAAGAGGATTGATCTCATAAGTTCTTGGTTTATTTGCAAATGTGTTTTGCAAATAAGTTGTGCTTAATGCGATTCTTTGGAGTATGTGATTAACATATGCAAATGTGTTTTGCATAGTGTTGTGATCATGTGTTGATCCTCACATAGCTCAAAGAATAAATCTTTATTGATTTGGAGAAAAGTTTTTGTGAAAAACTTGATTTTCTCCTTGTGGCCAGCACTACCGCTCATTAAAATTTGGTAGTATCGCTAGAGTTGGCAAGATCAGCTTATGGGAGCCAGATCTGCTTGCTGCTCGGGTACTACGCCCCAATGAGGTCGGTAGTTATATGTTAGTGTTATGCCCTTGAGGCAATCATTTAGATGATTGTAACATGACTATTTTTATGAATAATAATATGATTATTGGTCCAATGAATGTATATCATTGTATTGATCAACAAGTATGTGACTTGATTATGAAGCTCTTTACTTAATGATGTAATTCGATAAATATCTCTGATCGGATATCATCGTATAGGACTACGATGAATAGATCAGCACATGTAGTGATCGATGATCATGCTTCATAGATCATGGGATATGGAGATATCATCTCTACATTGTGGACCATGTTGAAGAACATGGGTTAGATAGACCCGCTATGGGACACTGCGAGAATGTTTCATTCTTATGTGTCATCGATGTATCTCATACCTAGAAGATGTATGATCCTTAGACTGAGATTGTCATATTCCCTACATGTGTAATAGTTTTCCTTGGGGCTATCAAACACTACTTCCTAACCGGATAGTTATAAAGGTAGCTTTCATGTTTACTATGAAACGTGCAGAGGAAGTGAGCAATAAGATGGAATTTGCCACTCCAATGAAACGGAGATATATGACAAGGCCACTCGTGTGATATGATTAAGAAAGTGCATGGCCATGCCGTGATTGAGAGTCAATCACAACTTATTAATATATCACGGATACGAGAGATGGATTGAATCATCAAAGGATGACATGCTTCTCGCCTTGAGATCAATCTTCATATACTTGGCAAAGGGATTATTACATGAGTTCTTTTGATAGGTTCTGCTCGATTTGATCACAAGTATGTTTGGGAGTTGGTATACTTTGCAAGAAGCCGCTACCAACTATTGGATTGAAAAGGAGTTTTCGAATCCATGTCCAAACGTATGTGAACCCGCAGGTCACACACTTAATGGGTGGGACGCATTAATTTGGATTGGATCCGTAATTAATGAACCTCGTGGGCTTAGCATCTTTGGTGGGCCTGGTTTAGGGTTTCATCTCGTGGCTATATAAGGAGGGAGGAGGGAGGCGCGAGGTGTGCTTTCCACGGTTTAGGTTTGATTCACTTGAAACCCTAGCCTCCTCCTCTCGCCGCCTCGCCGAGCGACTAGGTGCTTGCACACGACGCACTGGCGTTCCATCTCTGGACGTGTGGACATCTGCGGTGACGCCGCTGCGATGCGGCTGCGGCGTGGGAGGACGATCCACGGCGAGGCGAGGACGATCCACTACATCGACGCAACGATCGCGGCGAGGACGAACCACTACATCGACGCGCGAAGGATTCCGCAACTGCGCGTCTAGTGGTAATCTTATCTATGATCCTCTTCTTGCGAGTAGCTTTCTGGTTGCGCGGTAGTTTTTTTTTTGTGCTAGCGTAGCATACCGCGTTTCCCTTCATTATATTCCAAAGAGGTGCTCTGGAGTTGCGTTGAGGTCGACAGTACCGCCCGTGGGGCCAGTACTGCTGCTCAAGCGGCACTACCGCTCCTAGTTGGGTGGTAGTGCCGGGGTTCCTGCGCAACGGCTAGTTTACTAGCCGTTGGCCTGGAGGCCGGCACTACCGGCCCAGTTGGGTGGTAGTGTCGGATTTGCTGAAAAATGCCCATCTTGCCCCCTAACGGCTAGATTTCGTGTGGGGGCTATAAAAGGATGCCAAGGGCTGGCATATGGGTTTTCTAAGTTTTTGGGAGTTCTTGGGGGTCAAGTTCATGTGTTGCCTTCTCCATTTTGTTTTTTGAGTTAAAAGTGAGATCTAATTGCATGTGTTGCAATTAGGAGAGAATTGAGAGCCTATTATGCATGTGTTGCACTTGAGGGGATCCTTGTGCATGTGTTGCACTTGGTGATCACCATTGTACATGTTTTGTACTTAGTGAGGCTCAAGCAGGATCGCTTGACTTGTTACTCTTAGAGGTTGCCGCCTCCTAGATGGCGTAGAGCGTCGTGTGTAGGAGCTCTCAACAGAGGTTGTGAGAAGCCCCGACAAAGTTTTTGAAGGTTGGAGCTCGCCTACCCGGGAGGGAAAAGGAGCTACCACTAGTGGATTCGAGGTGGGTGCTCAATTCGTGGAGCCGGTTCAATGTGTTTGGGCTAACCTCAACGTGGACTAGGAGAGACCGGCAAGTCTCTGAACACCATAGTAAAAAGTATTGTGTCTCTTGTGCTTGCATTGTATTCATTATTTATATTCATAGAATTAAATTGATTGATTGATTCTTTGTCTTTAGAATTACAATTATTGTTAGAGATATAATTAGTTAGTGCACATAGTGAGCCTTGTTGATTTAGGCTTTAATTGTCAAAACCTTAGTTTATCGCTTCCGCATTAATTATTGTTAAGGTTTTAGCATAAGAGTAATTAGGGGTGAATTGATTTGTAGAAATTCGTAAAGTAATTTTTAAAAGCCGCCTATTCACCTCCCTCTAGTCGGCATCCTCGATCTTACACCGATAACATATATAAAGCAGGATTCAAAATCTCGTCGAGATTTTGAAAATCTCATATTTTGGCCAGGGCCAAGATTCCAAATATCGGCAAGATAAAAAAATTGAAAATTTCCAAATTGCTACAATGATTTCGGTGAATTTTGACGAGATTTCGATCAATTTCACCGAGATTTCAGAAATTTGTACCGAGATGATCACAAATTTGATCGGTTTTCATGTTTTTTGGACAAAATTTTGCACCAACTTTTTTTGTGGGGAATTGTAATGCCTTTTGTTTCGAATACATGTGAAAATTTTGCAAAAAATACTTATACAAATTATGACACAAAAATAAAAAAGAATATATGGAAAATTTATAGTAAAATTGAACAAGTCATTCTACATAGGGGCTTTTCCTCTGTTAGGTCTCATACGCATCTCTAAACAAGTTTGTTCTACTTTGTCGGGCTTTTACTCCCTTTTTAGTTTCTTTTTGCTCCCAGAGGCATTGGAGTTCGTATCATTGGGTCCTGGTAGCCCTTATGTGTAATAGTGAATCCTACTGAGCCTACTATGACGAATGAAATATGTGAATGGCTAGATGTAAATTAGAGATGTTTCCAAGAAAGAGAGGATGAGGCATCACCAGTCTATATTATCTAGTAATAGCCAACTGATCAGCATGCAGTTAAATTAGTCGCTAAATACAACATGCAAGCAACTGACAGCTACCTATATATGATCAGCATTAATGCATGGAAAAGCAAAGCTTAATGCATACATATAGGTAGCAGGTACTTACATATGATGACAATGACTTGTGTTAGTGGGCCTACCCTAAGCTAGTTCCTCCTATTCCCGAGTCTTCATCAAATCCTTAGCATGTGACTACTACAAACACCATCAAGAAATTCTGCAATAGAGACATTTGCATTCTTTGCAAAAGAGAATAGATGAGGAAATTCAGCTTGTAAAAAGCCCAGATCCCAAATATCTTTTCAGAACAAACAAGATTGACCATCCTTAACCAAACAAGAAGCCATGCCTCTGAAACTATCGAAGATTTGAATAAGTTCTTTCCACCAAAAAGACACAAGCAATCTGCAAGCTTGAGGAGCAGCAGGTTCTGGTAATAAGAGCCCCACAATAGCTTAACCCAAGGCACATCCTCCCTGTTGAAAAATTTATGAAGATGCTTAGACAAAAGTGCTTTGTTATGCACTCTAAGATTTAGAACACCAAGCCCCCCTTGTTGCTTTGGTTTACACACTTCATTCCAAGCAACCAAATATCCACCCTTTTTATTGATATCTGACCCATGCCAAAGAGAATGCATTCTCAAACTATCAATTTGCTTAACCACTCTTGCTGGCAATTGGCCTAGGCTATGTTGCATGCCCCCTATAGTCTCTTTTATATATTTGTGTTGTTCTCTTTTGTAAACAAAGATCACAATTGATAAGATACATCATATGTACTTGTTCTTCCTCATTGATATTGCATACACAATAGAGCAGAGAATTGGGTGTTGCTTCTTCCAAAATTTATTCTGTCTTCCATAGGAATTGAGAGATCGATATCACTTCATTCAGTGGTCTCGTGAAGTCCAGCACGCGAGCGACCTTGGCTAATCAAAGAGTTGCAAGTCCATTGCATCTAGCAGCAGGGACCATCTAATATTCATCAAGAGAGTGTGCAATTTATCTTGATCCTACAACGTGAAGATTGGACACCCCCGTATCATGTTGGTATTAGAGCTGTGTGCCAATGAAAGGAAAGGAGTTGAATTAGGTTGCGTGCTAATTGAACTTGAGAATTAACTAAGAATTTTATTATTGTTGTTATTTGTTTTATCTCTAGTTTTAATCTATTATCATATCGATTGCAAATGTTTTTTATTGCAAAATAGTCATGTCAGCCATTCTTTTGGATTAAAACCTTGCATATACTTATATTAGACTTGCATTATGTGTACAACTTGTTGAGTACTCTATATGCTTACTCTTGCAATAATAATCAATTAGTTGGAGAAGAGGAATCAACTCCTGCTCTAGGGATGGAGTATCGTGAGGTGGTCGATCATTAGCATTTGAGCCTTATCGATTGTCTATGGTAGATCAATGTGTTATATGTTGAAGTTTCCGTTCTGCTATAGTTTATTTAGTGAATAAATCCCTACAAGCTATAATAAATGTAAAGTCGACCATAAAATCATCACACTATCTATTTCTTTATCAAACCTAATCTTTTATTATTATTCTACTGTGTATGGAGTTGATATTACATATATGTTATCACTGTGTGTACTAACATGATCCTAAACTAGTGTAGTATACATAGAGGATCCAAATATACATGTTCGAGTTATGATAATCTCTTAGTCAACTCACATTACTAAGAAGTATATAGCCTCTAATGCGGTAAAAATAAGCAAAGAATGTAGAATATTATAATCTTTACTCTTAAGAAAAGGAATTGATTATTTTTCTAGCCCCTTTCCCTCTTTTTTTTGCAAAATTGTCTCCCTTCCAAAACGAATTTGCAGATCTAGCCCACTCTCCTAGTGCGGAAGGCATGGTAGGCAGTACTTGTTGTCTGCCACGTTCGAGGAGAGCGAGAGCCGTCGCTGCTACGCTCGGGCAGCGTGGCAACAAGAGGTGAGCATAGGAGCAGGCGACTGCCGCACCTATGACACCTGCCGCAGGAGCGAAGGTGCCTTGGGGGGCAGAGGAAGGCTGCCGTGGAGGGGGGCACAGAAGGCGCTTCCATGGTAGAGTGTTCGGAAAGTGCTTTTCGTGGTAGGGAGGATGTTAGATTTATAATTTTTTTTAGAAAGGAGCTAATTAAAGTGTGTGTGTGTGGGGAGAGAGAGGTTTGAAAAGCATCGATTCAAGAAAAAAGCTACCTGCGGAGGGCGGACGCACGGTTAAGATGCAAATCTTGGCCGTACCAATGGCTTAAAAAAAAGCAAAGAAAAACAACCAATAAAGTGTAAAAAAAGAGAGAGAAGAAGAGCAAAGAACAAATGCTACAACACTTTCCCCACCCCACCGCAGTACGCCAGGCCAGCTTCCACTATCCATCCATCCACCGCCACCGGTCCTCGCCCATCTACCCCCAACCCTCGCCAATCGCCAGCGCCGCCGCCGCATCAAAAGACCCCCAACAATCGCCAGAACCCAGATTCCCCATCGCCGCCTCCATGGGGTGCGGGCAGTCCAAGATCGACCAGGAGGAGGCGGTGTGCCGGTGCCGGGACCGGAAGCGGCTGATGGCCGACGCTGTCCAGGCCCGCAACGCCTTCGCCGCCGCCCACTCTGCCTACACCGTCCTCCTCAAGAGCACCGGCGGTGCGCTCTCCGACTTCGCCCACGGTGAGGCGCCCGACCCCAGCCTGGTGGCCTCCCATTCCCACCATGCCGCCGCCGCCGCAGCGGCATCCGTCTCCGCGCCGCCTCCCCCGTCCACCACCGCCGTCCTCATCGCGCCCTCTCCGCCTCCTCCTCCTTTCCCCCACTTGTCCCACTCCAGCCTCCAGCGCTCCTCCTCCACCCCCAACATCCCCATGCCTGACCCTAGGGCTGCCGCCAAGAACCGGCCCCCCGCCGGCGCCGCCATCCGGGAGGAGGAGGAGGAGGATGGCCATATCAGGACCGACAGCGATGGTGATGACGATGATGATGACGACGACGACGACGATCACCACGAGCACGATGATGTCAGCGTCAACGACGAAATGGTGCACGGACAGCCGCCGAATCGGGGTGTGATGGACAGCGTGGGGTCATCTCCAGTGACACCGCAGCCACCACCACGGCCCAACCCATCCCCGCTGACGCCGGCCTCTGCGACGCCACCACCTCCCATGCCAGAGCCACAGATGGCTACATGGGACTACTTCTTCGGTCCAACCACCACTCCACCGCCCACCCTAGAGCAGTCCGCTGACGAGACTTGGATGGAGAGACGGGAGAAGTCAGTGCCTGAGGTGAAGGCATCAGTGATGAAACCAGTTGTTAGCGAGCCAGCTGCTCCTTCACGTGCTGCTGAGGAGCTCCCACCGCAGACAGCACTGGAGAAGGAAAAGGCCATCGAGGAGCTTGCCGCAAACCTTCCCCCATCTAAGCCGATTATTAGGAAGCAACCCAAGGCACCTGGCCCACCACAGGAAGTGCATTACCAGCATGCTGCATCTATGGGTGCGGTTGAGACTAGGAAAGGAAAGATGGTGAAGGTGCCGGGGACTGCCAGCTTGCTGCAGATTGTTGCTCAGCTTGATGATCACTTCCTTAAGTCTTCAGAGAGTGCACATGATGTGTCAAAAAAGCTTGAGGCCACCCGGATGCATTACCACTCCAACCATGCTGACAGTCGAGGCAAGTGTGGCCCTTTAATTTGTTTCCTGATCCTTAGTTTTGAATCTTGAGCAATCACTGCGCACCCATTGAGTCAGAAAATGCACTGTGTCTTCTGATCCTTAGTTTTGGAAACAAGATTAACACTCGTGCATCAGTGATCATTCTGAATAGTGAGAAGTGGAGCCTAGATTTCTTCCCTTTCAGTAGTTTAGATTGTAATAATCCAATATCTGGAGTTAGACTAGCTTTAGTGAACACGTCTGCTTTTTTCTCTCTCTATTTGATAAACTGGGAGAATAATGTGTAGTTCCCGTTGAGATTTTGTAGTCATAGGACCTTGGCGAATTGGAAATCTGCATTTTGTAATCCCTCGTTGAGTTGGGTTTCCAGACACATCTTTAAGAGTTACTTTTGTACTTGTCTTGAGCCGTAATTAACCTCCAAATTGCCATTTTCTTAATTTACCCTACAAGATTACTTAATTTACCCCATTTTTTTTTCTCTCACTAAGTTTTATAGTTCTAATAACTCTATACCTTTCATACCGATCGTGATAGGTGACAGTTTCCTGGTTTATGAAATCTGCTACCTATCTTCTAAATTCTAGTGTGTGTGCGCGGTATGATGTTGAAGTTGCACTTTCTAATGATTTCTTAATGTCTTTCAGGACATATTGATCACTCTACAAAAATCATGCATGTTATCACATGGAACCGCTCCTTCAAGAATTTACCTGACCAAGATGATTTAGGTGGTAATTTTGAGATCGATGAAAAATTTGAAACTCATGCCACAGTTCTGGACAGGATGCTTGCATGGGAGAAAAAATTGTACGACGAAGTGAAGGTAATGTATATTTGACAATAATTTGTTAGACATTTACCAATTCTAATGCTAGTGATTTGAAAATTGTTTTTGCCATTGGTCTTTTAATTTGTGTTTTCCTCAGTGTTTTTCACGTGACAATTTACAATAATGTACTTGGATACTGTTTATCTTTTGGGTTTATCCTTTCCTCATTTCACTGTCAGAATTTGATAAAGTTTTGTGTTGGTCCATGGTGATTTTTTTGATACCAGTACTGAACACCTCTGCAGTCAGATCCTAATGATAGCCATAATTTTGAACTATGGAAAATAAATTAGTTGTACTTGCAACACCACTGTCGCAGCATTTAGATTTGTGTATTGCACTATTGCTATTGTTGCATCATGACCAGTGATGTCCAAAATACTAAGCCAGTGACTTAATGTTGTTCTTTATATCAATCAGGGATTGTAGTGCAATCAACAATTTTTATACAAGTGCTATTACATAGAGATTCTGTCGTTTAAAGATACTCCCTCCGATTCCAAATGTAGGTCATTTTGGATTGTGACACAATCACTAAGCCCATTTTGACTGCTAATTTCTATAATATTATGTTGTTATAAACTACAAAAATTATGTATGATGAAAATACATTTCACAATGAATCTAGTAGTACCAATTCATGTGGCCAATATAGATACTATGTGTGTGTGCGGTGTGCGCATGCGTGTGCTGGGCCATGTGCATTCTAGGACAGAATACATTTGCAATCGGAGGGAGTACATATACAGTGAGAAATCAACTCTGGTCAGTTTGTAGGAACAACAAATGTAAACCAAACTGCCCTATTCAGATTTTAGACCTGTGGTTTCCTTTGGTGCCTCTTAACATGTAATATTATTAGCCATTGCTCATTTGCCATGTCTGTTATTGTTTTTGTTCCATGAGTACTCAGCCTCTTTTTTTTTGTCTACTGATATATTGTGTCAAACCAGGCAGGGGAACTTATGAAAATTGATTATCAAAAGAAGGTAGCCCTATTGCATAAACAAAAGAAACGTGGTGTTAAACTTGAAACCCTTGAGAAGACAAAGTCTGCTGTTAGCCACTTGCACACAAGGTACATAGTAGATATGCAATCCATGGATTCAACAGTTTCAGAAATAAACCGGCTACGTGATAAACAGCTATACCCGAAGTTGGTGGACCTTGTTGATGGGTGAGTGTTCTTTGACTTCCATGTAAAGTATTGATAAATTAAGTGTAGCTACCTTTGTACATTTTCAACATGGTTTCCATCATTCAACCGCAATTAATTGTTTCAATCAAATGTACTTCCCTGTTTGTCTATTTGCTGTTCTTTCTCATAATCTCATCCATGTTCTCTGATTAAGCTACCTGATTCTCCTCATTAGAATAATAAATAGAAGTGTACGTATTTGTACTAAAATCAAATATAACAGGGCAGAAAAGAAAGACACCTGGGTAAGACAGTTAAATCAATGTAAAGTACAGGGAAACAAGCTGCCACATAAGCACCGGCTATCCTAGCCTTGATTGGCACTCCCTCCCTCCGGCCACAAACGAGTGTTGTTTTGAATATCGACATGGTCTCCAAAATGCAACTTTGACCACAAATTTCTATTATAATATGTTTATAAACCTAGTAAAATTATAATATTATGGAATTACCTTCGAGAAAAATCTATATATCTTTTTCCTATGTTCAATCCAAATGTTCACAGAGATATCGATAGCAAATGTTTTAAAAAGTTTGATGGTTTGCATCCCAAAATGTCACCCTTTTGTGATTGGAGGGAGTACCTTGTTATTTTTACCTAACAATTAATTACTCCCTCCAGTCTAGAAAGAATGTCACTTTTTTTGTGTGCCAATCAAACTTTTTGAACTTTAACCATTGATACGTTTGTAAATACCATGATTAGTTACTTGATAATGGCATAGGAATATTTTTCATCAGAATTATTTTCAAATATTACAATTTTCTAACTTCTGCTAATATAACATAATTAATGGTCAAAGTAGTATGATTGAGACCGCGTCAAGTCAAACGCCATTCTTCTTGGTCTGGACATGATATCATTTTGTGATTTGTGGAACATTTTGTATGTTAGGTCATCATTACCACATTTTTGTGATTGTGCTGTAGTTCCGTTCTTTCATTTATACAAGGTGCTAAAAAAAAAATCAAATGTACCGTATCTTTGTTGTATTTTCAATTCTCTATGCAATAACTTTGTTAGTAGTTATAACAGCATAATTACGGAAGGGGTTTGTATTGTTTGGGTCCCAAATATGAGTTTGTTTTGCAACATTATAAAGTGGTATGTCACCTTATTTTATTGTTACAAATGATTTCTTTAGCATTACTTATATGCTTTGTATTTTGTTTTTATCTATGTCTACTGTTAAGTAACTTTAGCATCTGTCGTTCATCCACCACCGCCCTCATCTCCCACAAGAACACTTGAATGAAACAAGGGAAAAACTGGTTTAAGAGCCTATTCCGTTATGTCTCTTGCTCCCCTCCCACATCCCACTCAAACCGCTAAAAAATACTAGAAAAAAAAAGAGCTTCCCAGAACAAACTCCTATCAAACACGTTGTCAAGATAAAACTCTTGTTCTTATATCCCTATTATATATTATAGTACCTATATATTGTTCAATTTTGGATGTGGTTTTTCTCACTTAAATTTTTTTCAAGCATATCAGTCATTGCATCTAATTGGATCCCAGCATAGTCTGATCAAAATTTTCTGCAACCAATGGAATGGAATAAGTGGTAGGGATTCTATTATGGAGTCTTTTGGGAATATAACATGTGTGAATCTGTTTGTGGTTTTGTTTACTACAAAAGTATCAAGTCATGCGCTTTGTAGTCGAGGCAGTTACTGATAGCGAATTCATGATTCTTAGGATGGCCATAATAGACGATACAGAAGTTTGCGTGGTTTGAACAATTTGTCTTATTGAATGGGATAATACTTATCTTGCAATGTGTAATTGCTTGCTGTCTTAAGGTGTATCTAGTTTTTGTGGTTGTTTTTTATTTGTCATTTCCCTTTAAGTTAGTATTTTTGCCTTTTGCAGAATGGCAGGCATGTGGAGTTCTATGCACCATAATCATGAGAGCCAATCCTTTATCATATTGGGAATCAGAGGTTTTGAGATCCCACCTGTTCCAAGAGAGACAACTGATTTGCATTATAAGCAGACTTGTGAGCTTCGTGACATTGTCAGGGAGTGGCACATGCAGTTTGAGAAACTTATGGACCATCAGAAAGGTTACATCAGAGCACTCAATGCATGGTTGAAGCTTAATCTCATCCCCATCGAGAGCAACTTGAAGGAGAAGGTCTCCTCCCCTCCAAGGCAGGTGGAACCACCCATAAAATATCTGCTATATGCCTGGCACGACCAGCTTGAGAGGCTTCCAATTGAACTTGCGAAAACTGCCATAAAAAACTTTGGTGAAGTCATCAGCAATATTGTACGGCTTCAGGAAGAGGAAGTCAGTCAAAGGAGGAGGTGTGAGGAAACTCGTAGGAATCTCAACCGAAAGAGAGCACAGTTCGAAGACTGGCATCGAAGATACTTGGAGAGAAGGGCATCCCTAGGTGAGGATGCCAACCCTGAAGTAGCTGAAGCTCCAAACTCAGATCCTGTCAATGAGAGGACAATGGACATCGAGGAAGCAGAGATTAGGCTGAAGGAAGCGGAGGGAGAACACCTAAAGCTTGCCAAGCAGGTGAGGGAGAAGTCGCTTGCAAACCTCCGGACGCACCTACCAGAGCTCTTCAGGAACATGGCTCAGTTTTCTTCCTCGTGCCATCACATGTACAGTAATTTGAGAAAATCTGCCGTAGTGCTCAAAGATGATGTTCAAGGTTGATGCTGTGCGTATGTAACTGTTATGGTACTCGACTTCATCACCAGCCGTAGGAAAAATATTTTGGTTGCAGCTGTTCGCTGGTATCTTTAAATCTGGAATTATCCCCATTTTTTAAGTGCATTGTAGAGCTAGCTAGTTCGTCATAAATGATTTATTTCTGTTTGTAAATTGAAATGATCCTTCCTGAGTTCATCATTTGTTCCCATTCTACCCTGTACATTGATGTAAAGCCGCCTTCTATCAAATGCACATCTAGTTTTCTTTCTTCCGTACCAAAAGCACCACTCGAAGTGGAAGTGCTTGGTTGTAGAATAATGGCTTTGGCCCTATGCATTCTCATGGTGCAGTTCACAAACTGTGCTTTACATGCTTCGCATAGTCGGATTGGCTTAGGTGCACATGTATCAATAATTGTATTTATCATACTCATAACCTGGCATCTTGATGAACTAAGTCTTAAGATTCCGTGTCTCTAATAAATAAAGTCTTTCCTTAAAAATTTAGAAATAAGACTGAGAATTTTTTTGGGTTAAGGGCTAATCCCCGAAGTGAGAAATTTTAAAAAGTACGAAAAGGTTGGGTCATATTAATTGTCTTCATGAGTATCGAGTAGATTCAATCGAAGCTGTCCACAGAGCTTCAATAATTCATATTTGAATCTCGCTATGTAATAGAAATTTTCAAAATATGTAAATGCTTGAATTTTATATTTCCAAAATATAAAATCCCACATTTTGATGTCCATATTTGAAATTTCACATTTGAGAATAGCTAAATTTTTAGAAAAGAACCAAAACTTATACTTCCTCCGGTCATAAATAGTCATCGTTTTGAACATAGGTGCAGTTAAACTTATGATACTTTGACTGTCAATATCTTTTTAAATATTTAAATTGGATACATAAAAATTATGTGTAGATTTCTCTCGAAAAGTACTTTCATAATATTATAATTGTATTGAGTATTATAAATATATTATAATAGAAATTAGTGGTTAAAACTGTGTTTTAAAGATCATATTGATGTCCAAAACGATAACTACATGTCTGTGACCAGAAAGAGTTTCTTTTACCCTCAAAAGTCTGTTGAGGGCATTTTGGTTAGTTTTGAAAATAACCACCAAGAATGAGATACAACGGCGTGATTCAAATTTTAGTGGTAAATTAAGTCTTAGAATGAGACCAAACTAAGTGATCGAAGCTCACTGAAACAGCCTGAGCCAAATTTCATTAGTGTAAGAAACCGTCCCTATTAAAAAAAATGCTAAATTGCAGTGGGTCGAAGAGCATGATCCACCATAAAATAATAAAAAAATCCAAAATGAATATATACCAAGAAATGGATACTACATGAATCACCCATTCTTTGTAACCATATATACAATGACTTCAATGCATATACCTAAAGAAAAACATAAGTACATCATTCATAATAATTTACATGCTTACAACCAAGTTTAGTTACAAAAGTAAACACTACAATATAAATAGTTACAAGTGACAAACGAAATCTTCCAACAGTAGGCCGTTTGATACATGAATATGCCATGCTGCTTGGCACATAGCTGTTTTGTAAACAAAGACGCTCTCCTCTTATCAACTTACAGTGTTTGAACATTGAACCCCCCATTTATCGTCTGAAGATGCGGCCTGATCCTTAGCCTGGCTCCTTGCCATCTCCTGAGGCAGACCATTTTTGGCCCCTTCCCCGAAGACCGGTCTCTGTCAATTGATGTGCTCTTGCAATCATCCATGTTGGGAAGAAGTAGCTGAGCAGCTAGTTGTCACCAGGGCTGATTCAAACTTGCTTTTACGGGTTCTCTCTTTCAGTGCAACGACATTTGCACAAATGCTTGATATTTCTCCTCTGCAAAAGTAAAACAAATGCTGTAACATTCGAAAGTCGTATTTATTATATAGGAAGAATAAGCATCTCCTACGTAGCAAGACTACATTACTGGGGGAGAGTGTAACATACTGCAATATATAAATGATGTGACCAAGGTCCAACAATAACCCTCTCAACTACAATAATAAAAAAATATTCAGAGGCATTAATGCAGAAATTTTTACTGTTCTAGCGTTCGAATAATTTTTTTTACGCATTTAGCCTCGTATGCAACGAATTTGCGAAAATAGCCTCTGTACAGTATATTCAAGCGGACCGGTTGCGCGGAAAAAATTTTTAAATTTTTTTTCTCCGGTTCCAGCGGACGTAGTCCACGATTTTTTTTTTATTTTTCCCGGCGAGATCCAGCGGATTCGGTGCGCGAGAAAATTTTTTTAAATTTTTTCGTCGCTCATGGTGGCGGCGAGTTCAGCGGTTCCAAATCACTGGAACTCGCGTGGTGGGACGGGCGGGTGCACGCGCGAGGGGCAGCGGGCGACGAAGCGGGCGGCGGCGTGGGCGGGCGGCCAGCGCAGCACAGGCGCGGGAGGCAGGCGGCGAAGGCCAGCGGGGCAATGGGCAGGCGTGCGGGGTCGGGTCGTGGCGCGGTGAGCGTCAGGCGAGGCGGCGGGAGGCCAAGGCCAGGCGCGCGTGGGACCCAGCGGCCGGCAATTTTTTTTTCGTGAATAGCCTCTCATCCGAAGAAATTGGAAATCTAGCCCTGAACAGTTTATTCTAGCGGTTCCAATGCGAGAAATTTTTTTTTCTCCCCACCTCCAGCGGACTGCGTCCGCGAGAAATTATTTTTTAATTTTTTTCGCCCACGTCCAGTGGAGTCAGCCCGCTTAAAATTATTTTTTTTCCACTCAGGGGGAACGTAAAAAATATTTATCGGATTGTAACTACATTGAAAAATTATGAAATATTTTGTGTAGGTTTGTGACACATCAATAATATTTTCATAAATTTTTGAGAAGATTATCACATATGAGAAATTTTTAAAAATTCAAATATTACAACTGTCTTGATGAAACACTACCGAGTAAATTTGAAGCGAACGAAAAATGAAACGTACCATGTTGATAAAATCTCAATTTTTTTGTGCGAGTTTTTGAGACATCAATTATATTTTCATAAAAGTCTGAGAAGATTATCACCTACGTGGAATTTATAAAAATTCAAACATTACGACTGTCTTGATAAAACACCCACCAGTTAGTTTGAAGCGAACAAAAAATGGAATTAACCACGTTGATACATTGTGAAATTTCCTGTGGAGGTTTTTGAGACATTAACTATATTTTCATAAAAATTTGAGAAGATTATCACATATGACGATCATGCTGCAGTAAGTTACAAAAATTCTGACAGTTTTTAACGTCATCATAAAACACAGGTACATACGGGCGTTAGAGAATTCATAGAACTAGGATACAACATATTTCATAGAAATATGCCTCTGGTGAAATACTAGGTCACAAAACCACAGACTCTATGGCCATGGTTGCCGGAATAGACGATCAAAAACAGGATAATCGTATATTGGTGGCTGACGGGGTACTGGGTATGGATACCTTAGAGGGCTTGATGGAATATCATCGTCAGGATTTGGAGGACTTCGTGGACGCAAGGTTCGTGACTCTGGTGGCATGAAATCGTCATCATCATCGTCATTTGCATGGTTGTGAGGTAGCCCTTCTGTAGTGTTGGTGGAATGTCCTCTTGCATTGGTTCTTAAATGACCTGTTGTAGTAGTGCTTAAACGGGCTGTTGTGATAGTGCTTGAACGTCTAGGTCTAGGTGATACAAAATCGTCGTCATCGTTGTCGTCATTTGCAAAGTTAGGAGGAAGCCCCCCTCTGGTGGTGGTTGAACGTCCTCTTGAACTTGATGCCGCAATAGTACTGGGTCGACCTCTACCCCTCAAGTTAAACTCTCTTATGTGTCTTCTGCGCAACCGTGCATCACACCGCCAAAAGCATTTGCATTGCAAAGAATTCAGGATATCTTTGTTCAAGAACTCAGATCCTCAGGAATGATCGACACACAAGACGAGCACATACGAATTAGTGAACTTGTGGGCAATACTAAAAATATTAGTATGGTGAACAAATATAAATTGACTAACCTTAATATGCTCTGCGTACTGGTCGTCCAGCATCATTACCCTGTAATATCTTGTAGAGAAACCTAAAGCGCAAGGGTGGTCGGCTAGTTCGCATACCCTGAAATACCTCTGACGCCACCCTTGCAGGTGCGCCTTGAGGTCGTCGGTGGTCACAAGGTTCAGGCCAGAGGTTGTCATGTTATGCCTCGATAATATCGGACGCCACCCTTGCAATTTGGACACCACTATACTTAGGTTGTCCTCGTTGAACGGATCATTTTTCCCATTTCGTAACCTTCATCGTAATGAAGGGCTAAGTCGCTCATATCGGTGTCCATGAGAATCCTGTGTTGGAGGACCCAGCCATGGCGAAGTTTTAGTGGGAGCTGTGTATGTGTGCCTGCGGTTTGGCCTTTGGTAGACTCGAAGGAGTGGTGTATGGACTAAGTGTTGGAAGGTAAGGTTGAAACGTTCGGACGGACAGCAAAACGCTGGATTGTGAAGTCACGTCGGGCTGAAAAGGTAGCCATACATGGAAGGTGTCAGTAGTAACAGGCATGCTGCCTATGCCTAGTCTACTCGACCTGACAAAGCTGCTACTTGTGAGTAGTCTACTCGGTCCGACAAAACTACACGCCCGTGAGTTGTCTAATCGACTGGAAAAAGCGGGCGCACGGGAGTTGTCAATTCAGTATGCAAAAGCAACAAGCTCGCGCGTTCATGCATGACACTAATTTGTACATATTGGATCTAACATTTTGTACGGTTATTGGCTGTTACTACACGGTTATGTGATGATTCTTGCATTTCCTAGTGTGAAGTAACGTCGTTCATGCATGGCAGTAATTTCGACGGTTATTTGTTGTTACTACATGGTTATGTGATGATTCTTGCATTACGGATATTTTAGTTTAAGACCTGGAAAGTCGTTTTCATAAAATAGGGCCCCGGTAACATTATCATATAGGGTGTTTGCGCTAACGGATTTTACATGGTAAATAAGTTGTAATTTTGATATTTTCCTATAATTCAGTTGTCCATGTAGTGAAGTATTTTTCTGGATCAATTCCCCCAAAATTTGTGTTCGAACGAGTTGTTTTATGAGCCGCCGGAAAGGCTTAAGTGTTATGAAATATGTCCAGTTTGTGGTCATGTAAGGTATTTGTTTTTACAAAATTTGTATGCAAAGCCTGTAAGAAATAAAATGATTTTGCAGATTACGTTAGTATAGATATCAGCGAATATTTCTGAGCTATTCCATGACTATTTCCCCTTTGGACACGGTATTTTATGGGATGCTTGAAAGGCTTATATGACCATAAAAAAGATGCCACATGTATTGAAATCTGGCTGAAAAAGCTGAAAGCGATGATAGCTAATCGACTTACACATCAGTTAACAAAGCAAAAGATGATATTTGGAAACCTCTTCAGAAGACATCCATGATCAACTATGTCTCCTCTATAGGAAACAAACTACTTCGCAAGAATAGCTACCAGTACAACAAGGATATCCGCACACACAATCTTCTCCAACCATTTGACATTATCTAAAATATGGTCCATCTTGAACATCAGCATGTTCAGCCTCTGCTCGAGTATAGGGTCCATCCTCTCCTCCATAGTAGGATGCATCCTCGGTGGTACTGTGGTGTCCATGGTGTCCGCCCATTGGAAATATTGGCACCCTCCAGCCTACATGATGAGGTAAACATACTTTTACGCCGTGCAAAGAAATGAGATCTCTCCAAAGAACTACACAAGTCCAACAGGAAAAAGGGAGCAAACGAACTTTTCACTTACGGAGAAAAAAGGGCACTTGTAAAACACCCGGTCGTTATTCGCCTCAGTGGTGGAGTAGAACACATTAGCTTTCACACGACAATTAGGGCAATCGACCTGCCTTGCAGTGGCAAGCGCACGGGCCCTCCGATTCCCTGAGCTCGCCGATTGAGACATGGCCTTTGGAGGAAAGGAATGGGATGATGATTAGGATATGTGCAAGCAGAGCTGGTATGAAGGCCTACTTATAGAGGCAGTTCATACAATCGGATTATATAATGTTTATATAATATCTTTCTTCATGTTAGGTTCTTCAGGCCTCATATTGAAATGACAACTCAGTCTGACAAAGCTGCTACCTATGACTTGTGTAATCTCTCTGACAAAGCTACACACCCGTGAGTTATCTAATCGCTTTGAAAAAGCTGGAGCACGGGAGCTAAAGGTCACCAAACTCGTTTTCATATAATACGGCCACGGTAAAATTAACATTTACTGTGCTCGCGCTAACGGATTATACATGATAAGCATGTTTCAATTTGCATATTTTTGTATAATTTAGTTGTGTACTAAATTTTGTACTAATAACTACTATTTCTTGGATACTGCACCATTATGCATTTAACATTGTTGTTTGCACTGTTCATGTACGAATGTACAATGAATGGGCCGAAGGCATACATCAATTAGACATACACACTGCAATACATCAATACAACCGGTCATTGCCTTGTAGCGTCAATTCTGATCTGGTCACCGCCTTTGCGGACGGCGGAGTTGGTCTTCCGGGAACGTGAACCGGTCAGGCTCGTGCGTCGTGCTTCGCAAGTCGTAGTGTGTCTCTTCATCACGGGAGGGCATCGTCAAGCGGGTGGTACCGAATACACCCAACATGTCGGACACCCACGGGGATCTTGCATGGAAATGCATTGTTAGTAAAAGTGCGTAAAAGTGAGTGCATTTAAATTACGTTAAACACTTATCGGATGATCCTGCGGGTCAGATGGCTCGCCTTTGGGAGAACTCGTCCCAATAAACTCGCGCGACACGTATTGTTAAGGCGTCGCGTGAGGAACAACCTGAGCCGCACGCATATACCGCCTCGAGCCAACCAAGTATGCGGAGGTGGGTCTTCGCGTAAGTGTGGCGCAAATCCACCACAATAAGTACTATCCGGTGCTGCGATCGATCGGAGGTGTCCACGCCATCGGTGTATGCACCTCGAATTGCCGACGGCAAGATCGAGTGTTTGATCCTCGCGCGATCTCGCGAAGGACGGGCACGAACGAAATTATTAGTTACCTCGAGAAAGGTATGTTCACTAGCGATAATAACTCCAATCAAAGTTCTTGTACCTCATGTGGCGCTGTGTATAGGATGTGCCTACACCAAGCCGTGGAAGGCGTGGGGTTGTAAGCTCGCCGAATCCGAAATCTTGCGAAAAATGTCCCCTCGAGGACTCGGGCAAGTCTCGGTCGGGCCTAGATGGTGAAGGCATGAGGGATTGATCTCTACGCTCGTGCTGTAAAAGGGCATGTTATTACCGAACAGTTCATTTCGAGAGAGTACTTCGAAGTATGACAGCAAATTGTAAGTTTTTTACCTGCGTATCCTGAAGGCCATGCTGCGCGGAAGAAGAACGTGCAACGCTCGATCGTCTTCCGCCCATGCTGCTGCGTGACGGCCTGGGAGATAAAGGTCGAGTGCCTCGCTCACCGCACCGCATGGCAACGTCACTGTGATGACCGCATGTCAATGCCCTCATGATGCCCTTAGACTCGTCCATGATCGACCGTAGAACCCCGACTAGGCTAGACTTCGAGCGGTGGGCATCCTCCCGTATTGCACTGGAACTTTCCTCAAAGATACGGCTCGCACGGTCGTACTACAAGAAAATATGATTAGTAATTGAAATGTGAATTGAGATGTAATGTATGGTCGTACCGCTTCATCTTGCCGTGCTGCGCGGTGTGTAGGCTGGCCGAGGGCCAACCTCTCGACGTCGGTAACCTCCTCGGGCCTTTTAGGAGGTCTCGTAGTAAGTCGTGCTCTGGTACGAGGCACGTACCACTCCAAGTAGGCGACGTAAGACTCGAGGTCGTATGGTCGACCCTCCTGAACTACCCACTCCGTGGCGTACTGCTCCCATGCAGTCGTCCATTGTAACTGCGTGTCTTGCCACTCGTCGCTCCTCTGGCCCCTCCGAGATTGCCTACGGGAATGATAGTCGTAAGTTACAAAACATAATTACAAATTACAGTTAATAATTACGAACGAAACTTACATATGCACTTTTCGTGTCAAAGACGGGCCAACTGGAGGGGGGATTTGTTGGTACACCAAATCGACGCATTACTCGAGCCGGGCGAGACGCCTCCACCATATAATAGAACACAAGGTGGCACGTTGTCAACCAAGAAGCGCCATCCCGCGCGTGCAAGGCGACAAACCATGTGGTGCCGATCGACCATCGAATCATAAGTCCGTGGCTGCCATATTATGTCGTCCTCGCGTAGTCTCGAAATGGTTATGAAACTCGAGTAAACTCGCGAGGTCCATCCCTTGCCCATCCCAAGTAGGCACCGCCCACGAAGCCCCATTGTGGGAGCATCGACGGGTGTCCAACAGAGAATACTACGCCTTAGTATACGGTGAATGGGCTCCTGGCACGGCGCCCAACAGAAAATGCTCCCAAGACCATAATCGCAGCGTGTAGCACACCGCCGAACGGGCTCCTCCCATTGTCTTCACACAGCCGCGCACAATCCTCAGAGGTGGCGCAGCACACCGATCCAAAATTATACCGAGGGACCTCGTCGGCGTGGCGTCGCCAAAGCCTCCGCGATGTGGATGTAGGCGGGTGGACAAGATCTCCTCGCAATGTAGGAAACAACACCCACCAAACAGAAAAGCGTGTACACAACAAGGTGACTCTCACCACGCGCCGAGAGTGCGCCATTGGGGCATCGGATGTAACGACGTAGCCATGACAGAGGAACCCCTGAACTCTGCTCAGGGACCGCATGGCCAAACCTGTCCTGTAATCGTACTTTCCAGTCTGACCTCCTCGGTGGTGGAACTATCGGCCTACACCTGATAGGCAATCCGGTAATGTAGCTAACGTCCTGCAGGGTGACCGTCATCTCCCCCCAGCAGAAGTGGAAAGTGTGGGTCTCTGGCCTCCAACGATCCACTAGCGCGGAGAAGAGAGCCACATCGAAAGTGAAGGATTGCCCGATGTCCATCATCCGGGCTAGCGACAGTAGCCCTGACTCCCGTAGGGTGGGCACGTACCGCTGGTCCATAGGCCAGTGCTCCTTCGGGGCCCTAAGCACGAAAGACGGTGGCTGGGCACCTGTAAGCCAGACTCTGCTACGATGCTTGGCATCGTAGAATGGGTCAAACAAAGTTTGCGGGTGGGCAGCCATGTCCTGCAAGAAGAAATCAAAAACAAAAATTAACACGTGTAACATAATATCACGTGACATAATAACAAATATAATGTGACGACGGGACAGCACATAACAAGACATAGATAGCACAGTACGTGATATTGCATAGCAAAATAATGTAGACTACATGAAGGTACTAACCGCACACAAAAAAGTACACAGGGGACATAAAAAATAATATTACAAGATTAACAATGCGTAACATAACATTAGGTAACATGACATATGTAACACGGTACTATGAACTACGGATTAGTCGATGAGCCGGCCCGATTAGGGCAGTTCTTCATTGTATGCCCCACTGTCCGGCATATACGACACTTCCGTATGGCTCTTCCGTCTCCACGACTTGCGCCCATGTCATTACGGATTCGCCCGATCGCCACCGCCCACGCCGCTCCGCTTCAAAGAATCATTCGACACCAAGTCACTTGCCCGTGCCACGGCTCCTGTAATGCATGTCCAAGCCGCACGAGTTGAACTCCAACTCCATGTCCCGAACAGATGGTCGGAAGTGCTCGAGATGTACGATACGTAAGACCGACGGAGAACTGCACGCCGCATATACATGCGAGCATGGCTTGTTGCATGTGCATATCGCCACATCACGTACAGTACACTTGCTTACGGTAGCCTCTCGCAATGGCCATCGACGAACTTCTCCGTAGGCGATTTCAAACTTTCGCCGACTCCATCCATGGTGCGGACGTCGTGGGAGCGAGCCTTCTATTTTCTTCTCAATGTATGCATGCATTCGCTCGAGAACCGCTTTCCCTCGCCCGGATGCCTCCTTGCATTCATCCCCTGCTCACGAAGTATCCAACGGTCCTTTTCGTGTCTCCTCCACGATGGCAATCGATTGGGAGGACCGAACACCCTTCGAGACACCGTTGTAAACCTCGGACATGTTAGTTGTCATTATGTCGCACTCGCGCCGTCGGTGTCATGCAAAGAAGGACCACTTCTCTAGTTCGAGGCGCGCAACCGCACCCACCGAGAGAAGTTGTTGACTCAGCCCTCTGCGGATTGCGGCGCGTATGTTTTGCGGTCTCCTCATCGAGCACTCTCCATATGGCCTCGAACTTCCGCCTCTGGTTTTGCATGCATAGCCTCTTGAATGTCTTCATCACTTCCTTGTTGCGGAATCTTCTGTGTAGGTTCACGGCAAGATGCCTCATGCACCAGCGATTGACGACGTCATTCCATTGGTACGGTGGTTGTGTCCCTCTTTGCATGGTGCTGATGGCGGACATTAACCCGGCATGGCTATCGGTGATGAGGCATACGTTCGGACGGTCTTGGACAACAGCTTGCTTCACATTTACTAGGAACCACAACCAGCTCTCCGTGTTCTCGCTTTTGACGAGTGCATAGGCCACCGAGAGTAGCTGGTCGTTGGCGTCCGCTGCGACCGCCATCAATATGGTGCCCCTGTACTTGCCGGATAGGAAAGTACCATCCATGCTAAGCACAGGCCGACAGTACTTGAAGCCCTCAATAGCAGGTCCGAATGCCCAAAACATACTGTCGAGGATGAAACAGTTGGATCCCCTCGCGGGGTGCGGCCTATTCATCTTGTTGATGTAGGTCCCAGGATTGGTTTCAGCAATCTGGTGAAGCATGCGAGGAGCAAGGTTGTACCCCTCTTCATACGTGCCATACATCATCTCTATAACTTTCTTCTTCGCTCGCCACACCTTGCCGTAGCTAACAGGATATCCCACCATGTTAACTACGTTGGCCATCAGTATCTTCGGTGAAACGGTCACGTCCACTGTGACCAAGTGAGAAATCAAGCTGGCTACATATGAGGACGTGACATTTCTGTGCTTCTGCAGTGGCTCAGCAAGCACAAAAGTGTGGTCCGTCAGGACTGTTATCCTGAAGCCTAAACTCTCACCCTTGAATTTGTGGGCACGGATCTTGCCGGGACACTCAGCATCCATGCACTTCACAACGTAGGTCTCCTGGTTCGACCTGTACACCTGGTACGTGCGACTGATGTTTACCGCATATCTAGCAATTGCTTGCTGGGCGGCACTCTTTGTAGGGAAGCGTTGCCCTACCAGCAGAGTGTCCCGATTGAAGGCCCACTCGATTGCCGCCTTCATCCGGCAAAGACGAGACGCCATCGCGGATCGCCCAACCGTGAAGACACATACTCCACATCAGTGGACACAATGCCACCGACTTGACCTGCACCGTCCTCTCCGCTGCTATCCGTGTTGACATCATCGTCTTCATCGGACGTTGCTTCGTCCGACATACCTTCCAGGTGCTCGTGGCAATCAACACGAGCAGACCACCACCGTCCGATGTCTTCATTCGCCTGAAAGGCATCCGCACCGACATTCTCATCGATGGCCCCAAAGGATGCTTCAACGCAGCCGCCGCCGCCGCCAACGGGACTAGAGGTTTGGCTTCCGTCCAGGAAGCGAACATACACCATCGGCCGACGGTGTATCAACGCTTTAGGGTTCATTACAATTTGCATGTATTCCACCCACACTGTGCTTCCCACGATCTTGCATAGGTCACACGCGTAGTTGCTAGAACCTTCGTCGACTCTGATATGCACCGCCTCGATGACAAGCTTCTTTCGGACAATCTCCCGATCGAATGCGCTCCTCACGCAAGTACGGAGGTCGGCCAGACTCATCTCCGCCAGACCTGGAGCCCGGATCATCTTTCTTTCGCAGTTCGAAGGTCCGCCCATCGCGACCCTCTCGAACAACGCCGTCACCATAAAACACGGACAAATCTATAATTTCTGCCATTTAGTACCTACCATAGCGAAAGACGCAAGCTATGGTAAACTAAACTTCTCACCAAAATAATATTCTGTGCATATCATACAAATACTGCACTGAGTACTAAACTATCGAACAAATTTTACGCCTAACACCATAATTTTAGTTTCTTGTTTTTTACCCCGGATTATTTTATTTTTGTTATACAAAATCTAGGACTCGAACGACATCACGATTTCGAACTAACATTCAAATATTACATTTGTCTCGATAAAACGTTCATTGCAAAGTTTTAACCCAACGACAAATGAAACACACCAACAGAAAATTCAAAATTTTCGCTCGTGGTTTGTTTCATTTTTCGTGCTGTTATTCTACTGTTGCTTAGATACTTTACAAATTACGTTTCGCCGAACGCCATACAAATACTACACTAAATATTACACTGTTTAGTCCCCGATTTTACTAATCGTCCGACTTATTCTACGCCTACCAAATTAAATCCTCCAACAGTATTTTACATTCACGCGTACCACTTGTTTCACAATATTATAAAAATAACACGCTGACATTTTACATTACACGGATGTTACCGATGCTGCCATATTTTCAGTGCTAAATGGTACTAATTTTTAACCGACAACGGTCTTTGTTATTCTACCGATTCTTACATACTTCACAAATTTCGTTTCATAGAACTAATGATCCATTCATGCCATACAAATACTACACTGAATATTACACTATTTATTCCCCGATTTTACTGTTACTTAGATACTTCATAAATTTCGTTTCACCGAACTAACAGTCCATTCATGCCATACAAATACTACACTGAATATTACACTATTTATTCCTCGGTTTTACTTTTACTTAGATACTTCACAAATTTCGTTTCACCGAACTAACAGTCCATTCATGCCATACAAATACTACACTGAATATTACACTATTTATTCCCCGGTTTTACTAATCGTCCAACTTATTATACACCTACCAAATTAAATCCTTCAATAGTAGGCCGAACAACAATACAAGAAACAACATACCATTACAATATTAGCGACACTATCATTCACATGTACCCCTTGTTTCACAGTATTATAAAAAATAATACGCTGATATTTTACGTTAAGCGGATGTTACCAGTACTGCCATATTTTTTAGTGCTAAATGGTACTAATTTTTTTACTAATAACAGTGCTGTTATTCTAGTGTTGCTTAGATACTTCACAAATTACGTTTCGCCGAACGCCATACAAATACTACAATGAATATTACACTATTTAGTCCCCGATTTTACTAATCGTCCGACTTATTCTACGCCTACCAAATTAAATCCTCCAACAGTATTTTACATTCACGCGTACCACTTGTTTCACAATATTATAAAAATAACACGCTAACATTTTACATTACACGGATGTTATTGATGCGGCCATATTTTCAGTGCTAAAAGGTACTAATTTTTTAACTGACAACGGTGCTGTTATTCTACCGATTCTTACATACTTCACAAATTTCGTTTCACCGAACTAACAGTCCATTCATGCCATACAAATACTACACTGAATATTACACTATTTATTCCCCGATTTTACTGTTACTTAGATACTTCACAAATTTCATTTCACCAAACTAACAGTCCATTCATGCTATACAAATACTACACTAAATATTACACTATTTATTCCCCAGTTTTACTAATCGTCTGACTTATTATACACCTAACAAATTAAATCCTTCAATAGTAGGCCGAACAACAATACAAGAAACAACGCACCATTACAATATTAGCGACACTATCATTCACACGTACCCCTTGTTTCACAGTATTATAAAAAATAATACGCTGATATTTTACGTTAAACGGATGTTACTGATTCGCCATATTTTTTAGTGCTAAATGGTACTATTTTTTTACTAATAACAGTGTTGTTATTCTACTGTTTTTCGGATACTTCACAAATTTCGTTTCGCTAACAGCTACTAGTATTAATGTGTGTCTTGCTAGCAATTGTACCGTACTACTTTTAATTGCACTAACAACACAGCAAGTACACAATATTTTTCACAAACTCACAGTTCTATTCGTGTACTAAGAGTGTCATTAAATCTCATACTCCTAATACATTTACCATTATTATTTCTATTCTTCATGTACAAGTACCGTGCTACAATGTACTAGTATTTACACTAACCTGCCTAAAGCACAACTGATGATTGCGACGGTCTGAGAATCTTTGAAATCAAACTTGCTGAAGCTCTCCAGACAGATGTGCAAACTCACCTCCCAAAGAATACCTGTCAAATAATTAACCCTCGTCAAATCATCAGAAATATAAACTCTAACCACATTTCTAGAAAAAATACATATGGCATAAATTGCTCCTGAAAAACACTTCCGATTCTCCTTTTCCACCTCGTTTTTCTCTCTGTTTTTCCCTCTTCTCCGCTCTTCTGCCTCTCGCTAAGCAAAAATATAACTCACTCTTCTGCCTCACTCGTTTGAGCTCTACGCACCATCGCAGATTTATAACCGCTTGTTCGCCGCTCGCTTTCGACCTTGTGAGACAAAGACCGAATAAAACTTTTCTCCGCGTAAACTAGCTTTTCTCCAATCTCCAAGCAGCGTGTCATTGCGGCTCGCTGCCGCGCGGCCCGGCCACCGACCCTGCGCCGCAGCCGCGCTTCGCCGCCCACCGCCCACGCACCGCTCGCCCGCTGGCCGCGCGCGCCACGCCACGTGGCGCGCCCGCTGGCCGCTGCCCCCTCGCGCGCAGCGCTGCGCTGCGCCCGCCGCCCCGCGCCACACGGTCGTCGCGCTCGCGCCGCCGCCGCCCGCCTCGCCGTAGCCTCCCGGTCCCCACCGCCGCGAGTTCCAGCGGTTTGGAACCGCTGGAACTCGCCGGCCCCACCCGCAGGCGACGAAAATTTTTTTAAAAAATTTCTCGTGCACCGAGTCCGCTGGATCTCGCCGGGAAAAATAAAAATAAATAAATCGCGTACTGCGTCCGCTGGAACCGGAGAAAAAAAAATTTAAAATTTTTTCCGCGCAACCGGTCCGTTTGAATATACTGTACAGAGGCTATTTTCGCAAATTCGTTACATACGAAGCTAAATGCGTAAAAAAAATTTATTCGGACGATAGAACAGTAAAAATTTCATTAATGCAAAGCGTGACAGGAGCAATGATTGTATGTGTTGAAAGAAACAACGGTGTCTACAAATTAAATAGAGTAAACTTCACGAAACCATGCAGTCTGTAAAAACAATCACAAAACCTAGGTTTAAGGAACCTTTTCATAGAACCACACTATTTTTAGCTAACATTGCAAGAAACTGTTAGATTAATCTTGTTGGGCACGGTCTGTCGTGTGCATGGTAGCCTAGTTGAGTTAGATAGGTGATTTGTTAGTTGCATAGATGGCTGATTAGTCAACCGTGCATGAACACGTGCATGTATAGAGTGAGTTGCTTAAGGCTCAGTTAGTTTGTTGCATGACGATAGGATAGAGTTGTTGAGTTTCGTTCGTCAGTTTGAGCTGGCCGGAAGCTTCGGTGCAGTTGGTTTCTGAGTCTTTGGAATCTATTTAAGCACATGAGCAAATGAATAAAAGTGAGAACAACAGAAACGACGCTGCAAGTATTCGGGGTCACCAAGTCTTTCCCGGTGATCTTCTCCATGTGCGTGTGTATCCGGGTGCTCATGAGTTGAGTCCAACCCTGTTAGGAAACCTCATGGCCTATTGAAGGCTCATGATTGGTCCTTTAGTCGAAACCCTAGACGACCACTATATAAAGAGGAGGGGGTCCCCCTATGTACAAACAATCAGAAAGCAATAAAGAATTATGTCGTCGCTCTCCATATACTTGTCTCTCTCTCTGTTCTTGAATTTAGATCTGTTCGGGAACCCCGGACTATTCGATAGCGAGGTTCCTTAACATGTTATCAGCACGAAGCTCAACCGAAGATCAGAATTGAAAAGGTGAGAAGAGGTGGGTTTCGGCGATTGAATCTAATCGCTGTTGTTTTCTATGCATGCATCTAACCTACGCATCTTGACTGCGTTCGTCACGTGGCAAGAAGCTACAACGACACGAAGCAACAGTACACATGATTCTACATCCAGAAAAGAAAAAAAAGAAAGGCTGTCGCCTCGGTTTCCGCTCACGAAGCGCGACGATGCCACCAAGCGCCGTCACCCAGCCGCTTGCACAGGCGCTCGACGGCGCGCATGAAGCCCGCAGCGTCGCCCCTGGGCCTCGGCCCAGGCGATCGCCGGTGGCTCGGCCACCCGCCATCGCTCAAGACGCAGCCCCGCCGCCACAGGCGCCTCGGCCGTGACTCGCAGCCAAGACCGAGTGGCGGCGCCTCGCCGGACGCACCGCGCTTAAGGAAGCCGCCACCGCCTCGGCAAGCTCCTCCGCCTCGCCGGACGTGCGCGCCTCGTGCCTCCGCGCTCGCCGCGTTGCCACCGTGTTCGCTCGAAGCCGCTTGCCGCGCCGCGCGGCCCTTGACCTCCGGCCCGATCGCCGCTGCCTCGGCTCAGCCGTCTTGCCGCCTCGGCCTCATGGCGCCGTCGCCCGACCTTGTGCCCGGCGCCGTCGGCCTCCCCGGGCTTGTCGCCCGACCTTGCGCCCGGCGCCGTCGGCTCGATCGCGCCCGGCGTTGCCGGCGCGCCTACGCCACCACGCCGCTACCGCATTTTGGCCGCCCGCCCGCTCCGGCCAAGCGTGCGCCGTCCTCGGCCCCGACTCGCAGTACTGCCCGGCGCCTCGGACCGAAGCCGTGCCACCGCCCCACCGTGCAGCCGTTTCCTTTGGGAGCTCACATGTATGGCGGCTAGGGAAGTGGGAACCCTAGCCGCCGGTGATGGTTTTTGTTGGATCGGCAAACAGGCCAAGCTAGCCAGGCCTTAAGGCCCAAGCAAGAGGCGCTGCCCAGTGGGCCAAGAGGCCACGCGCAAGAAGCGGCCCAAAGGCCTTTCGGCTGGGAGAGAAAAAAATAGAAAAGAAAGAAAAGAAAAAGGAAAATTGCTAGAAAATTTTGGAAAAATAGCAGAAAATTTTTGGAAAATTGCTAGAGAATTCCAGAAAAATTTTCTAGCTCTGTTTTTAATTTTTCTAGCTTTATTTTTCTGTTTTTTGAATATTCTTTATGAATTTGAATCCATTGCTTTATTTTGAATACTGCAATGCATAGCAATTTATTTTGTGCACTTTATGCTTTTTGCAACCATTTTCTATTAGATTACATGCAGTAATCAAATGTCGGAATTTTGAAGTCATGCAGATGTCCGACATCGTGAATCGTGAGTTTGAAGAACTGGCCCCGCACGGTCAGAACTATCTCACTTGGGCATCGGATGTGAAGATCGTTCTTGGGGGCAAGAAGCTCCGCGCCGCGATTGGTCTAGGGTCCTCGCTGGACGCAAAACCTACCGCTGAGCAGAACGATCAAGCCTTGCACTTTCTCAGGCACCACCTCTCAGCCACTCTGAAGAATGAATATATGGCTGAGGAGAGTGCACTTGAGCTTTGGACTGCACTTCAGAAGCGGTTCGAGAAGCTCAAGTACACCATCTTGCTCCAAGCACAGCAAGATTGGGTCCGCCTAAGGTTTGCAGACTTTAAAACAGTGGCCGAGTACAATTCTGTCTTGCACAGAATTTGTACCAATCTCTCTCTACGTGGCAAGAAGATCACAGATGAGGAGAAGATTGAGAAAACTCTCTACCTTCCACCCAAATGCTATCCAGAGTGCACGCAGCTATCGTCAGAACGCATACAAGGAGTATAGCAAACTGATTGATGTAATGCAAGTTGCGGAATCGCAAGACGATGTTCTACGCAAGAACTATGTCTCGTAGCCACCTGGAAGGGGCACTGGCACAGAAGTTAATGCCAATAGCTATAAGGTGAGAAAGCCCATTAATAAAAAGAAGGGCAAGCAGGGTGAAAAAGAGAGGTCTCAGGCCAAGGGAAAGTCCAAAGCCCCAGTGAAGAAGGATGACCGCCTTCTTCTCTATAATCACGCAAGTGGTACTGCTCCCCACGGTAAGGAGAAAGAAAGCCTGGCATAAACGTAGAGCCATTCCCCTTAACCGTAAGGAGGGGGATGCCTAAGGCTAGGCTTGCGACTGGAGTGAAGTCGTAACAAGGTAGCCATACTGGAAGGTGCGGCTGGATCACCTCCTTTTCAGGGCCCACAAGAAAGTTCCTCTTGAACCGTCCTGGGTCCGCCCATCTCGCCGAAGAAAAGGCGCACGCCAAGCCGTATGGACAGCAGAACCAAACGTGCTTCAGGTGTGGCACTTGGGGACACTGGTCGAAGATATATCGGGAATCCAAGGAAGTGATCAACGCATATCAGGCTAAGAGGAAGGCAAAGAAAACGCCTCGCAGAGGCGCGCCGCCAAGATCGGTGATGATGATGCCATGGATGAAGATACCCCACTTGTCTCATCCTCACAGAATAGCCTGGACATCGATGCTGCAGCCAATATTATGGCAAATGAAGAGAAAACTTTTGTCGATGACATAGAAGCAGAAATTAATGCATATTTTACAGATTCTGTTTAATGCATTTTTTTAGATTATGGTTGTTAGCATTTTCTCTTGAATAATGAATTGTAAGCTCTAGAAGAGCACACTTCTCTTATGAATAAATATGCAATTTATTCTTTATTCCGGTATTCTTCAAATTTGCAAGCAATATTTGAATTATTTTTGCCTCTATCTGATTGGAATTATATTTCTTTTATCTAGAAATCGTGTAGCGCCCAAATGGAAGAGATATGCATTGTTGATAGTGGCACAACAAATACCATCTTAAGAGAGTCTAAATACTTCGATCGATCACGAAGAACATTTGGAAAGATTACTACGATCGCAGAAGCGACTCATATGTAATCGGCTTAGGAAGAGCCACTATTATATTGCCTATGGGTACAACTTTGGTAATCGAAGAAGCCCTTTTGTACCCCGAATCAACGCGCACTCTCTTAAGCTTCAAAGACATCCGCGCCAATGGTTTTCACGTAGAAACCAATGAAGAAAATGGCAAAGAATACTTGTGCATTGTGAAGCACGCGGTATGTGGAAAAATGGTATTAGAAAATGTCTCTCATATGAATCTGGGTTGTACTACACGAATATTCATGCACCAAGTGTATACTTCCTTGAAGACTATTTTTAGAAGCTCGAGTTATTTTCTTTATGGCATGGTAGATTAGGCCATCTGGTCTTAGAATGATGAGAAATATAGTGAACAACTCACAAGGTCATGGCATTAATGTTAAAAATTTCCGAATCATGAAGATTTCGTGTGCCTCGCATGTGCCACCGGAAAATTAATAACTAGACCCTCTGTCATGAAAGTGCAAAGTGAAATTCTGCATTCTGGAGCGCATCCGGGGATATTTGCGGATCGATTCAGCCCTGTCGGGGCCGCTTCGATACTTTATGGTGCTCATCGATGCTTCCTCGAAATGGTCGCATGTATGCTTATTATCAACAAGAAACCATGCTTTTGCAAAGTCGATCTCGCAGATCATAAAATTAAGAATGCTTTCTCTCGATCATCGCGTGAAGTCCATTAGAATGGAAAATGCCGGAGAATTTACTTCAAAGGCATTTGATGATTATTGCAACAACAATGTGGATAGCGATTGAGCACTCCGTCGCACGTCCATACGCAGAATGGACTAGCCAAGCACTAATAAAGAGGATTAAGTTCATTGCCAAACCGCTTTTGCGAGTTGTAACTTGCCCAACACTTGTTGGGGACACGCGATCCTACACGCAGCAGCTCTCATCAACTTCGGACCTTGACCTACAACATCCATTCTCCTATGCGGCTTGTGCACGGATCATCCCAAGATCTCCCATCTCAGAAATTTGGGTGTATGGTATATGTACCTATACCACCCTCGTGATCGCAATGGGCCCTCTCCGCAAGTCCGGGATATCGTTGGTTATGAGAGTGCATCCATAATCAGGTATCTGGAACCCATGACTGGAGACTTGCATACAACCCGATTCGTTGATTGCATCTTTGATGAGGACCGTTTCCCGTCATTAGGGGGAGGAAATCAACCTTTGGATGAAAAATACCGGGAAATCATATGGCATTCCACTGGGATCCCCGCACATGACCCCCGCACTAATGAAGCAAATCAAGAAGTCCAGAAGATAATTGATTTGCAGAATTTAGCAAATGAACTGCCTGATCATTTTTGTGATCTGAAGGGCATGGTTAAGTCACATGTACCCGCAAGGAATGTACCAGAGAGGGTGGAAATACCAAAGAAAATAGAAGGTATCCCTCATCCTGTTCAGAGGCCTCAAAGAAAAAGAACAGGAAATCTGGCTCCTCAAACCCAAAGTACCCGGAGATGTCTGGAGAAAACTGGGCGAGAGGACTTACCACAACCAATCACGAAAATACCCCAAGGAAAGAAGGGAGCAGTTGAGACTGCACTGGAAAGAAGCCAACAGAAAGGCAATTCGGACTTGAACCTTCCATCGCAGAAGTCGTAGAAAATAATGTGTGCGCACACATAGGCGATGAAAAGCTAAAGGAACTTGCTTCTGCGATAGGGAAAAGCAGCGAAGAGCAAATAGAAGTGCATGAAGCACCCCATGAAGAAATGGCCATAAACTTTGTAATAACAGGAGAATCCCTGAATAGAGCAACAGCCAACGTTGATGCATACTTCGCAAAGAAGATTACCTCGATCATTGATCATGATCCTGAGTCTGCATCTCTAGCAGAGTGCAAGAAAAGGCTAAATTGGGAAGAATGGAAAAAGGCAATCACTGCAGAGTTAGTCTCTCTGAATAAGAGAGAGGTGTTTGGGCCTGTATGCCGCACACCTCCCCATATGAACCCTGTAGGTCACAAATGGGTCTTTGTTCGGAAGAGGAATGAAAACAACGAAGTTGTAAGGTACAAAGCAAGGCTTGTAGCTCAAGGTTTCACTCAACGTCCTGGAGTTGATTATGAAGAAACCTATTCTCCGGTCATGGGAAGAATTACCTTTAGATATTTGATCTCAATGGCAGTCAACTTGAAGTTGAGAATGAAGCTAATGGATGTTGTCACAACATATTTGTATGGAAACTTGGATTCGGAGATATACATGAAAGTACCGGAAGGAATTCCTATCTGAACCAAGGACGGAGCAAATAGAAACACAGTAAAGTGTGAAATTGGAGAAATCCTTGTATGGGCTAAAGCGATCGGGAAGAATGTGGTACAATCGCTTGAGTGACTTTCTCGCAAGAAAGGCTACACAAACAAATAAGATTGTCCATGTGTGTTTATCTGTGATCCCGAATGGATTTCAGTATAATCTCCGTCTATGTAAATGACTTGAACATCATTGGGACGGATGAAGAAATTGAAGAAGCATGCTCATACTTGAAGTCTGAGTTTGAGATGAAGGATTTGGGTAAAACCAAGTTTTGTTTAGGCTTGCAGCTTGAGCATGTCCAAGGAGGAATCTTGGTACATCAATCAACCTACACGCAGAAAGTATTGGAAAGGTTTGGTTTTGAAAAAGCATATCCTGCGAAGACTCCAATGGTCGGAAGCTCACTCCAAGTAGACTTAGACCCATACAGACCTAGAGAAGAGGGGGAGGAAGTCCTGGGAGCAGAATTCCTATATCTGAGTGCAGTTGGAGCGCTCATGTACCTTGCGAATAGCACAAGGCCGGACATTGCGTTATTTGTGAATTTGCTAGCTCTCGATGCAGTCTGAGAACCCACCAAAAGGCATTGGAAAGGGATCAAGGACATCTTAGTTACCTCCAAGGAAGCAAAGATCTTAGTTTGTTTTTGAAGAAACAATGAATTGAATTTGGTTGGCTACGCCGATCTTTGGTACTTATCGGACCATATCTTGGCAAGTCCCAAACTGGCTATGTTTTTCTATGTGGAGGAACAGCAATTTCTTGTAAGTCGTCTAAGCAGACTCGTCTCGACGTCGACAAACCACTCGGAAATCATTGCTTTGTATGAAGCATCTCGTGAATGTGCATGGCTTAGAAGAATGGTTCACCACAGCCAGAAGTCATGTGGCTTGAACATTGAGCAAACTCCCACGATAATCTATGAAGATAATGTAGCTTGTGTTGCCCAAGCACAGATGGGTTATGTGAAGAGCAATCTCACGAAGCATATTAATCCCAAGTTCTTCTATGCTCACGAATTGCATAAGATGAACGAGATCAAGATATTGCATACTAAGTCATGTGAAAATCTTGCAGATTTGTTCACTAAATCACTCCCAGCATCTACCTTTGAAAGGTGCGTGAAAAGGATTGGGATGATGAGACTTAGAGAAGTGCAGATTTCAGGGGGAGATATTTCACATATTCCCACATGAATCTTGAACATGAAGTTTGAGTACCCAACATGAATCTCGAAGATTAGCAATTGAAGTTTGGGTGAATTGTACTCTTTTTCCTTAGCAAGTTTTTCATGAAGTTTTCTTGCATAAGGTTTTAACGAGGCAATTCGTGCAACAGAGTAAGCGTATGTTATGTACTCTTTCTCCAAGTATTTTTCCTACTGGGTTTTCTGGAGTTTTAATAAGGCATATGCATCTCGCGGCAAAGAGCCCAAGAGGGAGTGTTGGGAAACCTCATGGCCCATTGAAGGCCCATGATTGGTCCCTTAGCCGAAACCCTAGACGACCGCTATATAAGGAGGAGGAGGGTCCCCCCTATGTACAAACAATCAGAAAGCAATAAAGAATTCTGTTGTCGCTCTCCATATACCTGTGTTTCTCTCTCTCTCTGTTCTCCAATTTAGATCTGTTCGGGAACCCCGGACTATTCGATAGCGAGGTTCCTTAACAATCCCAACAGAAACTACACTTTGTTCGTTCCCATAGATCTGACAAGCTGATCCCAATCCTATTCCCGTTTGCTGATGTGGAAGCTTGCTTGACACGTCATCAAAGGTGATTTGGGCTCCCCCTAGAAGGAAGCCTCTGTTATGAGATAAGATTTCGTAACCGTATTCGGTTAGACTCTATCTCTTGTTGTGGGCGAATCCGAACTCATCTCTTAGGCTTTCTCCTATATATTGGGCTTCCCCCATGTAAAAGTTCAATCTAATAAAGCGAGAGAGTTCCACCCTCATATTCTGTGTGCTCCCTTTCTTGTTCGTGTGATTGTGTTGTTGTGTTGATTGATCGATAGCGGGAGTACGACTTCGTTTTACAACACGTTATCAGCACGAAGCTCTACCGAGGCTACCGATCATGATCGTCTGCCTGTGACAATCTACACGGCATCGAAATCACCCTGCTACACGCGATCATCCTACGCCAAGCCCTACGTAAGTGCATGTATGCAAATTTGATCCTGCAGATCATCGTACTATGTTTACAGATCGATTACTTAATCATCAGTTACTATGCGATCTTCTGTTTATCAATCAATATGAGAAAAAAAATTTATAGAAGAACTCCTGAGCATCTGCGGATGCATCAGCCAATGCTCGCCGGCCTTCTCCGTGTGCGCCGCATGTGCCTACGCCAGCACTTGACGGCGCCCAAGCACCTCTGGCCACCGCCTAGGCTCCCCGTGCGCGCACCCAACAGAAACGACGTCGGCTGCGGCGTCTTTGTGCCTGAAGCTCCCGTGCCCACCGGCGGCTAATCTTTGCGTCCGCATGACCGAGATGATAGCGCCCGAAGCGCCAAGGCCAACGGCACTTGCGCCTGACAACTGCAGCGTCTGTCCTAGCAGGGACGGTGGCTCACGCGGCGGTAGCGCCGCACAGTACAAAGCTGCGGCGATCGGTAGTCACGCCCCTGAAGTGGCGCAGATGCACGCGGCGTTGGCGGCGGTGTTGTCTGAGACGTCAGCGGCGAGATTGTTCAAGGCACACGCCCAGGCGGTAGCTCTCGCGACGCGGCCCGGCGGCGGCACCCGAAGTTGCGGTGAGCCGACCATTGTTTTGGGCTAGCTTGCTGATGAGTTGCAGTCGTGCTTGTATTAGGACAGGGCAAGGCAGATTTGTGTATGTCATTGCGACTAGCTGGGAGGGATAATACGTAAGGTGCCTTGCCTTGTCCTTGCTCAGCCCGACGGCGCCCAAGAGGCAAAGAACTTGCTCGGCAGTAGCACCTCATGAGCTGGCTGTTTACGCATGAACATAGGCATGTGGCGGCTAGGGTTTTCTAACCCAAGCCGCCCACGTTGTTGGGCTTGTTGGCCGCGTGGGCTTGAAGGTCTCTCAGGCTTGATGGGCTTTCAGCATCCAATTTTGTAGCACTATGCCATATTTTATATGCGCTGATATTTATTTTCTGTTATTTAAGTGATTCCGAAAATTGCTTGGTAATTAACCGAAAATGCTAGAAAATTATAGAAAATTATGTATGACCCTTTGCTTTGTGTCATGTTGCTAGATTAATTTCTTAGCATGTTTTTCATGTTAATATATGCTGGACATATTATTTCATATTATTCAATAATTCTGAAAATTGCTTAATAATTAGCAAAAATCATGAATAAATGCTAGGAAAATCCTGGAAAAATGTGATGATTATCTACTGAATAGATATAGACCAAAACTTTACTGACTCAATAATAAGAATGCAAAATAATATTTTACCTGAAGTAAAATCCCTGTTTTGTTTGCATATAGGATATGTCTGACATCGCCAAGAAAGAATTCACTGAGCTTGCCCTGAATGACAGCAACTATCTCACTTGGGCAATGGATGCCAAGATCAACTTGACAGCCCGATCCCTTGGAGCTGCAATTTCCCAGCCTAAAGCTGGTACCCTTGCTCGGCCGCTGAAGGCGCTAAATCTTGACTTTACACTTCGAGGCACCATCTCCATGCGGACTCAAGGCCGAATATTTGATGGAGGAGGACCCGTGGCTCTATGGAATTCCACGAAGGAGCGATATAACCAAAGAAAGATCCGTTCATTGCACAAGCACAACGGAATGGACCTCCTACGATTTCAAGATTTTAAATCAGTGGCAGAATACAACTCTGCCATGCGCAAGATTATTGCCAAACTAGCATTACGTGACGGTAAGATTACGTGGTGAAAAGATTGACAAAATATTATGCACATTCCACCCCAATATGAGGATCTGCGAAGAATAAGATCGCCATGCAAAATACCGAAGTACTACGGTGATATGCATTCTGCTAGAAGCAGAAAAGCACGATGAACTTCTAATGAAGAATCATCAAGTTCTACCTAGTGGGATCATGCATTGCCTGAAGTACATGCAAACGCTCAGTAGGCTAGCAATAGCCAAGGCCACAGAAAGAGCCAAAGAGAGAAAAGGGATAAATGGAAGAATGACAAAAATCATAAAGGAAGAGGTAAATACCAGTGGAAAATAAAAGAAAATGGATCAGGTCGCTTCCAGAAGAAAGGACCAGCAAATAAAGCAAATGATCCTAAACAGCCATGCTTTAGGTGTGGATGTACTGATCATTGGTCACGTACATGCCGCACCCCAAAGCATTTGGTAGAGCTTTATATGAAATCCACTGGGAGATTCCAGAAGAATCAAGGGAAGAAAGCGAAGGCACATTTTATTACTCAACCTGTTGTTGATAATGGAATGGAATTAGATGATGATCAAGTCTCCAACCCCACAGAAGAATTCAAAAAGGGCCTTCTTGGATATGGAGATACTCCCATGGAAGAGGATGATCTTATTGAAGATGAGCTAAAAGAATTCCAGAAGAATAAAGATAAATCCCAGGAGGATGATATAAATGATTTGTATGGAGACATGCAGTAGTCTCCCATTCTTTCTTTTAGAGTCAATGTCACATTATCCTTTTCTAGAGTCTCCTTAAGAGTCTCTTTTATCAGTTTAGTTTTTTGTGTTCCTGAATGAACAATGGTCTACGCTCCTGTTGAGCGATTATCGGTTAAATTCAATAAAGTGTAATTTTTCAGGAAATTTATTTAATCATGCTATGCTTGTTCTATATTATTTGTTCCTGTTGTAGCAAATGTTTGATTGTTTTTATATCTTTAATATAGAACACCTGTAAAATCCAATGGCGGAGGAGGAAATCTGTCTTGTAGACAGTTGCACCACAAATACAATTCTCAGGGAAACTAAATATTTTCAGACCTTGATTAAGAAAACTGGAAGTATTATGACCATCGCCGGAAGCGATGCTCTCATTGTTGGCACCGGAAGAGCCATCATAGTTCTCCCTATGGGCACTCACATAATTATAGAGAATGCCCTATTATACCCAGAGTCCAATCGCACTCTTCTAAGTTTCAAAGACATTCGTCTAAATGGTTTCCACACAGAGACTAAAAATGAGGATGGTACAGAATACCTACTCATGACTAAGTTTGACGGGTGTAATAAACGTGTGGTCGAAAAACTCCCTTCCTTCTCCTCCGGATTATATTACACATATATAAAACCTGAAGTTTATGTTGCGATGAAAACTATAGTTAAAACCCCAAAAATATTTAAGATCCGCATGATCGTGCAGGTCATCTGGGTTGAATATGATGAGAAGAATAATAAATAATTTCACGCCACAACATAAAAACTACTGACTTTTGAAACTCAAGCCTTTATATGCCCTACTTGTGCTAAAGGAAAACTGATAGTGCGACCCTCTCATCTCAAAGTTAGAGAAGAATCACTGAATTTCCTGGAGAGAATTCAAGGTGATATCTGTGGACCAATTCAGCCCCTGTCGGGTCCCTTTAGATATTTTATGGTTCTAATAGATGATTCTACTAGATGGTCCCATGTATGTCTCTTATCTACTAGGAACCATGCTTTTGCAAAATTAATCGCCCAAATTATTAAATTGAGAGCCTCCTTTCCAGAATAAAGGATTAAGTCCATTCGCATGGATAATGCTGGCGAGTTTAGCTCAAAAGCATTTAATGATTATTGTATGGCTTTGGGCATTAATGTAGAGCACTCTGTACCCCATGTCCACACACAAAATGGCCTTGCAGAGTCATTAATTAAGAGAGTAAAGCTTATTGCTAGGCCGCTTTTGCAGAATTGTAGGTTACCCACCAGCTGTTGGGGTCATGCAGTGCTGCACGCTGCATCATTAATTCAACTCAGACCAACTGCATACCATGAAACTTCCCCCTTGCAGCTAGTGCGTGGGAAAGAACCAAGCATTTCCCATCTGCGAAAATTTGGCTGTGCTGTATACGTGCCAATCTCTCCACCTCAGCGTACCACCATGGGACCTCACCGGAAGTTGGGGATCTATGTAGGTTATGAATCTCTGTCAATTATTAAATACCTTGAGCCTATGACAGGGGATCTGTACACGGCTCGGTACGCTGATTGTATTTTTGATGAGGACAATTTCTCGGTATTAGGGGGAGATAAGTACCACATTGAAGAATGCCGGGAAATAGATTGGAATGCCACTGGCATTCAGTCCTTAGACCCATGCACTAAAGAAGCCAAACTTGAAGTTCGGAGGATAATAAGTCTGCAACAAATAGCCGATAATCTGCCAGATACCTTCACAGATCATAAGGGAGTGAGAAAATCTCATATACCTGCAGTAAATGCACCTGAAAGAGTGGAAATACCCCAGAAGGTTATTGAACCCACTCTTGCCCCTCATGACAAAAAGAGGGGGAGGCCTCCAGGTGCACGGGACTCAGTTCCGCGGAGACGTCCATAGAAACGGAGAACCGAACAAGTGAGATCACTACCTGAGACAGTTGAAGAAGCTCAACCTGATGTTGAGAAAATCCCCGAAGTGAGCCATCCTGCAGATGGTAACCTCCCTGAAGTAAGCCATCCTGAAGATGGGAATCCCAGCGAAAATTTGCGCGCACAATCTGACGCTGGGAAGTCGGAACACCCAGACTTTGTCGTTGTGGGAAATCACGACGAGCTAGAAGAAATGAATGAAGAAATATCCACCAATTATGTGGATTCAGGAGAATTATATAAAAGAAAGACTACAATTGTCAACATTTATTTCGCCTCTAAAATTGCTAAAACTCTTGAGCTGGATCCAGAACCAAAGTCCATGGCAGAGTGCTAGAAGCGCTCAGATTGGGTTAAATGGAAAGAAGCAATTGAGGCGGAATTGCACTCGCTTAATAAAAGGAAAGTATTCGGTCCTGTTGACCGAACACCTCCTAAAGTGTTCCCGGTAGGATCAAAATGGGTTTTCATCCGGAAGAGAAATGAAAACAACCAGGTGGTGAGATATAAAGCTAGGCTTGTAGCACAAGGGTTCACGCAGAGACTTGGCATCGATTACGATGAAACCTATTCTCCTGTAATGAGTGGAATAACGTTCCGATATTTAATATCAATGGCAGCTGGCTTAAATTTAAAAATGCAGTTGATGGATGTAGTGACCGCATATTTATATGGGTCACTGGATACGGACATTTATATGAGAGTCCCTGAAGGAGTTAAAGTTCCGGATCCTAATAATCACAACATGTATAGCGTCAAACTACAGAGATCGCTATACGGATTAAAATAGTCGGGGAGAATGTGGTATAACCGGCTGAGTGAGTTCCTCCTGAAGAAGGGATACTCGAATAATGATGATTGTCCCTGTGTGTTCATAAAGAAATCCCAGAATGGATTCTGTATCATCTCAGTATATGTCGATGATCTGAATATCATCGGAACCACAGAGGAGATAAAGGAAGCAAGTGCTTACCTCACGACGGAGTTTGAGATGAAAGATTTGGGTAAAACCAAATTTTGCTTGGGCTCTGACTAGAGCATTTCCGGAAGGAATTCTTGTACACCGTCTTCCTATACTCGGAAGGTATTGGAAAGGTTTAATATGAATAAATCGCATCCTTTGAAAACCCCCATGGTCGTGAGATCCCTTGAAGTGGATAAAGACCCTTTCAGATCAAGGATGGAAAATGAGGAAGTCTTAGGATCTGAAGTTCCATATCTAAGTGCCATTGGAGCGCTTATGTATCTCGCGAATTGCACAAGGCCTGATATTGCATTATTTGTAAATTTGCTAGCAAGACACGGGCATTTCAACGAGAAGACATTGGGCTGGTGTTAAGACTTTACTCAGATACCTCCAAGGTACTCAAGATCTTGGATTATTTTTCCAGAAGAACCAAGATTTAACCATGGTGGGATACACAGATGCTGGCTACTTGTCTGATCCCCATAGTGCCAAATCACAGACTGGTTTTGTGTTTCTCTGCGGTGGTGCAGCCATTTCTTGGTGGTCTTGTAAACAGACTTTGGTGGCTACTTCTACCAACCACTCAGAGATCATAGCTTTGTATGAAGCCTCACGTGAATGTGTTTGGCTACGACGTGTCATTAACCACATCCAGAAGTCATGTGGCCTCAAAATCGTCGATACCCCCACAATTATCTATGAAGATAATACCGCTTGTGTTGCACAAATGCAATTGGGTTATGTAAAAAGTAATATCACGAAGCATATTGCTCCTAAGTTATTCTATCCTCACGAACTCCAGAAGAACGGTGAGATAAAAATCTTGCAAACTAAGTCATGTGAAAATCTTGCAGATTTATTCACTAAGTCCCTGCCTAAATCCATATTTCAAAGATGTGTTAAAGGCATTGGAATGAGAAGACTTAGAGATATGCAAAGTTCAGGGGGAGTGAACCCTTGAACCATAACCCTTATGGTGATCCTGAAGATCCTAATATAAATCTAGAAGATTATAAATTGTACTCTTTTCCTTTAGTGAGTTTTCCTGAAGTTTCTCACATAAAGGTTTTTAACGAGGCGACTAGTGCAACATAAAGTGCGAGTGCAATGTACTCTTTTCTCCATCTCCTTTTTCCCACTGGGTTTTGAATGGAGTTTTTAACGAGACATGTGCATTACGTGGTATTCGCCCAAGGGGAGTGTTATGAGATAAGATTTCGTAACCGTATTCGGTTAGACTCTATCTCTTGTTGTGGGCAAATCCGAACTCATCTCTTAGGCTTTCTCCTATATATTGGGCTTCCCCCATGTAAAAGTTCAATCTAATAAAGCGAGAGAGTTCCACCCTCATATTCTGTGTGCTCCCTTTCTTGTTCGCGTGATTGTGTTGTTGTGTTGATTGATCGATAGCGGGAGTACGACTTCGTTTTACAACAGCCTCGAGAGAGCTGGTTGCTTTTTGTTTTTTTGGGGGTAGGGCTATCCATGTCATTGACTGACGTAGTACTCACATACATGTTGTCAGCAGAAACAGGGTAGGACTAAATTATCCCTCTGCCATGTGGGACCGGTCTAACAAAAGTGTAGTATGCTGCAAGATTATGTCAAAATAGTGCAGTTATTTTGTGGTTTTTGTTGTAAAACGTAGTCGTTCGCCAGCGATCAATCAACAGCACACCAACAGGATCACACGAACAAGAAAGGGAGCACACAGAATATCGGGTGGGACTCTCTCACGCTTTATTAGATTAATCTCTTGTACAAGGGGATGCCCAATATATAGTAGAAGATAGCAAGAGATAGATTCGGATTCGCCCACACATAGAGATAGAGTCCAACCGAATACGGTTAAGAATATCTTATCTCATAACACTTCTTGGCTAATACTGCGAATGCACATGTCTCATTAAAAACTCCTCCCAAAAACCCAGTGGGAAAAAATGGATGGAGAAAAGAGTACATTACACTCGCACTCCGTGTTACACTAGTTGCCTCATTAAAAAAACCTTCATGTGAGAAAACTTCAGGAAAACTCACTAAGGGAAAAAGAGTACAACTCGCAATCTTCAGGATTTAAAATATGACCTTCAGGATCATGCAAAGGGTCATGGTTCAGGGATTTACTCCCCCTGAACTTTGCATATCTTTAAGTCTTCTCATTCCAATGCCTTTAACACATCTTTGGAATATAGATTTATGCAAGAACTTAGTGAATAAATCTACAAGATTTTCACATGACTTAGTTTGAACAATCTTTACCTCACTATTCTTCTAGAGTTCGTGAGGATAGAAAAACTTAGGAACAATATGCTTCGTGATATTGCTTTTCACATAACCCATTTGCATTTGTGCTACACAAGAAGCATTATCTTCATGATAATTGTGGGGGTATCGACGGTGTTAAGACCACATGACTTCTGGATATAGTTAATCACACGTCTCAGCCAAACACATTCACGTGAGGCTTCATATAAAGCTATAAACTCTGAGTGGTTGGTAGAAGTAGCTACCAAGGTCTACTTAAAAGATCGCCAACAACGGCTATACCACCGCAGAGAAATATAAAACCAGTCTGTGATTTGGCACTGTGGGGATCAAACAGATAGCCAATATCCATATATTCCACCATGGTTAAGTCTTGGTTCTTCTGGAAAAATAATCCAAGATCTTGAGTACCTTGGAGGTATCTAAGTAAAGTCTTGACACCAGCCCAATGTCTTCTGGTTGGGGCTGCACTATGTCTTGCTAGCAAATTCACTGCGAATGCAATATCAGGCCTTGTGAAATTTGCAAGATACATTAGTATGGGACTTCAGGTCCTAAGACTTTCTCATTTTCTACCCTTGGTCCGAAAGGGTCTTTATCCACTTGAAAGATCAAAATGGCGATCAGAGGGGGGGGTGAATGATCCCAAATAAAATTTCCCTCACTCAAAGTACTCCAAACACTCTTGCAATAAAAATCTAAAGCACCCAAAGATTTTCGTTCAAACTGGTGCTTCTCAGATTCGCACACCCTCCAAAAATCCAGAACAAATAGACAACTATGTGTACCTCTAGCTTGCATGGATAAGAACCATGAATCATGTGAGGGGTTTTTAATCACAATCCTGGTTGTCAAGTGTCCAAACAAAATAGGAATCAATTCAAAAGACTTCTTTTCTAAAAGAGATAAAGCTAAAACAAAAAAATCTCTTTTCAGAAAAGTTTAAAGCAGATTTTCAGAAATTGTCCTCAGTTGGAACAGGTGGTTGGCGAGATTATGTTGCTCTAAATTTTTTGGAAATTTTTGTCCCTGTGAGAAGTTGAGACGTGAACCACTCCACCAAAAATCACCTCAGAATGCTTTGTAAAATAAGAATGAAAAATCAAGCAATACAGACAGTCAGGAACTTCGACCAGAAAGTTTGAGGCTCGGTTTTCACTTCATAGCTCTCAAACGGTGCAACCAGTGGACTCAAGAAATTTTATAAAGATGTATATATGCGTTCTACACCTTCTCAAAAAATAATCACTTAAAAATGATGTTTCTATATTTTTATAGAAATCAAATACTGACTGCTGCGCGAAGAACAAGTTCTGGACAGATTTGCAATTTGATAAAAAACATGATCTCTAGTCTATCCAAGGGTGTAAGAAAGATGTAAAACCAAATGAACACCCTCAAGACATCCTAGAAGAAAAACATTTGGAAGGAGGGGAGGCAAATCCAAATTGCATAAATGTAAATTGCAAGAATGTAAGTGCTGAATTTAATTGCGGAATTTAAGTGCATAATGTAAATTGCGTAATTTAAATGCGTAATGTAAATGCACAAAGAAAAGAAATGATATGAGGAAACATTTCATTTCTGGAAGGAGAGGTTACAAAGCCTCACATTCATGTGGGCAAAGCTCAAAGGAGCATCAAAAACCTCAAAAACCTTCAAGGGGAGGAGGCTACCCTACCCCTCCACCCCTATTTATACTACTCTTGGGCCACCTACTACCTTTGGATAAGTCCCTCAACCCTAGAGCACTCATCTAAGGGCTAGGATTAACCCACACACACAGCCATGCAAGGGCTAACCCAAAACCCACACACATACCGGGTTTTCTTGCACGGTTTTCAAAGCATACTACCTAGACCCGCTAACCTATCAACTAGACCTCAATCCGACGGCCCTCATTGATCCACGCGACATCTAGCTAGCATCAATTCCTTTCCTTGTCTTCTTGACTTGCCCGAACTCCGTCTCCGATCATCTTCCGGCGATCTCCCAACCGTCTGGACCTCCGATGCTCCTCGCCTAGTCCCAGTCATCCTTCGCCTCACCATTACCTAGCACCGTCGTCCTGTAACCATCAAAAACAAGGAAACCCATCACATAGCAATGCCCACAATGATATGCAATAAACCCATCCAACTCATCACTACCACGCCCATACGGCCGGTACTGCCACTCCTGGCAGAGACAACTCAAATTGCTTCATTTTGAAAATCAATCCAAATCAAACTCAAACTTGAGCACACCTTGCTCAAATAAAGTCAAATACTCATCACAAACATGGATGGACCTCCTCATGGTCCTTCAATCTCCCCCTTGATGAGTATATTGACAAACAACACAAAAGGCATAAATTTGAGTTTGAATGAGAGAAGAAGAAAGCAATTTGATTGCAAAGCCAAACTTGGTTCAGAGAGAAAGATATAAAATCCTGACCAAGTTGGCAGAAAGAATTTAGAGCAAGACCATGAAAAGTGAAAGTTTTCAATAAAAGCTCTAAAAACCAATCGTAAGTGCCAAATGTGATTATGATCCACAAAAAATAGCAAAGATTTACAAAGATCATAAGAACCAACAAGCTTTCACATTTTTATCTCTCTTTTTTTTAAGGATGCCTTTTCTACATTTTCTCCCCCTTTTGGCAATATAGGCATCAAAATGGAATTTTCTCCCTCTTTTTATGTATGCAAGAAATGCAATCGAAAGAGCTTTGAAGATTATCCAATTGATCAAAATGGAAGGATATTACACCAAGCTTGTCAATTTCAGAAGATGACTAAACTAAGACATGTCCAAGTGCAAATACGAGCTTAGTTTTGAATATATCATATTTTTTTAGCAAGATTTGACAAGTGCAACACTTAGCTTTAGTTTAAAAAATAGAAGAATAGCCACTCTAAGGATCAAAAGGAAAACCTAGAGTTCAACCTACTCAACACTTTGGGAATCTAGAAGAGCATACAAGGTCCTTCGGGCTCATTTATCACTTAATGCAAATTTTGATTTATCATCATACAAGACATAGCGGGGTGCAAATGTTTGATATTATTTGCATTCTTTACCCACATATGTCTTTGTTTTTAATTTATTTGCATTTTCTTTTGACAACCAATTGACTCAATCCGTATGCGACCATCTCAAGATGAACTCTTAAGAGGATGGTCTAGATCAAACACAATGTATTCCAAGTTCATCCCAAGTGCAATGGGAAGCGGTCTTGTGAATGCAAGGTGTTGAGTCGTATGTGCACAAGAAGAGTCAATTTTGTTTAATTTTCATTTTTAGCACAACGATTCATGAGCAATTGAAGGACTCTAGCATGGATCAAACTAGTTTCACCCAAGTTGCTATAGGGACTCTAGAGAACTCCAAAATTTCTCAAATTATGGCACAAACCTCTAGAGAAGAAACCTAGCAAGTAAAAACAACAAGTTTCATCAAGTTTTTCATTTAAGGCTTTTTTTCATTTTAAAGCTTAGCAAGTTAAATGAACTTGGACATATCTAAGGTAGTGATTTCCTCCATATGATGCAGCATGGTGTATAGCATGAAGAAGAAATCAATTGCATAATAGACAAAGCTCATTAAACAGGAAATGCAGTCTATATGCAATGCACGAACAGATTCCCAAACTCCCCCTCAACAAATGAATCAATTTTAAGCTCAAATCTGGTTAAAGTTGAGTTATTATCAAGATTAGGCACAAAGAAAAACCGAATGAACTCAATCATAACTCGAAAAAATGTAACGAGGAGAAGAAGTCGAGAAACGCAAAGCAGGATGGCTATAGAGCATAGAAAAGATATAAGAGACTCACTACGGCTTAGACTCGCTCTTATCTTCCCAAGGATCGACATAGGAAGTCGACTCTAGATCCCAACTAAGGAGTGCACACAGACCCTGTCTACCCAAGAGGCCCCAAAACCTGCTAGACTTATAAGACTGTGAGGAAACTCAACCTAGAGAGAAGAGAGAACAGCTAATCATGCATGATAGCAACCTAAAGCACAAGATAAGAGGACCATGCAAGGCATGCCAGAATTCTAAGTGAGTGAACTCAACTCAAGAAAACAAGCCTAAAGTCACCCAGAAGAAGAAAGGAAATGTTGGAAGAAAATATATAGTACATAAAATACAGATCAGCTCCCCCTCAAGAAATGCCATATGAGCTCATAAACCCAAGCTCAAATCCCCCTGAACACACTCTACTCCCCTTGAGGCACACTCTAAAACTCTCACCTCACAAGAGATAGGTAGAAAGCTAGAGGAGAAGAGATAAGATCTAAAACCACATGGTCTCTAAGGAGCAGGATGGCTCAAGGTAAGAAGCAACCTAACTATGCTAGAAGTCCAATCAAAAGACTCTAGACAAACAGGACACAAGCTCTACCTACAAAAGAACCACAATCTCCTAAGAGACCCATCACTATCATCAACATTTTCAGAGGTACTTACCTACTGCAGTGTAGTGCAAGTAGTGGCAAATGACCTAAAGTGGATCCAAAAAGCAGAGGAAGAAGACTTAGAGATATTCCTAGGATGATGGTCTCCTCACCAGAAAGCCTACACACATGCATCCAACAAATCTATACTTTCGAAACTAGGGTTAGGCAGATTCAGTTCCTAGGCACGAATGGACAAGATACAGGAAAAGTTTGGCAAATGATCATCTAGAGTATGAACATGATGCAGAAGGTAATGTAAGATCATGATCACAACCAAGCTAAAGATAGCATCAAGACCCATATATCCATAGACAACAGTGAAAACATATCCACATGATAAACAACAAAGAAGGTGCATCATAGCACCGTCATGTCAAGTGTAAGAAGCTAAGCAAGGTGCATCACAAAGAACAAAATGCTAGCAGGATCATGTGCAAGCCTAGAAATACATGGATCAAGATACTACCCTAAACATGGCAATGAGCATGTAAATGAAGAAATACCACAATGAAGCACAACAACATGCTACTAGATATACCATGAGCAAGATGAATGAAGACAACCAAAGAGGATCATGCATAAAACAAACCAATTAGCAACATCAAGATCCATTTATCTATAGTCTCAATAACAATATTTACATGCTGCGAAAAGGCCCGTCAAAAGAATACCAAACAAAAGGTCATGAGGACACAGACAGCATGAAAGTAAATAGTGACAATGGACACAAAGATGAGAAGCTACTTATGGCAACACTCTATGCATGATGATGAATACATGCCATGAATGAAGAGCACAAGCTCATGCAAAAATAGGTATGAAGCATATAAGCATGAAGGACAATAAAAGGTGATCATGAACAATATAAGTCATATAATGCAGCTAGATCATATGACCCTAATCTCATGAAAGGCATTCACATGTAGCACAAAGTCCGACAAACAAAGTCTAAACAAAGCTAATCATGGATGTAATAGAAAATCAGGTCATATAACCTAGATACTACTCATGACAAAATAAAGTAAATGATATATAGCACGTGCCCATAGTTAACACAAATGCTCATACCAAATGAACAATATCATGGACAGGATAAAACAAGAAAATCACATGTCGGGAAAGAGCTCATGAATTTAGGATATAATACATGAAGCACAAAGATGGTTGGGGAAAACATGCTATGGCACAAAACAAGATGCACAAAAACTAACAAGACCTAGCAAAGTACATATAATACACATGGGAGCAAGAGCAATCACAACATGTCATGGAAATGATGATCACAAGTATAACCGACATGAGGGTATGAGACAGCTAACCATGGAAGTGGAAGTCCCCAATGCTGTTATCATGAAGCTCAACACTTGTGGAGCGAAACACGAGGCAAACAAAGTTGAAAGTACATGCAGGTTAGCATGATGCTCATGATGGTCATGCAGGAAGATCTAATCCTCTAGAGACAAGCCGCAAAGGCCAACTCGGAATTCACATCGAGTGCCAACATTGAAAAGCGACAAAACGATCCTAGATGAGATTAGTAAGGATCAACATGACCAACATACTTACCTGCAACTCTTGCCGTGAGTGGGTACCTCGAGGAAAAACGAGGTCCACTACTTATGCACGGTCAAGATGATGCCTCAGGACAACTCATGGACTAAGAATCGAACTAAGAAAGGACAAGTCCACAAGATGACCCAAATCCACTCCACTAGGCAGTGATCACATCCTCAAGCTAGCCTCAAGCGACTCATGCCATGAGAAAGGCAAAAGGCACTTAAAAGCATCATCGCATAGACATGACACAAGGAATTAACACAAGAGGGAAAGATGATTCAGTACTGGGATAGAGTGAAGACTTGGGGACCCAATATCAACCACTCGACGCTCTCAGTACCAAACCATCAAGAAGATCGACTCGAGTGTCTTTCTCGACGCTTAACCCTAACAAGGTCAAGAGTAACTCTAGTAGATGATCTAGGAGTCAAATCGGGTTGGCTTGCCGTGGTGCAAAAGCCGAACCACCCGGTGAAGCTGCCTAAAAATCCTACCAGAAAACACCTCACACCGCTGATATCTACCTCGATGAGAAAAACGAGGAATATCAAGAGGACGGTGGAAAGACTGACTACGAACAGCTCCAAGACAAACTCGAAGAACCAGCATGAAAACCGAGTCCTGGACGCTGCCCAAAAACAAGCGACTCTCTAACCTGTCTAGAAGCAGTGTGTACCTTAGGAGCACTCAAAGTCTGAGGATGACCCTAAATACCCCTAAGAGCAGCAACATGCTCACGCCGAGTGATCTTGGCGCGCCTGAAGCAGAAATCTACTAGGTGACCATCCTTCTTACAGAAGGTGCATGTGTACTTCGCCTTGCTAGAGACAGAAGCAACAGGAGTAACACCCTTCTGGTCAGAAGTCCATGGACAACCCCAGTAGACCTAAACACGGTGGTGCTCACTCTGGGAGCTACCACAATCTCACCACTCCTGGAGCCGCGCACAATGGTGGGAGGATGCGCCCGAGCGTGCTCCAAAGGATCAAATCCTAGACCTTGATTGAATCTACTAATCTTGGATTGGTCTAGAATAAGATTGAGCTTCTTCTTGCCTCCAACAAACTTCTCGAGAGTGCTCATAAGATACCGCAATCTCGAAAGAAAGAAGCACAAGAAGAACAGGGGAAGGAGAGGAAGAAGAAGAACCGTAAAGAGAAGATCTCTCAAAGACGTGCTTTTTGTTCCTTAGCACGGCTGCCTCAATCTTGAGGGCCTCACAAGAAATGCAAGGAGCATCTCTAATCCTAAGGGTTTGATCTTTTAACTTCTTCCTAAGCTCGACATGGATTTGATCCACATCATCCTTAACCCCAACACACAGCAGGCAACCAGTTTTTGACTTATCTAGTAAGTCCTTAGCAAGTTGATCACACTTGACATTCAAAGCATCATTGTCAAGTTTTAGTTGCCTCTGACCCTCACATGAGCTGACTGGGTCCTTAGAAGCATGCAATTCAAGTTCATTATTTCTAGCAGAAAGCTTTCTAAGGTGTTCGCTCATGGCATCAATTTTGGCAAGCAATTTAGGGCAATTAGCACAAGAAGGAGTAGAGTGAGCATGAAGAAAACTAGCATCTATAGAAGGAGTATCAATAGATTTATTGCTAGCATTCTTCAGCCTAAGACTATCTAGTTCAGAAAACACACTATCATGCATAGTCCTTAGGTTCTCTAACTCCACAAGCAAAGCATCACACAAAGTACAGTCATCAGTGACTCGGGAGGGAGAAGATCTAAGTGAAGCTAACTCCCGAGTCAAAGTACCTACTTCCTTCTCAAGCTCCGTACACCTAGCTCTAGCTCTAGCATGAAATTTTCCTAATTTGCAGAAAGCTTCATTGAGCTGGTCATAGGAGGGTACCTCGTCCAAGTCGCTGTAGAGCTCGGAGTCGCTAATGCCGTTGACATCGGCCATGAAGCACATGCCGGAGAAGTCATCGCCGCCTTTCTTCTCTTGCGGATCATCCTCGCCCTCGTCACTCCATGTCTCCGTGTCGGAGAGGTTGATGTCGTCAAGCGCGGCGAGGACGCGGTGGAAGAGCTTCTTGTTCTTGGAGAAGTTGCGGTACTTCTTCTCACGCGTCGGCTCACGAACCGGAGGCTTCTTGTTGCGGTTCTTGTCGTTGTAGTCGTTCTTGCCCGAACCGCCTTGTTCGTTTTTGCCTTTCTCCAGCTTGGGACAGTTTGCTCGAATGTGGTTGGGGCCACTACACTCGAAACAGGTGATCATCCCACCTCTCTTCCTCTCTCTCACTCTCTTGTATGCATATGAAAATTTGAGAGCAAGAAGAGCAAGCTCATTTTCTGGAAATTTCTCCAGTTGGTCATCGCTTAGCTCGCAAAGGGCGAGAGAGAGAAACCAATGTAAGAATCGTAAAGAGAGGATCCAATGGGATCGGTGACCAAAGCCATCGACTGAGACTTCGTCTTCCGCAAGACGACGTCGATCTCATGAGTCTTGAGGCGGGAATAAAGCCCGTCAAGAGTCAGAGTCGATAAGTCAGTGGTGTCCTCGATGGTGGTCACCTTCATCTCCCAAACCCGAAGGTCAAGTGCGGTCAAGAAATGCCGAGCATTCTCCGAGTCAGGGTATATGCAACCGACTGCTCGGAGGTCGCTCAAAATCTTCGTAAACCGACAAAAGCACTCGTCAAGACTCTCACCAGCGTGCTGTTCAAACTTGTTGAACTCACGCTTGAATTGGTCCTGTCGAACCGTCTTGATTTAGGTAGTGCCCTCATGGTAAGCATCGAGGGTCACCCAAATCTCATGAGCAAAACGAAGGTGAGAAATCCTGTCATACTCACTGCGGCTAAGACCCTGTATGAGAATGTTCCTTGCCTTAGCGTTTGCCTCAACGTCAGCTATATTGTCGGCCATGACGTTTTCATCAGCAGGAACCTCATACGGGAGTTTCACCTTCTGCCATATCGAGAAGCCTTGGGCAGTGATGTATGACTCCATCCACGATTTCCAAAATGGAAAATCAACCCCAGCAAAAATAGGAGGCTTGGTGGAATACTTGTCCATCGCCATGGCTTTTGAGACCGGTCAAGATCTATGGAAGAGCAAAACCGGCTCTGATACCAATTGAAAGATCGAAATGACAATCAGAGGGGGGGTGAATGATCCCAAATAAAATTTCCCCCACTCAAAGTACTCCAAACACTCTTGCAATAAAAATCTAAAGCACCCAAACATTTTCGTTCAAACTGGTGCTTCTCAGATTCGCACACCCTCCAAAAATCCAGAACAAATAGACAACTATGTGTACCCCTAGCTTGCATGGATAAGAACCATGAATCATGTGAGGGGTTTTTAATCAAAATCCTAGTTGTCAAGTGTCCAGACAAAAGAGGAATCAATTCAAAAGACTTCTTTTCTAAAAGAGATAAAGCTAAAACACCAAAGTCTCTTTTCAGAAAAGTTTAAAGCAGATTTTCAGAAATTGTCCTCAGTTGGAACAGGTGGTTGGTGAGATTCTGTTGCTCTAAAATTTTTGGGAAATTTTGTCCCTATGAGCAGTTGCGACGTTAACCACTCCACCAAAAATCACCTCAGAATGCTTTGTAGAATAAGAATGAAAAATCAAGCAATACAGATAGTCAGGAACTACGACCAGAAAGTTTGAGGCTCGGTTTTCACTTCATAGATCTCAAACGGTGCAACCAGTGGACTCAAGAAATTTTATACAGATGTATATATGAGTTCTACACCTTCTCCAAAAATAATCACTTATAAATTATTTTTTAGTATTTTTATAAAAATCAAATACTGACTGCTTCGCGAAGAACAAGTTCTCGACAGATTTGCAATTTGATAAAAAACTTGATCTCTAGTCTATCCAAGGGTGTAAGAAAGATGTAAAACCAAATGAACACCCTCAAGATATCCTAGAAGAACAGCATTTAGAAGGAGGGGAGGCAAATCCAAATTGCATAAATGTAAATTGCAAGAATGTAAGTGCTGAATTTAATTGAGGAATTTAAGTGCGAAATTTATGTGCATAATGTAAATTGCGTAATTTAAATGCGTAATGTAAATGCACAAAGAAAAGAAATGATATGAGGAAACATTTCATTTCTGGAAGGAGAGGTTACAAAGCCTCACATTCATGTGGGCAAAGCTCAAAGGAGCATCAAAAACCTCAAAAACCTTCAAGGGGAGGAGGCTACCCCTTCACCCCTATTTATACTACTCTTGGGCCACCTAACACCCTTGGATGAGTCCCTCAACCCTAGAGCACTCATCTAAGGGCTAGGATTAACCCACACACACAGCCATGCAAGGGCTAACCCAAAACCTACACACATACCGGGTTTTTTTGCACGGTTTTCAAAGCATACTACCTAGACCCGCTAACCTATCAACTAGACCTCAATCCGACGGCCCTCATTGATCCACGCGGCATCTAGCTAGCATCAACTCCTTTCTTTGTCTTCTTGACTTGCCCGGACTCCGTCTCCGATCATCTTCCGGCGATCTCCCAACCGTCTGGACCTCCGACGCTCCTCGCCTAGTCCCGGTCATCCTTTGCCTCACCATAACCTAGCACCATCGTCCTGCAACCATCAGAAACAAGGAAACCCATCACATAGCAATGCCCACAATGATATGCAATAAACCCATCCAACTCATCACTATCGCGCCCATACGGCCGGTACTGCCACTCCTGGTAGAGACAACTCAAATTGCTTCATTTTGAAAATCAATCCAAATCAAACTCAAACTTGAGCACACCTTGCTCAAATAAAGTCAAATACTCATCACAAACATGGATGGACCTCCACATAGTCCTTCACCACTTCAAGGGATCTTACGACCATGGGGGTTTTAGTGGAAGCGATTTATCCATATTAAATCTTTTCAATACCTTCTTGTTATAGAAGACTGGTGTACAAAAATTCCTTCTAGGAAAATACTCTAGCTACAAGTTTAAGCAATACTTGGTTTTACCCAAATCTTCATCTCAAAACTCCGTCGTGAGGTAAGCACTTGCTTCCTCTATCTCCTCTGTGGTTCCGATGATATTCAGATCATCGACATATAAATGAGATGATACAGAATCCATTCTGGGATTTCTTTATGAACACATAGGGGCAATATTCCTTCTTCAGGAGGAACTCACTAAGTCGGTTATACCACATTCTCCCCGACTGTTTTAATCCGTATAGCAATCTCTTCAGTTTGACGCTATACATGTTGCGATTGTTAGGATTCGGAATTGTAACTCCTTCAGGAACTCTCATATAAATGTCCGTATCCAGTGACTCATATGAATATGCGGTCACTACATCCATCAACTGCATTGATAAATTTAAGCTTGCTGCCATTAATATTAAATTTCGGAATGTTATTCCACTCTTTACAGGAGAATATATTTCATCGTAATTGATGTTGGGTCTCTGCGTGAACCCTTGTGCTACAAGCCTCGCTTTATATCTCACCACCTGGGTATTTCATTTCTCTTCAGGATGAAAAACCCATCTGATCCTACAGGGATTACTTTAGGAGATGTTTGATCAACGGGACCAAAACTTTCCCTTTTAATAAGCGAGCGCTGCCTCAATTGCTTCTTTTCACTTTGACCCTATCTGAGCGCTTCTAGCACTCTACCATGGACTTTGGTTCTGGATCTAGCTTTAGCAATTTTAGAGGCAATTATATGTCGACAATTGTAGTCTTTCTTTCATACGATTCTCATGCATCACTTCAGGGATATCTCTTTATTAATTTCTTCCAGCTCCTCGTGATTTCCCACAACGATGGAGTCTGGGTGTTCCGATTTCCCAGCGTGGGATTGTGCGCTCAAATATACGCTAGGGTTATCATCTTCAGGATGGATCACTTCAGGGATGTTACCATCTCCATGATGGCTCACTTCAGGGATTTTCTCAACATCAGGTTGAGCTTCTTCCATTGTCATGGGTAGTGTTCTCATTTGTTTAGCTCTCTACTTCTGCGGACGTCTCCGCGGAATTGATTCCCGTGCACCTGGTGGCCCCCCTCATTTTATCATGAGGGTCAAGAGTGTGTTCAATATCCTTCAAGGGTATTTCCACTCTTTCAGGTGCATATACTGCATGTATATGAGATCTTTTCACTCTCTTATGAACAGTGAAGGCATTTGGCAGATTATAAGCTTATTTATTGCAGGTTTATTATCCTCCGAACTTCAAGTTCGGTCTCTGTAGTGCGTGGATCTAAGGACTCGGCATTCTCCAATGTGGTACTTATCTCCCCCTAATGCCGAAAAATGTCCTTAGTACAATCAGCGTACCGAGCCGTGTACAGATCCCTTGTCATAGGCTCTAGGTATTTTAATACATGACGGAGATTTATAACCTACATAGATCCTCAACTTCTGGTGAGGTCTTATGGTGGTACGCTGTGGTGGAGAGATTGGCATGTATACAGTACAACCAAATTTTTTTCGCAGATAGAAAATACTTAATTCTTTTCCACGCACTATCTGCAACGAGGAAATTCCATGATGTGCAGTTGGTCTGAGTTGAATTAATACCACAGTATGCAGCACTGCGTGGTCCCAACAACTGGTGGAAAGCCTACTATTCTGCAAGAGCGACCAAGCAATAAGTTTTCATTCTTTTAATATAATGACTCTACAAGGCCATTTTAAGTATGGATATTAGGTACGAGATGCTCTACATTAACTCCCAGAGCCATACAACAATCATTAAATGCTTTTGAGGTAAACTCGCTAGCATTGTCTATTTGAATAGACTTGATCTTTTCTTTTGGAAAGTATGCTCTTAACTTAATAATTTGGGCAGAAGCATGGTTCCTAATAGATAAGAGATATACATGGGACCATCTAGTAGAAGCATCTATCAGTACCATAAAATTTCTTAAAAGGAGCCCGACAGGGGCTGAAAAGGTCCATAAATATCAACTTGAATTTTCTCTAGGAAATTCAGTGATTCTTCCCTAACTTTTTAGGTAAGAAGATCTAAGAATAAGCTTTCCTTTAGCACAACCAGGGCATAAGAAAAACTTTAGGTCTAGGAAAGACTTTATGCTATGGCCAGCAAAATTATAATTATTCTTCTCATAATATTCAACTCAGGGTAACCCAGTCGATCTGCCAGATCTTAAATATTTCTGGGTTTATCATCGCAACACAAACTTCAGGGTTTTTTTTCTGTGTACAGTATAACCCGGAGGAGAATGAATGAAGTTTTCAATCACACATTTATTACACCCATTAAACTTAGTCATGAGTAGGTATTCTGTACCATTCTCATTCTTTGTCTCCATATGGAAACGATTATGGACCAATTTTTTTTAAAACTCAATAGAGTACGACTGGACTCAGGGTATAATATGGCATTCTTCCAGTGCCAACTATGAGAGTATCACTTCTGACGATAGTCATAATATTTTCAATTCACTTAGTGTGGTACAACTGTCTTCTAGACAGATTTTCTCCTCTGCCATCGGATTATACTTTGTTCTATATTGGAAAAATATGATTTAACAATCAAACAATTGTTGCATTAGGAACAAATTGTAGAATATAGAACAAACATAGCACAATTAATTAAATATCTGGAAAATATCAATTTATTCAATTTTTAAATGATAATCGCTCAACAGGAGCGTAGACTAAATGTTCGTTCAGGAACTAGGGCTAAACTGATAAGGAGACTTATAAGGAATATGTGACATCGACTTAGCAAAGTGAAAGGATATTTAGGAGACTAATCCAGATCTCTATATAAGATGTAGGTGCCCTCCTGGGACTCCTCGAGCTCAATAATTTCAAGAATAATATCATTACACTTCTCAACATTCGTATCAACACCAGGTTGAACGGTGAAGGATGACTTAATATTATTTCCCCGGGTCTTATTTAGTTTTCCATTGGATGGTATGTAAAGGTCTACCACATGCTTCGAGATGCGATAGTTGCATGACCAATGGCCTGTGCTCCATACATAAAACAGGGTTATTCAACGTTTGCAGCATTACTTCTGGAAGCCCCTGGCCCTTTACTTTTACTGTTCCATTATGAATTGCCTCTTTCCCTATTTGATTTGTCATTCTTCCACTTATCCCTTATATTCCATTGGCCCTTTCTGCGGCTTTGGCTATTGCTAGCCTGTCGAGCATTTGCATATGCTTCAAGCATTGCAAAACTCCCATTAGGATGTACCTGATGATTCTTCACCAGGAATTCATCATGCTTTTCTGCTTCTAGCAAAATGCATATAAGCTCGAAGTACTTCTGATACTTGGCGACGATACTGTTACGGCGGTATCCTCATATTGGGGTGGAATATGCATAATATCTTGTCGATCTTTTTAGCATTAGTAACTTTCTGGTTACATAATGTTAGATCAATGACAAGCTTGTGTATGACAAAAATTATATATTGTCATAGCCTTAAAAATCCTGAAAGCGCGGGAGGATCCATCGTGTTGTACTTCTGGCAATATAACGGATCTTTGCTGGATATATATTTTTCCTTCAGGGAATCCAAAAGTGCCGGTTGGACATCTTCCATCAACTATTCGGCCTTCAGGTCCGTATGTAGATGGTGCCTCAGGAGGTGTAAAGTTGTACATCTAGTGGCTTCGGGAAGAGCAAGGGTACCAGCTTCAGGCTGAAAAAACAGAAGCTCTAAATGATTGAGCTATCAAATTAATCTTAGTATTCATTGCCCGGGTAAGATAATTATTGCCATTCAGAGCAATCTTGATAAATTCCTTCTTTGCGATGTCCAACATATCCTATTTCTATTTTATGCAAAATGACTTTTACTACTGGTAAAATCATTGTATTGCATACTCACTATTCAATCAGTGAAGCTTGGTCTATATCTATTCAGTAGATAATTATCTAAAATTTCCCAGAATTTTCCTAGCAATGTCCATAGTTTTCTGCTAATTATTCAGCAATTTTCAGAATTACCATGTAACAGAAAAATAAATTTCAACATATATCAATATGGAATTATGCTAGGATAATAAATCCAAAGATATGGAGCTTTCAATATGTTATATACAATTTCCCTAGCATTTTTCATACTATTCTGTTAATTACCAAGCAATTTTCAGAATTACTGAGTAACAGAAAATAAGGTGTCCAGCACATATAAACATGAAATCATGCTAAGGAAAATAATACAGCAGCATGACACTAATCAATGGGTCATATATAACTTTCCATAATTTTCTAGCATTTTCTGTTAATTTTCAAGCAATTTTCAGAATTACTTTAAATAACAGAAAATAAATTCTAGCTCATATTAAACATGGCATGAAGCTAGAAAATGAACCCATAGTATGGAACTTCCAATGTGCTAAATGTTAAATTTATCAAATTTACGGAAGCCCATAACCTAGGAAAATTAATTTCTAGGATTTATTTATCAATTTTTTAGTATTAATAAATGGATTTTTTATCTTAAGAGGAAAAAAGGCGAGCCGTACGCGAAGTGAAGCCGAGCGTTCCGTCGGCATACGTGACTGGCTTGACACCGAGACAGCCGGCGACGCATGCGGTGGTCGTGAGAACCGAGATGATCTGCAGCGTGCACGGTGGGCGGAAGGATGCCGTCGGCTTCTTTGTCAGCGGCGTGGTGGTGGCTGCGGGGCCCACCAGGTTTAATCTGTACTGTTCATGATGTATGTACTGCGTGTACAATCTCTAGAGATAAACAAAGGACTAGCTTGAAGGCTGGGATACGATAAATCTGCGAGACACGATCCAACGTACCATAAGGTGTGATGCTGGTAGATCGCGTGATGCAGGACGTAACTCGATGCATTGTAGATCGGTAGCAGGCAGACAATCCGATCCCATCAACAACGTGTAGATGCCGGCGTAGTCGTCGACAACGAAGTAGAGGACAACGACGACGTAGACTTCAACGGCGGCGGCGAGGTAGAGACTCGTGCTGATAACGTGTTGTAAAACGTAGTCGTTCGCCAACGATCAATCAACAACACACCAACAGGATCACACGAACAAGAAAGGGAGCACACAGAATATAGGGTGGAACTCTCTCACGCTTTATTAGATTAATCTCTTGTACAAGGGGTGCCCAATATATAGTAGAAGATAGCAAGAGATAGATTCGGATTCGCCCACACATAGAGATAGAGTCCAACCGAATACGGTTAAGAATATCTTATCTCATAACAGTTTTGTGATAGTTTTAACAAAGTAAGTGTAGTTTTGAGAAATTTACAAAATATGCATTTGTCTTGTATCTGCTGCAATTACCAAAATGTTTTCTTTGGCTTCCTTTTGGAGGTTCCTTGACTCCTCCATTATGCCCTCCATTTTAGCTTCCTTCTCTTTATGCACCAATAGAGCTTATCTTCTCCTCCTGAATAATCTGCTGCCTTGCTGCAGCCTGTTCTTCCATTGAAGCTGCTAGCTGTGCATCTATTTCAAATTTGATCGGCGGAGCTGTATTGAATATGAAATGAAAATTGAACAACAATATTTCTATCCCTTTGTCAGTTGCGAAATAGCAGCACATATCATTGTACTTCAATATTGTTCATTTGGACACTTGGCTCTTGATAAGTGTAGGTGTTGTTACCTCCTCAACAATTGTGAGTGCCTCATCTCTGACCAGAGCTTGGTAATACGAGACTGATGGTCCTGAGCTAAAGCTGCCAGCGAAGATTTTTCTTCACATACTATTTGAGCTTGCTATCAAGGAATGGATATGTAAGCTGACATTTTCATTACATATGCAGGTAGCGGAGCATTAAGAGTAGGACTACCTTATAATTTGATTCTTTGGAATTCTCAATGAGCTGATTATAGTGTTCTAGCATGGCAAGAAAATCCTGTTGTGCCTTATCTTGCTTTGCTTGTCTAGAATTTCCCTCCTGAAGCTCCACCTCTTTCACCTTTATAGTTGTTGAATCAAACAAAGAACTCAGTGCATCCTGTAATGAGCTTTACAATGAATTATCTAGTGTCACAATGCAGTTATTTAAATGTAATTGCTGTGTCTAAAAAGCATTCTTCATAGCAACTTTCGGATTAATTAGTTTTGTTCCAGAAACGTTTAACTTAATGATTTTATGTTAAGTACAAAATAAATGGAATGTTACTAAAAGTGATGTTTGTATCTTATGCTTTCAAGTGACAAAAGGAGAAATTTCTGGCTGCATGCAAGCAAATTTCCAAAATAGGATTGAACTTGATTTCCATGTAAACTTAAATCGACAATTGATAATTTTTTTTGTCATAATAGAGAATAAGGATCGAGTCATGAACAATTTCATTAACTTAGTTTATGTATAGAGTGGTGATTTGTTTTAGACAAATAAGCCTGTAAGATGTGAAACTGCTGATTGGCTGCATCAAAATTTTTGGTCCGAAAGTAGATTTTGACCTTTTGTTTTTGGATTTAATCTATAGCTTGTGATTTACTCACTGGTTTTGTCTTAAGCTTTATGTTGAATTATTCAAAGGTTCTGAGCACTAGGATGAAGAGAACTGTTGCTGAGGAGAAAGCTTAATGATACTGAAATCACCTTGCGTTTAGTGGTCAGAAATAAACTTTTTTGTTTCAGCGATCTGATATGACTGAGTAGATATATCCAGAAGTTCCTCACTTGTTATATATGGTGACTCATATCTAGCATTTTAGAATTTGAAAAGGTGTGCTAGATAAATTTTAATAGGATTAGGATTTCTAATAGGAGAGGGATTCCTAATCTTAATAGGAGTAGGATTCCTATTTGCTTTAGGAGAACTAGGGAGGTTATATATACCTAGGGGGAGGTCATGGAGAACCCAAGCAACAAAGAAACCACAAGCCAACTCGATCATCCAGAGCAAAAGACGCACGAGAAGATTAGAGGCTAGGTTATTCTTTAGCACTAGATTCTTGTATAGGGCAAAGATTCGAGAGTCCTAAAAGGTTCGTGAGATTGTGAGAGAGCAACAATCACTTGTACTCATTTGAGGTTGTGCTTAAATAATTTGCGGTCGGCTTCGCCAAATCTTTCTCTCTCGTTATGATTGCTCCAACGTCATTATTTTGGTTCTCTATACGGATTTCATCTTCTTCGTTCTTGAGATCGTGCACGTTCGTGCCGTATCTCACAAAACTCTGAACCATTTCGAGGGCTGCTGCGCATAAGAAGGGGTATCAGAGTATAACAAGTGGTATCAGAGCCAAGGCCAGATTAATCAGATTTGTGAGAAGGTCGGTAAAGAGTCAGGTGGCACAAAATCAAGATTGATGTTGACGATGTGGAATCAAGTAGAGAAATTTGACGGCGGAAGAAATTTCAGTGTGTGGCAATGTGTGGTAAAGAATGTTCTTGTCCAACAAGAGTTAATCACTGCTCTTGAATGGGACAAACCAGAAAAGACGTCCGCTGAAGATTGGAAGGTGATGGAGTGGAAGGCTGTCAGTATAATCTGTCTGTCTCTCCGATGAGGTAAAGTACTCGGTGATCAAGAAAAATTCACCGAAGAAATTATGGAAGGACTTTGAAAACCTTTCTTTACTTTGGCGAAAACTTTGATCCCATGAAAGTTATAGCTTCTGGTTGCACTAGGGTTTCTCATCGGTTATATCTTTTGTGTGATGCTGTCCATATTAAAAATTTTGCTCCTAACTTAACCGAGTATATATATAAAAAAAATAGAGTAAAAAAACAGAAGGAAAGAAGGGAGATGCATCATTGGTAGAATTGAAAAAGAAGCAGACTTACTAGTTTCTGTTAAGACCAATTTGGATTATTTATCTTCGTGCAAACCTCAGAAACTCGGTTCTAATTTTTGTGCAACCAATTAATAACCTTTCCTGAATTGGTGCAAAAATAGTTAGGTTGAGTTGCAGCATTTGCATTCCCTAGCTAATTACTTTGTTTTCATCAATCAATATCTATCTTTGTGTGTGAGTTGCTAAATCCTTCACTAATATCTTGATCAGCAACTAGGCAATTGATATTTAGCTTAGATTATTACTTAACATTACAATAGCTTGAATTCAGATTGCTTGTTTAGATAATCTAACCCAGCTCCACAGAAAAACCGTAAGTGCTCTCCTTTCAATCACTTGTCCACTTCCGATTTACTACTACCGTGCACATGTGCATTCAGCGAGGAGCATAAGAACGTGGTAAGAGGTGAGTTGTGTGAATACACACATATACTTTTGTGATTAAACAGTACCACTAACATGGTAGGCTCATCGGATAGTGTGCATGGCCATGATGGTGAGGCTGCAGATGCAGCGAGGGAGTCTGTTTCCAGTGCTGGACAGGGGGCCACTGCCCTTGAATGTGTTGCTCAGTGTGATTTCGAGCGTCATATGCAGCACATTGAAGAGAAGCTCAATCACGAAATCGTGGCATTAGAAGAGCATTTGGCGGGATCTTTTGCGAGGATGCTCAATGAGCGTCTTCATGCGGTGGGCAACGGGGTCCCACAAGACCCTAACCTCGCTGCCCCATTGCTTGATGGTGCTGGACATGGGAGAGGCACCCTTGGAGGAGGCGCTCCACCTTTTCGGGGCCGTGGCAGTGCATGTGGGCATGGCTTAGGCCCCCTGTGAGCAAGATGATGATCAGCATGGATATGCTGCCCCCATTGCAAACCACATGTTTGACTACGATGATGGTCATGTGATGAATTTCACCCATTTGTGCAGCCACCGCCTCCTCAACGTGGTGGGTATTATGGCAATGGTGGTCTCTCACGTGACTATAATAACCGTGATGATCTAGACAACATGGCAAAGTGAAAATCAATGTGCCTTCATTTACCGGACAGGAGGATCCGGATGCTTATGTTGATTGGGAAGAGAAGTGCAATAAAATCTTCTACATTCATGAATTCTCCGATGCAAAGAGGGTAAAGTTAGCTTCCATTCAGTTTTCCAGTTATGCACTAACATGGTGGAATCAGCTACAGAAGGCCCTATATGCAACGGGTAATGACTACATCACCACTTGAGAAGGGATGAACGTGCTATGAGACACCGCTTTATTCCTCAAAATTACCCAAGAGATCTCCATAATAGATTGCAGTACTTTGTTCAGGGTCCCCGCACAGTTGATGAGTTTTATAAAGAAATGGAAATTTGTTAATTCGTGCGAGGATTCATGTAACATCCCAAAATTTGCTTTACTGGATTTCTTGTGCTCTTCCTTTATTTATGAATTTTCTAGGATTTTATTAAAATTATTTTGAATTAGTTGAATTAATTCTTCTGCTATCTTTTATTTATTTTGTGAAAAGTGCTGATGATCTTTTATTAGAAATATTTTATTTGGGTTCTAAATATCTTAAAGTATTTTCTGGAATTTTCTAATTTTCCCTGGTATTTTTGCTATTTTATTTGGCTGAATCTAATTTCTGGTATTTATTTTATTCGGAAAGGTTTTAAATTTCAGTGAGCTGTTCTGGGTCGAGCCCACTGTCCCGGCCCATCTCCCCGTGCCGTCGGCCCGCGCAACCCGTTGCCCCACTAAACCCTAGCCGCATCGCGTAGCCGCCATTGGATCTTGATCCGACCGCCTCTGTTTGGCCACGTTACCGTGCTTCGTATGCCGCCCGATCGGATCCGCGTGGACGCCTGCGATTGTGCCACGTCAGCTCCACTCGATCTCTCCGAATCTGCCGCGTCGTCGTAATCCCGAAGGACTCAAGATCTGTTTTCGTCCCGTGAGCGCTCGTTGAGGCCGCTATTTAGTGCGCCGCCTAGCGCATCGTGCAGCCCACCTCGAGACGCACCCGTAACCCTAGCGCACGCCTGCCGAGTCACCGCCGTTCGTCTGCACGAGCTCGTCAGAGTTCATCGCCCTTGCCACCGTGGTTTTTGCCTTGCCCCACCGCCGTCAAGCCGTCTCCACCGTCACCATTGGTTCCTGTGAGTTCGCCGTGTCAAGACGCTCGGACGCGCCGGTCAACATCGCCGAAGGTGCTGCAGAACACCATTGGCCACGCCTTCGTCTTCGTCTCTGGTGAACCCGCTCTGTCGCGCCATCGCCACCTTGCAAGTTTCGTCAGCCATTGGATCTGGTAAGTACTGTCAGATGCTCACCATGGGTCGCGCACCGGGGTAGCCACGTCGTCGCTTGCGCCATGTAGATCCTAGCCGCCGGATCTGCGTCCTAGATTGCACCGCGTCACGACGCTATTCATCCGCATAGCTGAGCTGTTGGATCGGATCTGGAGGGTTGAGATGTAGCCACGTGTCAGCACCGCAGTACGCCGTCATTTCACGTGTTTGTGCTAATCTTGGCCATCCATTTTGAACTGGACGGGTGCGATTACGCCGAGCCCTGCGCCAGTCGTATGCCACCACGTGTCGTGTTTGTGCTTCGCCGCATGTCCGCTGGCGTTAGCCCTTGCGTCAATAGGCGCACAGGCACAACGCCGCCAGTCCACCGTGGACCAGCATTGGCCATGGATCGAGTCCATACGTCGGTGACGCTTGTTGCACTGTTGTTGGGCCGCATGTCAGAATCTGATTGGGCCACGTGTCGCATGACGTCAGCGTGACGTCACAATTCAGTTTTTCTTCAGAAAAATAATTAGACCAAAATCATATTAGGTGCTAACGTCAGCATGACGTCATAAATGCTATTTTTCAGTATAAAAATAATTTGGTTTTTCCAATTTTCTGATTTATCTTTTTGACGAATACTCATACTAGGGGTACCCAACGGCCCTGGGTAACGAGCAGGCTGCCTCAAGTATAACTCGAGCCTAGCAGCGCCCAGTTCGCCATCGACCAAAAGCGCCACAGACGCCGCAGACGCCCATTCCGACCAACCGGATAAGCATCTCGACTGCAGGCTCCCGACCTCCACAAAGAGGTCGGATCCCCGACCGATCAAACCAAGGCAACCTTCGCCAATGACCGCTGTCGAAGCCTTCACCGACCCGCACCACGCGCCCTACGGACGGATCAATCAAGTGACTATACGAGAGCAGTGGCCCTTCCCAAGATGGTTTAATGGCCAAGTCAAGCTTCCATCCCATCGCCACCACGCACGACACGAAAACACGCCCTCCCGAGGCAAAGACCAACGTTATACGCAAAGAACATCAAGACTCGTCAGCTCACGTATGTGTACGCCATTTCCCAACAAAGGAGAATCGCTCCGCTCAACAAGACTACCGACCCAGCGTGGGCAAGACGAAGGGTGACGGTCGACAGATCGAAGGACCAAGCTCTTAGCATAGGTCACCTCGCCTTCCCAACTCTCGAGGTAACCTCGCCCCTTCATCAGATAAAAGAAGGCAGAACCCCAAAGAGGGGGGAGAGACGGACGAGCAACGAGTTTTTCTTGCGTTGAGGCTCTTAGATCGCTCTTGTAAACACTGTGTAACCATCCGCCCTAAAGACAATACCATACCATCACACGAACTGGAGTAGGGACATTCAGCCCGAACCAGTATACATCTTGGGCTTTCGAGTCTAACCATTCAGGGAGTGGGAACGTGCGGCCCCTTAGACTTACAAATTTACTTGCCGGTGCTCGAAAGGTCGACACTTTTATTTCAAACTTTGAATAGCTAAATCTTTTGCATTGGAGCTCCGATTGAGGTGATTCCAATTTCTAAAAAAAAATTAAAATCAAGCTCTATTTAATGGTGAATTTTAGTTAATTTTTAGAGTTGATCTTGCCCTCTATTTTTGGAATTTATTATTTTCTCTTTCGTTACGCATAGACGTCGAGTTGCCTAGTGAGTTTGTGGTTGAGCCAGTGCCCGAGCAAGATCCAGAGCAACTGTAAGATCCTGTCGCCGTTATGGCACCTCTCTGTCGCCATTTCAATTGGCGATAGAGAGGCCCATATAAGCAAAGTGAGCAGATGCTCTATCGTCATTTCACGCTCGAGCCAGAGCCAGAAATCAGAGGAGAAGGGAGCGAAGGGAGAAGAGAGGGAAGAAGAGGAGGAGGAGGAAGGGGGAAGAAGAGAGGGAGGAGGAAGGGGTAAGAAGAGGAGGAAGGGGGGAAAAAGGGAGGAAAAATCTTTGTTTGGTAGGTAATATTTTTTTGTGTTTGTATTTAAATTTTAAATGTACAATGTAGTGACCAAATTAAATAGAGTAATAATAGTTGTTTGATTAGATGACCTAGGGACCAATTTAATTAGACGTGTAGAATAATAATAGTTTTTTCACTAGATGACTTAGGTAACAATTTAATTAGATTTGTTAGCAAATAGTTCTATGCAATATCAGTAGGTTTTTAGATGCTCGAACTTTCGATCTAGTAATTAGGTGTGTACGTAATTGGTCTTGCAATGTAGCGTTAAATTGTGCACGTGTTAAGAATTTGATGAAATACTTGACAGGTATGGATGAACGAGTGAAATTTAAAATATACTACGGAGAAGGGGTTCCACACATAGGTGTTGAAGGGGTAGATCTAAGTCATTTCGCAAGTGTCAAGGCTAGCCTATCACGTGCAGGGGAGCGTTCATGGGGCACAGTTATGAGATGGCTGTACCACATATTCTCTTTGGACTGTGAATTGCATGATCCAAGTTGCATGGAGTAGGTTGTCAAGAATGGATTGCACGCATCGAGTTAATGGAACCAAGGGGCCAAGTCTTGGAGTTCGATGTAAGAATTGCAATTGAGAAAGGATGGCCATTAGTTTTATTGCCACAAGCATTTGAGAAAGCTAATACCGCCATGCGATGCAGCAGAAGGTTGTTGGTGAAGACCAGAGGAAGTTGGGGAGAGCAGCAGAAGTAGAGAAGGCTTAATAAGGCAAAATGTAGGTTCGGGGTAGCACAGAGTGCAAGGTGACGGAGTTGTTGTTGCAATGGGGGAGTTTCAGGAAGCAATGGGTGTAGCAGACGAGGGAGAAAACATTGAATCGGTGGTGCAAGCGATGGACATAGAGAGCCAGAACTACGAGGCTTTAAGTAATGACGAAGACGATGAAGAGCCATTCCCTGTGGAGTGGGACGAGTGTGAGTTCGACAGGCTGGTGGTCAACGATGGCGAACATGATGAGACCATGCCGGCCCAGCAAGCTATGCTTCTACCTCAAGCCAAGACAAGGGCACAACAACTTCTGACGCTCCAAGCCCAGCTCGAGTTCAAGTCCAATTCGTTCATGAGTCCAGTTCGGTCCCAGGAGCATTCCAACATAAAACGATCATATCTGTCAGGTGCTACGCCACCTCCACTTGGGCCCAAAGGCCTTGTACGACCTAGGGTTGCACGACCATCCCCTTGGCCGCCTCTCTTGCCCTCTTCCTCATATATATTTAGTAGCCGTCGCTAGAATAGATGGGTTTTGCTTAGATTACAACTAGACGCTTTGTCAGTTTTTCTCTGTTCATCGGTTTGTGGAACCCCAACTCGTGTGCTTAATATTATTCACAATTTCAGATTGCATCTTCTACTTTCTTGCTCGTGTTCTCGATTCGCATGCAGGGATAAGCCTTCTTGGCGAGGTCAACCGTGTTTGTGCGTGGTTGATAACCAAAGGAGCTATGGTGTAGCGATTGCAGGGTTCGAAATCCATTCTGATTGGAAGCCGGATCGTCAATGTCGAGTTCTCCACCAATCGACTTACTACTACCTATCGGAAGATCGGGCCACCGTTCCCATCAAGTGGTGTCAGAGCCTCTATTGCCCGATAGGTAATTCTTGTATCCCCACTTTTGTTTTGTCATCGTCCTAGAGTCCAGAAAAATTGCACCATAAAAAGTTCATCATCTATTCCGCTATCCTATAACCCCTTGTGCCTTAGCAATTTTCGTTTCAGTTTCGCTTTGTTGAATTTGTGTCCATCTTCATTGTCTTATTGTTGGTTTGAGGTCGTGATCCTATTTTCTAGTTGTCTCTTTCCGTTGCCCTAGTTCTTGTTTGCACCGTTAGTCATCCCAGCACCGTTTCGCATCACAACCCTAGAACCGAACTGAGTCCCTCTCGGTTGGTCTGTGCCGCTGCTCAACAATATATATCCCACTTCGTAAGCCCTAGATAGATCACGAGCCGCCTTGTGTCAATTTCCCTACACCGTTAGCCACCCTTTTTCACCCGCCATCCTATTGCTATTTAAGCCCTAACCGGAAGGAAGAAGTGAAGTCGCACGCAATTCTAGATTGTGCAGTGTTTAGTAAAACAACCATAACTTTTGCATACAAACTCCTATTGGGGCGTACTTTCTTTTGTTTCGAAGAGGACGCTGATGCACATCTAAAAAATCCACAGGTTGTGGAATATAGGTTCCAGGGTGTCCTCAGGATGGGACCAAGATGAAGGCCCAGAGGATACTATCCACGCCAAGCCAGAATCGATTTTAAAGGGATATACCCTAAAGGAAAGTTGAATTTGTGTTTAGATATGAAAGATACAGTTGTAATTCGAGTCGTTAGAAGGATAGATAAAGATGTAAACTCTGTCCTGTAACCGAGTAGAATCTTGTAAACCGATCGAAATCTCTTAATCGATTGGGACTCTATAAGCCGCTCCACCCTCACTATATAAGGGGGAAGGCAGGCCACAACAAGGGCCAATCATCCGAGCATAGAGCAATTGAGTCATACAACCATCCTAGCCCAGAGCACATAGCGCTTTGAGCAATCTTAGGTCCAAGAGATTTGCATAATCCCAGCACACAGGATTAGGGTATAATCTCCTCCGCGAGAGCCTGAACCTGTCTAAACCCTTTGTCTTGTGTGACCTTCGAGTTTGAGATCGAGCGCCTACCCCATAATTTCATTGCCGACTACAAAAGTCGACAGTTGGCGCGCCAGGTAGGGGAAGTGCTTCAATCTTTTCCTACTGCACTGATGGCATCAACCGCGGATTCATCGTCACCTTCATCTCCGCCAAAGCTTTTCGCCTAAGCCTCGGATTTCGCCGCTAATATGCATGGAGAGCTTGTCACCGATAAAACCGATCCAATCTGGCGGAATCCAGGGCGAACCACCTCAGGTACATTACTCTGACTTACCTGGAAAACCAATCGGCTCCATTAGGAGCGGCTGCGATTTTCGCGGCATCTTCTCAATTGAAGGGCAAAAGACTGATCTCCATCAAGAAGGTCGTGACGTCGTGGAAGAAGATCGCCGACGTAAGGGTAAGGAGGTCCAAACGCGGTCTCTCCGATCTTTGGGTCGCAATGTCCGGGAGGACATCCTGCAATCTAAGTTGGGAGATCACCCGCCTTCCGCGACGCCGATGCAAAACGCCGCCGCTTCAAGACGCCTCGACGCACGGACCCGATGATTGCATCGGACAGTCCAGCAGCACCGATTGTGGCTCACATCAAGGCCATGGTGACGGCGGCAGCTATCCAACAAAATCAGGAGAAGCCGGTGGGAGAAGCGCACTCGCGCTCCCACGCGGCCACTCGTGTCGCCAGCACGGATCGCAACGGGCCGGAAGCGCTGATACGGCGCCACGCACCGCCTACTTGAGACGCTCGACAGATCCTTGACCGTGACCTTCGCCAGGACATCACGGCCAGGCGACGAGAACGGAACGAGGAAGAAAGACACGGACGCCGCGACGACTACGAGCGTTTCGGCATCAGCGACGATCGGCGGAACGACCGAAGGTATGATGACCGCGGCGATCGCAGAGTTCATCGTCGTCGGGGTGGGAGGAACGCCGAGTCAATGACTCGCCGCGCCGAACCTCACCCCGACATATTGACGGTCATCACCGAGCTAGAAGATCGCCACGCCAGAGTCCCCCCAGCAAGATGAAAGACCTATCGATGGGATCCGAGCGTTCACTCCCCGGCTGCGCTGAGTGGTTTGGCCCGAGGGGTTCAACCCCAAGGGCATTGTAAAGTTCGACGGGGAACGAGACCCAGAAGCTTGGTTGCAGGTCTACGCCCTGGCAGTCAAGGTCGGAGGAGAAAATCAGACCGTCATGGCGAACTATTTGTCGATCAATCTCAGCCCCTCGACACAAGCATGGCTCACGGGCCTCCCTACCGACTCGGTAGACTCCGGAGTGACCGTGGCGAGCAATTCATCGCCAACTTTCAGGAACCTATGAGAGGCCCTAGACTGTGGGACTCAGATCAACCGCACTGTAAGAAGGATGAAACGCCGAGACTTCATCCGCGCTTCATGCGAAGAAGAACACCGCCGAGACGGTCGAGGTGTTGGTGGTGGCGGCCTTCCGAAAGGGGTAAGCGATCCTGATCTTATTAAAAAATGTCCAGGAAGCCCCCGACCTCCGTAAAAGAAATGTTTGCGTTAGCCGATCGCTACGCCACGGCTCGCATGCTCGCCGAGCGACAAGAAGATCATCCCCACGTAAGAGCAAGGGCGATAAGCCCGAGTCCTCTAAACACAAGGATAGGAAGCGCAGGGCGAGGAGCTGGTCGCGAGTCGAGCGAATCGCCCCGAGCCACTCGGAGAGAGGCACCCGTCTACAACGCCGTCATGGAAGCGATCTGTCCTTTCCACCCTAAGGGAAAGCACGCCGCCAAGGACTGCTTCACTCTGAAGCATTTTACGCGCGAAAGTCAACGGCAACCAGCTTCACCAAGGGCGGTTGTTCCAAAGAAAGAAGAAGGAACTCCTGATGAAGAAGATTTCCAGAGCCCGAGCAGGAACTGAACTACATCTACGGGGGCTCAACTGGATACGAGTCCAAGCGCAAGCAAAAACTTGCCGCTCGGGAGATCAATGCAGTGGAACCGGCGACCCCTCAATATCTAAAATGGTTTGAGGTCCCGATCACCTTTGACCAAGAGATCACTCCACGGTCCCACATCCGGTAAGTTTCTCTCGCATTTGACCCGCCAGCGCAGCTGTGAAGCTCAAGAGGGTTCTCGACGACGGCGAAGTGGGCTCAACGCCCCGCTCGCCGTAACTTTCGACGACATGAGCATCCCCGCTCGAGCCGGGCCAAGCACCCACCTTTCCACGGAGTAATCCCCGGGCGCCCTCGTTCCCCTCGCGCATTTCATTACCGCTACGCTCGTACCAAGGATAACTTCCGACCGAATATATCAACTTCGAGGTAGCCAATTTCGAGACGACATATCATGCCATCTTGGGAAGGCCTCGATTAGCCGATTCATGGCCATACCTCATTACACTTACTCAAGATTGAAGATGCCGACCCAAAGGAGTCATCGCCTCCGGGTGACATCACAACTCGCAATGCGACCGAGAGAATCATGAACTTGCCGAATTGCGGGAAGCGTGTACCAGCGAAAACATCCAGCCGAGGTCGCCACGCCCAAGACGAAGGAGAAGTATCAAAAAGCAGCCACCTCGGAATTAAGCCCGTGAAGGAACCAAAAGGATCATTCTTGACCCGCTTGACACGCCTAAAACAACCGTGGTCGGGCAGTGGCTCGAGGACAAATAGGAAAGCGCCATCACCTTCCTCCAAGCTAACAAGGACATTTTCACCGAAACCATCGATATGCTGTGTACCAAGGAGGTGATCGAGCACTCTCTCCATGTTGATGAGAAGTCAAAACCCATCAAACAAAGGCTTTGGCGGTTCGCCGATCATCTAACGCCATAAAATCGAAATCACGAAACTCGAGTCGTTGTGTTTCATCAAAGAAGTGTATCATCCTGATTGGTTAGCAAATCCTGTATTAGTTCAAAAGAAGAATAAAACTTGGCGCATGTGCGTTGATTATACTGATCTCAACAAGGCGTGCCCGAAGGATCCCTTTGGGCTGCACCGAATCGATCAGGTGGTTGACTCGACCGCGGGTTGTGAAACTTTGAGTTTTCTTGACGCATATTCGGGCTATCACCAGATTCGCCTAAAGGAAGAAGATCATATCAAGACCTCGTTCATCACGCCCTTCGGAGCTTACTGTTACACCACGATGGCGTTCGGGCTAAAGAACGCTGGCGCGACTTATCAACGTGCGATACAACGGTGTTTTCATGCCCAGCTCGGGCGCAACGTGGAGGCGTATGTGGATGACGTTGTCATAAAAATCGGGAAAGGAAAGATCTTATCATCGACCTAGCCGAGACTTTCAAAAGATTAAGGAGTCCGACCAGCTCGCGACCTCCTTCATCACCCCGTTTGGCTCATTCTGCTACGTAACAATGCCGTTTGGTCTGAAAAATGCGGGCGCTACATACCAGCGATATATGCAAACATGTTTCAACGACCAGATCGGCCGCAACATCGAGGCGTACGTCGACGACATCGTTGTGGAGACCAGGAAGGCCGGCAACCTCATCACCGATCTAGAGGAGACCTTCGCGAATCTCCGACGATTCCGTATAAAGCTCAACCCCGACAAGTGCGTCTTCAGGGTCCCCAAGGGAAGCTCCTCGCTTCATTGTCTCCGAGCAGGCATCGAGGCCAATCAGAGAAGATCTCGCGATCGCAAGGATGGGCCGGCTGGCAACCTCAAAGGGATCCAGAGGTCGACCGATGCCTTGCACCTTAAGCCGTTGTCTCGCCTGGCGAGCGAATGCCGCTCTACAGTCGCTTAAGAAACCGACCGCTCACCGACCTGTGAGGCTGTGGAGGCCCTCACCCGCTTGAAGGCCTTCTTGTCCTCACCTCCGGCCCCGTTGCCCTGCACCTGTGAACCATCGCCTCCTCTACATCGCCGCCACTACCCAAGTCGTTAGTGCGGCCCTTGCGTGGAACGAGCGGAAGAAGGCCGTGAGCTCAAGGTACAACGGCCACCTACTTTATCGCTGAAGTACTTTCCGAGTACAAGGCTCAGATCCGCAGTGCAAAAGCCGCTTCACGCAAAGGCTCATCGCCAAAAGAAAGCTTGTCCATTACTTCGACTAACACGCCATCACCGTGGTGACCACGCCACCGCCGCGAGATTGTCCACAACCGCGACGCCCGGAAGGATAGCCAAATGGGCGCCGAGCTCGCGGTCACGCATAACATACGCCCTCGAACGGGCGATCAAGTCACAGTGCCCCGCCGACTTTGTCGCCGAGTGGACCAAGCTCAGCGCCACCGGTGCTCAAGACCCCGAGCATCGGACGATGTATTTCGATGGGTCCTACACCAAGAACGGCGTGGGCGCGGAGTCGCTATCATTTTCCCGCCGGAACCGCTTCAATACGCCATTAGGTTGCTCTTCGACGCGACCAACAATATTGCCGAATACGAGGCTCTTGTCAACGGTCTCGATCGCCGACCTCGGCGCTCGCCGACTTATATCCACGGGACTCCAAGCTTGTCGCCGATCAGTCATGAAGGTCGCAGAGCCCGAGACGCCCGCATGGCCGCATACCGTCAAGAAGCGCGCAGATCAAGAGCGGTTCAAGGGTTTCGAGCTCCACCATAGCTACAGACGCTACAACGGTGAGGCCGACCACCTAGCTAATCTTGCCTCCAGCAGAGGATCAGCCCCACCTGGGATCTTCGTCTGCGACCTTCTGCAGCCTTCCGTTCAGTTGAACTCAGTGGCCGACCGGTCTCTCGACCTACCGGCATACGCCACAATCACGTGGCGGTCAGCGAGGATCGACTGTCGGGCCACGCCGTGCAATAATGAATCCGACCGAGGAAACCTTTCATTAACCGCTCGACGGACGGGTCGCTCGCCGACCCGACCGAGGCCCTAAGGCCGCCGTCAGCGAAATCCTTCGCCCCGGTCCGCCGACCTCTACAAAAGAAGTCCCTCCGGGTCCTCCAGAGGTGCGCTCGCCACCAAGGAAGCACCGCTGCTCGATATCCATGGCGAGTCTCGCGGTCACCATGCCGCTACCGTCCTCGGTAGGAAAGGCCTTTCGACAAGGCTTCATCGCCGATCGCCGTGTCCGACGCCGAGCGATTGCACGCACCGCTGGAAGGATGCCAATTCTTCGCCTCGCAAACGATTCGCCACCAGCCTTGCGACGATCCCCATCACATGGCCGCTTGCGGTGTGGGGACTCGATCCGGTCGGGCTCTTCAAGAAAGCGCCGGGCTTTACTCATCTCTTCGCCGCGTGGACAAGTTCACCAAGTGGATAGAGGCTGCCGGCCGTGAGTGTCACGCCAAGATAAGCGGTCACTTTCTTCCGCGACATCATCTTTCGTTTGGAGTCCCAAACTCTATCATCACCGACAATGGCACGCGTTCACGGGAAGGAGTTCTCGAGTTCTCGCGACGGCTTCAACATCCGCGCCGATTGGGCAGCCGTGGCCCATCCGCTGACTAACGGCCAGTCGAACGCGCAAACGGCATGATTCTCCAAGGACTTAAGCCGCGGATCTTCGGGCCGATCAAGCATTTCATGGCGATGGGTGGCCGAGCTACCCTCCGTCCTCCGAGTCGCGGACCACACCGACTCGGCGACGGGTTTACACCGCTTCATGGTGTTCGGTCTCGGCCGCCCCGCCAACCGACCGAATACGGCGCCCAAGACTACAAGCTCAAGAGGCTCGGGGCTCGCCGCAACAAGACGCTATCGACCACTCGTGAGGCACGCGATGTAGCCATTCTACGATCACCAAGTATCAACAAACTCGCGCGTTACTACGCCGCCAGTTCGAGGATGATCCTTCGCCGGGCGACTGGTCCTCACGCCGGTCCAGATCAAAGAAGGACAAGCACAAGCTCGCCGCTCAGGAAGGCCCCTTCACCATCGCAGAGGTTCTTCGCCCGCACCTTTCGACTCAGTGGACCCGATGGTCAAGGCCCTCCCCAACGCTGGAACATAGAAAAGTTAAGACGCGTTTTATCCCTAAGTCCTTTTCTTTTTCCTTGCGTCGTCTTTTACTTCTCCTCCCGAGCACCTGGTCGTAGTGTGACGCTCGGGGGCTGCCCATGGGCACCCCCGTCCAGACCGCTTCCGGTCGGCGCCTATGCAGGTTAGTGACCCGACCAGTCACAAGGCCCTTCCGAGCGGTAACCCTCTCGACCCGAGTGCTACGGCCTACGCCCCAGCGGCTACGGTTGCAAAGTAGCACTTCGCGGAAGAAGGAAGTACCCAAGCGGAGTGACCTTTGCCTGGTCGGGAACACACCTCTCCCGCGCAAAACTCGGCTAACTCACACGCTCGTGCGGGTCGGTGACCCGACCGGTCACAAGGTCCATCCCGAGCGGTAACCCTCTCGACCGGTGTTACGCCCACGCCCACGGCTATGGTTGCGACTAGCACTTAGCGGAAGAAGGAAGTGCCCGAGCGGAGCGATCTTTGGCCGGTCGGGAACACTCCTATCCCTCACAAGTGTGTGTAACAGCTGTGTGGCCAAAAGTTCCTATCCTATCCGCCTCCCAAACGACTGACCACGCTTATGGCCCGGTGGTCCTTACGCTATGGCCGGTCGAGCACTCACCATGACATAAAAAGGGCAGGAAGCGTATGGGAACTTGCTGAATTTAAAGATTATTTACGAACAACAGCCTTTACAATAAAAAAAGGTGCGAATCTAACTCTATTTATTCTTCTTCGAGGGCACTCATGGGGATATGGTCGACGATCTCCGAGCGTGCGGTTTCTACTTGAGCTCGAACCTTCGATCTCGTTGCCGGTCCGGCTCCCCACGATGCCGCGCCACCACCGCAAGGTCTATACCACATAGTGAGAGACGGATTGACCAGGCGCCGAGGAAGCCCTGGCACGGGGCCGACGGCCGCGCTCTCAACGCGCCCCCAAGACTCGGCCAAGATGGGGCGAGAGCTCGAACCCGCCATTGTTCCAAGGACCAGTCGCAGACGGCCGGGCCGGCCTTGCGAAGGGCCTCGGCCCACGGCCGCTTGGTCCGACGCCGGCTACCTTCAACGCCGTCTGCGCCACGCCCCGAGCCGACCGCTTCGTCGCGAGCCTTTAGGGCATCTTCCGCGCCACGGCGACGTTTAAATTCTTCCGCAGCTCATGGATCACAACATCCCGCATAAGCACGCCTTATGGGTCGCTACGACGCACTAACCAAGGAGTTGAGACACTTACCGTTATGAATCCGCCAAGTTGCCGCCTCTTCCCCGACTCCTCGTATGAGGTCCTCAAGGAAGCCACTCTCCGAGCGGTCTCCCGCTCGTAACGCCTTCGGCGCGTCTTCCGGGCCAGTCCCGCTGCTTTCACGACGGACGCTGCGCTTGCGCTGCCTCTCTCGCGTGGCGGCGGCGCTCTGGCGCTGGCGCCCGCCGTAGGAGCTCGAGCCCGCCACCTCGCCTCGAGGCTTTGCCTCAGCGCGCTTCAAGAGAGCCTTGTGGCTCGCTCCAGCCTCTTGGCGGGCCTCCAACGCTTCTCTCACGATAGTCGAGCCTCGAGCGAGCGACGCAGCAACAGACACCGATCGCTTTCTCCTGGCAGCCCACCCGCCCGTCCGAGCGCTTTAGGAGCTCAACCTTGGCCTCAGAGGGGCCTCGGATGTCAGAAATATAGACACCCCGCCAAGTCGCCGAAAGTCATCGAAGGTACGAAAGGCCGGGCTCGATCAACTTACCATACTAACCGCCGAGTCCCCGCGATCGTGATCCAATACCGCCAGAGGATTAGAGGGCAAGAGCGCACTCTTCCGATCTGGTCCACTCAACCCGGCCCCGAGCGCTTTCGGAGGGCAGCCTCACTCACTCTCCGCCGCCCAAGGTCCTCGACCCACGGGCCGCACCGCAATGACCTTCGGTCACTGCTCGACGGACGCCACCCGACCGACCCCACAGCAAGGGCGAGGAATGGGCCCTCGAGAACTCCCTCGCGGCTGCGCGTCAGGCTTCGACCGACGCCCCTTGAGGCACGGGCCTGACGCCCAACATCGCACCGCTTCGCCCGCCGAAGCTCGCGGTAGCGCCGATGTCGATTCCCCCAGAAGCGACCATCGCGCCACTCGGCATTGCCCTGGCGGAGGCGCGGAGCTCCACGCCGACCTTGGCCTCTGGACGAGGCCCGCATTCTCCGACGCCGAAGCGCGCCGACGTGTTCTGGCCGCCGTCAAGGCCATGATCACCGCAACTCGCTGACACCTCCGCACCGATCGCAACTCGCTCGCCGACGACCCTCCGGCGGTAGGAGCGCGCTGCGCCTCATGAGCCGCCACAGCGCGCCCGAGCCGCGCCACACGCCACACCCGATAAGCGCCGCACACCGCAAGCACTTAGAAGCGTTCGGGCAACTTTGTCAGAATAATGTTCAAAACGAGCAAAAGGAATACTTATCGAGCCGATCGGGCGCGTGGGCAGCGCGCCTCTTCGCCGTCCCTCCGAGGGGCGATCCGCCGCCTCTTCCCCGGCCGCCCCACGAGGGGCGCCACCGAGGTGACGACGACGGCGATCGCTGCGGTCACCTCCGCCTGGGCTCCCGGCCACGGTGCCTATGCGACGCCCTCTCGCCGGCCCCCAATCGGGCCATTTCCGGCCGACGGTCGAAAAGAACCCGTGGTATGGCAACCGGGCCTCGCCATCGTCGGTGGAGGATGCCTCGCAGCGGTGGTCTCGACACGCTCACCACGTGCGGCCCTAGCCGCACGCTCCTTCTTCTTTTTCTTCCTCTCCTCTTCCTTCCGCTTCTTGCGGGAGGAGTCAAGCTACGCGGCCTCCGCACGGGCCGCAGCCTTCGATGTCTTCTCCCCCAGGAGCTACACCCGGGAGACCATTCCCAAGAGCCCCTAGAAAAATGCGGGAACACCAGTCAGACTGGGCGCCAAAGGCAAAGGGGAAAAAGAGGCGAAGAAAAGACCGCCCGACCTACCAGATTCGGGGGATGGGCCGATGAGAATGGCTCCGGGTGGCCGCCATAGCCTCGCAGAGCTGGCCCACCCTTTACGGCGGCCACCTGTGCTTCAACTTCCACACGGGCGAGCTCGGGCTCCGCCATCTCATATCATCCGACGCCTCATATCAAACAGGGGCGCGCTCAGGCGTGAGGGGTTGCACGCAGATCCCCATAAAGGCACGCACGACGGCGCCCCGGTGAGCCCTCGCGCCCTTAGAACCCCGACCGCCAACGATCGTGGCCACCTTCTTCTTCTCCTTCTTATCGACACCCCAGGTCCATTCTTCCCCGCCACAGGAAGCTGGCCGGTGAGTGGCAGGGCGCTGTCTCCGACATTCCGAACGTAAAACCACTCGGAACGCCATCCCTTGTTCGACAACGGCAGCTTGATGTCGAGGTACTCCGAGCCCGACCGCCCGGCCGGAGGGCCAGCTACCGAGGGGCGCCAGAGCATCCACCGCCCGACCTTCCGAGCCTTGCTTGGAAAAATACTCCACAAAGACCCAAGGCGGCTCGATCCCCAAGAAGGCCTCGCAAAGCGTCATGAAGATGGCGATGTGGAGGACCCCGTTGGGGTTGAGATGGTGCACCTCTGCCTTGTAATGAAAAAGCAGCCCTCGAACGAACGGGTGTAGCGGCAGGCCGAAGCCGCGCTCGAAGAACGAGGCTGGCACCACGATCTCGCCGCCCCGTGCCAAGGGGCGGGCCCTGGCCGGCACCCTCCAGTGGGAGAGATCCTACGCGAGGAGGAAACCTTTCTTCACCAAGCCAAGCGCGCGGCTGGCCTAGGCAGAGCACTCCGGCCATGACATCCTCGCAAGAAGGCGGCGGAAAGGTGAGAAAGGGAGAAGGCTTTCTTTTGTTTTTTCTTGTCTTAGGCGAAGGGCTGGAAGATGAGGAAAGCAAAAGCGTGTAACTACCCAAGAGTGTCCCAGCGGCGAATTTATAGAAGACGAGCGGGCGCCGACCGAACAAGCACCTCCTCGAGCGAAGAGTCACAGACACTCGATCGCCGCTACGGGCACTTGGTAACTCGGTTTCCAATTCCCTCTCGCTTAATCCTCGATAAGCCAAGAGCCAGAAGACACCGCCTCAAAGACGAGTCCCGAGACCTTTCGCCTCCGCCTTTAGGCTCGGGACAGCTTGTTCTGGGCAGGCGAGAGGCTCCGGGCCGCCGCGGCCCCAAATGGCAAGAGCTCAATGGCTCGCGCTTAGGGGCTCAAATAAAAGTCAGGTTATAAAGGCCTATCCCACCGATGGACGTAAGGCCACCCCAAATAAAATCGAGCAAAGGATCGGCACGAGGCGAGTCCCCGCGATCCCCGCTGGTCGGCCGACGACCCAATCGCCTCGCCGTGTCCGAGACCATACTTCACACTCTCCCGGAGCTCATCGATGGGTGATAGCCACCTGTGCTCTGGTCGGCGACGACCTGTGGTCCGATACGGATCGAGTAAAGAAAGGTTTCTATGGATCGCCCACGGCAGGCCAGACACCTAACTCCGGATCGCCCGCTCGGCGGGTCCCCTTGGGGGACCTCCCAGGACCCACTCGGACTACCTGTTATTAGCTCCACGAGCACGGGGTTCGAACCAACGCGGGTAAACGCGCGTCGCTCACCCCCTCCAGGTCCCACACCTGCGGATAGGGCACACGTGTGGGATAGATGGTGGCCACTTCTCTCGCAGCAACCCTCGCTAGACGAGGACTCGGGATGGATGCCCCGCGTCCAGCTACGACGTAAAACGAGCCGCATCCAGCTACAACGTAAAACGAGACGTCCAGCTACGACGTAAAACGAGCCGCGTCCAGCTACGACGTAAAACGAGCCGAGTCCAGCTACGATGTAAAATGAGCCACGTCCCGCTACGACGTAAAACGAGCCACGTCCAGCTACGACATTAAAAGAGCACTCGGACTCCCGAACCTCACGAAGAGGCATCCGGTCGTCCCTGCCGACCAAGGCACAGTCTAGCTACGACGTTAAACGAGCACTTGACACCAACCTCACGAAGAAGCATCCGGCCGTCCTCGCCGACCAAGGCACGCCTAGCTACGACGTTAAACGAGCACTTTGACACCGAACTTCACGAAGAGGCATCCGGCCGCCCCCGCCACCAAGGCGCAGCCTAGCTACGACGCAACGAGCACTCCGACACCAACCTCACGAAGAGGCATCCGGCCGTCCCCGCCGACCAAGGCACACCCACCACGACGTAAAACGAGCACTCGGACACCAACCTCACGAAGAGGCATCCGGCCGTCCCTCGCCACCAAGGCACAGCCTAGCTACGACGTTAAACGAGCACTCTGGACACCGAACCCTACGAAGGAGCATCCGTCGCCCCATTACGAATCCGACATTTGCACCGAAAAGAAATGATCACCTATCGACACGATTCTTGAAGGCCAAGTTGGAAAATAATCAAAACGAGCTCATTGCAAAGACAAGGGAAAAGGAGATTTCATTATAGGCCAATGTGCTCAAACTTTACACCATGTTACATAAGGCCCAAACAGATTCAAAACTACGCAAGGCTACAAGATACGATGGAGCGCCGCACCAAGTATCATATCTTGAGCATCGATGTCGCTTAGTACCGCCGCTACCGACGGCTACAAATTCCGGGTTCATCTGGCGCGCCTTCGCCAGACCGACAATGACTGCAGGTTCCCACCAAGCATCAGATCGACGGCTACTCCGCGCGCACTCCGCGCCATCGCTTCCGTGAGGGCCGCCCTCACTTCAAGAGCCGGGACGACCCTCCAAGCGCACACAACGGCAGCGGCGTCGCGGGCCACGGCCTCCTCTTCCTCCGTGAGCTCGCCATCGCCGATCATACTCACCAGCAGTCCGCCAGAGGATCTTCTTCCTCCACCTCGCCGCCGCCACCAAAGTTAAAGATCGCGATGCCTCAAGCCATTTCGAGGATTGCAAAAGAGGACTTTGGTTTGGGACGATCACTCAAATAAGCGGCAATACTTTATATACCTGCACGAAGGAAGATCGAACGCCTCCAAAGATAAATGCAAACGCCGGAAAACGGCGCCCTTCACCAAAACCCGAGGTAGTCAAGAAGACGAGCGGGCAAGGTGAACAAGCCATGCGCAACGCCGCAACGGCTAATCACAAAGCCCCGACGGCTCAATGCCCTCACCAAGTCCTGTGGCAGCCGCCGAACGCGCCGGATACACTCGCGTAACCTGCTGACCTAGTCACCGACCGCCCAAACGGGCCCGACCGCCGCCCATAGTCAATTTCAACCCCAACCGACCCGCCAACTCGCCGAGGTTCGGGTTACTGATTTAATACTCATACTAGGGGTACCTAACGGCCCCGGTAACGAGCAGCCGCTCAAGTATAACTCGAGCCTAGCAGCCGCCTCCAGCCCGCTATCGACTAAAAGCGCTTACAGGACGCGCAAGCAGACGCCATTCCCGACCAACCGATAAGCATCCTCGACTGCCAGGCTCCCGACCTCCACAAGAGGTCGGATCCCCGACCGATCAAACCAAGGCAACCTTCACCAATGACCGCTGTCGGCCTTCACCGACCTGGCAGCCCACGCGCCCCACGGACGGATCAATCGGCGACTATACGAGCAGTGGCCCTTCCCAAGATGGTTTAATGGCACAAGTCAAGCTTCTAGTCCCATCGCCACCACGACGACACGAAAAACACGCTCCCTCCCGAGGCAGCACTAACGTTATACGCAGCAACATCAAGACTGCCAGCTCACAAAAGGCGTGTACGCCATTTCCCAACAAAGGAGAATCGCTCCGCCAACAAGACTACCGACCCAGCGTGGGCAAGACGAAGGGTGACCAATGACAGACGAAGGACCAAGCTCTTAGATAGGTCACCTCGCCCTTCCCTAACTCTCGAGGTAACCCGCCTTCTTCAGATAAAAGAAGGCAGGAACCCCAAAGAGGGGGGAGAGACGGACGAGCAACGAGTTTTTCTTGCGTTGAGGCTCTTAGATCGCTCTTGTAAACACTGTGTAACCATCCGCCCTAAAGACAATACCATACCATCACACGAACTGGAGTAGGGACATTCAGCCCGAACCAGTATACATCTTGGGCTTTCGAGTCTAACCATTCAGGGAGTGGGAACGTGCGGCCCCTTAGACTTACAAATTTACTTGCCGGTGCTCGAAAGGCCGACACTTTTATTTCAAACTTTGAATAGCTAAATCTTTTGCATTCGAGCTCCGATTGAGGTGATTCCAATTTCTAAAAAATTTTAAAATCAAGCTCTATTTAATGGTGAATTTTAGTTAATTCTTAGAGTTGATCTTGCCCTCTATTTTTGGAATTTATTATTTTCTCTTTCGTTACGCATAGACGTCGAGTTGCCTAGTGAGTTTGTGGTTGAGCCAGTGCCCGAGCAAGATCCAGAGCAACTGTAAGATCCTGTCGCCGTTATGGCACCTCTCTGTCGCCATTTCAATTGGCGATAGAGAGGCCCATATAAGCAGTGAGCAGCTGCTCTATCGTCATTTCACGCTCGAGCCAGAGCCAGAAATCAGAGGAGAAGGGAGCGAAGGGAGAAGAGAGGGAAGAAGAGGAGGAGGAGGAAGGGGGAAGAAGAGAGGGAGGAGGAAGGGGTAAGAAGAGGAGGAAGGGGGGAAAAGGGGAGGAAAAATCTTTGTTTGGTAGGTAATATTTTTTTGTGTTTGTATTTAAATTTTAAATGTACAATGTAGTGACCAAATTAAATAGAGTAATAATAGTTGTTTGATTAGATGACCTAGGGACCAATTTAATTAGACGTGTAGAATAATAATAGTTTTTTCACTAGATGACTTAGGTAACAATTTAATTAGATTTGTTAGCAAATAGTTCTATGCAATATCAGTAGGTTTTTAGATGCTCGAACTTTCGATCTAGTAATTAGGTGTGTACGTAATTGGTCTTGCAATGTAGCGTTAAATTGTGCACGTGTTAAGAATTTGATGAAATACTTGACAGGTATGGATGAACGAGTGAAATTTAAAATATACTACGGAGAAGGGGTTCCACACATAGGTGTTGAAGGGGTAGATCTAAGTCATTTCGCAAGTGTCAAGGCTAGCCTATCACGTGCAGGGGAGCGTTCATGGGGCACAGTTATGAGATGGCTGTACCACATATTCTCTTTGGACTGTGAATTACATGATCTGAAGTTGCATGGAGTAGGTGGCCGAAGAATGGATTGCACGTACTGGGAGTTAATGGAACTGAAGGGGCCGAAGTCTTGGAGTTCGTATGTAAGAATTGCAATTGAGAAAGGATGGCCATTAGTTTTATTGCCACAAGCATTTGAGAAAGCCAATACCGGCCATGCGATGCAGCAGAAGGTTGTTGGTGAAGACCAGAGGAAGTTGGGGAGAGCAGCAGAAGTAGAGAAGGCTTAATAAGGCAAAATGTAGGTTCGGGGTAGCACAGAGTGCAAGGTGACGGAGTTGATGTTGCAATGGGGGAGTTTCAGGAGGCAATGGGTGTAGCAGACGAGGGAGAAAACATTGAATCGGTGGTGCAAGCGATGGACATAGAGAGCCAGAACTACGAGGCTTTAAGTAATGACGAAGACGATGAAGAGCCATTCCCTGTGGAGTGGGACGAGTGTGAGTTCGACAGGCTGGTGGTCAACGATGGCGAACATGATGAGACCATGCCGGCCCAGCAAGCTATGCTTCTACCTCAAGCCAAGACAAGGGCACAACAACTTCTGACGCTCCAAGCCAGCCCGAGTTCAAGTCCAATTCGTTCATGAGTCCAGTTCGGTCCCCAGGAGCAATCCAACATAAAACGATCTTATCTGGATCATACGAAGTCTGATTGAGGAGTTATTGGACTCTACGGACAAGCCCACGATGAGAGCTTTCCAATGGAAGTAGTTTCATGTCCAAACTCCTTCTGGATTGATGGAAATTGTCAAATCAATATGACGAATAGAATCTGTCAGGTGCTACGCCACCTCCACTTAGGCCCAAAGGCCTTGTACGACCTAGGGTTGCACGACCATCCCCTTGGCCGCCTCTCTTGCCCTCTTCCTCATATATATTCAGTAGCTGTCGCTAGAATAGATGGGTTTTGCTTAGATTACAACTAGACACTTTGTCAGTTTTTCTCCGTTCATCGGTTTGTGGAACCCCAACTCGTGTGCTTAATATTATTCACAGTTTCAGATTGCATCCTCTACTTTCTTGCTCGTGTTCTCGATTCGCATGCAGGGATAAGCCTTCTTGGCGAGGTCAACCGTGTTTGTGCGTGGTTGATAACCAAAGGAGCTGTGGTGTAGCGATTGCAGGGTTCGAAATCCATTCTGATTGGAAGCCGGATCGACAATGTCGAGTTCTCCACCAATCGACTTACTACTACCTATCTAAGATCGGCCACCGTTCCCATCAAGTGGTGTCAGAGCCTCTATTGCCCGATAGGTAATTCTTGTATCCCCACTTTTGTTTTGTCATCGTCCTAGAGTCCAGAAAAATTGCACCATAAAAAGTTCATCATCTATTCCGCTATCCTATAACCCCTTGTGCCTTAGCAATTTTCGTTTCAGTTTCGCTTTGTTGAATTTGTGTCCATCTTCATTGTCTTATTGTTGGTTTGAGGTCGTGATCCTATTTTCTAGTTGTCTCTTTCCGTTGCCCTAGTTCTTATTTGCACCGTTAGTCATCCCAGCACCGTTTCGCATCACAACCCTAGAACCGAACTGAGTCCCTCTCGGTTGGTCTATGCCGCTGCTCAACAATATATATCCCACTTCGTAAGCCCTAGATAGATCACGAGCCGCCTTGTGTCAATTTCCCTACACCGCTAGCCACCCTTTTTCACCCGCCATCCTATTGCTATTTAAGTCCTAACCGGAAGGAAGAAGTGAAGTCGCACGCAATTCTAGATTGTGCAGTGTTTAGTAAAACAGCCATAACTTTTGCATACAAACTCCTATTGGGGCGTACTTTCTTTTGTTTCTAAGAGGACGCTGATGCACATCTAAAAAATCCACAGGTTGTGGAATATAGGTTCCAGGGGGTCCTCAGGACGGGACCAAGATGAAGGCCCAGAGGATACTATCCACGTCAGGCTTCGTAACTGTACGGAAAGGGATATACCGTAAAGGAAAGTTGAATTTGTGTTTAGATATGAAAGATACAGTTGTAATCCGAGTCGTTAGAAGGATAGATAAAGATGTAAACTCTGTCCTGTAACCGAGTAGAATCTTGTAAACCGATCGGAATCTCTTAATCGATTGGGACTCTATAAGCCGCTCCACCCTCACTATATAAGGGGGAAGGCAGGCCACAACAAGGGCCAATCATCCGAGCATAGAGCAATTGAGTCATACAACCATCCTAGCCCAGAGCACATAGCGCTTTGAGCAATCTTAGATCCAAGAGATCTGCATAATCCCAGCACACAGGATTAGGGTATAATCTCCTCCGCGAGAGCCTGAACCTGTCTAAACCCCTTGTCTTGTGTGACCTTCGAGTTTGAGATCGAGCGCCTACCCCATAATTTCATTGCCGACTACAAAAGTCGACAGTTGGCGCGCCAGGTAGGGGAAGCGCTTCAATCTTTTCCTACAGACTCGATGGCATCAACCGGCGGATTCATCGTCACCTTCATCTCCGGCCAGGCTTTTCGCTTCGGAAGCCTGGATTTCGTCGCTAATATGCATGGAGAGCTTGTCAGCCTGGATAAAAACCAGATCCAATCTGGCGGAATCCAGGGCGAACCACCTCAGGTACATTACTCTGACTTACCTGGAAAACCAATCGGCTCCATTAGGAGCGGCTGCGATTTTCGCGGCATCTTCTCAATTGAAGGGCAGAAGACCGATCTCCATCAAGAAGATCGACGCCGTGGAAGAAGATCGCCGGTAAGGGTAAGGAGGTCCAAACGCGTCTCTCCGATCTTTGGGTCGCAATGTCCGGAGGACATCCCGCAATCGGTTGGGAGATCACCGCCTTTCCGCACGCCGATGCAAAACGCCGCCGCTCAAGACGCCTCGACGCTACGGACCGATGATTGCATCGGATACCCAAAGAAGACCGATTGTGGCTCACATCAAGGCCATGGTGACGGGCGGCAGCTATCCAAAGAAATCGAGAAGCCGGTGGGCGGCGCATCGCGCTCCCACGCGCCACTGTGTCGCCAGCAGCCGGATCGCAACCGCCGAAGCGCGATACGATCGGCGCCACGCACCGCCATCGAGACGCCGACAGATCTCTGATCGGTGACCTTCGCCAGACATCACGGCCAGCGACGAACGAACGAGGAAGAAAGACACGGACGCCGCGACGACTACGAGCGTTTCGGCATCAGCGACGATCGGCGGAACGACCGAAGGTATGATGACCGCGGCGATCGCAGAGTTCATCGTCGTCGGGGTGGGAGGAACGCCGAGTCAATGACTCGACGCGCCGAACCTCACCCCGACATATTGACGGTCATCACCGAGCTAGAAGATCGCCACGCCAGAGTCCCCCCAGCAAGATGAAAGACCTATCGTTGGGATCCGAGCGTTCACTCCCCGGCTGCGCTGAGTGGTTTGGCCCGAGGGGTTCAACCCCAAGGGCATTGTAAAGTTCGACGGGGAACGAGACCCAGAAGCTTGGTTGCAGGTCTACGCCCTGGCAGTCAAGGTCGGAGGAGAAAATCAGACCGTCATGGCGAACTATTTGCCGATCAATCTCAGCCCCTCGACACAAGCATGGCTCACGGGCCTCCCTACCGACTCGGTAGACTTCGGGAGTGACCTGTGCGAGCAATTCATCGCCAACTTTCAGGGAACCTATGAGAGGCCCGGTACTCCGTGGGACCTGTATCAACTGCACCAGAAGAAGGATGAAACACTGAGAGACTTCATCCGGCGCTTCATGCGTAAGAAGAACACCGCCGAGACGGTCGAGGCGCTGGTGGTGGCGGCCTTCCGTAAAGGGGTAAGCGATCCGATCTTATTAAAAATGTCCAGAAGCCCCGACCACCGTAAAGAAATGTTTGCGTTAGCCGATCGCTACGCCATCGCTTCGTATGCTCGCCGAGCGACAAGAAGATCATCCCCACGTAAGAGCAAGGGCGATAAGCCCGAGTCCTCTAAACACAAGGATAGGAAGCGCAGGGCGAGGAGCTGGTCATGAGCCGAGCATAACCGCCCCGAGCCACTCAAGAGAGGCACCGACTACAAAGACCGCCATGGAAGCGATCTGTCCTTTCCACCTAAGGGAAAGCACGCCGCCAAGGACCGCTTCACTCAAGCATTTTGCGCTGCAAAGTCAACTAAGAACCAGCCTCACCCAAGGGCGGTTGCTCAAAGAAAGAAGAAGGAACTCCTGATGAAGAAGATTTCGAGCCCGAGCAGAACCAATTACATCAACGGGGCTCAATCGATACGAGTCCAAGCGCAAGCAAAACTTGCCGCCGAGATCAATGCATGGAACCGCGACCCTCAATATCTAAATGGTCCGAGGTCCCGATCACCTTTGATCGAAGAGATCACCCCACCGGTCCCACATCCGGTAAGTTTCTCTCGTGACTTGACCCTGCCAGCGCAGCTGCGGAAGCTCAAGAGTGTTCGACGACGCGGAAGGGCTCAACGTCCCGCTCGCGTAACTTTCGACGACATGAGCATCCCCGCTCGAGTCAAGCCAAGCACCCACCTTTCCACGGAGTAATCCCCGGGCGCCTCGTTCTATCTCGGGCAGATTTCATTACCCGTTACGTTCGGTACCAAGGATAACTTCTGGACCGAATATATCAACTTCGAGGTAGCCAATTTCGAGACGACATATCATGCCATCTTGGGAAGGCTTGGATTAGCCAGATTCATGGCCATACCTCATTACACTTACTCAGTATTGAAGATGCCGGGACCCAAAGGAGTCATCGCTCTCTGGGGTGACATCAAGCAATCCTCGCAATGCGACCGAGAGAATCATGAACTTGCCGAATTGCAGGAAGCAGGTACCCAGGCGAAAAACATCCAGGCTGAGGCTACCACGCTCCAAGACGAAGGAGAAGTACCGTCAAAAAAGCAGGCCACCTCGGGAATTAAGCCTGGTGAAGGAACCAAAAGGATCATTCTTGACCCGTTTGACACGTCTAAAACAACCGTGATCGGGGCAGGGCTCGAGGACAAATTGGAAAGTGCGCTCATCACCTTCCTCCAAGCTAACAAGGACATTTTCGCCTGGAAACCATCAGATATGCCAGGTGTACCAAGGGAGGTGATCGAGCACTCTCTCCATGTTGATGAGAAGTCAAAACCCATCAAACAAAGGCTTTGGCGGTTCGCTTCGGATCGTCGGAACGCCATAAAATCGGAAATCACGAAACTCGTAGCCGCAGGTTTCATCAAAGAAGTGTATCATCCTGATTGGTTAGCAAATCCTGTATTAGTTCAAAAGAAGAATAAAACTTGGCGCATGTGCGTTGATTATACTGATCTCAACAAGGCGTGTCCGGCGATCCTTTGGCCGCACCGAATCGATCAGTGGTTGACTCGACCGCTGGTTGTGAAATTTTGAGTTTTTTGACGATATTCGGCTATCACCGATTCGCCTAAAGGAAGAAGATCATATCAAGACCTCGTTCATCACGCCCTTTGGAGCTTACTGTTACACCACGATGGTGTTCGGGCTAAAGAACGCTGGCGCGACTTATCAACGTGCGATACAACAGTGTTTTCATGCCCAGCTCGGGCGTAACGTGGAGGCGTATGTGGATGACGTTGTCATAAAAACTCGGGAAAGGAAAGATCTTATCATCGACCTAGCCGAGACTTTCGAAAGTTTAAGGGCTTTCAACATGAAGCTGAATCCTGAGAAGTGTGTTTTCGGAGTATCTTCGGGAAAACTGCTAGGATTTATCGTGTCACAACGAGGCATTGAAGCCAACCCGGAGAAAGTCAAGGCCATATCAAATATGGAACCGCCAACTAGCCAAAAAGACGTCCAGAAGCTTACAGGGTGTATGGCTGCTCTAAGCAGGTTCATCTCCCGACTGGGTATGCGAGGTATGCCTTTCTTCAAACTACTCAAAAAGCAAGATAAGTTCCAGTGGACGTCGGAAGCGCAACAAGCATTTGAAGATCTGAAGACCTTCCTGACGACACCTCCCGTGTTAGTATCGCCAATGCCAGAAGAACCCCTATTACTTTATATCGCGGCAACGACACATGTAGTTAGCGCCGCAATCATCGAGAGAGGAGGAAACGGCCAGTGCATAGAGTCCAAAGACCCGTATACTTCGTCGCTGAAGTCCTAAGTGAGTCCAAGGTACAGATCCACAAGTGCGTAGCTACTATATGCCAGACTCCTTACATCTCGCAAGCTTAAGCACTACTTCCAAGAGCATGTAATTTCGTAGTCACCTCCTTCCCGATCGGAGACATACTTCACAACCGTGAGGCCATCGAGAATTGCCAAATGGGCGCTTGAACTCGGGCCTTTGACATTCAATTCAAACCCCAGACGGCCATCAAATCCCAAGCACTCGCCGACTTTACTACCGAGTGGACTAATTGCAGACACCGCGACATTACTAAAGATCTCGAGTATTGGACGATGTACTTTGATGGTTCCCTCATGCTCAGCGGCGCGGGGGCTGGTATAGTACTCATATCACCAAGTGGAGAAAGATTGAGGTACGTCCTCCAGATATTTTTTCCCGCATCCGACAACACCGCCGAGTATGAGGCACTCATTCACGGACTCCGTATCGCCATATCTCTCGGCATTCGACGACTGGCGGTTCGCGGAGATTCAATGCTCGTGGTTCTACTATTCCAACCTCGATGCGTCCCTACCTCCCTTCGCCGGGCTCCGGCCCAAAGCTTCTCTTTCTTGGATATCCACCCCCAACTCCGCCGACATGGACCAGGTGAACGATCTCCTGGGGCTGATCGGGAAGTTGAAGGAGAACGGTCTCACCGGGGTGGGCCTGGCCCTTCATTGCGTTGCTCGTCGGACCCAGCCGTTGAAGGAAAGGGTTCATCTGGGGTTCGCCTATGAAGGCAAAGATGACCCGACACGTGAGCGGCCAGATGAATTGAAGAAGGAGGAAATCTATGCTCGGGTTGTAGAACTCTTCATCCCGAGCGTAGAGGTTTCTTCTGTCAAGTGTCTGAGATCCTTCACCGCTCTGCGGCCTCCTCCTGAGGTAAGTGTGTTTATCCGTGTGATTCTGTTCTACTTATCCTCTGAATATCTTCTTACTCCTGAATTTATTTCCAGGATCGCATTGCGTTCTTCAGTGTTGCTCCTCTTCCGGAGATGCCTTCTCGCGTAGGTTGTTCCCCGAAGCGACGAGCGAGATCCCCTACGGGTGACCCTTCCGCGAAGAAGGTGAAAAAGATACTATCCGGGGCCTCAGTGTCGCCCCGACGCCCAGCGGGCGGCCTTAAAATTCGGGACCCGCCAAAGCACAGGCTTCAGCGCCTTCGGCTTCCCCCCTCGACGATCCAGTGGCAGGTCTGCGTCCTGAGGAAAAGGACTCGGGCTCCCGTGAGGTGCCCCGGGCGCCGACTGGTGGCGCCCCGAGTGGTCCTTCTGGCGGCGGTCCGACTGCCCGAAGGAGGCCGCCAATGAGGATGAAGAAATCTGGCAGGTTTGTTCCCTTGTCAACTCTTTATTTGTGTCTTCTTGCCGGCTTGCTGACAATTTTCGCTCGCAGGGATCCTTCGATCGAAGTTCCTGTCGGTACTCTGTCCATAGCCCCTGCGGGAGTTGAGCTCTCGAAAGCTCACGAACCGTTAGCGGGGCCCGCCGTCGAGGATGCCGAGGTTTCCCCCGGCCCTCCATCACCATCTCCGATTCCTCCTTCGGTGTCGGACCCTGCCGCTCCGGGATCGGCTTCCAACCTGTTCCCCGAGGTCAAAGAGATCGGCCGAGTCCCTCCAGCCCCTGCTCGTCCCCGGCTCATAACGGAGACCGCGTGGATTGATGAGGATGAAGGCTTGAAACTCCTGGACGACCCGGAGGAGGAGGAGAAGGAAAGGAGCGAGTTCTACGCTCATGCCGCGGCTTGTGCACGTGCAGCCCGGGTAAGCATTCTCCCTCAATCTCTATATTCCTGGCTCCATAGCTTGTGGCGTGATTGTCCTTTCTTGTGATAATTGCAGAAAATAGGGGAGCGTTTTGAGCAAAAATCCGAGTACTTCCAGAAAATGCTCCCCGAAATCCGAACGCGCCAGGAGTACTTGGCCGACTTGGGACGATCAAGGCCGAGTATGCGTCGAATCGCGATCCTTCGGTCCGAGGTCCAGGCGTCGCGGGTGGAGCAGGGCGTCTTGCGCCAGGAGAAGCTGGATGTAGTCGGTTCCCTCCGAGGTAACTACTTGTTGGGCTTATGCCGTGTTTTTGTTTTTTGGCGACCCTTTTCATAATCCTCTTGTCTTCTTAACAGCCCGAGATTCCGCATTCGCAAAGCTCCAGGGGCAACTCAAAACTGCGGAGGAATCTAGGGCGAAGTTGGAGAAGCTGAAGGAGGAATTTGAAGGTACAACCGGTGACTTGGCCTTATCGCGCTTTTGTTGCCCTTTCCTGATGCTTTGCTTTTGCAGGCTATAAGCTCAAGACTCGAGCGCAATACGCCGTATTCAGTGAGAAGTTGGAAGCCCTCGAGGCGCCTTGGACCAAGTTCCAGGAGGCTTCTGTTCCACTGCTGAGTTCGCTTCAACCCATGGGTGAGAGGCCACTCAGCAGGGATCAAGTCATCTCCCGACTGGAGGAAGCTCCTGTGGCGCTCAAGAATCTTCTGAAGGAGTCGGTGGCCAATGGCGCTAGCCAAGCTTTGGCGATTACTAAATCCCTCTATCCTCGAGTGGATCTTGAGGCCATTAAAGAAGGCTACGCCCGCAATGTGGATGAAGACCGGGCCGCCGAACTCTGGGAGGAAGTTAGGGACACCACACTATCCATTGTAGAGACTCTGGATCTGTAAACTGAACGTGTAAAAAGTGTTCCCTGTCCCTGTGTTATTTGAACATAAGATGCATATAAATTGGCAACTTATAATTTTTGGTTTTAACTGGAAACCTTATCCGATTGACTCAGCCCCCAGGTTCTGGGACATGGTCTGGGACGCATGTCCCTGAGCCTTATCATAGGAGCGAAGCACTCGTGTCTATATTCGCAAGGGAATTTTATATGTGAGCAATCGTCAATTCAGACTTTCATTTATAGAAGAAGAAAATGAGATACAGAATCTAAGTGAAAAAATGACGTAGCTGTTCTATATTCCACGTATTGCTGATTGTCGTGCTGTCTTCGCGCTTGAGTCTGTAAGCTTCGAGGCGAACTATTTCATCGATGATGTAAGGACCCTCCCAACTTGGGGAGAGTTTATGTTCGCTTCTTTGATTCCTCCTTAGGACTAGATCTCCTTTGGAGAATGCGCGGCTCTTTACGTTGCGCCCATGATAACGACGTAAGCCTTGGAGGTATTTCGCCGACCGAATTGTTGCGATATCCCTGGCTTCTTCCAGTTTGTCAAGGTCTTCTAGCCGGCTGTCTTCTGAAGCGATCTCTTCATAACTCCGAACCTGCGGGGATCCGAATTCTAACTCGGTTGGTAAGACCGCTTCTGTGCCATATACCAGAAAGAAAGGTGATCGCCGGTTGCTCATTGGGTGGTTCAGTAGCCCCAGTCATCAAGGCGCTTCTTTCACCCACCGAGTAGCGTATGGTTGGAGTCGATCGAAAATTCTTGCTTTTATGCCTTGGAGCACCATGCCATTAGCTCGCTCGACCTGTCCGTTACTTCGGGGGTGCGCGACTGACGCGAAGCAAATTTTTATGCCAAGCTCTTCGCACCAATCTTGAAATACTTCGCCTCTAAACTGGGTGCCATTGTCCGTGATGATTCGGTTGGGTACGCCAAATCTAACCACGATCTCGTGAAAGAATTCTCTGGCCTTTGCCGCCGTAATGGTGGTGACTGGTTTGGCCTCAATCCATTTGGTGAATTTATCAATAGCAACGAAGAGATGAGTATAGCCTCCTTGGGCCTTCTTCAAAGGTCCCACCATGTCGAGCCCCCAGACCGCAAATGGCCATGTAATCGGGATAGTCTGTAATTCCTGTGCTGGCTTGTTCATTTGACGTGCAAAAAACTGACATCCTTCGCATGTCCGGACGATGTCCTCCGCATCTGTGACGGCAGTCAGCCAAAAGAATCCTTGGCGATAGGCCTTTCCGACCAAGGTCGATGACGCCGCATGGTTTCCACAAATTCCCGAGTGGATTTCTTTGAGCAGGTCTCTTCCTTTTTGTTTCGATATGCATCGTCGCAGTATGCCAGAGGAGCTTTTACGATAAAGCTCATTTCTAACGACTGCATAACTCTTGCTTCGGCGCATGATCCGCTCGGCTTGGATGCGATCCTCGGGTAGCTTGTCTTCTGTTAGGTAGTTCAGGTATGGAGCTGTCCAATCTGGGGTAATAATCAAGACCTCTGCCTCTTTCCCTTTTTCTACTGGACTGTCTGCTTTTGGCCGAGCGCTAATCGTGGGTTTATGAATTTCTTCTACGAATATTCCCACAGGTACCTTGGACCGGCATGATCCCATCTTCGCCAATTCGTCGGCTGCTTCGTTGTCCTGTCGAAGCACGTGAACGAGCTCAAGTCCATCGAAGTTGCCTTCTAGCTTGCGCACTTCTTGGCAATATGCTGCCATGTTGTCCTCGATGCAAGACCATTCCTTCTGCATTTGATTGACCACGAGCATTGAATCTCCGCGAACCGCCAGTCGTCGAATGCCGAGAGATATGGCGATACGGAGTCCGTGAATGAGTGCCTCATATTCGACGGCGTTGTTGGATGCGGGAAAAAATATTTGGAGGACGTACCTCAATCTTTCTCCGCTTGGTGATATGAGTACTATACCAGCCCCCGCGCCGTTGAGCATGAGGGAACCATCGAAGTACATCGTCCAATACTCGAGATCTTTAGTAATCGCTGGGTGCTGTAATTCCATCCACTCGGCCGTAAAGTCAGCGAGTGCTTGGGATTTGATGGCCGTGCGGGGTTTGAATTGAATGTCAAAGGCCCCGAGTTCAACTGCTCATTGGGCAATTCTCCCAGTGGCCTCCTGGTTGTGAAGTATGTCTCCGATCGGGAAGGAGATGACTACCGAAATGACATGCTCTTGGAAGTAGTGCTTAAGTTTGCGAGATGTAAGAAGTACGGCATATAGTAGCTTCTGCACTTGTGGATACCGTACCTTGGACTCACTTAGGACTTCACTGACGAAGTATACCGAGTGCTGGACTTTGTGCACCTGAGCCGTTTCCTCCCTCTCTACGATGATTGCAGCGCTGACTACATGTGCCGTTGCCGCGATATAAAGTAATAGGGGTTCTTCTGGCATTGGCGATACTAACACGGGAGGTGTCGTCAGGAAGGTCTTCAGATCTTCAAATGCTTGTTGCGCTTCCGATGTCCACTGGAACTTATCTTGCTTCTTGAGTAGTTTGAAGAAAGGCATACCTCGCATACCCAGTTGGGAGATGAACCTGCTTAGAGCAGCCATACACCCTGTAAGCTTCTGGACATCTTTTTGGCTAGTTGGCGGTTCCATATTTGATATGGCCTTGACTTTCTCCGGGTTAGCTTCAATGCCTCGTTGTGACACGATAAATCCGAGCAGTTTTCCCGAAGATACTTCGAAAACACACTTCTCGAGATTGACTTCATGTTGAAAGCCCTTAAACTTTCGAAAGTCTCGGCTAGGTCGATGATAAGATCTTTCCTTTCCCGAGTTTTTACGACAACGTCATCTACATACGCCTCCACGTTGCGCCCGAGCTGGGCGTGAAAACACCATTGCATCGCACGTTGATAAGTTGCGCCAGCATTCTTTAGCTCGAACGCCATCGTGGTGTAACAGTAGGCTCCGAAGGCGTGATGAACGAGGTCTTGATATGATCTTCTTCCTTTAGGCGAATCTGGTGATAGCCCGAATATGCGTCAAGAAAACTCAAAATTTCACAACCCGCGGTCGAGTCAACCACCTGATCGATTCGGTGCAGCCCAAAGGGATCCTTCTGGCACGCCTTATTGAGATCAGTATAATCAACGCACATGCGCCAAGTTTTATTCTTCTTTTGAACTAATACAGGGTTTGCTAACCAATCAGGATGATATACTTCCTTGATGAAACCTGCGGCTAGGAGTTTCGTGATTTCCTGTTTTATGGCGTTCCGACGATCCGGAGCGAACCGCCAAAGCCTTTGTTTGATGGGTTTTGACGTTTCATCAACATGGAGAGAGTGCTCGATCACCTCCCTTGGTACACCTGGCATATCTGATGGTTTTCAGGTGAAAATGTCCTTGTTAGCTTGGAGGAAGGTGACGAGCGCGCTTTCCTATTTGTCCTCGAGCCCTGTCCCGATCACGGTTGTTTTAGACGAGTCAGACGGGTCAAGAATGATCCTTTTGGTTCCTTCTCCAGGCTTAATCCCCGAGGTGGCCTGCTTTTTTACAGTACTTCTCCTTCGTCTTGGAGCGTGGCAACCTCGGCCTGGATGTTTTTCGCCTGGGTACCTGCTTCTTGCAATTCAGCAAGTTCATGATTTTCTCGGTCGCATTGCGAGGATTGCTTGATGTCACCCCGGAGCGCGATGACTCCTTTGGGTCCCGGCATCTTCAATACTGAGTAGGTGTAATGAGGTATGGCCATAAATCCGGCTAATCCAGGCCTTCCCAAGATGGCATGATACGCCGTCTCGAAATTGGCTACCTCGAAGTTGATATATTCGGTCCGGAAGTTATCCTTGGTACCGAATGTGATGGGTAATGAAATATGCCCGAGGGGTAACGAGGACGCCCCGGGGATTACTTCGTGGAAAGGCTGGGTGCTTGGCTTCAGCTTCGAACGGGGGATGCTCATGTCGTCGAAAGTTACGCGAGCAGACGTTGAGCCCACTTCCGCCGCTGATCGTAACCTCTTGAGCTTCACGCTGCGCACAACCGGGTCAAGTACGAGAGGAAACTTTCCCGGATGTGGGACTCGGCTGGGGTGATCTCTACGGTCAAAGGTGATCGGGACCTCAAACCATTTTAGATATTGAGGAGTCACCGGTTCCACTGCGTTAATCTCCCGAGCGGTAAGTTTTGCTTCCGCTGACTCAGATCGATTGAGCCCCGTAGATGTAGTTCGCCTCGCTCGGGCTCTCGGAAATCTTCTTCATCAGGAGTTCTTCTTCTTTCTTCGGAGCAACTTCGCCTTGGTGAGGCCGTTGCCGTTGACTTTCGCGCAAAACGCCTCAGAGTGAAGCAGTCCTTGGCGGCGTGCTTTCCTTTAGGGTGGAAAGGACAGATCGCTTCCATGACGGTGCTGTAGTCGGGTGCCTCTCTCCAAGTGGCTCGGGGCGCACGCTCGCTACCGCGCGACTCCTCGCCTTGCGCTTCCTATCCTTGTGTTTAGAGGACTCGGGCTTTTCGCCTTGCTCTTCGTGGGGATGATCTTCTTGTCGCTCGGCAGAGCATCCGCCGCAAAGATAGCGATCGGCTAACGCAAACATTTCTTTTACGAGGTCGAGGGCTTCTGGACATTTTTAATAAGATCGGGATCGCTTACCCCTTTCTGGAAGGCCGCCACCACCACCGCCTCTGACACATCTCTGACGGTGTTCTTCTTCTACATGAAGCGCCGTATGAAGTCTCTCAGCGTTTCATCCTTCTTCCGTGCGGTGATCACAGTCCCACGAGTACCGGCCTCTCATAGGTTCCCCGAAAGTTGGCGATGAATTGTTCGCACAGTCACTCTGTGAGTCTACCGAGTTGGCGGGGAGGCCCGTGAGCCATGCTTGTGTCGAGGAGTGAGATTGGTGCAAATAATTCGCCATGACGCTCGATTTCCTCCTGCGGCCTTGATCGCTGGGCGTGACTCGCAACCAAGCTTCGGCTCGCTCCCATCGAACTTTACAATGCCTTTGGGGTTGAACCCCTCGGGCCAAACCACTCGGCGCAACCGAGGAGTGAACGCTCGGATCCCATCGATAGATCTTTCATCTTGTTGGGGGGGCTCTGGCGTGGCGATCTTCTAGCTCGGTGATGACCGTCAATATGTCGGGGTGAGGTTCGGCGCGGCGAGTCATTGACTCGGCGTTCGTCGTCCCTCCCACCCCGGCGATGATGAACTCTGCGATCGTCGCGGTCATCATACCTTCGGTCGTTCCGCCGATCATAGCTGATGCCGAAATGCTCGTAGTCGTCGCGGCGTCCATGTATTTCTTCCTCGTTCCGTTCTCGTCGCCTGGCCGTGATGTCCTGGCGAAGGTCGCGGTCAAGGATCTGTCGAGCGTCTCCAGCAGGCGGTGCATGGCGCCGACTGTCAACGCTTCGACTGGTTGCAGTCCGACTGCTGGCGACACGAGTGGCCGCATGGGAGCACGAGTGCGCTTCTCCAACCGGTTTCTCCTGATTTTGTTGGATAGCTGCCGCCGTCACCATGGCCTTGATGTGAGCCACAATCGGGGCTGCTGGACTGTCCGATGCAATCATCGGGTCCAACGCGTCGAGGAGCGTCTTCGAAGCGACGACGTTTTGCATTGGTGTGCGGAAGACGGACTGATCTCCCAACTTAGATTGCAGGATGTCCTCCCGAACATTGTGACCCAAAGATCGGAGAGACCGCGTTTGGACCTCCTTACCCTTACGTCGGCGATCTTCTTCCGCGGCGTCACGATCTTCTTGATGGAGATCGGTCTTCTGTGCTTCAATTGAGAAGATGCCGCGAAAATCGCAACCGCTCCTAATGGAGCCGATTGGTTTTCCAGGTAAATCAGAGTAATGTACCTGAGGTGGTTTGCCCCGATTTCGCGATTGATCGATTTTATCCAGCCGACAAGCTCTCCATGCATATTAGCGACGAAATCCAGGCTTCCGAAGCGGAAAGCCTGGCCGGGGATGAAGGTGATGATGAATCCGCGGTTGATGCCATCGAAGTCAGAGGAAAAGATTGAAGCGCTTCCCCTACAGCGCGCTAACCGCCGACTTTGTAGTCGGTAATGAATTTATGGGGTAGGCGCTCGATCTCAAACTCGAAGGTCACACAAGACAAGGAATTATACAAGTTCAGGCCCTCAGCGATGGAGGTAATACCCTAATCCTGTGTGCTGGGATTGTGTGGATCTCTTGGATCAGGTGTTGCTCAAAGCGCTATATGCTCTGGGCGATATGAGGTGTTCTATGCTCTATGGCTCGATTGCTTTATGCTTGGATCATTGGCCCCTGTTGTGGCCTGCCTTCCCCCTTATATAGTGAGGGTGGAGCGGCTTACAGAGTCCTGATCGGTTAAGAGATTCCGATCAGTTACAAGATTCTAGTTGGTTACAGGACAGAGTTTACATCTTTATCTATCCTTATAACGACTCAGATTACAACTGAATCTATCATATTTAAACATAAATCCAACTTTCCTTTAGGGTATATCCCTTTCCGTATGGTTTATGAAGCCTGGCGTGGAGAGCACCCTCTGGGCCTTCATCTTGGGTCTGTTCTGAAGACCCCCGGAACCAATATTCCACACCGCGAAGAAAGGTGCTAATGGGAAGGCCTAGACCGCGCTGGAAGAAGGATCCGAATACCACAATTTCTTCTGAGCGAGGAGTGGAGACGGATTCACCGGCGGCGAAACGGGCGGAGATTAATGTTAGGTCTGGAAGGATCCCTTCCTCCACCATGAACCGAAGTTTCTCCTCCGTCGTCGTTGAGGTCATCCAATCTTGCGGCGAAGGCGGCGAGGACGAGGAAGACATCTTGGAAAGAAAAGTCGAAGGTACAAGGGAGAAGAAAGGGCAAATGCGCTGTGAGAAAGAGAACCGTCAGATGAGGTATGGCCTAAACCCTCCAAGAGGGGAAAGTTGGGGCTTTATCGAAACGACGGAGAGAAATCGCGAAGCGGCGCGTTCTTTCAGGTTCCTCATAAATGATTTGCAGGCCTGTCGCCTCGACTCACGGGGTTTGACGAGATTATCCAGATCGTGTTGAGGCCATGTCGCCCCCCCACGATAGGACTTGTTTCCCACTTACCGTACTAAACGGGACGTGGATGATTTCCAGCTTAGATAAAGATCATATATTCTTGTGGTACGCCCCACGTTGGGCCATTGGGTGGTTACCGTATGACGGAATCATGTACCGCAAGTTGAGCCTGAATAGACCGGATCTAAGGGCGTACCCCATGAGGGCCGAAAAAGCTGTGCGTCGTTTCAAACGAGTACAGACGCCCTTCGGATCTAAATGTGATACGCTCCAAGAGAGCCCAAGCCGAGTCCAACATCAGTCGGGAAAGGGTATCACTCGGCCAAGAGTCGTCTAAACGTGATACGCTCCAAGAGAGCCTAAGCCGAGTCCGACATCAGTCCGGAAAGGGTATCACTCGCCAAGAGTCGTCTATATGTGATATGCTCCAGAGAGCCTTTGCCGTGTCCGACATCGATCCGAAAGGGTATCACTCGGCCAAGAGCCGCATGAAATCGTGATACGATCCAAGGGAGCCGAGTCGTGCTCTCAGGACATGGATATCATTCGGCCATAAGCCGGGAAGAACTTCGACATGACGCAAGTTGAGCTAAAGACTACGCCACGTCTAGCGAACGACAAAGGTTGGATATTAACCGGTCTTAAGACTTGGGATCGCGCGAAGTACGATAAGCTTTGTGTCGACCCTAAACTACGGCAAACAGACACGTCATCGAGTTCAGGCAACGCATGAGACCCAGAATGCCCTAGAACGGGTCCAATCCATGACCAAAAGGCAGATAAGAATTTCACCGGTAAAAAGGTACTTTTTATATATAAATTTCCCAGGCATTATGCCAAGGAAAATGTTATTTACATTGGCGGGAACCCTAGACCTCCCCACGCCGCACGCGGCCGAGGGCCTCAACGAGCGCCTCTCTCGCCCTATAAAGAGCAGGGAAGCCGTCGAGGAGGATGTCAATGGAGGCATGGTCACGGGTGACCGCATCCTGCTCGATCAACTCCGCCACGCCGCGGGCAAACTCCGCCCATAGCTCGGCAAGCCTGGGGTCTTGAGACAACGCGCGACGATGACGCCGCCGCCTCGCCATGAAGAAAACGAAGACAAGAAACAGGAAGATGGAGGACTGAGGGAGCAAGGATAGAATCTGCGAATATACGTTTCCCCTTTTTATAGCTGGATTGACGAGATTGGAGCAAGTGCCCAGTTATTAAGTGTCGGGAGCCGAAGAGGTTCGGAATTAATACAACTTCAGAAGACGAAGAGTTTTTTTTAACAGAACGAGTTGGCGCAGAGATATAAAGCTACCTCGAAGACTGCCCGAAGACGGTTTACGATGGACATTAAAATTTCAAGTGGGAAAGATATTAAATTTACTTTTTGAGATACGGGAATAAGCCCGAAGGGTTGCTCACGATAAAGCCTGTCCGGAGAAAATTACATACTTGGGAAATGCAAGAGTTAAGGCTTATGATTGAGTCCTTCATAATTCGCTGGCTGAAAAAAGAAGTTTTCCGATTGGGTGAAGAAACCAGTCGGAATTTCAGGCAAGAAGCCAGGAACATAGCAATCGGATCATGAAGCACTCGAGTGGGTCTTTGTGGAATATAGGTTCCGGGGTCCTCGTGACGGGACCAAGATGAAGGCCTGTGAGGATACTATCCACGCCAAAGCCAGAATCGCATTTAAAGGGATATACCCTAAAGGAAAGTTGAATTTGTGTTTAGATATGAAAGATACAGTTGTAATCCGAGTCGTTAGAAGGATAGATAAAGATGTAAACTCTGTCCTGTAACCGACTAGAATCTTGTAAACCGATCGGAATCTCTTAACCGATTGGGACTTTATAAGCCGCTCCACCCTCACTATATAAGGGGGAAGGCAAGCCACAACAGGGGCCGATCATCCGAGCATAGAGCAATTGAGTCATACAACCATCCTAGCCCAGAGCACATAGCGCTTTGAGCAATCTTAGGTCCAAGAGATCTGCATAATCCCAGCACACAGGATTAGGGTATTATCTCCTCCGCGAGAGCCTGAACCTGTCTAAACCCTTTGTCTTGTGTGACCTTCGAGTTTGAGATCGAGCGCCTACCCCATAATTTCATTGCCGACTACAAAAGTCAACACAGGTCTTTAGACCTGTGCAATTTTTGACCCTCAAAATTGGCTTCTAAGACCGAGTTCCGAGCACTGGAAGTTTCCTGTGCTATTTTTGCCGATTTTTCGGTCATCTGTTTAATGTTTTCTCTCGTTCCAAAACATGAGATTTTTATTTTGCCTTTGAGTTAAAAGAAAGGAAAACAAAAGGCAAGTGCAAAAAAAGAGCCGCACTAAAAAAATCAGAGAGAAGAAAAGAATCAAAAAGAAGCAAAAAGTGGGAAAGCGAATCAGATAATCAGAATTGCTTGCATCATTTGAGTCCTATGTGCTTTGATATATCCCTTGCTAGGTTGAACTAGTTCTAGGAACACGTTTAGGCTAGCAACTGTGACAAGTACGTTGGACATTTATTCAGCTTGCTAATCTGACTTCGATATTGCTTATTCCTTGCTACTAAATATTGCCTTCCGAGCTCCACATACTTCTTATCGATTCAGTTCTCCTTTGCAATCGCCTCACTCACGCTCCAGTCACCGTATCACGAACCAGCCATCGGTTGTACCACCTGCTGCTTTGGTAAGAACATTTGTAGGGGTGTGGAAAGACGCGTGAGAGTTTGTGATCCCACTGTCCAGTACCTAGTAGTTGATAGGGATAATACTTTGTGCTATCTTCTATTTTCTACTAACAATTGCAGGGGTATCGAAAGACTAGGATGGTAACTAGTGTGTTCTTCATAACGAGCTCCGAGAGATGCTGCGAGAGATGAATGAGACTATGAACAAGCAAATTCAAAACATGGAGAATGCACTTGACAGAAAAGAGCATAAGCACCAACCCAACTTTAATTCATCTCCTTTCTACTGGTAAAGGTAAGAATTTTTTAGTTCTTCCTTCTTATAATGGATTTGGTATTGATGCTTATATTGATTGGGAAATAGAGGTAGATAAAATTCTTTCGCAATATTGTAATAAACAAAAAATTAAAGTTGCCGCTAGTGCTTTAACTATCTGTGCATCAATTTGGTGGAACGATTTTTGTGTTTATAAGACAGTACCAGAAACATGGAAAGATATGAAACGACTTATGAGAGATGAATTTGTTCCTGCTTATCATTCTAAAAAGTTACTTTATGAATTGCAATATTTACAACAATGTGATAAAACTGTCAAGGCATATTACGAGGAATTAGAAACTTTATTGTTGCGTTGTGGTTTAGATGAATCTGAAGAAGCTAAGGAAATAAAATTCTTAAATAGACTTAATATGAAAATTTAGGGTATTCTTATTGATAAGGAATATAGTTCTCTCTCTAGTTTATTTAATCTTGCTTGTGAGATTGAAAATCAAATTGAACATGAAAGACATCTTGCTGAAATTAATGTCTATAATTGCCACAGTGAAGAATTTTCTTTGGAAGAACGACATCTTGTTGAGTTTCCACTTGCTACTAACTTTTCACAGGACATTGAGAACAATAACGAGAAGGAAAACACGCAAGAGAAGGAGGAGCAAGAGATACTTGCTATCCCATGCATGCCTCAAGAATGTATAGATCATGATATGCCTAAATAAGCTAAGATAGAAAACAAAGGTAACTACATATGTACTATTTTCACACGAGGAGAGAATTTTGTTGATGTCATAAATTTGGCCACTACTGGTGCTATGCTAGAACAGTCACAATATGATTGTCTTGCTGTCCCTGGTGATAAAGAAGAGTTGTGTGATAATGTCTCATTTATATCCATGTCTCAACTAGTGAATGAACATGTCAGTTTTATTTCTGATCTAAACACGTGTGCTGAAAATAAACATGTTATTCACCTTGCTAATGAAAAGGATGAGATTAAACTGTTGTCTTCCTTGAATACTTTGGGTTATATTGAATTTGATGTCATATGTGATCTCAATTGTTTAGAGGAGAGATTTTATATGCCTGCTAATTTGTCATGGTCATCCAGTGTTAGTTTTCATGCTATTGGCAAACATAACGATAAAGGAAATTAAATGGCGCATCGAGTTTATATTTGTACCATTTTGAAATCTTCTTTTAATGTGCCACACTATCAACAACCAAATAATATGTTGGTTTCTTTGCCGCCTCTTGTTACTAACCTTTTGCAGGCCAATGAGCTTGAGTCGAGGACAACTCAAAATCAAGAAGGGGAGGGTGATGAGACCATGCTGGCCCAGCAAGCTATGCTTCTACCTCAAGCCAAGACAAGGGCCCAACAACTTCTGACGCTCCAAGCCTAGCTCGAGATCAAGTCCAATTCGTCCACGAGTCCAGTTCGGCCCCCAGGAGTAGTCCAACATAAAATTACCATATATGGGTCATACGAAGTCCAATTGAGGTGTCTACGGACAAGCCCACGACGAGAGCTTTCCAATGGAAGTGGTTTCACGTCCAAACTCCTTCTGGATTGATGGGAATCATCAAATCAATATGACGAACATAATCTGTCAGGTACTGCGTCACCTCCACTTGGGCCCAAAGGCCTTGTATGACCTAGAGTTGCACGGCCATCCCCTTGGCCGCCTTCCTTGCCCTCTTCCTCATATTTATTCAGTAGCCATCGCTAGAATAGATGGGTTTTGCTTAGATTACAACTAGACACTTTGTCAGTTTTTCACCGTTCATCATTTTGTGGAACCCCAACTTGTGTGCTTAATATTATTCGCAATTTCAGATGCATCTTCTACGTTCTTGCTTGTGTTCTCGATTCGCATGCAGGGATAAGCCTTCTTGGCGAGGTCAACCGTGATTGTGCGTGGTTGATAACCAAACGAGTCGTGGTTTAGCGATTGCAGGGTTCGAATCCGTTCTGATTGGAAGCCAGATCGTCAACGTCGAGTTCTCCACTAATCGACTTACTACTACCTATCGGAAGATCGGGCCACCATTCCCATCTTCCGACAGGTAGTAGTAAGTCGATTGGTGGAGAACTCGACGTTGACGATCCGGCTTCCAATCTGGCCCGATCTCTAGCGCACACCTACCACGTCGTCGCCGTTCATCCGCGCGAGCTCGTCGGAGTTCATCGCCCCTGCCGTCGTGGTTTTTTCCTTGCCCTGCCGTTGTCAAGCTGTCTCTGCCGTCGCCGTTGGTGCCTGTGAGTTCATTGTGTCAAGATGCTTCGGACGTGCCAGTTAATGTCGCCGGAGGTGCTCCAGAATGCCGTTGGCCACACCTTCATCTTCATCTTCGGAGAACTCACTCCGTCGCGCCATCACCGTCGTTGCAAGTTTCGTCAGCTGTTGGATCTGGTAAGCATCGTTAGATGCTCGCCACGCGTCGCGCACTAGGGTAGCCGTGTCGTCGCTTGCATCGTGTAGATCCTAGCCGTCGAAGCTGTGTTCTGTGTCCTAGATTGCACCACGTCACGATGCTGTTCATCCGCATAGCTGAGCCGTTGGATCGGATCTGAAGGGTTGAGATGTAGCTGCGTGTCAGCACCGTAGCAAGCTGTTGTTTCACGTGTTTGTGCTAATCTTGGCCATCCGTTTTGAACCGAACGGGCGCGATTGCGCCGAGCCCTACGCTAGTTGTATGCTGCCGCGTGTCGCGCTCGTGCTTCGCAGTGTGTCCGCTAGTTCAGCCCATGCATCAGTATGTGCACGGGTACAATGCTGCTAGTCCACCGTGGACCAACGCTGGCCATGGACCGAGTCCATACGACGGTGACGCGTGTTGCACTATGGTTGTGCCGCGTGTCAGCATCTGATTGGGCCACATGTCGCATGACGTCAGCGTGACGTCATAATTTGGTTTTCTTCAGAAAAATAATTAGCCGAAAATCATATTCAGTGCAGACGTCAGCATGATGTTATAAATGCTATTTTTCGGTAAAAAAAATCGGTTTTTCTAATTTTCTTATTTATCTTTTATTTCAAACTTTGAATAGTTATATCTCTTGCATTCGAGCTCCGATTGAGGTTATTCCAATTTCTAAAAATTTCTAAAATCAAGCTATATTTAATGGTAAATTTTATTTAATTTTTAGAGTTGATCTTACTCTCTATTTTTTGGTATTTATTACTTTCTCTTTCGTTACACATAAACGTCAAGTTGCTCAGTGAGTTTGTGGTTGAGGAGCCAGCTGTAGGATCAAGGATAACCGACTAGAGTGGGGGTGAATAGGAGGTTTCTACTTTTTCGACACTATTTAGAAATAACGAAAGACACAAAGATATAGAGATACACAATGCAAGATCACACTAAATTTCTCTAGCAAACACTTGAGATACTATGTCAAATTTAGTGTAGCAAATATACAAGTGATCACAAATACTATCAAGAGTATGCTATCAATGAAATAAATTCTCAACAAAGAGGAATACCAATCACAAATAAATATGAGACAAGAAATTTAACTCGTGGTCTCGGAGACTTGCCGGTCTCCCCTACTCCACGTTGAGGTGACTTGAATCACTTCAAGCCGGCTCCACTCGCTTGAGCCTTCCTCAATCATTAAGGTAGTTCTTCCCCGCTCCGGGTAGGCGAACTCCGGCCTTCACAACTTGCCGGGGCTTTCTCACAATCTCCGTTGAGAAGCTCACCGTGCACGATCGCCTCCAAGCCGTCTAGGAGGCGGCAACCTCCAAGAGTAATAAACCTTGACGCTTGCTTGAGGTCAAATATTGGTGTCTAAAGGCTCAATCACTAAATACAATACTCAAACTTGTTTCTCACACTCACAAATGGAAATTGAATGCACACAAGAGTGGAGAACACTTGCTAGAGCTCAAATATCATCAATGAGGACCAAGAGTTGCTCTAGAATGCAGTTGGGGAGGTATTTATAGCCTCCACCAAACTTTCTAGCCGTTGGAGCTCGAATCTGGCAAAAATCTGTTTTTCCGGTGCTACCGCTCATGTAGGACCGGTAGCATCAGGCTCCACTTCAACGGCTAGAACAGTGCATTTATTACACTTGCCAGAGACCGTTACAGAATGGTCTGGTGCTACCGCCCAACTAGGGCCGGTAGCACTGAGCTCTATTATGATTTCTTTCCTCGAAAAGGGATCTCTTTGGAATTATAGCACCGGGCTTAGGACCGGTGCTACCGTGGGTCCGGTAGCACCGGGATACCAAGGGCGGTAGCACCGGGCCACCAAAACACCCAAAAAATACTCCCCTCTATGATTTTTACACCGAGTTGATGTCCGGTGCTACCGATAGTCCGGTAGCATCGGCCCACCATGGGCGATAGCACCGGGCTACCAAAAGCACAGAAAGGTTCTTCTCTAGAATTTTCACACCGCCCTACTGGGCCGGTGCTACCGCACACCCGGTAGCACCGTGCTGCCATGGGCGGTAGCACCGGATTTCCAGAGACTTGATTTGTTTCAAAAGATTTTCAATATTGGAACTATGCATTTTGAGCCTTTAAACCCTAAATGACATCAAGATAAGCGTTAAGATCCCTCTTAATAGTACGGCCCTAATTCTAGCAAACCGATCTTTCTTCCAAACTCCAAGATCGACAAAAGACTAGAAAAGAACCTTATAAATTTACCTTTTCACGATATTGACATATTTGATCTTCCCTTTGCACTTTCCTTGGTATTTCAATGGTCATCAATCTTGGAATTAACCTACTTCCAATAATCTCAAGGAAAATATTAGATCAAGTAACAAAGTTGTCATTAATTATCAAAACCAAAACACCATGGGTGCCTAGATGCTTTCACCAGCACCTGAGCAAGGTCCAAAGCAAGAGTCGAAGCTATTTGAAGGTAAGTTGTGCTTTGATTATGTTGAACCCATGCTTTAAATATTATATTATTTCAAAGTATTGCATGTTAATTCAATTATCGCTTGTTTCAAATATTGGGAATAGTTATTTGTCCACTTTGAATTACATCCACCTTGTCATATTGTATGTCGTATTTCATTTGTCACCCTATAATGGTTTCATACTAGTTGGTAGCTATAATTACCGATATGGGTAGTTAGAACGCAAGTAGTGTGCTTAGCCGTGCAACGAGTCATCAATTTATGTAAAAATGATTAATCTTGCTTAATGATTATGGAACATGTTTATTAACTTGTGTGTCACATGTTGTCATACAATGTTGTTGTTGATGGCATGTGGTGCATGGTAAATCAACCGGAGTGGTAAAATAATTTAGACTGAGGCAAGTGGCATGTATTTGTGGTGGGCCAATGTGGTACCTGGGCGGTCACATTGCTTTTTATGATAATTGTTGATTTATGGTTATAATGATTTTTAGTTAGTCTTACCTTGGTCAATTAAGGATTTAACCTTGCAAGAATTTGAACTGAGTCATTTATACAACCACGTGTCTGTTATGGGATAGACCTAGTTGATTAATTTGTTGAGTCTAAACTTTGGTACTATTTGTGGTGATGTGAGACCCGGGTTGTGGTAACCAGTCCTCGCACAGGTGGCCTCACATGGTGCAAGAGGGGGACCCTAGATATGGTAACCAGTCCCACCAGTGTTGAAACCTTAGCGGGTAGTACCGGGTTTAGATAGGCATTGGAAAGGATTTGTTATAATCACTCGCCTTTGTGGTGTATGATTGTACCTTGTGGGTAAAGTGTATAACCTCTGCAGAGTGTAAAACCTATTCGAATAACTGTGCTCGCGGTATTGAGCATTGCTCGGTGATTACAGCCAAGGGTTATATTTTATCAAAACAAATATGGGTATGGATGTTAGATTATGGTTTAAGGTTATGAGTTGGTTATTAGAAAAACAATTGAGAAATATATTGTTGTTATTATTTGTTTTACTGTCTTTCAATCTATTTGTGCTATTTCTTTACAAATGATGTTTTGTGCAAGTTAACCCTATCAGCTATTCCTTTGTAATAAGCCATGCATATAGTATATTAGACTTTCTGTGCACATCTTGTTAGGTGCTTTATGAACTCACCTCCCCTTGCAATAAAACATCACCAGTTGGAGAAGAAGCAATGCCTGCTTTTGAGGAAGAGTATCAGGAAGAGGCGAACAACTAGGGTGCAAACCTTGTCAATTGCATGTCGCAGATTGAAGGGTTTCTACGCTTATGTTTATTTCCGCTGCTGTTTATTTACTTTCAGTCTTAGCTCTGTGAGGCGTACTCATGTATGGTTGACTATAAGGTCGTTCAACAGTTATATTTAATATTGATGAAGTCTTTATTATGTTACCGTTGAGTATGATTGTGATATTCATCAATGTTGAGCCTGTGTGCACTAGCGTGATCTTGGGCTAGTGTGGAATACACAGAGGATCTGAATTTGCATATTTGGATCCCGACAGAGGTGGTATCAGAGCCATACTGACTGTAGGTCAAGCCCTAGCTAGATTATCATCTTAGGAGTGTCCAAAACTATTTTCTAAAGGCAAAATTTACTTGAAAGATTAAAAGGATCTTGACTTATCCCTTCTTTCTTGCTTTCCACCTATGTTGAATTTTTTCGTCTTTTCTCTTGTTTTGAGTTGAGGTTTTTTTTCGAGAGCCGCTTTGTTGAGATGGAGTGCCTTTATGGAGAGCGCAAGGGAGGCTTCGCCGCTGACGGGTATTTGACTAGTTGGTAGCTGAAAGAGCATGTGGAGGTCTACCTATGTTTGTGATGAGTATTTGACTAAATTTGAGTTTGGTATACTCTGGTTTGAGTTTGATTTGAATTGGATTTTTAATTTGAAGCAGTTTGAGCTCTGTCTGTTTTTCCTGGTGCTACCGGCCATAGTAGCACGGTGCTACCGGCCGAGAGGTAGCACCGGACCCCAGAGCAGTGCGAAAAAACCCAAGAGGGTGTTTTTAGGGGATCAGGCAAGCCGGTGCTACCGCCCATGGTAACGCGATGCTACCGACCGAGCGGTAGCACCGGACCCCAGAGCGGTGTGGAAAAACCCGAGAGGGTGTTTCTAGGGGATCAAGCAAGCCGGTGCTACCGGCCGAGCAGTAGCACCGGCCCAATTGGCTAGTGTGAAAATTTAAAAGAGGGTCTTTTCTGGTTTAGGATGAAGGGCGGTGCTACCGGCCCTTATGAGCGGAAATGTTTCAAAAATTGTGTTTTTGAGAGTTTAATTGCATATCTTTTTGGACATTGCTATGTGATGTGTTTCCTTATTTTTGATGGTTGCATGACGACGAGTTTACTAGCTAGAACCCCATGTGTTGCTGCGAACGACTCCTCAAAATGATTGGTATCTAATTCCACTCTAGGTAAATAGACTCAAAATGTCTAACATGTGTGAAAGTGGATATGGGAAAAAATAAAAAAAAGTGTCACTTGAAATAAATAAAAAAAGGTAATTGGACTTCATATATATTATTACACTAGATGCATACGCATGGCGTTACGTCGCATGAAGGTGAATTTTCGGAACCTTATTTTTTTTTTGCAAAAGGGCATGATCCGAGCTTGAACACAATTCTCTTAAACTGCGAGGGCTTTTTGCAAAAGGGCTCGAGAAGAAATTTGGCTCGAACATGTAGAACTACAAGTTTTTTTTGGTAAAACACGTAGTGGACCTAAATGTATTTTTAAAATTTTAGAAGGGACTTGAACATATTTTTTGGAATTTCTAGAGGGACCTAAACGCAATTTTAGAATTTCTAGAGGGCCTTTTTGCCAAAAGCCGATAGGAGGACCCAAACGTAATTTCAACATTGGAGTGTGAAATCGGTGATGTGGCAGCTTGCCTCCTCGAATCCCCCAATCTTTAATACGCAACTAGATGTGTGAGTGCGGCGCACGCTGCGTCAGTCGCCACGCGCCCAGCGGGCAAAAATCGCGTTCTAGATTTAATGTAAGGAGTATTATCAAGAAAAATCGGACCCGGTTGTAATTTTAGAATTTTCGAGGGGCCTTTGCACAAAAAAACTAATTTCGGAATCTTCGAGGGTCTTCCCGCAGAGAAATGGACATAGATGTAATTTTGTAAATTTTTAAGGATCTTTTTGCAAAAAAAACAAAAAAATAACCGAAGCCACACGCCGTCTGCACGCGTCGCACGGAAGAAAATCACGGGGCGACGTGCGCGTGCAGGGGCGGGGACTCGAGCACGTGATCGGTTGTTCGTGGGCGAAGTGCATTGCCGCTGCGCCACGCGGGGCGTCGCGTCTGCCCGAGTGGGGGAGTTAGTTAAGGTATCCATGCGGGCGCATAGGCCGCTCGATGTGGCGCAGCGCGAAGTGAGCACATTGGCTCAAAATCGACGTGGATAGCGTGGTGAGGTCAGAAACTTTCCGTGGTGTTTAGTATACGGATTATTTCAGAATTTCTGATGGGTCTTTTTTTTTAAAAGAAAAAAAATCGATAGACGACATGAACGTAATTTGAAAATTTCCGAAAGACCTCTCGGCAAAATCGGTGACGTGGCCTCCCTCTTTATAGGTAGTCCATCAAGGGGTACAAGTACAGAATGACTACAGGATGTTGCCATGGTTTCCGTAGCCGCCGATCCCCTTAGCTCGTCGAGCTCCTTCCCTCGATCGCGCACCAAATCGCCGTCGCCTACGCACTCCTCCTTCCCTCCCGCTCGGCTCATCCTACTTATCCCACGCTGACCGACGCGCCCCTTCCGTCCTCGCTAGCGCCCACTTTGCTGCCGCCCGCGCCCCGTATCGCGTCCGCGCCGCGTCGGCTGCTCGTTGCAGTTCTCGCTCCGTCGCTTCCGTGCCTCACCTTCGCCGCTGTGTCCGCCCGTCACCTCCTCCCCACCACTGGAGTGGCCTGGAGATCCGTCCGGAACCTCGTCACTGTAAAAGCTCACCGGAGGAGTCCCCGGAGAACAAGGCGTCACCGGAAATGTCCATGGCTCCACCTCGGCAAGCTAGGAGGGACACCAGCATAGAGGCGATGGCGCGGCCGGTCGCCGTCGACCACCGCATCAGCCTCCCCTACTACTTCCGCATCGCTGACAACCTCCTCCGCCAGGTCAAACCCTAATCTGAAATTCGCATACCAAAATCCCTCCGCTGCCTCGCAATCTCGCTTTCTGGTGCTGAGATTGTTAGCTTTGCGTGTGAAAGCGGTAGTTTTGGGATTGAGAACGCGGTTCGGTGAATTGGGGCTTATTTGCTACGCAATTAATGTAAATTCTCTTTATTAGCTCGCAATTTGTGTTATATTTTGTTGTTTTTATATGGTGTGCAGGCCAACATATATCGAGAGGAGAAGAACATCCTCGACCTGTACATCATCCTCCTGAGATACTCGAGGTGAGGTGCACAGCGTTGGTGTATCTTGGTATTAGCTTGATATTATCTTGAGGTTGGGTACTAAATGTTATATCTAATCACTGGCAGCTTGCTGTGTGAGACGATCCCAAAGCATCGTGATTACCATGCATTCAAGTCAAGAGAAAAGGAATTCTTGAAGAAAGGCCCGCATAACTCTGATGTATTGCCTCTCGAAGCTTAAGAATTCTTAGATTGGATGTATACAAGAATTGAACAGTACAGTACATTCTTCTTTGTTAAAACGTGCAAAGTTGACAAGACTAAAACGCATAACTCAAGCTCTAATTGTATTGCTTAGAGTAACATAGCATTTGAGGATCATAGTATACATTTTTGAATTTAAGATGAAAATATCAAAATATTGTTGTTGGGTGGCTCAAAATTGTTTGATGTTGTAGAAACTCTTGAATGTTGTCAATGAGCTAGAGTCTCTGAAGCCAGTTGTGCAGCGGCAAATTGCTGAGATTAATAGAGGGGGTGCAGAAGAACCTAATGGTCTACATGGAACCTATGCTGCAAGTAGTAGGATGGATCAGCTTACGCCAAGTCCATATATGGCACAGGTACACCCGACGTTGCACTTTATTTCTCACCATTACTGTTTTAAACCAGCTTAGTGAACAAAGGGTTATGTACATCAAATTCCCTTTGCTTGTTCTGGCATTTTATGAATTCTTTTCTTATGCAGCCATTGGTTGGAAGCTGTACAGCATTATTGCAGAAATCATTCTCTGGAGGGAAACATCAAGTGGCACCACTGCAGAATATTAGACCTGATAGGCAGCTAGTCAAATCGTACGTATATCTACGTATATCGTTTGATGATTTGATCCTATCTATGTGCATGACATGGCGTGTTTCATTTGCCTTAAACAGTAATTAGATGACTGTTGGTCAGTCACAATCATGTAAGCAGAAGATCATTTGAACTGTTCACTCGCTCACCTTAAACATTTCAGTAACTTGATTAATTTTTGGGAATTATAATAGGCTTATGGAGTAATTGGGATAACCTAGCAGTTAGGACTGCTGATTGGCGCCAAAGGACATAGGTTCCAGTCCTCATTGGGGTTGTTGAGTGACATGATTTTTTGAAGAGATCTAGCTCTTAATTGTTTTTGTAAAGGCGTACTTTCACCTGGCAGGAGTTAGTTGTCTTTATCAATCTCGTGAAATATCATACTGAGTTGAAATTGGGCCATGTACTTCATACTTGAAATCAAGATTTGGTTTGACCGCATTCTGATTTACATATATCATCTTGTTCTGAAATCATTTTGTACTATAAAAATTTAACGAGATTGAATTTAATTTACGTGCCTCCTATAAAAATCAGACTGGTTTTCCTATTTCTATACCTCTGTTTCTCTTTTGATCTCTTTGCTTCTCTTATCCAATTTGCTAGTATAGATGAAATTTCCACTTTTTTTTTTTACTTGCACTAAACATATGGACTATGGAGTATGCTATACAGCTGTTGATTTGCACACTGTATAGTTGTTGAATAATTCTTTCTGTTAATAAACAAGGAGAAAATAAATTTCATTTACTGTGTAAATTATGCAGATATGCCAATTTGCCTTATCCAAAAGAAGAGACACTATCCAGACATTCGATACTAGGACCTAATGGGCTTAGTGGTCAATGGGCAGGACCTGTTACTGGTATCAGGGTATAATTATCTTGTTCTCATTTTCTTTACGTGTTTGCTTTAAAGATTAGCAATTATTGACTTATTGATTTCACTACTGCTTGATGCAGATCCAGTATCCAAGTAATCCTGATTTAACCCAAAGTGATATCACTAGGTGAGAGCTCAGATAGTTTTGAGCTTATTCTTTGTAAGAAAACCAGTCCATCCAGCTATATTGAGATATGAATTTCTTTCTAATCACTTGACATTGTCTGTTCCATTGCTTCTTCAGTTTAGTGCCAGCAATTTTGAACCAAGATGTCTTGAATGGTCCTAGTACAACATCTCAGGGTGGCCCTGCAAATAACTGTGAGGATATGCAGTCTGTTCTCTCACTTGACGATGGTCGATGGTCTTTACCAGTAGAGGAGCCAACCTCTGTATCACCTGCTGGTTTTGAAGAAGAATTTTCTCAGCTGAATATCAGACAGCCTTCTCCCCCGCCTGTCCTGGCACAAGTACATCCTAAGCGTAGGCCAATATCTCCGTCAAGAGTTGCTGATCCGAGACCAGGAGATGCTACCTCTGACACTGGACGCTCTCAGAATTTGCATGTGGTAAATTCAAACTGCAGTTTCTTTACGTTTCCACAGTATTATTCCAGATACACTGTATTATATTGAAGGCATGAATGAGTATGATTCTTTTATTCGCGTGCCATTCATAGCGGATGTATACTGTAGAATTGTTTTGACTTTGTACTGATGGGTTGATTTTACCTTCTTGTCAGCCGGTGACTTTAATGGAGTGTTTTCTGAGGGTTGCTGAGGTGAATACTGCGAATAATTTGGAAACATGTGGGATTCTTGCTGGTACTCTGGTATGTACCTTCCCCATGGAGGAAATGAAAGCAATATTATATTTGTCTATCTCACTAATATTTAAAAAATTTTGTGTAGAAAAAGAGAACTTTTTATGTGACAACACTGATAATTCCTAAGCAGAAATCAACATCAGATTCAGTAAGTTGTTATTTTTGTGCTGTTATCTTGTTCTGCATTTTTTTCTCTTCCATTAGATGTTAACTCTCAACTGAGCTCCTTTCTAAACAATTTATTTGGTATAGTTCTTTCTAAATCTTATTGCCCTGATACTTTCTTTGTATAGTATATGGTGCATATCAGTAATTCACAGTGGCTGAAATGATTACTTAACAAAACAACAACATCAACAACCAATCCTTTTGTCCCAAACAGGTTGGGGTAGGTTAGGAAAGAAACCCAATTAAAGTTAATAAAATCCCTAAACCTTCGATCTTGGGTCATGTTTTGGTATGTGGCTCGCTAACTTCCATGCACTCTTATTCAACGCCAAATCATTAGAAATGTTCCAATCCCTCAAGTCTCTTTTAATTGCTTCCCACGTCAGTCTCGGTCGACCTCTGCCATTTCTTATGTTTTCGAGACGACTTAAAATTTCACTACACATCGGTGCCTTAGGAGTCCTCCGTTGGAGACGTCCAAACTATCTCAGACGATTTTAGACAAGCTCTTCTTCACTAGGTGCTACCCCAACCCTATCGCGTATATTATCATTGTGGATTCGATCTCGCCTTGTATGACTACAGATCCACCGCAACATCCACATCTTTGCCATGCTCATCTTCTGTACATGTTGTCTTTTTGTCGCCTAAATTCCGCTCCGTATAACATCGCAGGTATAATCGTTGTTCTATAGAACTTACCTTTTAACTTTTGAGGGACTTTCCCATCACATAGGACACCCGATGCTTGACGCCATTTCAACCACCCCACTTGTATCCTGTGGCTCACATCTTCATCAATCTCATCGTCACTCTGTAGCATCGATCCCAAATATCAAAATGTTTCCTTACTAGGCACTACTTTTCCATCTAGACTAACATCTCCACCACTAGCCATAGCTCCGCTGAAAACACACCTTATATACTCAGTTTTAGTCCTACTTAGTCTAAAACCCTTTGATTCTAAAGTCTTCCTCCACAACTCAAGTTTTCTATCAATACCTGCCCTGCTCTCATCAATTAGCACCACATCATCAGCAAAAAGCATACACCAAGAAATCTCTCCTTGTATGTCCCGCGTGACTTTATCCTTCACTAGGGCAAAAATATTGGTGCTCAATGCTAATCTTTGATGTAGTCCTATCTTAATAGGAAAGTCATTGTTTAACAAAACATTAGAAACAATTTTGATTGATGCTCATGATTGTAAATGGTACATGATACGTAGCACCCTAACTAGCTGACATTTAGTATGGCAGAAGAAAATGCTACCAGCCAAAGGATTATTTTTTATTCAATAAATATAAAACTTGTGTTTAGGAACATCCTCTTTATGGTTTTTTTGTTATATTGCTGGGTGCTGGAGAGCAGTGAGCACTGGAAATTTTGTGACCAATCTTGAGATTCAATAAGGTGACATGTTTAGTGGTAATTGGCTGATGATGGATCCATCATAAGTATATGCTAGGAGCCTATGCCTGTTTTTGTACAGTGTTCAAAAAGGCGGCAAAAGCAGCGCCTAGGCGCTCGGCGGCGGCCCTCCGCCTCGCCTTGGCACAAAATTGTGCTCTAGGTGGAGGAGCCGCCTCGGCAGAGCTTGGCGGACGCGTAGGCGGGCTCTGAGTAGGGGTGGGCATTCGGGAGAGCTCGAGGGAGCCAGGGAGGAGGGCAGGCGGCACCGAGGGAACCTGGTGGAGGCGTCGGCCGTCACCCATTTGGGAGCTCGAGGGAGGAGGGGTTGGAGGGCAAGCGGCACCGAGGGAGGAGCCTTAGGCCCTCAGCCGCCGGAATCGGGAGGGCACCGCGAACGCGAAGGGAGGGCAGCCACTGGATTCGGGAGGGCTGCGCGAAGGGAAGACTAGAGGCCGCCGAATGCTCGATCTAGGGTTGCTACCTAGGAGTCACGGACCTAGGGAATTTGTTAACTGTGTCTACGTAAGTGCTAATCGGTGTTCGGTTATTCGGTTCCCCATCTCGACAAACCGAACCGAAAACCGTTAATGGAATGTGGCTTCCAATGTTGGAATGGGGTATAAATCAATAAATGGGGGATAGTTCTACTGAAATGTGGCTTTTGTTAGCTCGAAGATTAGTTATGGTTCAAGTGTAGATTGTAGAAGGCACCAAGCAGTACAAAGTATTCAGGAAAATTAAGTTTATTTAATGGTTGGTGCTTGCGATTTCCACCTAGGCGCTAGGCAGTGGGCCTCCGCCCGCCTACTGCCTAGCGCTTTTTTTAACCTTGTTTTTGTATGTCTCTTCTTATTGCAGGTTTAGGTATTGCAGTGCAGTACCCAAGATGTAGCATTTTAAGAAATAAATTACATGATTTTCCTTCTTTTCCAGTGTCAAGCTACAAATGAAGAAGAAATATTTGAAGTCCAGGACAAAGGCTCACTATTTACTCTTGGTTGGATTCATGTAAGTCTAGTTTAACGAATGTTTATTGTTGATTGATCAAGCTGATAATTGGACTTTTTGAGTGTTGTGTTCTATCGGTTGTCCTGTATTTTAATGTATATCTAATGATCATATCTGCAGAAAACGTTAACATTAATCCTCGGCTTGTTCAATTTTTCACTTACCAATTCTATTATAGACACTGATTTAGCATGACTAGCTGTGGCTACTCAAACTATTAAAGACAATGGTCCAGCACGATTACCTGTGGTTACTCTGCTTAGGAACTGCGAAAGCGTTCTGTATTCAGCTGGGCACAAAGATATTCTGCTAGTGTTGGGTAATTTGGAAAGTCTATTCATAAATGGAAAATTTGTTCATGCACATGGTGTCCATGTTCCCATTTGCAAAACGTGCATGATGTACTGTTGCTAAAATACCCAAAAAACTTAATGGATGTAGCACATGTTATGCACATATACAAAATTCAATTTTACAGGTCACATGTTTAAAGAATGATTAAATTATAGAAAATCATGGGTTTTATGGTCATAGTTGCCGAAAACTCCATTTGCAAAATGTCTGTGTCACCATTTGTGAAATGTGCATGATGCACTGTTGCAAAAATACCCAAGAAACTTCATGGATGTAGTACATGGTATGTACACATACAAAATTCAATTTTACCGGTCGCATGTTTAAAGAATGAGTAAATTGCAGAAAATCACGGGTTTTGCGGTCATAGTTGCGGAAAATCCCAGGTTTTTTGGCTAGTGGCACTTAACCCCAGGCTTTATGGTAATAAAGTTTCACAAAACCCCCACCGTACCAAAGAAACCCCCACCCCATTGGTTTTCAATACTCAACGAATTTGCGTCCCATCATATGTATCTGAGAGAGACTAAGATTGTTCTTCAGTCATTCCTACGTACTATAAAGCAGTAAAGCGCATATACTTAATATTTATTAGATACGTAGCCGCGGCGCCACGCCGCGCGAGGGTGATTTTACGTTTTCTTTTTTGCAAAAGGGCATGGTCCGGGACTGGGCACAAGAATTTTTATTGCTTTAACAATTCCTCAGGATTTTTGGTACTTAAAGAAAAGTTTTGTATTGGTCAAAATAAGGTATCTCAAATTTAAATTTCAAAATCAAATGAACATAAAATCTGGAGAGAATATAATTAAATCCTAAATAACCTTTAGATCATCTCAAAAAAGTTACAGGGAAATTTGAAATCATTTGTTGCCTCTGGAAAACCAAAAATAGTGAAATTTAAATGCATTAATACCATGATCAGGATCTTTAAAAATATCATAAGTTTGATCATGATATTAAATTTTATGGTAGCTTAGGCATGCTCTTAGGACCCTTTTCAAAAAGTTTCAAAAATTTCCAACATGATTTAATATCTCAATTAAATCAGTGAAGTTGCTTTAAATGCATTAGTAGCATTCTCAGAATTTCTAAAAATTGCACAAGTCTGATCATGATCTAGAATTTTTATAGTAGCTTAACCATGCTCTCAGGACCCTTCTAAAAAAGTTTGAAAAATTAAATTCACTTTCTGCCTCTAAAAACCAAAAAATAGTGAAATCTAAATGCATTAGTAGTATTGCCAGAATTGTTAAAAATCATACAAGTTTGATCATGATTCGAAATTTTTATGGTAGCTTAGGAATGCTCTCAGGACCCTTCTAAAAAAGTTTCAAAAATTTCCAACATGATTTAACAGTTCCATTGAATCAGTGAAGTTGCTTTAAATGCATTTGTAGCATTGTCAGAATTTTTAAAAAGTGCACAAGTTTGATCATGATCTGGAATTTTTATGGTAATTTAGCCATGCTCTCAGGACCCTTGTCAAAAAGTTTCAAAAATCAAATTCACTTGATGCCTCTGGAAAACTAAAAACCGTGAAATTTAAATGCATTAGTATCATTGTTAGAATTTGTAAAAAAATGGCACAAGTTTGATCATGATTTGAATTTTTTATGGTAGCTTAGAAATGCTATCAGGACTCTTCTCAAAAAGTTCCAAAAATTTCCAACATGATTTAATAGCTCAATTAAATTAGTGAAGTTGCTTTAAATGCATTAGTAGCACTGTCAGATTTTTTAAAATTTGCATAAGCTTGATCATGATTTGAAATTTTTATGGTAGCTAAGAAATGCTCGTAGGACCCTTCTCAAAAAGTTTGAAAAGCTTCCAACATGATTTAGTAGCTTAATTAAGTGAAATTTAAATACATTAGTAGCATTGTCAGAATTTTTAAAAATTGCACAAGTTTGATCATGATTTGAAATTTTTATGGTAGCTTAGGAATACTCTCAAGGCCCTTCTCAAAAAGTTCAAAAAATTTCCAACATGATATTAGCTCAATGAAATTAGCGAATTTGCTTTAAATGCACTAGTAGCACTGTCAAAAATTTTAAATTTTGCACAAGTTTGATCAAGATCTAAAATTTCTATGGTGGCTTAGACATGCTCCTAGGACCCTTCTAAAAAAGTTTCAAAAAATTTCAACACGATTTAGTAGCTTAATTAAATGCTGCAAAAAATCAGACAAAAAACGCGTATACTGGGAATCAAACCTGGGACCTCACGCATGCGACACAGTCACTTTACCATCTGAGCAACGCACTGGTTGTGTCATGTGATGTGTAGCAAATATATGAGCCTAACATCTGGCATAGAAGGCAGCGGCGCCGCGCGCGCAACCCGCGCTAGACGTCGCGTGGGGGTGGGGGTGAGCCGGGGCGATGTGGCTAGCGCAAGGGGCTGGGAATCCTATGGAATGTAATATAGGGACTATTCTATGAGTTTTATGATACTTTCAGTTGTGTCTTAAGGCATCATTCTTTGTTTTCTGTATCCAAGCCTATTATTGGAACGATATAGCAACCTTGTCTCACCATTTTTCCATTCTGTCCAGACACATCCAACACAGACCTGCTTCTTATCTTCCATTGATCTTCATAATCATTATTCATATCAGGTAATCTCTTTACCTTCTAAGTGGCATCACCTGTGGTAGTAATTGTTGTTTGTATTGTGCTCGACACTCAAGTGACGCCATTTCTCCTGCAACTATTATCTTGTTGATGCGAGTAAGAAAAGTTTTTATTAATCCACGTACAGTTTATTGTTTAGTTGTGGTCCATAGACTTGGATTAAAATGCATGTTAGCAATGCAGCTGGGTTGTAATTTCTGGGTCGATAACTAAATGACTGTCGGTTCATGTTTCTTCTATAGTTTTGCTTGAAACGAATATCAGGAAAACTGACTTTTTGCTTGAAGTACTGGCATTTGTCTTGTTTGTTTGGTACAGTCTTTATTCTGGAATGTTAATGCGTAGCCAAAGATGATGGGATTCTTTGTTATTTCAGTATCTTTGTTGCTAAATGTTGTGAGGATCAGCATGGATCTTGCGGTTAAGCACATCCTGCCAATTAGTGATTTCTTTATTGGGTCAATTGAAATATTTCTTTGCGTCATGCTTTTTTATATTTCAGAAACCACTCGAGGAAATTCATTATTTTTTGTTTGGCATATTGGTGTCAACAGGTCATGCTTCCTGAAGCAATTGCGATAGTTATGGCACCTACAGATACAACAAGGTATCTGTTCCATTGAACTAGCATCTAATATTTTGGGCAATATCCATGGAACTAGCATCTAATATTTTTTGCAATCTAGTTCCTCAGCTATTGATCATGATGTCATCGGTGAATGCTGATTTCATGACTTTTAGTTCTTCAACTTCTCATTGTTGTAGATTATCTTAATTATCAATATTTCTTATCCATAGTTCACTTAATGCTTTAAAGTCAACATATTTAACAAGACCTTGATAGTTTTTAAGGAAAGGGTAGTCCTCTCTAAGGCCAACAATCTGCTTATGATTTTGTTCACATGTATATCCTCCACGTGTACATTGTAAAGCTCCTTGGATTGGCTGCAGTTATTCTGTAGTCTTCAGTTCTGGTGATTTTTCTGAACCTGAAATAACAAGCAGTATTTACCATTGGACGATCATATTCATGTTTACTCCCATTAAGACGACGATATAAATATGGTTTGTATTTTCTTTTAACAGGAAACATGGTATATTTCATCTCACGGATCCAGGTGGCATGGGTGTGATACATGATTGCCAGGAGAGTGGATTCCATCCCCATGAGGAGCCTCTAGATGGTACGTCAATCTACGAGCATTGCTCCCATGTGTACATGAACCCCAATGTGAAGTTTGATATGGTGGACCTCCGTGAAGTGTGAGAAGCTTGGCTCCATTTGGCAGCTGTACTTTTGACAGATACAAACCGCTGAGCTTATTTATTGATTTGTTATTACTATGCTGAAAGAATTGCGAATATTGATGTAAGCGTTTGTGCATAGCTGTCCCATTCCATTTCCATGTACAGAGTTTTCGTATTAGATCAAGGCTTATACGGAGATCTCAGTTGGGGGGGGGGGCGCATCACCAGCTTGTGTTATATTCAACAAGCTTTCTTTATTTTTCTGCATTCCATCTTGTTTTGTAAACAAGTATTGTATTTTTGATACATTTCTTCGGTCCAACTAGTCTTGTGGCCATGGTTTGATACGAATTAAAAAAGAAAAGAAAAGTTACCCGTGTATGCCAAACCGTTGTCAGCGCGCTCGGCGTGCGCCATGCCTATCTCTACCTTGGGCCACGTCGTGCCTTTCTGCTGTTATGCCTAGCATCTAGCAAGTTTCGCCCTACCTGCAATGGTACATGAGCGCGACCAAACTGTACATGCAACATTGTTGCTGAGGGCGGTCCTAACTTCGAAGTCCCATCGCAAAGATTAGGCGGTTTCTATAAAATAACTAGTAGGACGAAAATTGATGTGGAATAAGAGTTAAGAAAAAGAGAATGGAGCTAGAAGGAAGTTCGAGGTCGAGGGTTGGGACTTGGGAGGAAGGAAAGAGTGGGAGGATGTGAGATTGTGAGGTAGGAGGGAATAAATTAATCGAGAGGGGTAGCTGGTAGATGCTATGCATTAAAAAGTGTCATCGAACTATTTTTATATTATTTGGTAGTTTGCATACAACCTATGCATACTATTCACTGAGAATGTCTTAAGTGAAAATATACTAACAAAATTTTGCATCCGACGGTAAATGTACATATTAATGAATTCAACTATTGCTGGTAATATTTAGTATTATTATGAGCTACACGCTGTTTATGGACTGCTGTACTTCCACGACAGTTGAGCCGTGAATTTATTCTCAGCTTTCATATTTCTAAGCTTACATATAAAGGAAGTGTGCTTGTGTGCGTGAACACCTGCAATGCAATTCGAGCGTTGATGTAGCCACCATCAGGAACAATAATTAGTGATTGTTCTCTCGCCAAAGTCCACCGCGGATTAACTAGTTCTATCTTCTATGTAGTCAGTTTAAAACACGCTGATTGTAAGTTGGCGTATTCACTCGTAGTGATGGCTGGTGAACAACAACGTAACCAGTCAATATGTCCAAATACGGAAATACGGAGTACATAATAATTGTTGGAAATACAATGTTATAGATCATCAAGTATGTGACTTGATCGTGAGACTCTGTGACACGTTTGTGATATTATAATAAATTGTTCACTGTCGTTTAATTGATTGGAACATTGATTGCTTATTTACATAGACAAGCATATAACTATGCGATGATCATGTTTTGCGGACCATAGATATTCGGTGTAAACACAATTATATGGATAACGTGTTGGTGAACATGTTATTGGATAGATCCATTATGAAATAACACATTGAGCATTATATGCGTGTAATCGGTTGGTTTCATAAAATATTTATGATTGATCCTCTGACTTAAGACAAATAGATCCCATCATAATTATCATATATTTTGATGTTACTAATTGTTGTCTGTAACATGATAATTATGTTAATTACATTCGGAAATATGCTGATAGATGGATGTGTATAGTCAAGATGGAATTTTGTCCTTGTTATATGAGGACAGAGATGTCTTAAGCTTACTCGAAAACGATAGATTAAATGATGTTCACGGCTATGTCCCAGTGAAGTGATCACTTTCCTAGCCCCCTTACCTCTTTTTTTTGCAAATCTAACCCCCTTTCAAGTGGAATTGCAAATCTAGCCCCCTCCCCCACAGTCGCCTGTTGTGCCTGGGCAGAGCGGGAGTTGATGCTGCCGCGCCCGAGGAGCGCAACAGCCGAAGGGGAGCGAGGTAGTGGGGAGCACAATAGCCTGCGGGCGAGTAGTGGCTGTCGTGGCTAGCAAGCGTGGGAGGGGGCCTGCCGCGGCAGGTGAGTGCGGGAGCGGCCTACCATGGACTGCGAGCGCAGGAGATGTTGGGAGTGGGGCTAGATTTGCAATTATGCTCGGAAGGGGGCTATATTTGCAAAAAAAAAAAAATCAAGGTAAGGAGCCTAGATAAGTGATCACTTCTGTTCGAGCAGGTTGAGATGTCAACGGCTTGATCTATTTACTCTAGCTTTGGATATTCAAGAAATAATGGATTAAACAACATATGGATGGCACATATCTCGTCTTTGGTTTAATCTTAATATCTAAAAGTGACAAAAGGATCAAACATATATTCGTTGATGGCTTGTCGGATAAATGATATCTATGTGGTGTGAGAAGTCATAATGTTCTGCTTGGTGCCGCTTATGAATTGTGCGTCGAGTGGTGATTCAATGCACTATCAACATCAAAATGGGCCTACGAGGTCACACACAAGAATGAGAACATAATGATTTGTTAATAAATTAAATATATTATTATATAGATAATTCGTATATTGGAATTATTAAATACGAAATAAGTCCTTGTTTAATTCAAATTATTTGAATCCGTAATAGCAAGCCTATATGGTTCGAATAATGTAATACGAAATAAATAGAGAGTCAGTTTGGATATGAATTTGAATTGATAAATGTTATCTCAAATCCTATTCAGTTACGAAACATAAACGTTTTAGGCTTATCTTATTCCGACTCCTCGGTTATAAATAAAGATGCACCTAGACTACATGGAGATAACTAAAGTCGAGAGACTAGTTTCAGAGATAACTAAGAGAGCAGTGCTACAGAGGTTCTAGTACGAAGTCTTATTCCCATTCATATGGATACTCATGGGACAAGGCTGCTACTGCCTTGATGTGCTAACATGATTCGACACGCTCTTCTTCCATTGCTGAGAAGTCACATCTGTGCGTCTAGTGGTAACGCTAAAACCATAATCTATAATCTTAGATCATATACCGCGTGTTTTCTGGGTTCTAATAGATGAAATTTTTTGAAATTTATTTCGCCTTGCTACCCTTATTTCCCAACAATAATATCACTGAGCAAACTGAATGTATGCTTCTTGCAAGCAACAGCATGATAGTCCAGTTATTGTTAGCTCCCCAGCTCAACGACTAAAAGATCTTCTAGACTCACGTTCGCGAGGCTCCTCACCTTCTTGGCTACTGCCATCATCCTTTGAGTATACTTTGAAACACATCTTTTTTTGCATACAAAGCTTTTGTAGTTGTGATATACTCATATTGATTTAAATTCAATTATTCACAATAGGTTGTCATCAATAACAAAAGAGGGAGATTAAAGAATCTAGGCCCTCCATTGTGTGTTAATAGTGTGCTTTGGTGATTAGTGACAACTAGATGTATTAGACTAATATTTTTTATGAGTTGGTTAAATAGGTTAAGTCTAATGATGATGAATAATTTGGATGATATCATGTATTGATGGTCATCAAGACAAGATTCAAGATGAAGAATGTCATCATGTGTTGATGATTATCAAGATAAGATCTCGAAGTAAAGCTAGTTCATCATGTGTTGATGAGCAAAACAATGATTTGGACTTGAAGAGAAGATGATCATCATTTAGTGAAAGCTCCAAGTGGATACACAAAGCAAAGGTAGAGCTAGCATAGGCTAAGAATGTATTCCTAGTTTTTTTTACTGGTTTTGATGTTTGGTTGGAGATCGGATCACTAGTGTAGGTTGCCGCACGGGTCTTGTCTAGTAGTTGAGTCTCATCATGTGTTGATACTTCAATCTCGCTTGCTCTAGCTCCTTGTTGTATGATGCTATTATTTGTGAATGTGCTTTGCAAATAGTTGAATCTCATGTGACAAAAGTTTGCAAATGTGTTTTGCGAATTATTGAAGTTCATGCATGATAATTGCTAGACTCAATTAGAGATCCTTATTATGCATGTAGTGAGCTTGCTTAATTTAGTCTTCATGCATATCCTTTTATGCACTTGTCCTCTCCGTCGTTGTTGATTTCTTTTATGGACAGAGGGCATGTGTCGGGACCCGAATATGCAAATTCGGACCCTCTGTGTATTCAGCACTAGTCCAGGATCACGCTAGTGCACATAGGCTCAACATTGATGAATACCACAATCATACTCAACGATATCATAATAAAGACTTCATCAATTTAAATATAACTTGATAGACAACCTTACAGTCCACCTTACGTGAATACGCCACGCAGGGCTAAGACTGAAAAATAAATAATTGTAGGGGAGATAAATTTATTCGTAGTAACCCTTTAATTTTCCACAGGCAACTGACAAGGTTCGCACCCTAGTTAATCGTCTCCTCCTGAAACTCCTCCTCTAGTGCGGGCGTAGTTTCTTCTCCAACTGGTGATGTTTTGTTGCAAGGGGGTGAGTACATGAAGTACTCAACAAGTTGTGCACATAATGCAAGCTAATATACTATATACATGGCTTATTACAAAGGAATAGCTGACATGGTTAATTTGCATAAAACAACATTTTAAAAGAATAGCATAAGTAGATTGAAAGACAATAAACCAAATAATAACAATAATAAATTTCTCACTTATTTTCCAATAACCAACTCATAACCGTAGACCATAATCCATCTTCCCTAGACATACAGCCTTCATTCCCACAATTGTTTTAAATAAGTCTAACCCTTGACTGTAATCACCGAGCAATGCTCAATACCGCGAGTACGGCTATTTGAATAGGTTTGACACTCTGCAGAGGTTATACACTTTTCCCACAAGGTACAACAATACACCACAAAGGCGAGTGATTATAACAAAGCCTTTCCAATGCCTGTCTAAACCCAGTACTATCCGCTAAGATTTCAACACTGGTGGGACTGGTTACCACATCCAGGGCCCCCCTCTTGCGCTATGGGAGACTACCTGTACGAGAACTGGTTACCACTACCCGGGTCTCACACCACCACCAGTAGTACCAAAGCTTAGACATAACAAATTAATCAGTTAGGTCTATCCCATACCAGACTTGTGGTTGTATGAATGACTCAGTTCAAATTCTTGCAAGGTTAAGTCCTTAATTGACCAAGGCAAGACTAACTAAAAATCATCATATACCATTAAAAAGCAATACGACTGCCCGAATGCCACATCGGCCCACAACAAATACTTGCCACTTGCTTCAGTCTAAATCATTTTACCACCCCAGTTGTTTTACCATACACCACGTGCCATCAACAACAACAACATTGTGTGACAACACCCGACACACAAGTTAATAAACATGTTCCATAATCATTAATCAAGAATAATCATTTTTACATAAAATGATGACTCGTTGCATGACTAAGCATATTACATGCATTCTAACTACCCACATTGGTAATTATAGCTACCAACTAATATGAAATCATTCTAGGGTAACAAATGAATTACGACATATGACATGGCAAGGTGGATATATCACAATTGGATGAATAACTATACCCAACATAATTGAAACAAGTAGTAATTGAATTAGTATGCAATACTTTGAAACAATATAATATTTTAAATATGGGTTCAGCATGATCAAAGCACAACTTGACTTCAAAGAGCTCTGGATCCTGCTCTGGACTTGGTTCTTATGCTGGCTCCTCGATCACAAACTCACCGGGAAACTCGATGTCTACGTGAAACGAAAGAGAAAGCAATAAATACCAAAAAAGAGAGAAAAATCAACTCCAAAAATTAAATTGAATTCACCATTAAATAGATCATGATTTTACAATTTTTTAGAAACTAGATTCACCTTAATTGGAGCTCGTATGAGAAAGATATAACTATTCAAAGTTTGAAATAAAAGATAAATAAAAAAATTGGAAAAACTGAATTAACCAAACTATTTTTGTACTGGAAAATAGCATTTATGACAACATGCTGATGTCATCACAGAAAACAATTTTCAGCCGAATATTTTTCTACGAAAAACAGATTTTTTGACGTCATGTTGACGTCACGCGACACGTGGCACAACCACAGCGCGACATGCGTCACCGGCGTATGGACCTGGTCCACGGCCAGCGCTGGTCCACCGTGGACTGGTGGCACTGTGCCCGTGCACCGGTTGATGCAAGCTGACGTAGGCAGCACACGTGGCATCATTAGATCGATGATACGTGCACCAGATCGACGGCTACGACGAGGACACGCGGCGGCGAAGTCTCGACTGTTCACGTTAGATCCGACAGCGTAGACTGACAGTGACGACATCATCGGTGACCGACGATGGTGACGCCTCAGTTCTCACACGACACGCGGCAGCACGAGACTGGCTCGACGCGCGGTACGATCATGGCCGTACGATTCAAAACAGATGATCGGGATCTCTCGACACGGCAGCAACGGCGGCGGACAAGCAGCACCAGATCGGATCGCTCAACGTAGATACAACATTGGGCGACTGGCGACTGGCGGCGTGACGTGGCAAGATCTAACTCGATCAGCGAGATCCGACGGCGGGCAACGACGAAGTGTCAGTGCACACGCGGCGAAATCAGGACCGCACGAGATTGATCGGACTGCTGAAAGAGCTCGCGAGAATGATGATGGCGTGATGGCTCGAAACGACGGGGTTCTCACCAGAGAGGAAGATGATGACCACGGCAGCGCCGCTCTAGGGCTTCTCTGATGATGCTTCCTCCTTGGTTCTACGTGGCGCGATGAGACGATCTCAACTCTGTGCGCAACTTGAAGCAAAAGATGCGGCGCGGGGTGAAGATAACGAGGGTGGCGACGGTGCTTTAAATAATGGCCTCATCTTATGCGTATCTCACACGAATCGAGGTTTGCTCGGAATTCAGTGGCGAAATCTGGCGACGGCTCGAACAGGCGATGTGGCGGCATCGCGGACGTCCACGTGGAGATGATCGGGTGGCTGCCAGCGAGCGACGGTGCGAAGCGATCGCGGCCATTGGATCAAAATCCAACGGTCGCGTGGCTAGGGTTTCGGCGGAGCAGCTGATGGGCTGGAGGCGCGAGGGAGATGGGCCAACTCCACTAGGCTCGGCCTAGAACTATTCCCGTGATTTTTAAAATATTTTTGAATTAAAATAAATCAGCAAAATAGAATAAGCCAATTAAAATATCAAAAATATAAAACAATTTCTAGAAAAAATTATAGAAAATATTATAGGGCATTTAGAACTCAAGTAAAATATTTCCAACAATAGTTTATTAAAACTTTTCCAATAAATAAATAAAAGATAACAAGAGGCTTAATTCAACAAATACAAAATAAATTCAATTAATTCTAGAAAATTCATAAAAGGGTAAAATTCATATTAAATCCAATAGAAGCAAAAATTGGGATGTTATAGGATGCTGGGCATATCCACTATGTTGTCCAACATAAGGGTTGGTTGGTTTCTCAAATAGAGAAGGCAGTGGATATGGCTAGCAATAGTATGTGTTTTAGTGTGGATATGTCTAGCCAAGCCTGAAGTAGCTCCCATTAGTCATATTCTCACATTAAGTGCACTAGCCGTTTGAAAGGTTGATGGACATGTCAAGCCAAAACACTTGCCCATTCATGGACATGTCCGGATAGTTCTCTGTTAGCACTTTGTAGTGAATAACGACTAATTTTGGTTGGTGGGAGGCTATATAAGGATAGCTTGTGCTAGTATTTGGTAACCCTTGGCATTCTATTTCACTCTCTTGAGTTAGTGTGAGCTTCTCCTCTCAATTATGCATGTGTTGTACCTTTTGAGCAACTAGAAAGGTCTCTAGTTGCATGTATTGCTTCTAGAGGTTGGTTGAGTATCCACTTGTGCATGTGTCGCATTTGGTGTGGATCAAGAAAGAGGCTTAGTTTGTTCCTCGTGGTGTTTGCCGACAACTAGATGGCGTGGAGGCATTGTGGTCCGGTGATCTTCTCAAGAAGGTTGTGATAAATTCCGGTGTGTTGTGAAGGTTAGAGCTCTTCTACTCGGAGGGAGAAATAGCTAGCGCTAGTAGATTCGAGATATTTGGCTTAATTTGTAGAGCTGGTCAAATTCGTTTCGGCTTTCCTCAACTTAGATTAGGGGAGACCAGAAAGTCTCTGAACACCACGGTAAAATGGTCGTGTGTCACCTTTTGGTTTGCTTCCTTTGGCTCATTTACATTATTACAATTTACATTCCAAGAATTGAAATGATTGCTTATCAACTTAGGATTGTAAACCTTGACATAGACTTATGTTATTGGTGCACATAGTTGAGACTAAACAATTTAGGTTGTTGGTGCACATAGTTAACGACTTAGTATATGAACCAAACAGGACCTCAGAGCTCAGAAATGGTTCCATCTCAAGCAGTGATGCCTTTGAAGCCTGCTAGCATTCTCCCAAGCCACCAAGGCCGAGATCATCGATGAAGAAGCTGTTAGTGAATAAGGGTAGCAAGGCGGAAGCAATTTCAAAACTTTTCATCTACCCGAGCCCAGAAAACTCATTGCATATGATTTAAGATTACATATTAGGGTTTCAGTGTTACCACTAGATTCTTAGGTGCAATTTCTTAGCAACAAAATAAAAGCATGTTGGATCGCATTAGAATGTCAAAAAATAAGAAGCCTCCACAGCATGGCCCTCTTGGTTTTATCTGGAATTAGTCTCTCGACTTCAGTTATCCCCATGCAACCCAGGTACGTCTTTATTTATAACCGAGTTGTCAGAATAAGATAAGCCTGAAATGTTTCTGTTTCATAACCGAATAGGATTGAGATAACCTTTATCAATTCAAATCCTTATCCAAACTGACTCTCTATTTAATTCATATTACATTAATCTAAATCATATAGATTTGCTATTATGGATTCGAATAATCTGAATAAAACAAGAACTTATTCCATATTTAATAATTCTAATATATTAATTATACATATAATAATATACTAAATTTATTAACAAACTAGTAGTTTCTCGTTCTTGTGTGTAACCCTGTAGGCCCATTGTGATGTTGATAATGTATCGAATCATCATTCGTCACACAAGTCATATGCAGCTCCTAATAGAACATTATGACTTTTTAGACCACATGGATATCATTTATCTGACAAGCCATCAACGAATATATGTTCGATCCTTTTTTCACTTTAAGATATCAAGAAGAAACCCAAGGCAAGATATATGTCATCCTTGTGCTATTTAAACCACTATTTCTCGAATCTTCAAAGCTAGAGTAAATAGATCAAGCGGTTGACACCTTAACCTGCTCGGGCATGGCCATGAACATTCTTTAGAATATTTTCTTCGAGTAGTCTTAAGATATCTTTGTCTTTGTATAAAAAGGAGGACAAAATTCCATTTTGACCATACACATCTCTCCATTTGTGTAAACACATTCCTGAGTGTAACTAACATAATTATCGTGTTACGGACAACAATTAGTAACATCAAAGAATATGATTTCCATGTTGGGATCCATGTGTGTGTCAGTTCGGAGGATCAATCATAAACACTGTATGAAACCAACCGATGACACATATAACGCTCAATGCGGTGTTTCATAATGGGTCTATCCAATAACATGTTCACCAACATGTTATCCATATAATTGTGATTATATCGCATATGCATGATCCACAAAACATGATCATCACATAGTCATATGCTTGTCTATATAAATTAAAAATTAATTTTCTAATCAATTAAACGACAAGAAACAATTTATAATAGTACCACAAACTTGCTACAAAGTCTCACAATCAAGTCACATACTTGATGATCTATAACATACTATTTATTAAAAGAACATGAAAACGTAAACATCTATCAATCCTCTCTATGGCTTTGGCATCTCATATCCTATAATAGTTCGTACAAATATGTGGATAATTCAGTATCAATTGAAATAGTTATTAGCCAAATACATAGTAATAGCTATGCAACAAAAATCACCTGTGTTGGAGAGTTTGATGCATGATTGTTATTTTATTCAGCATTTTTTGTGGACTTTGCCAAAGCAATCGATTTCTTCAATTTTGCCATTTCTTGAAGAACTTTTGGCAATTTCACTTTGTGACCATCCAAGCGCTCTCTCAAAATCATATTCTCATTTTTAGCTCTCAGATTTGCACACAAGAATATAATTAATGGGTCGAAGATGGTAATTTATTTCCAAGAAAATTTTCATGCCTGAGCTATCAAGGTGGAGGATAGAAAATAAAGTGTCCCTAGCACATGAGCTTGCTTGTAGTTTTATCTGATAAAAAGAAAATCATACTGCCATATCAAGCTAAGAAATCAACCATAAAGGCTTAAAATTGTAATCAATCCCCCAAGAAAAAAAACCAAGATAGCACCATACTTCAAAGCACAGACAAAAAAAAAAGAAGCGTCATCAGGTAAAAAACACCAAATCTGAATGAGGGGCAAAGAATCACTACAAAACCTGATGGTGGTAGCCTAGGGAGGAGGAGCTTGAGGTGGTGGATCTCATGGAGGATGGGCGAGGGAAGCCAATAAGGTTGGTGCCTTCAACCCTAGCTAAGGATGGTGTCCCAAATCCTTGCAGATGTAGCAACCATGGAGAAGAGGAAGAGGAAGCTTTTAATTTGGCAGCCTGAACCCTAGCTGAGGACAGTGACTGGAGACCTTGATGACATATTAGCCATGGGAGAGAGAGAGAGGAGATCTGCCATGGAAGAGAGGAGGTGGGAGCTGGTGGTGAATCTGGGGTGAGCTGATTTGAGGAGTCGTTGGTGGGATTTGAGGGAAGTTCTTTTATGTGTATTACTCCACCATGAGCTCACCTTCTAGGTGAAATGCACTAACTTGCCAAAACATCCATGGACTGCCAAAATTTTTGGCTAGCCCACCAAATAGACATCCAAAGTGGCATGACAATACAGAATTATTTTGCAAACCAGTCGTACTGCTTGCAATTCAATAGACGATTCCAAGCAGTATAACAGCTAATGACATATACTTTTAGAAGCAGCATAACAAATTTTGAAGCAAATTTTTATTCTTATATGTTCAACTGATTGCAATAATAATTATTCTAGGCAATAGTACGCTTGTGAGAATGGGTTATCCTATAGTGGCCGCATCAATGCCACGTCAGCATAGTTAGATCGATCGATGGACTTAGTCTATTGTACATTGCATCTATGAAATGTAGGGCCCACATGTTAGTAGCTTCGGTATTTTCTTAAATTCCAGAAAATGAAAATATCCTCATAATATTCCCCCCAGGCCCACATGTTGTCTGATTGAAAGGAATATTCTTTGATTGAAAGGAATATTCTTCTTTCTCTCTCAATTTCTAGGATTTATTTATTTGATAAATCTTCTAAGGGTATATTCTCCTTCATATGAATTCATATTGAGTCTCTTTAAAAGTTTAAATTCATCCAAAATCAAGCCCCACACTTCAGCATAGATTTTTTTGGAGTTTTGCTTTGCCTTTGTTTTGAATTTATTTGCTTTTCGTCGCTCGTTTTCACGTAGACGTTGAAGTGTCAGGAGCTTTCGAAGGAAAAGAGTTGACTTAATATCAAGACCAAGACTTATTCTATGGCAAGTTGTGCTCATATACCAATTGCTTTGCCTCACGATACCAGATCGAATTCAAGACGAGAAACGTGCCATCCTATGATAGCTCGATCATTCACTTGTTTTGTGGTAGATTACTTAGTTGCAATTGACTCCTCAATTATATTCGGCATGGCCATGCACTTTCTTAATCGAACCACATCGAGGAGCTCAGAAATATCTCTCACATTCCTCCGTATATTTCGTAGTAAACTCGAAAACTACCTTGATGACTACCCAGTTAAAGAGTAGCGCTTCGCAACCCCTAAGTATACTACTATACATGTAGAAAACCATGACGATCTCAGGTCTAAGGATCCCATATACACTATGTATGAGACTATCCGATGACACTTAAGAATATAACAATTCCCACAGTGTTTCATGGTGGGTCACTTCAACACCATATTCTCCAACATATGTCCACATTATTGATTTGATATCCCTATATCCATAATCCATGAAACATGATGATCAATCAATACATATGCTAACCTATAAATCAAAATTGTTCCACGTGATGATATAATGTTAGGGATAATTCAGAATAATTTCAAAATAAGAATAAGGAGTTTCATGAACAAGTCACATACTTGTTGATCAATACTAATGATATTTATTCAAGGGACAATATAATTATATTATTTAGTTTCACGAACAAGTCACATACTTGTTGATCAATACTAATGATATTTATTCAAGAGACAATATAATTATATTATTCTGTAAATGTAAATGTGATACAATCATCTCCATAATTGCCTCAAGGGCATCTCACTAACACCTCTGAATTTGCCCCCGTGACACAGGCTTCCCAATTATTCAATATGCTGATGATCACCCTGCTATTCATGCAAGCCCTGACAACTCCACTTCATTCTCTGAAAGCACTTCTTCAGACATTCCAGCAGTCTACTGGGCTTAAAGTTAATTATCACAAATATTATATGATTCCCATCAATGTGCCCTAAGACAAAGTTCCATTACTTGACGGGACAGTTGTATGTCAGGCGGGAACTCTATCATTTACCTATCTTGGCCTGACTTTTGGTACACAAATCTGAAGGGAAACGGGTAGGCTATTCTAGCATAAAATCAAAATTTTCTATCGCACAACCAAGGAACCACTGCAAGTTATAGATCACGTAATTACCACTAGACGAGCAGACCCATAGCGAAAGTAGAGTCGATGTAGCGTGTTGGTGCTGTTGTAGTCGTACTACCCTCGCGCATCCTCCAACAGCTCCTCGTCACCATCACAGGTTGTAGATCATCCTAGCATTGAAGCCTTGCAGCAAAACCTCCAAGGTACCCATACGTACGTGGCAAGGACACCACGCACTGAAGTGCTAGCGCCGGCTGTGCGGTTTTGGGCGAAGGTGTAGCGGCTAGGGTTTTGGGAATTTTGAATTAGTATGGTGTCTTTTAACCCTAAAGTCACTACCCCTCCCTTTATATAAACTCCCCATGATGGGCCTCTACATTAGAGGCACATTAGGAGCTCGAAGCCCATCAGAACTCGAATCACCATCCGAATTAAGTCTCAATCCCTTAAGCATGCAACCCTATAGGTTCACGTATACTTGGACATGGCCCAAGTACTGTTACTAAAGTATTAATCGGTAGCGGTCTCTAATAGGACGTGCCGACTCCAAAGTATATGTAAAAAGATCACATCGGATGAACCTTAACAATGCTTAGAAATATGCATTTCCCTTTGCCTCACGATATCGCTCAAACTCAAGGCGAGAATGTGACACCCTTGTTTAGATAGCTCGACCACTCTTTCTCGATTACGTGACTCGGAATCCCTGACTATGGTTAACTCTTTAACCGCGAGTAGCATGGACATGCATTTTCAGAATCCGACCATTTGAGAGGCAGAGATATCTCTCCCGTTGTATGGAGGGGCAAATCCCGTTTTGATCGACCATCCCTCACAACATGCTTCATGACAAACCCGAAAGTCACTTTTGTAATGACCCAGTTACGGAGTAGCATTTGGCAACCCCTAAGTAAGTTATTACACATCTCGAGTATATGCGTCATCCTCAAGTCTAAGGATATATCATACACATTGTATATGAGACCAACTGATGACAAGTAAGAATACAACGTTCTCGCAGTGTCTCATGGTGGGTCAATCCAACTCTATGTTGTTTAACATGTGTCCTTATTATTGGTTTGATATCTCCATATCTATGACCCGTGAAATATAGTTATCAACCAATACATATGCTAGTCTATTCATATGTGTCCTCGTATGTTTATTGACTAGGGATCACTTTAGAATAATCATCATAGAGTCATATATAGATTTTCACAAACAAGTCACATACCTACTAATAAATAATAATGATATTATTCAAGGAACAAGGTAATAAATTATGAACATAAGGAAACATAATCATCTCTATGATTGCCTCTATGGCATATCTCTAACAAAATCGGGCGTCCAAGACTTCACATCATTCACTGACATAGTGGAACGTTAGCTCTCTTCATGCTCCTCATTTTTTATATGGGTGACGACCAACAATGGTGAACTTATTACATGTGTACACTAAACTAGGGGTGAAAAAAAAACTCAAAACTCGCGAGTTAAACGAGTACTCAAAAACACGGCTCGACTCGACTCGAACTCATTCCTTAATGAGTCGAGTCGAGCTGACATTTGAATTCGTTAAGAAAACGAGTTTATTGAGCGAGTTTTCGAGTAACTCGTGAACTCGTTAGGCTCGTTAATTTATTAGCCCTAGCCGACTCGAGCGGTCAGCGACCAGAATCACCAAGCCCTCATGACTGAACTCATGACCTCGCCTCCCCTCTGAGGTTCCCTCTGGTTCCCAGCGCCCCGCAGACCTCTCCCTTTGGTTCCCGATGGTCGGCGCTCCGCCTCTGGTTCCCACTAGATCTCGGTGACTCGGTGGCCTCCTCTCGGATCTCCTCCCCTCCGACTTCTCTAGCCTCCGCATGAGACTAGAAATCCTCCCCTCTAGCTCCGGGTTGACCCCTCCCACTCTAAGCTCATCCCCTCCAGGCTGACCCCTCACCCCTCCCACTCCGAGCTACTCCCCTCCGGGCTGACCCCTCCCACTGCGAGCTCCGACCAGATCCAGCCCTCCGTCGCCAGATACAACCCTGCCTGCTCCCTCATCTGCATAGACTACACCCACATTGGTTAGTATTGAGTATGAAGTATAGCAACTTTGTTATTCATGTGTATGTTGTTATTGCTAAGTCTCCCATGTAGCTTATACCATCCAACTACTTTTCTTTGAACTTGCACTAGGAAATCTGACCAGTGCTCTAGCTTCTTTGATCTGTTTGTAAAATATGTGATGAACCAAGCATTAGCTGTTTTGATTTGATAATTAAATTCGAATGTTCTTTTATCTTGAAATGGAAATGGTGCCATGTGTAGTTCGGGATCACAATTAATTATTCTGATGGCATGCTTATAGTTTCAGTGTTGGAAATGAGGTTCTAGGTGGCACAATTAATTACTTTGATGGCATGCTTATAGTTTCAGTGTTGTAAATGCTTATTTTGATGGCACAACTAATCCTATCTTAATTATATCACACAGATATAAGGCATATTTAAGTGGATGAAGTTCTGGGTGTATATATGTATAAATTCTGTGCTTAATTTTGATGAACTTTCTGCACCATTCTAAATGTGTGCTGTAGTCTGTAGCCTTGTTGATTTGGCATGCATGTGCAGAGTCATGAATACAGTTTGTTCATATGACAATTGACACTACTGTTCTTTCTTAATTAGCACAATGTATATAAATATATTTGAGGGTAACGCACAGGCTCGACTCACTATACTGCATTGGTACATCAAATGCACGCATGCATGTGTTGTGTTGCTGAAGGACTGAAATGGCGATCAGAGGGGAGGGGTGAATGATCCCAACTAAATTTTTCCCCTTTAAAGGAAACCCAACCAAGACTCCTCTTGAAACACTCAAGAAGAGAAGAGCAAAATCTTGGTCTTGGACTTGCTCGTGGGGTATTGATGATTAAGGTGATCTTGGATAACCTCCCACTTATCTCATCAAGCAAGAACACAAGAATCTCAAACGCGATCTACGAAGAAAGAGCAAAACGATCGAGTTCTTGCAAAAAGATTGCCTAGATGATGAGGATATGATCTAAAAAAGATTCATCCATCAATCATACATCCTCGACACAAGAAGCACAAGCAGGTAGAAGGAGGGGAGTCAAATCCAACTTGCGAGAATGTAAATTGCAAGAATTTAAATTGCGGAATTTAAAGTGCAAAATTTGAATGCTGAATTCAAGATATAATGTAAATGCTGAAATTAAATTAAAAAAATTAAGGAAATGAAAATTTATTTCTTAGGAAGAAGGTATACAGAGCCTCACAACAAGGTGGGCAAAGCTCAAAGGAGCACAACCTTCAAGAGGGGAGAGCTACCCCTCTCCTCTCTATTTATAATATTCATGAGTCATTCTCCACCCTTGTATGAGTTCTACTTGGCCCTCAAGTAACCTCTTTAAGGGTTGAGATTGATTCATCCTCCACCCTTGGATGAGTTCTACTTGCCCCTCAAGAAACCTCATCAAGGGTTGAGATTCACTTAGCCTAACTTGACCGCTACTCTATATTCTAAACCACAATCCAACGGCTCTCATTGATCCAAGCAGCCCCTAGTTAGCCTCTCAGCCATTCCCTTGTCTTCTAGGCTTGTAGTGACTCTGTCTCTGGTCATCCTCCGGCGATCCCTGACCGTTCGGACCTTCGGTGCACCTCGCCTAGTCCCGGTCATCCTCCACCTCACCATGACCTAGCATTGTCATCCTGCAACCATCAAAAATAAGAAAACCCATCACATAGCAATGTCCAAAATGATATACAATAATTATTCAATTGGTAAAAATAAATTAGATTCCTAACTCAAATACAGTCAAATACTCATTATCAACATGGGTAGACCTCCACATGGTCTTTCAATCTCCCCCTTGATGAGTATATTGACAAAACACCAAAAAGGCATAAATTTGAGTTAGAAATAGATGGAAGAAAGCCATTTAATTGCAAAGTCAAACTTGGTCCAAGAAATAGAGAATGAGATCATGACCAAGTTGATAGTAAGGATTTTAGAGCAAAACCAAAGAAAGAGCAAGTTTTCCACAAACGCTCTAAAACTCCAATAAAAACTCACAAAAGCTCAAACATGCTTATGATTCTTAAGGGTTATCACGATTTCACAAAGATTATAAGAACTAAGATGCATTCACATTTTTACCTATTGATGATGCCTTTTCTACGTTTTCTCCCCCTTTTGGCAATATAGGTATCAAGAAGGCATTTTCTCCCCCTTTACATATGTATGCATGAAATGGAACCTAAAAGAGATTTGAAAATTATTCAAGTGACCATAGAGATAAAGTATGATACCAAGCTACTCAATTTAGATTATGCTAAACTAAGACATATCCAAGTGCAAATGTCAATTTTGCTAGCAAGCACAAATAAGACTGTCATTTTTTGCATGATTTAACAATGCAACACTTAGCAAAGTTTCCAAACTAGAAGCAAAGCCATTCAATGGATCAAATGGAAAACCTAGAATTCAACCTACTCAACACTTTGAGAAAGCTAGATGTGCATACAAGGTCCTTCATGCTCAATCATCTTTAATGCAAATTTTTGTTTTTGTTTTTAAGCTTTAAAGCACATTGTGGGGTGCAAATGTTTGACATTAGTTGCATTCTTTACTCACTTAATGTTTATTTGTATTTTTTTAATTTATTGACTCAAGCCATTGACGACCATCTCAAGAGAAACTCTTAAAAGAATAGTCTTGGTCATACATGATACATTCCAAGTTCATCCCAAGTGCAATGGGAAGCAGTCTCGTGAATGTAAAGTGTTGAGTTCAATTTGCATAAAAAGAGTCAATTTTTTTTATTTAGCCATTTAGATTTATGATCATTTGAAGGACTCTAGTATGGATCAACCAAGCTTCACCCAAGTTGCTATAGGGACTCTAATAGAAATCCAAGATTTCACAAAACATGGCATATGCACCTAGTGAGGAAACTTAGCAATTAAAAGCTACAAGTTTCATCAAGTTTTCATTAAAGCTCAATTTTCATCATTTTTTAGCAAGCTTAGCATGATGAAGCAAAATGAACTAAGACATATCTAAGCTAGCAATGCTCTTTAGAAAAGTAGAAAGGTGTATAGCATGAAAGATAGCTCATTTGCATAATAGACAAAGCTCAATAAAACTGAAAATAAATTCTATATGCAATGCATGAAACAGCTCCTCAAAATCCCCCTCGACAAGTGAATCAATTTTAAGTATAAATCTGGTTCAAGTTGAGTTATTAGCAAAATTAAGCTTAAGGAAAGTCCAAAAGAACTCAACAGACACCAGAAACACAGAATGAGAAGTCGAGAAAGTGCAAACTGGGTAGCTATGGAGCATAGAAAAGATAGTAGATAACACTATGGCTCAGACTCGCTCTCATCTTCCCCATATGACTGACATAGGAAAGCTGACTCTAGAACCCAAACTAAGGAGTGCACACAGACTCTGTCACCCAGGGGCCCAACACCTGCTAGACCTACAAGACTGTGAGGGAACTCAACCTAGAGAGATAAAAGGATATATAATTATGCATGATAGCAACCTATAGCATAACATGAGAGGTCCATGCAAAGCATGGCAGAAGTCTTAAGTGAAGAGAACTCATAACTATAGAAAATAAAACCCTACAAGCACCCAGAACAAAACAAAAGAAAGGAAAAACTAAAAGAAAATATGTATAATACATAATATACAAACCAGCTCGCCCTCATAATAAGCCATAAGGGCACACAACTGCAAACTCTCCTCTCAAGGCCACGAACCTAGAGCTATCCAAAGTCTTGGTAAAGATATCAGCAATCTGATGGTCACTCTCCACAATCTGAAGCACTATGTCTCCTGTAACATCCCAAAAATTTGAGTTTTGGAATGTTTAAATTTAAAAATGAACCATTTGCAATTTCCCTGAATTAATCAAACCTTAATTTGATATTCCATTAATGAAAGGATTTAATTTGACTAAACTATTCATCAAACTAAAGATTTCCAGTTTTAGTTGTGTTCATTGTGCTCAAAGGAATTTTTTTGTATTTTTGGAGATTTTTCTGAATTTACTTGATATTTATTGGAATTTATTTGCTCTTATTTGAATTTATGAAATTTTATTAATTGGGAAATGGTTTTTATTCTGAAAATCGGTTCTGGGCCGAATCCATTTTGCTTGACCTATTTTTCACACTTGGCCCATCTTTCCGCAGCCCATCTCCCTCGTCGTTTGCAGCTCGCCAGCCCACGCCGCGTGGACCGTTGGATCTGCGACACACGTGCGGCTGCGATGCAGCCACGTCGCCTGCGTCGCCGATGGGGCAACCCTAACCCTAGACGCCAGAAGTTCGCTTGCCGCACGCCGCCGCTCTCGGATTTCGCGCCCTACACGCCTCCCCAGGCTATTTAAGCCGCTGCCAACCCCCGCCCAAGGTTCCCCTCTTCGCGCCACCTCTTTTGCCCTCCTCCTCGTCTCCCGAGACCCCGCCGTCGCTTCACCTGAGCTCACCGAAGTTCGCCGCCATGCCCGAAGCCTTCCGTCGCATCTATCTCCACCGCCGGTGCACCTCTACCGCTGCCGCTTGCACGTTCGGGTTTGCCGCGTCTTCTCTTTCCCGATCCGCCAAGTCTCGCGCTCGATCCGATCCACTTCTGCCGCGTTTCACGTCATCTTCCTCGGTTCCAGCGGAATAAGACCGCCGCCTCACCGTCGATCTAGTCCACCGGTTAGTGGCTGTCCGATCTCGCGCCAGCGCCCCAGATTGCGCCACATCGCTGCCGCCCACGCCCTCGCCTTTCCGCCGTCCGATCCGACTCAGCCGCTGGATGCGCGACGCGTAGTCATCCACGTGGCCACTGCGTCAGCGCCGGGTTAGCGCCCACGTGTGCACCGTGTCAGCACCTCTGCCATGTTAGCCCTAGCACTGTTCCATGAACTCGGTCCACCGTGGACTGAGCTGAGGCCGTGGACTCGGTCTATAGACCGTGGGTCCCGCATGTCAGTGAAATAAGAAATTTTGGATTTATTTTTATTCGGGAAATTGATTGTTGACATCAACGTTGCACAATAAATCGATTTTCCAATAGAAAAATAAATCAGGAAATTCTGATTTTTAGCCTTTTTCTCTGATTTAATTTTCTAGGAGCTCGTTCTCCCTCATACGAACTACGATTGAGGCGATTCAAGTTTCTAAATTTTTCTAAAATCAGCTCTACATTCCAGAGCCATTTATTTTCAATTTTGAGCTTGTTTGAGTCTCTGTTTGGTATTTATTTGGTTTCATTGCTTTCTTTTTTAGTAGATGCTAATCCAAGGGAGCGAACGAAGACTTTGAAGACCAAGACTCAGCACTAGATCAGTAAGGCAAGTCGTAACCTTTGATCATATTGATCCTATGTTTGCAAAGTAATTTGTTTTATACAAATGCATGCTATTTGAGTATAAACGTTTATTTCATGGGAATAGCTATATACCTAGTTGTCATTATGCCACCTTGATTATTGGAATGCCATGTATCCATTGTTAACCCTAGGTTGGGACATTACTAGTTGGACATGATTATACTACCAACACTGGGTTACCGTAGCTATGTTTAGACATTGCTTAGTTATATGATGGGATTCATTTCCCTACTGAATAATGTTAATCTTGACTTAATGAGATATTGAATTGTGGCTGATAGCCGCTGTTGTAAAATTTGTTGTACCATGGTGGGGTTTGCCATTGGTCTTGGTTGAACGAATTGTTTTCCCTCGGGCAAGTGATCATGCAATAAAGGGGGTGCTTTCTAGCATATTGGGATGTGGATGTCTTGCCTGAGACAACTTAAGGATTTAATCTTGTGCGCCATTGAACTAGGCCTAACTGTACTACCATAAGTCTGGTATGAGATAGACCTAGTTGATTAATTTGCAATGTCTAGCCTTAAGTACTGCCAATTGGTGGTGTAGATTCCGGAGTGAACGGGTAGACTCACATGGTTCAAGAGGGGGCCCCGAGGGGCGAAACCTTAGTGGGCAGTACCGAGTTTAGACAGGGCATTGTAAAGGCTTTGTCATGATCTCTCTGAGGCACACCAAAGGAAGTGTGCTAATATCGATTGCACAAAGAGATGATCATGTCTTGTGGGTGAAGTAGTACAACCTTTGCAGAGTGTGAAATTATTCGAATAGCCGTGTTTGCGGTCATGGACAAGCCCGGGAATTTCACACGGGGTATAGAGTGTTTTCATGAAATGTTGGAAAGTGGAATTGTTGGGATGTGAACAGGGGAGTTCACTGCTGTTTTGTTGTCTAAAAGTTATACTGTTGAACTTAGTGGTTTGATAATTGCTTTGGATGGTGTAGGGTGATGCCTCACCATTCTGCTCATGTTATCTATCATTGATTTACCAGTTATGTATTACCTTTTCATAAATATACTTTCAATCTATTTACTGTATTTCAATTCAAGTCATTACTTTCTGCAAAAGAACCATATGTCTATTTTTTGTCAAGCCGTACATGAATATATTGCATCATTTTCCTACGGCTTGCTGAGTACTTTTTGTACTCACGGCTATACGCCTTTGTTGATCAGTTGCTGAGGAAGGACCAGGAAATAATGAATATCATGAGGAGAAATATTATGAAGACTACATGGATTAGGAAGGCGTTCCCCAGATGATTGCCTGTGGCATGTCGAATGGCCCAAGTTATCTTTTCCGCTGCAATAGTTTATTTGTTTCATAAGCCCTTAAGGCATAGTGATGTAAACTTTGACCATAAAGTCTGATGCTTTATTTAATAATAATTTGCCTATTTTTTAGTTAATTCATTGTATGGAATGATATTTCATCTATGTTTTCACTGTGTGCACTAGCATGATCCTGGACTAGTGCAGTATACACACAGGGTTTCGGATTTGCAAATCTGGGTCCCGACATCTCCCTTCTCCACATGGTCTTTAAGGAAGTGATATCTAACATCAATGTGCTTGGTCCTGGAGTGTTGCACCGGGTTCTTAGCAATGCAGATAGAAGAAGTATTATCACAAAAAAGTGGAACACTCTCTATCTCTAACCCAAAGTCCCACAAGGTTGATATCATCCAGAGCACCTGGTTACAATAACTGGCTGTAGCAACATACTTGGCCTCAGCGGTAGACTGTGTAACTCCGGACTGCTTCCTAGAAGACCAAGAAACAAGAAAAGTGCTAATGAATTGGCAAGTGGCAGAAGTGCTCTTCCTATCTATCTTACAGCTAGCAAAGTCGGCATCGAAAAAGGCTCTAAGGGACACACAAGAAGAGGAAGAGTACCAAATACCATAATCAATGGTAGCTCGAAGGTACCTGAAGATGCGCTTCACCGCCTAGTGGTGAGAGGCATAAGGAGAAGCCTGAAATTGAGTGCACGTATACATAGTAAAGTGTATGTCTGGCCTCGACAAAGTGAGGTACAAGAGGGAGCCAATCATACTCTGAAACACCTTTTGATCAGCAGGATCACCATCCTCGTTAGGTTCAAGGACAGAAGTGGTGGACAAAGGAGTCATCACCGGCTTTCCATCAGAAATATCAAATCACCTCAGAAGGTCTCGAGTAGACTTACCTTAGTGCAGGAAAGCACCCTCCTGAGTCTGCTTGATTTGGATGCCGAGGAGTAGCTCAACTCGCCCATCATACTTATCTCAAACTCTGTGCTTATCACCTCAGAAAACTGAGACACTAGAGAATGAGATGAGCCACCAAAGATAATATCGTCCATATAAATCTGGACAAGGAGGAAATGAGAATCCTAGTGTCTGATGAACAGAGTCTTGTCTACTATACCTATTTTGAAATCATGACTAAGAAGATAGAACTTAAGCCTTTCATACCAAGCTCTAAGGGCCTGCTTAAGTCCATACAAGGCTTTGGAAAGCTTAAAGACATGGTTCGAATATTTGGGCTTCTCAAATCCTGGAGTTTGCTTGACATAAACCTCTTCCTCAATATAGCCATTGAGAAATGCACTCTTGACATCCATTGATAAAGCTTGAAGCCTTTGGATGCAGAGAATGCAAGCAGGATCCGGATAGCCTCTAGTCTAGCTACAGGGGCAAAGGTCTCATCAAAGTCAAGACCCTTAACCTGAGTGAAGCCCTGTGCAACTAGCCTAGCCTTATTCCGAATGATAACCCCATCCTCACTCTGCTTGTTCTTGAATACCCACTTGGTACTAATAACATTATGGCCAGATGGGAGCTCGAAAAGCTTCCATACCTGCATAGCATTAATCCAAGACTCATCAGATAATGCATGAGAAATATCCTTCGGCTCAAAAGAGGCAACAAAGACTGAGTGGAGGCAGAAGCTGGACAAACCTAATTTTGAGCATGTGACTCGCTCAAATAGATCGCCAATGATCTGATAAGGTGGATGACACCTTTGAATATGGCGGGGAGGTCCAAAAATAGAAGTGGCCTCTACCTCATGAACAGAAGAGACAGGATCATAGCCACTTGGTGCAGGAGAGACTGAAGGTAAGGGATGGTCTCCGTAAGGTGCAGAGATAGAAACACGAGGCACCTTAGGTGTAGAGGGGATTGGATCAGGTGGATTACCGTCATCTCCACCATCCTCATCCTCTACAAAGATGGTCTCGGAGAGGGAAGAAGAGCCAGGTCTAGCTTTTGGACTAGCCTCATCAAAGGTCACATCACATGTCTCTATGGTCCTATTCGCCTCACAACTCCAGACCCTATAGCTATGAGAAGAAGTCGAGTAACCTAAAAAATACCATCAGAAGAACGAGACTCAAACTTATCTAGGTTACTAGACTTCAAAATGAAACACTTGCAACCAAACACACGAAAATGTGAAACACTGGGCTTACGCCCATACCTCAACTCGTAAGAAATGCAATGCAAATGTGTTCTCAAGAATACCCGATTAGATACATGACAAGCAGTAGCTACAGCCTCAGCACAAAACTTCCTAGGAGTATTGTACTCGTCTAGCATTGTCCTGGCCATCTCAACCAAGGTCCTGTTCTTCCTTTCTACTACGTCATTTTGCTGAGGGGCGTAGGGAGAGGAGACTGATGCTCTAAACCAGACTCCACACAGAAACTCTCAAAGTAGGAGTTCTTGAACTCCATGCCATTAACACTCGTATAGCTCGTAAGGCACCTAGAAGCTTGATAGACAACCTACTGACCAAACCCCTGAAGTGAGAAAAAGTCTCATCCTTCGTGGCCATGAAAAATACCCAAGAATACCTAGAGAAATCTTTAACAATGACAAGAACATACCTCTTCCCTCCTGCTGACTGCACTTTAGCTGGACCAAAATGTCTATATGTAAAAGCTGTCATGTTGCATCAGTCATCACTAAGGTGACTGGAGGATGAGAAGCAGTAATCATCTTGCCATGTCGGCAGGGAGAGCAAACTAAATCTTTGAACATCTTGAGTTTGGGCAAACCACGAATGAGGTCGTGGCTGCTAACTTTGGTCAAATGATCAAAACCAATATGACCAAGTCTCCTATGGCAGAAAGAGAGATCACGGGACTCAGAAGCAATCAAACAACGAAGAGAGTCTCCAGAAGAAGCAGAAAAATCAGCACGGAAAACCCTCCCAAATCTAGAAATTTCACAAACTAACCCTCCTGATGAATCAAGAATTCTACAGGCATTACTCTTAAAGCTTACCTCGAAAGAGTCATCGATAAGCTGAGAAACAGAAAGAAATTGTATTGCAGCTTACTCAATAAGACAACATCTTTAAAAATGAAATTGTCATTAATGCAAATGGTACCTTTGGCAATGACTCTACCTGAAAAAGCATCCCCAAAAGTTATCTACTCATCACTGGGGGCTCGACCAAGGGAAGAGAACCAACGAGAGTCTCCGGTCATATGGCAAGAACAACCAGAGTCAACAATCCAAACATCTCCCTTCCCTATCCAACGAACCTGATCAAGCCAAAAGAGAGAGAGATGACTCAGTACTGGGATAAAGTGAAGACCTCGGGACCCAATACAGAAGAACCGCACGACGCCTCAGAGTACCAACCATAGAAGAAGACTGGACTCAAGTGTCTCTCTAACGCTCAACTCTGACAAGATCAGTAGCAACCATAAAATACCTAGGAGTCGAAACTGGATTGGCCCGCCGTGGTGCAAAGGCCATACCACCCCAGTGAGGCTGCCTGAATCTCCTACCAGAAAACACCTTACGTCGCTGATATCTACCTCGATGGGAAAAATGAGGAATATCAAGAGGACGGCAGGTAAACTGACCACAAGCAGCTCTAGGACTAAAACTCGAATAAACAACATGAAAATCGAGTCCTGGACGCTATCCAAAAACATGCGACTCTCTAACTGTCTAGCAGCAGTGTGTGCCTTAGAAGCACTTAGGGTCTGGCGATGACCCTGAATAACTCTAAGAGTAGCAACATACTCATGCCATGTGATCTTGGCACGCCTAAAGCAGAAATCTACTAGGTGACCATCCTTCCGACATAAGGTGCATGATTACTTCACCTTACTAGAGGTAGAAATAGCAGAGGTAGCAACCTTCTGGTCAGAAGTCCCATGGACAACCCCAGCAGATCTAACACATAGTAGTACTCACCCTAGGAGCTACCACGATCTCACCACTATTGGAGCCACATACAATGGTGGGAGGATGTGCCCGAGCATGCTCCAAGTAGTCAAATCCTAGACCCTGATTAAATCGACAAATCTTGGATTGGTCTAGAATGAGATTGAGCTTCTTCTTACCTCCTACAAACTTCTCAAGAGTGCTCATGAGATACTCACACTATCGGAAAAAAGAGGCACATGAAGAATAGGGAAGAGAGGAAGAAGAAGAACCAGAACGAGAAGAACTCTCAGCACGTGCATTTTTCTCCCTCAGCACGGCTGCCTCAATCTTGAGGGCCTCACAAGAAATGCAAGGAGAATTTCTAATCCTAAGGGTTTGGTCTTCTAGCTTCTTCCTAAGTTCGACTTGGATTTTATCCAAGTCCCCCTCAATCTCAGGACATCGCAAGCAACTTTCTTGTGACTTATCTAGTAAATCCTTAGCAAGTTTAGCGCACTTGATATTTAAAGATTCATTGTCAAGTTTTAGTTGCCTACAGCCCTCACATGAGCTGACTGGGTCCTTAGAAGCATGCATTTCGAGTTCATCATTTCTAGAAGAAAGCTTCCTAAGGTGAGTGCTCATAGCATCAATTTCAGCAAGCAGTTTAGGGCAATTTTCACATGATGGAGTAGATTGAGCATGAAGAAAACTAGCATCTACAAAAATAGCATCAATAGAACAAGTGCTAGCATTCTTCGACCTAAGACTCTCAAGCTTAGTAAGCACACTATCATGCATAGTTCTTAGGTTCTCTATCTCCATAAGCAAAGCATCACACAAAGAGCAATCATCAGAAACTCGTGAGGGAGAAGATCTAAGAGAAGATAACTCTCGAGTTAAGGTACCTACTTCCTTCTCAAGCCCCGTACACCTAGCTCTAGCTCTAACATGAAATTTTTCTAGTTTGCAGAAAGTTTCATTGAGCTGGTCATAGGAGGGTACCTTGTCCGAGTCGCTGTAGAGCTCGGAGTCGCTAATGCCATTGGCGTTGGCCATGAAGCACAAGCTGGAGAAGTCATCGCCGCCTTTCTACTTTTGCGGATCATCCTCGCCTTCGTCACTCCATGTTTCCGTGTCAGAGAGGTTGATGTCATCGAGGGCGGCGAGGACGTGGCGGAAGAGCTTCCTATTCTTCGAGAAGTTGCGGTACTTCAAGTTGGTAGTGTCCTTGATGGTGGTCGCTTTCATCTCCCAAACTCGAAGATGGAGTGCGGTCAAGAAATGTCGAGCATTGTCTGAGTTAGGATATGTGCAACCAACTGCTCGAAGGTCGCTCAAAATCTTTATAAAACGACCAAAACACTCGTCAAGACTCTCACAAGCGTGTTGTTCAAATTTGTTGTATTCACGCTTGTATTAGTCCTGTCTCACAGTCTTGATTTGGGTGGTGCCCTCATGATAAGCATCGAGGGTCACCCAAATCTCATGAGCAAAACACAGGTGAGAAATCCTGTAGTACTCACTGTAGCTAAGGCCTTGTATGAGGATGTTCCTTGCCCTAGCATTTGCCTCAACGTTAGCCATATTGCCGGTCGTGACATGCTCATCGGTAGGAACCTCATACGGGAGCTTCACCTCCTGCCATATCAGGAAGCTCTGGGCAGTGATGTACGACTCCATCTGCGACTTTCAAAAAGGAAAATCAACTCCAGAAAAGATAGGAGGCTTGGTGGAATGTTTGTCTGTCGTCATGGCTTTCGAGACCGGTCAAGATCTATGGAAGAGCAAAACCGGCTCTAATACCAATTGAAGGACCAAAATGATGATCAGAGGGGGGTGAATGATCCCAACTAAAATTTCCCCCTTTAAGGAAACCCAGCCAAGACTCCTCTTGAAACACTAAAGAACATAAGAGCAAAATCTTGGTCTTGGACTTGCTCGTGGGGTTTTGATGATCAAGGTGATTTTGGATAACCTCCCACTTGTCTCAGCAAGCAAAAACACAAGAATCTCATACGCGATCTATGAAGAAAGAGCAAAACAATCGAGTTCTTGCAAAAAGATTGCCTAGATGATGAGGATATGATCTAAAGAAGATTCATCCATCAATCATATATCCTCTGCACAAGAAGCACAAGCAGGTAGAAGGAGGGGAGTCAAATCCAACTTGCGAGAATGTAAATTGTAAGAAATTAAATTGCGGAATTTAAAAGCATGTAGAAGGAAGGGAGGCAAATCCAACTTGCGGGAATGTAAATTGCAAGAATTTAAATTGCGGAATTTAAATGCTGAATTTAAGACATAATGTAAATACTGAAATTAAATTCAGAAAAGCAAGGAAGTGAAATTTTATTTCTTTGGAGGAAAGTTTACACAGCCTCACAAAAAGGTGGGCAAAGCTCAAAGGAGCATACAAAACCTTCAAGAGGGGAGAGCTACCACTCCTCCTCTATTTATACTACTCATGAGTTATTCTCCACCCTTGGATGAGTTCTACTTGGCCCTCAAGTAACCTCTTCAAGGGTTGAGATTGATTGATCCTTCACCCTTGAATGAGTTCTACTTGCCCCTCAAGAAACTTCATCAAGGGTTGAGATTCACTCAGCCTAACTTGACCACTACTCTATCTTCTAAACCGCAATCCAATGACTCTCCTTGATCCAAGTAGCCCCAAGTTAGCATCTCAGACGTTCCCTTGTCTTCTAGGCTTGTAGCGACTCTGTCTCCGGTCATCCTTCGGCGATCCCCGACTATCCGGACCCTCGGCGCACCTCGCCTAGTCTCGGTTATCCTCCGCCTCACCATGACCTAGCACCGTCGTCCTGCAACCATCAAAAACGAGGAAACCCATCACATAGCAATGTCCAAAATGATATACAGTAATTATCCAGTTGCTAAAAATAAATTAGATTCCTAACTCAAATACAGTCAAATACTCATCATCAACATGGGTAGACCTCCACATGGTCTTTTAGTTGCCATCATTCAGCTGTAACCAATCTTGATGTTAATTACGGCTTGCCCTTTTGTATTGCTTGAAGCCGGAGATATATTTGATTTGCCATCTGATGCTTGCAATATTTTGAAGCTAGTCAATTCAAGGACACGGGCAGTCATAATTGACGGCCAAGGAGCTAGCTAGGCTTCAATTTTAGCTCTCTGATACCTTGTACATATTGAAAAAGTAGCACTTGTATGCTCTGTTGCTCACATTACTAACGAGCTTAACGAGCCAACTCGAGTTTTTAACGAGTCAAGCCGAGTTTAGCTTCGAGCTCGTTAAGATAACGAGTCGTGTCGAACTGACTCATTATCTTAACGAGTTTACTGAGTCGAGTCGACTCGATTCGAGCCGAGCTGGCTCGCTATCCACCCCTATACTTAACTTCTAGCTACAGTCATATCAACAATTGATCGTGCCCAAAGACACTGTCCCGGGAGGGAATCAGATATTAATGCACGAGGTAAAGGTTTGGCATCTTGGAACAAGGTTTGCCAGGCGAAAAATAAGGGTGGATTAGGTGTACTTAACCTAAGACAGCAAAATGATGCATTGCTTATGAAAAAACTGCATAAGTTTTACAACAGGCACGATTTGCCATGGGTTCAGCTGATCTGGAACGCTTATTATAATAAAGAAGTACAACATGCATCAATAGAGATGGGTTATTTTCGGTAGAAATATACATTAAGACTAAATATTTACTACCTAGTGATTGCTTCCTGCACTGTAGGAGATGGCATTTCAGTGCTTTTTTGGGACGATATGTGGACAGATACGCTATAATCTTCAAAGTAGGCTCTGTTCTTTTGCAAAAAAACAAGACCACTTCAGTATATTATGATTTCTTGACAAACCTGACGGTCGGAGAACAATTTCATATTTTCATATACGAGTGACTACGCAAGCCTTCATGGAATAAAACTCTCTAATGTGGACGTGGAAAATATTATGCTCTCGGTTGATCAAGTAGATAATTGGAGCTATTTTTGGGGAAGTGCTTTCTACTCCACTAGTAAATTCTAAAAATTCATGTTTCAAGGTGTTGCAAATAAGACATAGAAAAATAGGAAACATGAGACACAAATTTTATGTGAAAAACTCTTGCGGGAAAAAAACTATAGGCGCATGAAGGCAATTTCACAATATGAGAAGATGTTTACAACAAATCTCTTACTTTTCCTATGGAGTACAGGGATATATTTATAGTGGTATATAGAAGACTCCTAAATTTGGGAAGAAGTAAGAAATGAATTCGTATCACCCTCAAACTCATGTGTACTTACCTTTCTAAAGGACTGAGATGGCGATCAGAGGAGGGGGCGTGAATGATCCCAAATTAGAATTTTCTCACACTCAAAAAGATTCAAGCAAGCCCTCACAAGAAACAATCAAAAGGAGCAACTCAACCTGTTCTGGCCGGTGCTAACACTGCTGAGGCCGGTAGCACCAGGCAGTGGTCATTAGCATCAGGCATGGGTCGGTAGCACCGGCCTCAAGAACAGCAGAAGAACTCAGCACGAATTCAAAAGAAAAAATGATGCAACTTTTGATCGGATGGTCTAAATCTCATGAAACTTGGTATACACCTTCGTATAGAGGTCAGAAACCTATTCCAACCTTCAATTGAAGGTATTGACATCAAAGTTCCCACCTTTTTCGAAACGAAGGAAGAGTGCACCAAGTAAGAGCAAAAAACAAAAAACTTGATCTTGGACTTGCTCATGGGGTTTTGATGATCAAGATTATCTTAGACAACCTCCCACATGTCAAAGCAAGCAAGAACTCAAGACAAGAAATACATAAACATGATCTTCCAAGAATGATTCTCTTTAAAGCAAAAGATCAATTTCTTGGAAAGAAGAACACGAGATTTGTGTTGATGATTGGGATTTGATATGTAGAAGATTCATCCATCAATCACACATCCTCGGCATGAGAAGCACAAGCAAGTAAAAGGAGGGGAAGCAAATCCAACTTGTGGGAATGTAAATTGCAAGAATATAAGTACGAAGTTTAAATGCTGAATTTAAGACATAATGCAAATGCGAAAAGTAAATTCAGACTTGAGGAAATAAATATTTTATTTCTGGAAGGGAGATTTACAAAGCCTCACAACAAAGTGGGCAAAGCTCAAAGACCTCAAAACCTTCAAAGAGGGGAGAGCTACCCCTACCCCTCTATTTACACTACTCTTGAGTCATCCTCCTCCCTTGGATGATTTCCTTCAACCCTAAGGAACACCATCAAGAGTTAGGATTGACTAACTATCCAAGTGATCACATATACAAAATATGACACCAAGCTACTCAAGTTCAGATTATGCTAAGCTAAGACATGTCTAAGTGCAGAATATAATATTCTTGCTAGCAAGCATAAAGAAGATTATATTATTTTTGCATGATTTAATAAGTGCAACACTTGCATAGTTTCCAAACTAGAAGCAAAGCCATACAATAGATCAAATAAAAAATCTAGAGTTCAACCTACTTAACACTTTGGGATAGCTAGATGTAAATACAAGGTCCTTTGTGCTCAATCATCTTTAACGCAAATTTTTGCTTTAAGATTTGAAAGCACATAGTGGGGTGCAAATATTTGACATTATTTGCATTTTTACCCACTTAAGTGATTTTTTTGCATTTTTCAAGTGTAATTGACTCAAGTCATAGTCAATCATCTCAAAAAGAACTCTTAAGAGAATGGTGAAAGAGCATTTGGAGGTCTACCCATGTTTGTGATGAGTATTTGAATAAATTTAACCTTGGTATGCTATGGTTTGAGTTTGATTTGAATTAGATTTTCAATTTGAAGCAATTTGAGCTCTATCTGTTTTTCCCGGTGCTACCGGCCAAGGTAGCGTGGTGCTACTGGCCGAGCGGTAGCACCGAACCCCAGAGCGGTGTGGAAAAACCCGAGAGAGTGTTTTTAGGGGATCAGGCAAGCCGGTGCCACCGACCTTGGCAGCCCGGTGCTACCGGCCGAGCGGTAGCACCGACCCAAATAGCTGGTGTGAAAATTCCAGAGAGCATCTCTTCTGGTTTTCGGATGAAGGGCGGTGCTACTGACCGGGGGGCGATAGTACTGGACCTAATGAGCGTGAATGATCCAAAAATTATGATTTTGGGAGTTTAATTGCAGATCTCTTTGGACATTGCTATGTGATGGGTATTCCTTATTTTTGATGGTTGCAGGACGTCGGGTTTTGATCATGGTGAGGCGGAGGATGACCAAGACTAGGCGAGGAGCGTCAGAGGTCCAGACGGTCGAGGATCGCCGAAAGATGATAGGAGATGAGTCGGTGCAAGCCAGGAAGACAAGGAACATATGAGATGCTAGCTAGACGCTGCGTGGATCAAGGAGGGCTGTTGGATCGTAGTCTAGTTGATAGGATAGCAGGTCTAGTTAGTGTGCTTTGAAAACCGTGCAAGAAAACCCAGTTAGTTTGGTGGGTTTTGGGTTAGCCCTTGCATGGCTGTTGAGTGGATCAATCCTAGCCCTTGATGGAGTGCCCTAGGGTTGAGAGACTCATCCATGGGTAGTAGGTGGCCCAAGAATAGTATAAATAGAGGGGGAGGGGTGGCCTTCCTCCTCTTGAAGGTTTTAGAGATTTTGTGCTCCTTTGAGATTTGCCCACTTTGTTGTGAGGCTTTGTAAACCTCCCTTCCATAAATGCAAATCATTTTCTCTTATGCTTGAATTTACTTTACGCATTTAAATTCTGCAATTAAATTCTTGCAACTTACATTCATGCAATTTGGATTTGCCTCCGCTCCTTCTACATGCTTTTGGATTTGCATCCTCTCCTTCTAAAATGCTTTTGCTTCTTGTGCCGAGGATGTTGATTGATGGATGAATATTCTTCAGATCAAATCCCAATCATCTAGGCAATTCATGTATCTTTTCTTGCAAGAAACCAATCTTGTGTTCTTGAGTGAATCATTCTTCTAGATCATGTTTGAGGGTTTTTTTACTTCTGTTCTTGCTTGTTGTTATATGTGGGAGGTTATCCAAGATCTTCTTGATCATCAAAACCCCACGAGCAAGTCTAAGATCAAGTTCTCGAGTTTTGCTCAAACTTGGTGTGTTCTTCCTTCAAAGTGAAAAAGGTCAGAACTTTAACGTCAATCCTTGCAATTGAAGCTTGGAATGAGTTTCTAACATCCTTAGGAGTACATCTACCAAGTTTCGTGAGTTTTGTCGAGCCGATCAAAAGATTCCTCAAAATTTGCTTTTGAGTCGTGCTATTTTTAGACTCTGTTCTTACTGTTGTTCTTGAGCCCGGTGCTACCGCCATTGTGCGGTACTACCAGCCTCCTTTGGTATCGGTCTTTGAGGGCTTGGGTGGATTGTTTTGTGTGGGGGAAAATTTTATTTGGGATCATTCACCCCCCTCTGATCACCATCTCGGTCCTTCACTTGGTATCAGAGCCAGTTTTGCACTTCCATAGATCTTGACTGGTCTCAAGAGCCATGGCGATGGACAAGTATTCCACCAAGCCACCCATTTTCTCTGGAGTTGATTTTCCATTTTGAAAGTCTTGAATGGAGTCGTACATCACTACCCAGGGCTTCTTGATATGGCAGAAGGTGAAGCTCCCGTATGAAGTTCCTGCGGATGAAAACGTCACGACCGGTAATATGGCTGACATTGAGGTGAACGATAAGGCAAGTAATATCCTCATACAGGGTCTTAGCCACAGTGAGTAGGATAGGATTTCTCACCTCCGTTCTGCTCATCAGATTTGAGTGACCCTCGATGCTTACCATGAGGGCACCACTCAAATCAAAATGGTGAGACATGACCAATTCAAGCGTGAGTACAACAAGTTTGAATAAAATGCCGATGAGAGTCTTGACGAGAGCTTTGGTCGTTTTATGAACATTTTGAGCAACCTCTGAGCAGTCGGTTGCATATACCCTGACTCGGATAATGCTCGACATTTCTTGACCGCATTCGATCTTCGAGTTTGGGAGATGAAGGTGACCACCATCAAGGACACTGTCGACTTGTCGACTCTGACTCTTGACGGGCTTTATTCCTAACTCAAGACTCAAGAGATTGATTGAAAGATCGAGATTGCAAACAGAGGGGGGTGAATGATCGCAACTTAAAATTTCCCCCAAAAATAATCCAAACAAGGCTACGAGAAAAACACACAAGAGGAGCCGACCAAAGGGAGCCTTTTGTGATATCTGGCCGGTGCTACCGCACGGGGTCCAGTAGCACTGGAGACCGGTAGCACTGTTGGAAGAGCGGTAGCACTGGACTAAAGAACAGCTCAAGAACAGTCTTAAAACCAGCATGACCTAATAGCAAATTTCGAGGAATGTTTTGATCGGCTGGACAAAAACTCTGAGAACTTGGTAGATATGATCCTAGGTATGTTAGGAACTCATTCCAACCATCAATCGAGAGGATTGACGTCAAAGTTCTGACCTTTTTGCCCGAGAAGGAAGAACATACCAAGTTTATGTAAGAACCCAAGAAATTGACTCAAGACTTGCTCGTGGGATTTTAATTATCAAGATGATTTTGGATAGCTTCCCACAAGTTACAGCAAGCAAAAGCACAAGTCTCAACTTCCACAAACGCGATTTACAAGATTATTCATTCAAGAACGCAAAAACCGGTTTCTTGCAAGAAGAACGCATGGATTGCCTAGATGATTGAGATATGATCTAAAGAGAGATTCATCCATCAATCAACATCCTCGGCATAAGAATCGTAAGCATTTTAGAAGGAGAGGAGGCAAATCCAAAAGCATGTAGAAGGAGTGGAGGCAAATCCAAATTACGTGAATGTAAATTGCAAGAATGTAAGTGCGGAATTTAAATGCTGAATTTAAGTGTGTAAAATAAATTCAAACATAAGATAAAATGATTTACATTTCTGAAAGGGAGGTTTACAAAGCCTCACAACAAAGTAGGTAAAGCTCAAAGGAGCACAAAACCTCAAAAACTTTTAAGAGGACGAAGACCACCCCTCCCCTTTATTTATACTACTCTTGAGCCACTTACCACCCTTGGATGAGTCCCTCAACCCTAGGGCTCTCCATCAAGGGCTAGGATTGACCCACTCACACAGTCATACAAGGGCTAACCCAAAACCCTCCACACAAACCGGGTTTTCTTGCACGGTTTTCCAAGCACACTAACTAGACCCGCTATCCTATCAACTAGACTGCGATCCGACGGCCCTCATTGATCCAAGCAGCTTCTAGCTAGCATCTCATCTATTCCTTATCTTCTTTGGCTTGCACCGACTCTGTCTCCGATCATCTTTTGGCGATCTTCGACCGTCTGGACCTTCGACGCTCCTCACCTAGTCCCGATCATCCTCCGTCTCACCATGACCTAGCACCGTCGTCCTGTAACTATCAAAAACAAGGAAACATATCACATAGCAATGTCCCAAAAGATATGCAATGAAACCCATCAAAATCCCAAGATAAAAATTCATTTTCGCTCATACGACCGGTGCTACCGCCCATAGTGGACCGGTGCTACCGCCCCCAGGCCGGTAGCACCGCTCTGTGCTAGCACCAGAAAACACCTCTGGAATTTTTACAGCGCACCAAAGGGTCGATGCTACCGCTCGCCCGGTAGCACCGGGCTACCATGGCCGATAGAACCGCCCAGCCAGAACCCCTAAAAACACCCTCTCTGAAATTTTCACACCGGCCATTTGGGCCGGTGCTACCGCTCATCCGGTAGCACCGGGAAAACAGAGAAAGGCTCAAATTCCTTCAAGTTTCAAATCCAATTCAAATCAAACTCAAACCAGGTCATACCAAGCTCAAGCTTAGTCAAAATGCTCATCACAAACCTAGATAGACCTCCACATGGTCTTTCAATCTCCACCTTGATGAGTATATTGACAAACACACGAAAAGGCATAAGTTTTGAGTTTGGAGAATGAAGAAATAAAGCAATTGAGTTGCAATTCCAAACTTGGTCCAAAAAAGAGAAATTGAGATCATTTCCATGTTGATGAAAGGGATTTTGGAGCTAAATTCAAAAGAAAGAGCAAGTTTTCCACAAAAACTCTAGAATCCAATAAGAGTTCACGAATGCTTATGATTTTTAAGATTAGCAATTTTTCACCAAAATCTTAATAACAAACATGCAATTCAAATTTTTTTAATGATGCCTTTTCTATATTTTCTCCCCCTTTTGGCAATATAGGCATTAAGATGGCATTTTCTCCCCTTTGACTAGCATAGATGTATCCAATTGATCATAATGACAAGAGATGACACCAAGCTTGTCAATTTCAGATGATGACTAAACTAAGACATGTCCAAGAGCAAACACATTTTGCTAGCAAGCTTAGTTTAGACTATTTCATTTTTAGCAAGATTTGACAAGTTCAAAACTTAGCAAAAGTTTCAAAACTAAAAGCAAAGCCACTCATAGGATCAAATGGAAAACCTAGAGTTCAACCTACTCAACACTTTGGGGAATCTTGAAGTGCATACAAGGTCCTTCGAGCTCATTTTTCAATTAATGCAAATTTTTCTTTAAGACTTTGAAAGACATAGCAGGGTGCAAATGTTTGACATTATTTGCATTCTTTACCCACTTATGTTTTTGTTATTTGCATTGTTTTTAAAACAATTGACTCAAGCCAGATTCAACCATCTCAAGAGAACTCTTAAGAGGATGGTCTTGGTCATACACGATGTATTCCAAGTTCATCCCAAGTGCAATAGGAAGCTGTCTTGTGAATGTAAGGTGTTAAGTCTAATGCGCACAAAGAGTCATTTTTGCTTAATTTTCATTTTTAGCAGATAGATTCATAAGCAAATGAAAGACTCTAGTATGAATCAAGCAAGTTTCACCCAAGTTGCTATAGGGACTCTAGAGATATCCAAAATTTCACGAATCATGGCAAATACATCTAGAGAAGAAACTCAGCAAGTAACAACAACATGTTTCATCAAGTTTTCATTCAAAGCTTTCAATTTTCAAATTTTAACAAGCTTAGCAGAATAAATGAACTTGGACATATCTAAGCTAGTGATTTTCTTCAAATGATGTAGCATGGTGAATTGCATGAAGATTAAATCATTTGCATAATAGACAAAGCTGATAAAATAGAAAATGCAGTCTATTTCCAATGCATAAATAGATCCCCAAATTCCCCCTCAACAAGTGAATCAATTTTAAGCACAAATATGGTTAAAATGAGTTATTAGTAGAATTAGATGCAAAAATCCAAATAAACTCAATAGAAACAAAAAAATACAGAATGAGGAGAAGAAGTCGAGAAAACTGCAAACTGGGTGGCTATAGAGCATAGAAAAGATAGAAGAGACTCACTCTCATCTTCCCCCAATGACTGACATAGAGAAGCTAACTCTAGATGTCAAACTAGGGAGTGCACACAGACCCTGTCTACCCAGGGAGCCCAACACCTGCTAGACTTATAAGACTGTGAGGGAACTCAACCTAGAGAGAAGAGAGAATATCTAATTGATCATGATAGCAATCTATAGCATAAGATGAGTGGTCCACGCAAAGCATGCCAAAAGTCTAAGTGAAGTGAACTCAACTCAGGAAAATAAGCCCACAATCACACAGAAAAAAGAAAAAAAAAGAAAATGCTAGAAGAAACTATATAATACATAGTATACGAACTAGCTCTCCCTCACAATAGGCTATAAGGGCACACTACTCCAAACTCACGCCTCAGGGCAACAAACCTGGAGCTATCCAAAGGCTTGGTAAAAATATCAGCTATCTGGAGGTCACTCTCTACAAACTGAAGCACGATATCACCCTTCTCCACATGGTCTCTAAGGAAGTTGTCGGGACCCGATTTTGAGAATCTGGACCCTCTGTGTATTCTGTGCCAATCCAGGATCACACTAGCACACACAGTCATTACAGGGTTGAACATCACAGACGATCATAACGATACCAAAATTCAATAAAATTTTAGATTAGTTGGAATTTCAATGTAAATTTTTATTTCTAACTTATTTTCATATTTTATTTAATTTGGTGTTTTATTTTGTAACTCATCCTTTTATTATGGTTGTATTTCAAGATATTGAAATAGAAGATAATATTTTAATTCATTCCTGACATTCTAACTAAAAATTCTATTCAATTTCATTTTCTAATTTTTATATTTCTATTTTTATTATTTAGAATTTTTGGGATGTTACGGATCTACCCCCTTACAGAAATCTCGTCCTCGAGATTTGCAAGGATTGGGAAAAGTTTAAGGATGATTAAGAGAAGCTTTAATAGTTAGATGGTTGATTTCAAGTAGATCCAATGAAACAAGATGATTTCAAACTAATCTAAGTTCTGGTAAGAACTGGAATCATAAGGGATGTACCTGGCATTGAGTTGGGTATGCCAGAATTGATGTCTTGAGTTGGTGTAGATGCAGACCTAGGAACTTGTTGTCCTTGAGATTCTTGATACATTTTTGTGCTCCCAGGGTTGATTGAAAGAGGAGATTCATAAGCTTCCTTTAGAATTATTTTCTTGAGATCAGAATCATCGGGGACTTATATACGATTTCCTCGCATCATTACTTCATCTGAACTTTTAGATAATTCAGATTCAACACCTTCTTTCAATTGTTCTCTGATTCCAGCAATAACTTCATCCTTGAGTTGATTGGCTTTTATATGAGTTATGAGAGTTGGTTGCACTTTAAGAGCAGCAACATAGCCTTCTTCAACTAAACCTAAATTGAGTTTTTAGAATTCATTTTGCAACTCAGATTGGTCGAAGATGAAAAGACAATGGAGTTTTCGGTTGAGAGCATCGGCTACAACATTAGCCTTACTAGGATGGTAATGAATGCCAAGATTATAGTCTTTGATTAACTCTAGCCATCTTCTTTGCCTGAGATTTAGATCTGGTTGGGTGAAAAAATATTTCAAGCTTTTGTGATATGTATAGATTTCACATCGATTGCCAATAAGATAATGTCTCCAGATTTTCAGAGCGTGAACAATAGCTGCTAATTCCAAATCATGAGTAGGATAGTTTTTCTCATGCAGCCAAAGTTGACGTGAAGCATATGCGACAACTTTCTTTCTTGCATCAAAACACACCCAAGCCTGTGTCATGATACGTCGCAATATACCTCGAAACTTTTGTGAATATCATGTATGATGAGAATTGGAGCTGAGGTTAATCTTTTCTTAAGCTCTTGGAAACTAGCTTCACATTCTGGGGTCCATTCAAACTTATTTTCTTTTTTCAAGAGTTGAGTCATTGGTCGAGCGATTTTGGATCAGTTTTTGATAAAGCGGCGATAGTATCCCGCTAAACCGAGAAAACTTCGGACTTTAGGAACAAATTGAGGTGGCTCCCTGAAGGACCATGTGGAGGTCCATCCATGTTTGTGATGAGTATTTGACTTTATTTGAGCAAGGTGTGCTCAAGTTTGAGTTCGATTTGGATTGATTTTCAAAATGAAGCAATTTGAGTTATCTCTGCCAGGAGTGGCAATACCGGCTGTATGGGCGCGGTAGTGATGAGTTGGATGGGTTTATTGCATATCATTGTGGGCATTGCTATGTGATGTGTTTCCTTGTCTTTGATGGTTGCAGGACGACGGTGCTAGGTCATGGTGAGGCGAAGGATGACCGGGACTAGGCGAGGAGCGTCGGAGGTCCAGACGGTTGGGAGATCGTCGGAAGATGATCAGAGATGGAGTCCGGGCAAGTCAAGAAGACAAGGAAAGGAGATGATGCTAGCTAGATGCCGCGCGGATCAATGAGGGCCGTCGGATTGAGGTCTAGTTGATAGGTTAGCGGGTCTAGGTAGTATGCTTTGAAAATCGTGCAAGAAAACCCAGTATGTGTGTGGGTTTTCGGTTATCCCTAGGATGGCTGTGTGTGTGGGTTAATCCTAGCCCTTAGATGAGTGCTCTAGGGTTGAGGGACTCATCCAAGGGTGGTAGGTGGCCCAAGAGTAGTATAAATAGGGGTGGAGGGGTAGCTTCCTCCCCTTGAAGGTTTTGAGGTTTGTGAATGCTCCTTTGAGCTTTGCCCACATGAAAGTGAGGCTTTGTAACCTCTCCTTCCAGAAATGAATGTTTTATCCATCCTTCTCTGAATTTATTTTGCGCATTTACATTATATCCTTACTTTACGCAATTTAATTCAGCATTTACTTTCCCGCAATTACATTCTCGCAATTTACTTTCACGCAATTTGGATTTGCCTCCCCTCCTTCTAAATGCTGTTGATTTTGGATGTTTAGAGTGTGTTCATATGGTTTTACATCTCTTTTGCACTCTTGGATTGAGTAGAGAACATCTTTTCTTTCAAGTTCCAACTTTGTTTAGAACTTGTTCTTTGCGCAGCATTTGGTATTTGAATTTTATAAAAATATAGAAAAATCATTTTGAAGTTATTCTTATTGGAGTAGGTGCGGGACTCTGATATCCACCCGCAGAAACAGTTTGGAGTTCTCTTGTTGCACCGTTTGGGCGCCATGAGGTGAAAACCGAGCCCCAAATTTTCTGCTCGAATTTCTTGACTGACTGTGTTCTTCGATTTCTCCTGTTTTTTCTGTAAGGATTTTTGAGGAGAAATTTGGTGGAGTTCTTCATGACTTTGTTTCTCATGGGGAGAAAAATTCTCAAAATTGTTTGAGCTGCAGAAACCCACCAACCTCCTGTTCAAATTGAGGAAAATTTTCTAGAAATTCTACTTTTGCTTTTCTGAAAGTGACTTTTGTGATTTGAATTAATGTCCTTTCTAAAAGGAATAGTTTGATTGATTCCTATTTATCTTGGATACTAGACAACCAGGATTGTGATTAAAAAATCCCCACATATTTTATGGTACTTATCCCTGCAAGCTAGGGGTACACATAGTTATCTAGTTTTTCGGGCTTTTCACGATTTCCTTTGAGCGATCTTGTCAAGGTTTTTGTTGGAGTATTTTGGGGGAAAATTTATTTGCGACCATTCACCCCCCCTCTGTTCACCATCTCGGTCCTTCAATTGGTATCAGAGCCTGTTTTGCTCTTTCATAGATCTTGACCGGTCTCAAGAGCCATAGCGATGGACAAATATTCCACCAAGCCTCCCATTTTTTCTGGAGTCGATTTTCCATTCTGGAAGTCTCGCATGGAGTCATACATCACTGCCCAGGGCTTCCTGATATGGCAGAAGGTGAAACTCCCATATGAGGTTCCTGCCGATGAAAACGTCACGGCCGGCAATATGTCTGACGTTGAGGCGAATGCTAAGGCAAGGAACATCCTCATACAGGGTCTTAGCTGCAGTGAGTATGACATGATTTCTCACCTTCGTTCTGCTCATGAGATTTGGGTGACCCTCGATGCTTACCATGAGGGCACTACCCAAATCAAGATGGTTCGACAGGACCAATTCAAGCGTGAGTTCAACAAGTTTGAACAGCACGTTGGTGAGAGTCTTGATGAGTGCTTTGGTCGTTTTACCAAGATCTTGAGCGATCTTTGAGCAGTTGGTTGCATATACCCTGACTCGGATAATGCTCGACATTTCTTGACCGCACTCGATTTGCGTGTTTGGGAGATGAAGGTGACCACCATCAAGGACACCACTGACTTGTTAACTCTGACTCTTGACGGGCTTTATTCCCGCCTCAAGACTCATGAGATCGATGTCGTCTCACGAAAGACGAAATCTCAGTCGATGACCTTGGTCACCGACCCCATTGGATCTTCTTCTTCTGATCCTTCTATTGGTTTCTCTCTTTCCGCCCTTTGTGAGCTAAGCGATGACCAACTGGAAAAATTTCCAGAAAATGTGCTTGCTCTTCTCGCTCGCAAGTTTTCTCATGCATACAAGAGGGTGAGAGAGAGAAAGAGAGGTGGCATGATCACATGCTTCGAGTGTGGTGGCCCCAACCACATTCGGGCTGATTGCCCCAAACTGGAGAAGGCTAAGAACGATGCTGGCGGTTCGGCAAAGAACGACTACATCGACAAGAACCGCAACAAGAAGCCTCCAGTTTGTGAGCCGACGCGTGAGAAGAAGTACCGTAACTTCTCCAAGAACAAGAAGCTCTTCCACCGCTCCTCGCCGCGCTTGACGACATCAACCTCTCCGACACCGAGACATAGAGCGACGAGGGCGAGGATGAACCACAAGAGAAGAAGGGTGGCGACGACTTCTCCGGCATGTGTTTCATGGCCGACACCAACGACATCAGCGACTCCGAGCTCTACGGCGACTCGGACGAGGTACCCTCCAATGACCAGCTCAACGAAGCTTTCTGCAAATTAGGAAAATTTCATGCTAGAGCTAGAGCTAGGTCTACAGAGCTTGAGAAGGAAGTAGGTACCTTGACTCGGGAGTTAGCTTCTCTTAGATCTTCTCTCTCTCGAGTCACTGATGATTGCTCTTTGTGTGATGCTATTCTTGTGGAGTTGGAGAACTTATGGACTATGCATGATAGTGTGGTGACTGAATTAGATAGTCTTAAGTTGAAGAATGCTAGCAATGAATCTGTTGATACTCCTTATGTAGATACTAGTTTTCTTTATGCTCACTCTACTCCCTCTTGTGCTAATTGCCCTAAATTGCTTGCTGAAATTGATGCCATGAGCACTCACCTTAAGAAGCTTTTTTCTAGAAATGATGAACTTGAATTGCATGCTTCTAAGGACCCAGTCAGCTCATGTGAGGGCTGTAAGCAATTAAAACTTGACAATGAAACCCTGAATGTCAAGTGTGCTAAACTTGCTAAGGACTTACTAGATAAGTCACAAAAATATTGCTTGTGATGTACTGAGATTGTGGGGGATTTGGATAAAATCCATGTCGAGCTTAGGAAGGAATTAGAAGACCAAGCCCATAGAATTAGAAATGCGTCTTGCGTTTCTTGTGAGGCCCTCAAGATTGAGGCGGCCGTCTTTGAGGAGAAAAATGCACGTGCTGAGAGAGCTCATCTTTTTGGTTCTTCTTCTTCTTCCCCCTGTTCTTCTTGTGCTTCTTTCTTTCGAGATTGCCAGTATCTTATGAGCACTCTCGAGAAGTTTGTTTGAGGCAAGAAGAAGCTCAATCTTATTCTAGACCAATCCAAGATTAGTAGATTCAATCAAGGTCTAGGATTTGATCCCTTGGAGCACGCTCGGGCCCATCCTCCCACCATTGTGCGCGGCTCCAAGAGTGGTGAGATTGTGGTAGCTCCCAGAGTGAGTACCACCGTGTTTAGGTCTGCTGGGGTTGTCCATAGGACTTCTGACCAGAAGGGTGTTACTCCTATTGCTTCTTCCTCTAGCAAGGCGAAGTACATATGCACCTTCTGTAAGAAGGATCGTCACCTAGTAGATTTCTGCTTCAGGCGCGCCAAGATCACTCGGCGTGAACGTGTTGCTGCTCTTAAGGGTATTCAGGGTCATCCCCAGACTTTGAGTGCTCCTAAGGCACACACTGCTTCTAGACAGGTTAGAGAGTCGCCTGTTTTTGGGCAGCGTCCAGGACTCGGTTTTCATGCTAGTTCTTTGAGTTTTTGTCCTAGAGCTGTTCGTAGTCAGTCTTTCCGCCATCCTCTTGATATTCCTCGTTTTTCTCGTTGAGGTAGATATCAGCGGCGTGATGTGTTTTCTGGTAGGAGTTTTAGGCAACTTCACTGGGGTGGTTTGTCTTTTGCACCACGGCATGCCAACCCAGTTTCAGCTCCTAGATCATCTACTAGAGTTGCTACTGATCTTTTTCGGGTTAAACGTCAGAGAGACACTTGAGTCCAGTCTTCTTCTGTGACTGGTACTCTGAGGAGTGGTATGGTTCAGTATTGGGTACCTAAGTCTTCACTCTATCCTAGTACTGAGTCATCTTTCTCTCTTGTGTCTTGATCAGGTTCGTCGGATGGGGAAGGGAGATGTTTGGATTGTCGACTCCGGTGGTTCTCGTCATATGACTGGAGATTCACGATGGTTCTCTTCCCTAGTCCAAGCCCCTGGTGATGAGTTGATCACTTTCGGGGATGCTTCTTCAGGTAGAGTCATCGCTAAAGGTACCATTTGCATTAATGACAATTTCATTCTTAAAGATGTTGCCTTAGTAAGTAAGCTGCAATACAATTTGCTTTCTGTTTCTCAGCTATTGATGACTCTTTCGAGGTGAGTTTTAAGAGTAATGCCTGTAGAATCCTCGATTCACCAGGAGGGTTAGTTTGCGGGATTTCTAGATTTGGGAGAGCCTTCCGTGCTGATTTTTCTGTTTCTTCTGGAGACTCTCTTCGGTGTTTGTTTGCTTCAGAGTCCCGTGATCTCTCCTTCTAGCATAGGAGACTTGGTCACATTGGATTTGATCATTTGACCCGAGTTAGCAGCCACGATCTCATTCGTGGTTTGCCCAAACTCAAAATGGTCAAAGACTTAGTTTGCTCTCCCTGTCGACATGGCAAGATGGTTGCTGCTTCTCATCCCTGAGTCACTGTTGTGATGACTGATGCACCAGGACAGCTTTTACATATGGACACTGTTGGTCCAGCTAGAGTGCAGTCAGTGGGTGGGAAGTGGTATGTTCTTGTCATTGTTGATGATTTTTTGAGGTATTCTTGGGTGTTTTTCATGTCCTCGAAGGATGAGACTTTTACCCATTTTAGGGGTTTGGTTCATAAGTTGTCTCTTGGGCTCCCTGGTTTCCTACGAGCTATACGCAGTGACAATGGCACGGAGTTCAAGAACTCCTATTTTGAGAGTTTTTGTGTGGAGTTTGGTTTAGAGCATCAGTTCTCCTCTCCCTACGTCCCTCAGCAAAATGACGTAGTGGAAAGTAAGAACAGGACCCTGGTAGAAATGGCCAGGACAATGCTAGACGAGTACAATACTCCTAGGAAGTTTTGGGCTGAGGCTATAGCTACTGCTTGCCATGTTTCTAAAGCGTGTTTTTGAGAGCACATTTGCATCGCACTTCTTATGAGTTTAGGTATGGGCGAAAGCCCAGTGTGTCTCATTTTCGCGTTTTCGGTTGCAAGTTTTTTATCTTGAAATCTGGTAACCTAGATAAGTTTGAGTCTCGCTCTTCTGATATTATCTTTCTAGGTTACTCGACTTCTTCTCGTAGCTATAAGTGCAGGTGTTGATGCGCATAGGATCATAGAGACACGTGATGTGACCTTTGATGAGGCTAGCCTCAGAACTAGACACGATGTTTGAGCTCTTCTTATCCCTCCGAGACCATCTTTGTAGAAGATAAGGATGATGGAGATGATGGTTTTCCATCGGATTCAGTCCCCTCTACACCTGAGGTGCCTCCTGTTTCCATTTTTGCACCTCAGGGAGACCAGCCCTTGCCTTCCGACTCTCCTTCAGCGAGTGGCTCTGTTCCTACCTCTTCTGTTCAAGAGGTAGAGGCCACTTCTGCTTCTGGTCCTCCTCGACATATCCAGAAAGCTCATCCACCTGATCAGATCATTGGTGATCTGTTTGAGCGGGTCACTCGCTCAAAATCAGGTTTATCCAGTTTCTGCCTCCACTCTGCCTTCGTTGCCTCCTTTGAGCCGAAGGATGTTTCTCATGCATTATCCGATGAGTCGTGGATTAATGCTATGCATGAGGAACTTGAGAACTTTGAGAGGAACAATATATGGTAGCTTGTCGAGCCCCCATCTGGTCATAATGTCATTGGGACCAAGTGGGTGTTCAAAAACAAGTAGAGTGAGGATGGGGTTGTAGTTAGAAACAAGGCTAGACTAGTTGCACAGGGCTTTTCTCAGGTTGAGGGTCTTGACTTTGAGGAGACCTTTGCCCCTGTAGCTAGGCTAGAGGCTATCCGAATGCTGCTTGCATTTTCTGCATCCAAAGGCTTCAAGCTTTATCAAATGGATGTCAAGAGTGCATTCCTCAATGGCTATATTGAGGAAGAGGTTTATGTCAAGCAACCTCCAAGATTCAAGAACCCCAAGTTTCCGAGTCATGTATACAAGCTTTCCAAAGCTCTGTATGGACTCAAACAGGCCCCCAGAGCATGGTATGAGAGGCTCAAATCTTATCTTCTCAGCCATGACTTTAAAATGGGTATAGTAGATAAAACTCTGTTCATCAGACACCATGAGTCTCATTTTCTTCTCGTCCATATTTTTGTGGACGATATCATTTTTGGTGGCTCGTCTCATTCGCTTGTGTCTCAGTTTTCTGAGGTGATGAGCACAGAGTTTGAGATGAGTATGATGGGCGAGTTGAGCTACTTTCTTGGCTTCCAAATCAAGCAGACTCGGGAGGGTACTTTCTTGCATCAAGGCAAGTATACCCGTGACCTCCTGAGGCGCTTCGATATGTCTGATGGGAAGCCAGTGATGACTCCTATGACCACCACTGCTGTCCTCGAGCCCGATGAGGATGGTGAGCCTGCTAATCAAAAGGAGTTTCGGAGCATGATCGGCTCCCTCTTGTACCTCACTGCTTCGAGGCCGGACATACATTTCGCTGTTTGTCTGTGTGCTCGATTTCAAGCTTCTCCTCGCGCCTCTCACCGCCAGGCGGTCAAGCGCATTTTCAGGTACCTTCGTGCTACCACTGATTATGGTATTTGGTACTCTTCTTCTTCTTGTCTATCTCTTAGAGCCTTTTCCGATGCCGACTTTGCTGGCTGTAGGATAGATAGGAAGAGCACTTCTGGCACTTGCCAATTCATTGGCACTTCTCTTGTTTCTTGGTCATCTAGGAAGCAGTCTGGAGTTGCACAGTCCACTGCTGAGGCCGAGTATGTTTCTTTGCTGACTAGTTCTTTGAGCTGAGTTCTCTGGATGAGATCGACCTTGCGGGACTTTGGGTTAGATATACAGAGTGTGCCACTTTTCTGTGACAACACTTCTACTATTTGCATTGCTAAAAACCCAGTGCAGCATTCCCGGACAAAACACATTGATATTAGATATCACTTCCTTAGAGACCATGTGGAGAAGGGAGATATCGCGCTTCAGTTCATAGAGAGTGACCTTCAGTTAGCCGATATCTTCACCAAGCCTTTGGATAGCTCCAGATTTGTTGCCTTGATGAGTGAGCTTGGAGTCGTGAGCCCTTACGGCCTTTCGTGAGGGGGAGCTGGTTTGTATATTATGTATTATATGTTTTCTTCTAGCTTTTCTTTTCTTTGTGTTTCTTCTGGGTGACTTTGGGCTTGTTTTCTTGAGTTGAGTTCACTCACTTAGACTTCTAGCATGCCTTGCATGGACCTCTTATCTTGTGCTTTAGGTTGCTATCATGCGTGATTAGCTGTTCTCTCTTCTCTCTAGGTTGAGTTCCCTCACAGTCTTATAAGTCTAGCAGGTATTGGGCCTCCTGGTAGGCGAGTGCTGTGTGCACTCCTTAGTTGGGATCTAGAGTCAGCTTCCCTATGTCAGTCACTGGGGAAGATAAGAGCGAGTCTAAGCCGTAGTGAGTCCCTTATATCTTTTCTATGCTCTATAGCCATCCAGTTTTGATGTTTCTCGACTTCTTCTCCTCATTCTGTTTTTCTGGTTGTTATTGAGTTCATTTGGGTTTTCTTTATGCCTAATCTTGATAATAACTCAACTTTAACCAGATTTGAGCTTAAAATTGATTCATTTGTTGAGGGGGAGTTTGGGAATCTGTTCATGCATTGCATTTAGACTGCATTTTCTGTTTTATGAGCTTTGTCTATTATGCAATTGATTTATTCTTCATGCTATACACCATGCTACATCATTTGAAGAAAATCACTAGCTTAGGTATGTCCAAGTTCATTTAACTTGCTATGCTTAAAAATGAAATAAGCCTTAAATGAAAAACTTGATGAAACTTTTTGCTTTTACTTGCTAGGTTTCTTCTCTAGAGGTTTGTGCCATAATTTGAGAAATTTTGGAGTTCTCTAGAGTCCCTATAGCAACTTGGGTGAAACTAGTTTGATCCATGCTAGAGTCCTTCAATTGCTCATGAATCATTGTGCTAAAAATGAAAATTAAACAAAATTGACTCTTCTTGTGCACATACGACTCAACACCTTGCATTCACAAGACCGCTTCCTATTGCACTTGGGATGAACTTGGAATACATCGTGTTTGACCTAGATCATCCTCTTAAGAGTTCATCTTGAGATGGTCGCATACGGCTTGAGTCAATTGGTTGTCAAAAGAAAATGCAAATAAATTAAAAACAAAGACATATGTGGGTAAAGAATGCAAATAATGTCAAACATTTGTACCCCTCTATGTCTTGTATGATGATAAATCAAAATTTGCATTAAGTGATAAATGAGCCCGAAGGACCTTGTATGCTCTTCTAGATTCCCCAAAGTGTTGAGTAGGTTAAACTCTAGGTTTTCCTTTTGATCCTTAGAGTGGCTATTCTTCTATTTTTGAAACTAAAGCTAAGTGTTGCACTTGTCAAATCTGGCTAAAAATGATATATTCAAAACTAAGCTCGTATTTGCACTTGGACATGTCTTAGTTTAGTCATCTTCTGAAATTGACAAGCTTGGTGTAATATCCTTCTATTTTGATCAATTGGATAATCTTCAAAGCTCTTTCGATTGCATTTCTTAAATACATAAAAAGAGGGGGGAAATTCCATTTTGATGCCTATATTGTCAAAAGGGGGAGAAAATGTAGAAAAGGCATCATTAAAAAAAAGAGATAAAAATGTGAAAGCTTGTTGGTTCTTATGATCTTTGTAAATCTTTGCTATTTTTTATGGATCATAATCACATTTGGCACTTACGATTGGTTTTTAGAGCTTTTGTAGAAAACTTGCTCTTTTCATGGTCTTGCTCTAAATTCTTTCTGCCAACTTGGTCATGATTTTATATCTTTCTCTCTGGACCAAGTTTGGCTTTGCAATCAAATTCCTTTCTTCTTCTCTCATTCAAACTCAAATTTATGCCTTTTGTGTTGTTTGTCAATATACTCATCAAGGGGGAGATTGAAGGACCATGTGGAGGTCCATCCATGTTTGTGATGAGTATTTGACTTTATTTGAGCAAGGTGTGCTCAAGTTTGAGTTTGATTTGGATTGATTTTCAAAATGAAGCAATTTGAGTTGTCTCTGCCACGAGTGGCAGTACCGGCCGTATGGGCGCGGTAGTGATGAGTTGGATGGGTTTATTGCATATCATTGTGGGCATTGCTATGTGATGTGTTTTCCTTGTCTTTGATGGTTGCAGGACGACGGTGCTAGGTCATGGTGAGGCGAAGGATGACCGGGACTAGGCGAGGAGAGTCGGAGGTCCAGACGGATGGGAGATCGCCAGAAGATGATCGGAGAAGGAGTCCTGGCAAGTCAAGAAGACAAAGAAAGGAGATGATGCTAGCTAGATGCCGCATGGATCAATGAGGGCCGTCGAATTGAGGTCTAGTTGATAGGTTAGCGGGTCTAGGTAGTATGCTTTGAAAATCGTGCAAGAAAACCCGGTATGTGTGTGGGTTTTCGGTTAGCCCTTGCATGGCTGTGTGTGTGGGTTAATCCTAGCCCTTAGATGAGTGCTCTAGGGTTGAGGGATTCATCCAAGGGTGGTAGGTGGCCCAAGAGTAGTATAAATAGGGGTGGAGGGGTAGCCTCCTCCCCTTGAAGGTTTTGAGGTTTGTGAATGCTCCTTTGAGCTTTGCCCACATGAAAGTGAGGCTTTGTAACCTCTCCTTCCAGAAATGAAAGTTTTATCCATCGTTCTCTGAATTTATTTTGCGCATTTACATTTTGTCCTTACTTTACGCAATTTAAATTCAGCATTTACTTTCCCGCAATTACATTCTCTTAATTTACTTTCACGTAATTTGGATTTGCCTCACCTCCTTCTAAATGCTGTTGATTTTGGATGTTTAGAGTGTGTTCATATGGTTTTACATCTCTTTTGCACTATTGGATTGAGTAGAGAACATCTTTTCTTTCAAGTTCCAACTTTGTTCAGAACTTGTTCTTTGCGCAGCATTTGGTATTTGAATTTTATAAAAATATAGCGAAATCCTTTTTAAGTGATTCTTGTTGGAGGAGGTGCGGGAATCTGATAGCCACGTTCAGAAAAATTGTGGAGTTCTCTTGTTGCACTGTTTGGGCGCCATGAGGTGAAAACCGAGCCCCAAATTTTCTGCTCGAAGTTCTTGACTGACTGTGTTCTTCGATTTCTCGTGTTTTTTCTGTAAGGATTTTTGAGGAGAAATTTGGTGGAGTTCTTTATGACTCTTTTTTTCATGGGGAGAAAAGTTCTAAATATTTTGTGAGCGGTAGAAACCCACCAACCTCCTGTTCAAATTGAGGACAAGTTCTGGAAATTCTACTTTTGCTTTTCTGAAAGTGACTTTTGTGATTTGAATTGATGTCCTTTCTAAAAGCAAGAGTTTGATTGATTCCTCTTTATCTTGGACACTAGACAACCAGGATTGTGACTCAAAAATCCCCACATATTTTATGGTACTTATCCATGCAAGCTAGGGGTACACATAGTTGTCTAGTTTTTCGGGCTTTTCACGATTTCCTTTGAGCGATCTTGTCGAGGTTTTTGTTGGAGTATTTTGGGGGAAAATTTATTTGCGACCATTCACCCCCCCTCTGTTCGCCATCTCGGTCCTTCACTCCCATTCTAGGATAGCTTGGTTCTTTCTTGGATCAACTGAAATTCCACCTTCAGATAGGATATGCCCAAGAAATGCAACTTCTTTTAGCCAAAATTCACACTTCTCAAACTTAGCATAAAGTTTATGCTCACAAAGCTTTTCGAGCACCATACGCAAATGATGTGCATGTTCATCAATTTTGGAATAGATGAGGATATCATCAATGAATACCACTATGAACTTATCTAAATACTCCATAAAGACCTTATTCATAAGGCACATGAAACTGGCAAGAGCATTTGTAAGTCCAAATGATATTACGGTATATTCATATAATCTGTAACAAGTGGTGAAAACAGTCTTTGGAATATCCTCGGGTTTGATTTTCAATTGATAATACCCATGTCTCAGATCAATCTTTGAAAACACATGAGTACCATTCAATTGATCAAAAAGGTCATCAATACGGGGGAGAGGATACTTGTTCTTAATTGTGACATCATTTAAAGCACGATAATCTATGCACATGTGTAGACCATCGTCCTTTTTAGGAACAAAGAGCACAGGACTGCCCCAAGGCGATGAGCTAGGACGAGTGAATCCTTTACTTAGTTGATCTTCGAGTTGTTTCTTCAATTCAACCAATTCATCAGGAGGTAAGCGGTAAGGATGCTTAGCGATGGGTGCTGTTCTAGGGACAAGATTAATGACAATTTTCATGTCCTGGACTGGAGGCATACCTGGTAGTTCATCCAGAAATACATCAGGATATTCACATACCATTGGTACTTGGCTCCGTTCTGTGATCAAAACAGAACAAAGGAAAGATTTTGAGTTTGAGTGTGGTTGATAGAAGAAAATTCCACTTGGATTCCATTTGGACTAAGAAGGGATATAGATCGGTTAGCACAATCTATACAACCTTTGTGCTTAGATAACCAATCCATATCGAGAATCACATCTAGACTCGAGGTTTCGATAACAATGAGATCAGCATGAAATGGTACTCCATTTATTTCAATGCAGACCTCTGAACAAAGTCTTGAGGTTTGCATGGTTGCTCCAGGGGAATAGATTGTCATTTTTGTGGGAAGTAGTTCAACTTGTAGTTCATGTTTCTTGATAAAGTTTTTGGATATGAAGGATGTGATGCGCTAGAATCAAATAACACCAATGTAGGTAAAGAGTAAACAAAGAATGTACCCAGTACCACATCAGGTGCATCAAGAGCTTCTTCTGCTGATATATGGTGTAGGCGACCATGATTATCATCTTACGATGAAGCGGATGGTGACTTGGAGACCTACGAGTTTCCAGTCACCTGAGATTGACTTGAGGATTGCTGCTGAGAACAAGGTTGAATAGAGTTCTTCTTGGGATAAGCATAGGTTGCCAGATTCTGAGTGTCGAAGGATGATCTTGCTTGTTGTGGTGGATGAACTAAGGGTTGTGGAGGGTGAGAAGTTTGCACTTGGATTCTGAGAAGAAGGTGAGGATGTTTCATGACGAGCATTGCATCGAGATGTTCTGGTAGCTGGATGTTGCAGATTAGGTTGGACTGGAGTTGGAATACTGTCCCTTGCAGGCTGAGAACTTTGAGTGGCATCATTCTTCAAGAGTTTTCTTGAAGATTTTGTTTTTGGCATCCTTCAGTCAAGAAGAGATAAGTTTTAAGTGGGATTCTGATTGTTACAAGGCTACGTTTCGTTCATTAAAATTTTCTTATTAAGAAGGGTTGGCACATCATAAATTTGCAACCTAATGGTTTAGTATTCACGAAAGTAACCCAAAAAGCGATACAAAAGATTTACAACAAAACTTCAATATCATAGTAAAGCTATATATTCAACTTAGTGCATGGAAGAAGCATATATAATGTTTTTCTTCTGTTAATCTAACCATACGTATTTCTGCACACTAGGTTTACTACATAGCTAGAATAACGTGTAATTTGGATAGTACTGTCTTTCAAAGTAAGCAATTTAGCGACGAGTTTCTTTTAACCTTTACACTATTTGCTGACGTCAATATTCCAAGACTTCTATGGAGTTGAAGAGGTTGTGACGCTTTGCATCGTCCATCTTTTCGAAGTTGTTGGTGTAGACGTCACGATGTTGTTGACTTACACCAGAATTATTTTCAGAAAAATTTGTTGGTGGTTTTTAAGTTATCAAGTAGAAAGGTAAGGAGAGAAATCCTTCTAGAAGGAGTAAACAGAAGTGAAATGAAAAGCTTGAAATGGTTATATGAGATATCCGATAAGAGAAAAGAGTATACAGATAAGGAAACTAAATCCTATAGATGGAAAAAGAGTATATATACTACTAATGCTACTCTCTTTATGTTTCTTTTAGAATACATACATACATATATATATATATATATATATATATATATATATATATATATATATATATATAAGAATAGACCAAGGATTTATCGGCAATGGTTAAAGATTGAAGGTCTATTGCCTTAACCTTTTTGCCATTCATTTGAAAGGGTTCAAGGTGAGATGTATTTTGATGAGAGTTCAGTTAAGGTTATAAGACAACATTCTGTTCATTAAAATATTACTTCCATGGTGTTTATTAGGTAGTTATTATTTAGTTTATAAGGCAACGTTTCGTTCCTAAAATATTTAATTTATATTATTATTATCATTTTTAAGGATGACTCATCGTGAATCTTTAACCTATTGGTTAAGTGTTATGAGAGTATCCCATAATAATACACACAAAAACCTCTAATTAATCAAAAGGTAACACACTTTTTATTTTATTATATATAGGAGTTATGCATCTCCTTACATTACAGCAAAAGTTTTCACTATTTCTACTTATTATTATTTAGTCATATCTTCTATTCTAGTAATGCAGTAGAAGTACTTCCTGAAGTAATAAAGGTAGTTTTGTAGTGTTGGTTTACTAGAAAATCTTGAGGGCAAGAAGTATTGGTACTTTCTGGTCTAGTTCTTTAGGTATGGATGAAACGAGGATAGTTGTCAATGTTGTCATACGGACTTGGGGAAAATTGGTTGGCGTCGCAACTTGCTGACCATAGCAACTTATGGCGACAGTCCCTTGGGCGATCTTGTGCCAGGTGAGAGAGAAAGAGCAAAAGGAAAGGGGTGGTTTCGGAAGATAAAGGAGAGTTCAATGCTTCGGCTTGTTGAAACAAGAACTAGGTAGTGCAGGAATGAATTCGGGCTGTGTTAGCTTTGTGTATAAGAGATGACCAGGGCGCTGAGGCGGGAAAAGAGGTGGCTGATATTTGTTATAAGAGAGAAGAAGACAGAGGCTGTATTGCTAATCCTGATGAAGCTGGATTTTTGGGGAGAGATAGAGGTTTAAAAGAACATGTAGGTAAGAAATTTTACAGAAAGAAAAGACAAGCTTTAGAGACATTTTTTAAGAAGAGATAATTATTTATAAATTTTTCCTTTTTTTACCTGTGGATTAAGGTTTTTCTCAGTTTCATACATAAGGGCAATTTATCATAAAAACTTTAACTTAAAAGTTAAGTTCATACGTAAATCGTCCAGACAAGGAAAACAAAATCCAACTGCAAATAACAAGATATAAACACTACATAAGAATGCTTCATATAGCTAAAGTAGAATGATACTGCTACGCGTAAGGATTCCTATCTTACGGGGGAATCTAATATATTCTTCTACATTTTACTATTGGGCTTTGTTGACTCTTCATGAAGTAGAATCTTCATACTTTACTTCCGCCTTGCCAGATATAGCGAGGCGTTATGTCCATCTTGATGTTGGCGTAGATGCTATAGTCTTCTTCGGCTCAGTATGAAGGATGGTAGCGACATATCTTCGATGTCATCGAAAGCAAATGACGAAGATGAATTGTAGGCGAGGACTACTTTTAAGGAAAGAGGAGTTTGATATAAAACAAAATGAGAGTGGGGTAAGGACAAGATCTTAAGAAAGAGGAAAGAATAGCAAAAACTACATTTTGCAAATATAGTAACTTTTTGCATTTAAAATTTTGAGATTGGCCTAATCTTATTAATAGCGACCATTATATCCAAGGTTTATCCTACAGTCAGTATGGCTCTGATACCAACTGTAACGACCCCCATTTTCACATAAATGCAAAAATGGAAATCTAATGCGCATACAGTACTAGTCCCATGATCAGTGGCTAGTACGCGCATTTTCAACAATTGGAATCACATCCATACAACATTTTATTCAAGCGAAAGCTATTTGTACAATATATTCTTGCAACTCAGAGTATATAAATATAGCAACAGAAGAAGCAAAGTCTTGTAGTGTGCCCATCCAATCCCTCAGGCAACTGACAAGGCATAATCCCTAGAAAAGTCGCTTTATTGAAAATCCCGCATCCTGCAACGAAAATAGATCTTTCGAAGCTTCGCTATCTTTTTCCACCTAAAACAACATAATAAGCAAGGGTGAGTACTTTATGTACTCCGCAAGACTTTAACAAATCCTATAATATATGCAGGCCATTTCAAAGGAAAGGCTTCTACGGTTAATTTGCATAAAGCGAAATTGAATTTGTAAATCAAGTTATCATTTGCAAACGGAATTTAATAAAGCAAGTTTGACTGATAAGAAATAATTAATTCATAGGTAATATTCACAGCCCTTCGCGAGCATTGAATAATTCAATGATCCAATAATCCAATTCTGATATATCCATTCCTTGCCAACACGTGGCGTAACCATAATCTTTGCCAAAACAAGGCACATCAGGTGAAAATCACCCCATTTTGAAAATAGTAAAACTGCTAACCATGTGATGACGTTACCAAGTGCCTTTGACTGTAGGCGCGGCTAATTAATTAGATTTACACTCTGCAGAGGTGTACAGCTTTACCCACATGAAATGATCATCTCTTTGTGCAGCGCAATTGACACACTTCCTTTGATGTGCCACAGAGAGATCATAGCATAACTGTTACATTACTTAGACCTACCTTTGCACCAGCTCAGTGACGTGAAACCCTTGTTATGGAAGAAGAAACATAAATAAGTACAACATGGTAGTCCATCCCTGCAATAAGATCAAGAGCATAGGCAGTCCATCCCTGCATTAAGAACATAGGCAGTCCATCCCTGCAACAAGGGTTTCTTCCCATAACAAGGCGTACACTGTTGTACCGATATGCATTTACTCACAACGAAGTGTGGAAGCCCCTCCTAAGCAAACCTAGAAAGGAGTGCTCATACTATCTCCCGCCTACCAATGTGCAAAGCCAGACCTAAGCAACTTAATAGGTTATGGCTGCCCCATCCCAGCACTTGTGGTTGCAAGAAATTTTTGGCTTGAAAACAACCCATAGCTCGGTCCTTAATCCGACACGGGCAATACTTCTCCATACACTACGTACAAGTCTAACCCTTGCACAACCGGCTATTGCCAATAATTGCCTACATCTAAACCATAGTTTTATTTTGAGTTTTTAGTCAAAATACCCACAATTAATATCATGTCATAACCAACCTTTTTAAATTCTCAAGAATCAACTTTGATCTGATCATCAACTTTGTTGCTAATTAAGCATGGCTAAGCATGATTAATAATCGTATATACCCAAGTTGACATTAGGTATTGTCTAACCCATTTCTATGGTTATCAAGGTTCACATGTCTATACTTATCAAGGAAGTTTCATGAGACAACAGGTATATCTACCAGTACCACAAAATAGCGAATTTTCAGAAAATAAGCGCATGCATGAAACATTTTGATAAACACAATGAAAATTAAATATTGGGATCAATATGATCAAAGGGGGTGCTTGCCTTGCTTAATTGTTGTTTATGACGTAGTCGTGGCTGCAACTGGCGTGGTTGACGATGGAATTAGTGACGTCGGGTTCTACACGTCGTTCAATGGAAATATAGCGAACAACAATTTCAATAAGGGCAAAAAGAAGAGAGACAGTATATCAAATAAAGACTTGCTATAAAGAACGGATGCAGATTCTTTTATATATTATTTATTCTTGTTTTACGAATTCAAGACGCTAAAATTATGTATTCTTGTATTTATAACTTTGAATTATAGATGCTAAAATTATTTGGATTAATAGGATTAAAACATTAGTTATCATATTATATATGAGTAGTACTGATTTTGCATAAGTATTCATTTTGAATATATATATATATATACACACACACACACACCAGACTTGTTAGGTTGGGCTATTGGTTACATATTCTGGTTTGCAAGAAGGTCTTGGTTAAAACAAATATCTTAACCATTGATTTCTTATTTATTATTATAGCTCGTTTATTCATACTACGAATTATGAAGATCACAATACTTAGGGTTATTTGGATGATAGGATTTATATGCAGAACATAATGAAACAAGATTATTTCTTCATAATAAGGTGGTCTATACTTTGGGGAGCATTCCTAAGCTGATTTAATAAATTTTAGGATTTAGATGAGATGCTTTATTTATTGTTGAAATAGCTTAAATGGCATTAAGGTTTTTGATGACCATAACACTTAAGGGTATCTAACAGGATTCAGATGAAAAACAAGATATAAAAAGAAAATTTTTCCAGATTATGGTAGTCCATATTTCAAGGATCATTTCTGGGTTATTCTTCATAAAATTTTCATTTAGCCAAGTTGTTTTATGAGTTGCCGAAAAGGCTTAAGTGTTTCTGAAAACATAATAATTAAGGTTATTTTGCTATCAAGATTTATACGCAAAGTATGATGAAGTGAAATTATTTCTTTAGAATATGGTGCTATGTACTTTGGAGAGTATTTCTAAACTAATTTTATAAATTTTAGAGTTTATACAAGGTATTTTATTTGCTGTAGAAATAGCATAAATGACCATAAAGTTAACGTTGTAACTAGACGGGTTTCGCTTTTCGTTTGCGGCTACACTACACATGATCATTCATTCATTTTTTCTGGCATTAGCAGGTGATGATCCTAGAACTGTTTTAGAACTAATTTTGCATTATTTTGCTTTAGCTACGATACTTTATATGTACATGAAGAATGAAGTCTTTTATGAAAGCAATCCAAATTAGATCTTTTTGCCGATTATCATGAGCTTAACTCTACGGGTATTTTGGGATTAACTCAACCTGATCCCAACATTCAAGTTATGACATCATGTGAAGGCATGTTTCGGTTAAAGGACTACGAACGACTATTATAATGATTTTTGCTGTATTAGGAAGTCTGATCATATTGAGTATTCATAAACTAGTTTTTCAGGGACTAGCATCTACTAACACATTGCTCCTGAACTTAGCTAACCACACACTGACCATACTGGTCCCATGATATCAAAGCATTTATCTATATTTGTACGAGTGTTTCCGAATGTTTTGCGTGTATATGAGCAGGCTTAGGTCAAGGTTAGTTTAATCTATTTCTTTTTAATGTCTTGATTAGAGGTTAATCGATTAATTGAGCTTCTAATTAAAGATGCTAATTAATTTTTTAGAGATACTAATGAACTTTCCTATGCCTGGTTAGAATCAGATAACCAATCTCGGATGTGATCCTATCTGTCATTTGGGGTCAAGGATGCTTATCATGGCAGCAAGAAAACTTGAGGTTCTCAATCAAATTTCTATTTTGCTTTAGGTCGGGACATTTGATTCAGAGGTTAATCTTCTAGTTTGAGTTGGAGATCAAATAATAATAATCAAATGTCTATTCTACCTTTTAACTACCTGACTTAACTTAGCACATACTTAGTTGGCCCCACATGACATGGCAGTAAAGAGATATCAATGGTACTTGCTTGCTTGATTTGTTTACCTGAGGCTGGATGGGGCATTAGATAGGATGAATCAGAGTAAGCACAGACAGGCGCCATGGCAATCATGGCCGAAGGCTTATCCGGGGCTGATCTCTTATGACATGGAATTAAGAGGCACTAGCGAGTCATTAGAGAAGGAAATTAATACAGGAAAAGAAGAAAATAGAGAGCAAGCTCACAGAACAAGGGTATGGTGCCATGAAGAGCTCCTCTAGTGGTTTCGGTTGGCTCTGAGCAAGCGAGGGAAGGAAGAAGCGAAGACCAAAACGGAACCCCGAGATCACAAAGATGCCATAGTTGGTCTCGGTTTGGCAGTGGTGAGGCTTGGTTTGGATGCTCATTGTGTATGGCCATTTGAAGAGAGCTCACTGGCTTTTATAGCCAAGCAAGGCTGAGGAGAAGCAAGATGGCGGGTGGCCTTGGCATTGAACAATGAAGTGACAAAAAACAAACCTCACCTATCCTTATCGCAAATAGAGCTGGGTTGCATTCAGTGATTAAGTTAGCAATCATGGTGGTGATTTAATGAGGATTTTATGGCGCATACAAAAGATAGATTAAAAGGCACTGTTAAATTTTTAGAATTATCTCATGCTTGTAGAATTTATCAAAAAATTCTAACAGTGCACTGCGCACAGATTTATGCATTCTATAATTAATTTATCTGAGAATATATAACTTATCCAATACTTGTGAAACTTTTTGTGAAGGTTCCTCATAGCCACATTACTATCCTGTAAAATATTCAACTTCAAATTCTATATATTTTATTTACTAAAATTCTGACATTGACATTTCCAGATTTTCAGCCTTTTAGTTTTTGAATTTTTTAAAATTATCAACTGTAATCATTATTTCCTAATATTTTTATTGTTAATGGCCTGATCCAGAATGAAGATAAAATAAAAAATTTAGGTCGAATTAATGCAATATTATTTTTATTTAAATCTGACAATTTCACTGTTGCTAGTCAAGAATTTATTAATTGCACTCTTAATTGCTTTGATGTGACTTGTAACTCCCTTAAATATCTTGATATGACCTTTAACTTCCAAAATTAATTTATAAACAATTTTATATGTTTAAATAAATTTTTGTTTATTTTATTTTTATAAACTTTTTACATTTTTCTTTATCTATTATTATGTTTATATGACAAAGATTTTTCCTTTGGAACAAAAATCAAGGAAATTCAAAAAAATCAAAATAAATTCCGAAAAATTCGTAAAAATCATCAATAAATATATTTTAATGTTTAACTTTATTTTCTTGTTGTACTTTAAGTTTTGTATTATAGAGAAAATGAAATTAGTATAATTAAAGATTCTCTTAAGAACCAAAATTCAATAAAATTTTAGATTAGTTGGAATTTCAATGTAAATTTTTATTTCCAACTTATTTTCATATTTTATTTAATTTGGTGTTTTATTTTGCTACTCATCCTTTTATTATAGTTGGATTTCAAGATATTGAAATAGAAGATAATATTTTAATTCATTCTTGACATTCCAATTAAAAATTTTATTCAATTTCATTTTCTAATTTTTATTTTTCTATTTATATTATTTAGAATTTTTTGGATGTTACATTAGGTACCCAAATTTGTTGGGTCTTTGGAGGTTAGTAACCAAGGCTTTAGGCACCTAAATAGTTTTTTTTTGTAACCAGGTACAGGAGTGCCAATGAACTTAGCTACAACTCTACCATCTCTATATTTCTTAATCACATAGCAAGAATAATAAACCACCATTTTAGGAGCCTTACACATGGGACAATTATTTGCCATAAGTCGTGATACATCTTAGAGCTTTCTAGATGAATCGAATACTTCGAATCGTGAGCTGCCTCAAGAAACAACTGCTTAAGCCCCTTCTTATTAGGTACAAAATTTGACCTTTGATCTACATAGTACCTTGATCATGTAAAGTAAAATCTTTGGCCTTACCTTCATCCATTTTAGACTTAATTCTCTTGATCTTTTCATCCTCTTTCTGACTTTCTCGAATCTAATCCTCAAAAGTCAACCTTACTTCCAAAGTAGCTAAGAATCCTTTTGGAACCACTTCTAATTTCATCTTGTGAAATTCCGTGCACAATTCAGACTGACTCTCCAAAACTAGCATATTAGAATTATGGCTCTTAGGACTTAAGGCATCAGCTACCACATTAGCTTTTCCAGGATGATGTGGATTCACACATTATAATCCTTTATAAACTCCAACCATCTCCTCTGTCTCACATTGAAATCCGATTGAGTAAAGATATATTTCAAACTCTTGTGGTTCGTATATATCTCACATCTATTTTCGATGAGATAATGATGCCACAACTTCAAGGCATGCACTACAGCAGCTAATTCCAAATCATTCGTCGAATAATTCTCCTCATGCGGTCTCAATTGCCTTGACCCATACGCAACAACGTTGCCATTTTGCATCAACACACATCCAAGTTCTTGTCTGGAAGCATCGTAATAAATATCAAAACTTCTCTGAACATCTGGTAATACTAGCACTAGTTCTGTCGTTAGACGCTTGTTTAATTCCTAAAAACTCTTCTCGCACTCTAGCGTCCATGCAAACTTCTTTTCCTTTTTCAACAACTGCGTAAGGGGTCTAGCAATTTTCAAAAATCCCTCGATAAATCAACGTTAATATCCTGCCATTCTCAAAAAACTATGAATCTACGTTACTGACTTTGGTTGCTCCCAATGCAATACTGGTTCTACTTTGCTTGAGTCGATGGCAACTTCTTTAGTATTCATAACATCCTTAGGCACATCCTTTGCACAAATTTTCATTTGATGATATCCTGATCGAAGATCTATCTTGGAGAAAACTCCAACTCCTCTTAGTTGATCAAACAAATCATTGATCCTGGGTAGGGGATACTTATTCTTTATTGTCACCTCATTAAGCGCACGATAATCGATACAAATCCTTAAACTTCCATCTTTCTTTCTGACAAACAAAACTGGAGCTGCATGGTGACAAACTAGGCCTCGCAAAACATTTTCTAATAGCTCTTCAATCTGCTTCTTCATTTCGACCAACTCGTCGGTAGGCATCCGATAGGATCTCTTGGCTATAGGGGTTGTACTAGGCACCAATTCAATTACAAACCCAATATCTTGATCTGGTGGCATACCAAGCAGATCCTCAGGAAAAACATCGGGGTACTCACCGACAACTACCACATCCTCCATACTAGCAGATTTCACATTGCTAACCATCAACTGACCATCGTGGACTATAGTCGCTTGAAATTCCACTTTCTCTCCTTTTGAGCTTTCAATTGATAACCAATCTATTCCAAGGATAGCCTTATACTTGGATAACCAATCTATTCCAAGGATAACATCTAGGGTTTGTGTATCTAACATAATATGATTCACTAGGAACTCTATTCCATCAATAAGCAAATTAACTCCCAAACATCCTAGGTTAGATCGGAGTTCTGATCCAGGGGATTAGACTAATAGCATGCACTTAAGATTCATAACATCCAACCCATTCCCAAAAGTAAAAGCTCGAGAGATAAAAGGAGAAGCTCTAGAATCAAATAAAACTATTGCAAGTACTGAGTTAATCAGGAACTTATCTAGTACGGCATCTGACGCATCCTGAGCTCCATTAGCTATGATGTGGTTGACTTGACCTCTCACTGTTGCATGGGGCGTAGCTCCAACTTGACTTGTTCCTCGATTCATTCCGGGTGCAAGTGCCTTTGCTAGAGTAGATCCAAGATTAAAGCAAACAGGTGTAATACCTCCTCTCTAGGGACAATTCTTGGCAAAATGTCCCAGCTCGTGGAAACTATAACAGCACTTGACTGACGACTGTTGATTTCCTCCTGTCGAATTATTCACCTAAGCAAGTGTGTGGAAATTCAAACTAGATGGACGTGGTGCAGGGGACGCCGTCTTGAACATAGCTTTAGGTTGGAACCTAACAAACTGATGAGGAGCAACTCTCACTCTTTTGATGATTCGGACGTCCACCTTGTTGAGCCATTCTGCGAACTCTCACTCTTTTGGTTATTCAGACATCCACCTTGTTGCGCCATTCTGTGCTTGCAGTTGTCATCCAACTCCTTGCGCTTATCATCCAGAATAAGGATCTTGTTGATCAATTCCTAAAAATCAAGAAAGTTATGGGTAATCAACCCAATTTGCAGACCAGAATTCAGTCCCTTCATTAAACAAGACTGCGTTGCTTTATCTGTAGCAACATCTTTAGGGGTATAGCGAGCAAGCTATGTAAACTTGTTCAGATAATCAGCCACTAATTGGATTCCTTGCTTGATTGACCTAAATCCTCTTTCTTCAAATCCATGATCCCTTCTAGTACATGATATTGGTGAAACGCAATAGTGAACTCATCCTATGTGATCTCTTGTAGGACTTCATGAGCAACACAATAGTTTTCCCACTATTTGGCAGCAATTCTTTCTAGCTTATGGGAAGTACAAAGAACCTTTTTGTTGCCTTCACATTGAGTAATGTGCAGTTTCCTCTCAATTATCCAAAGCCAATCATCAGCTTCCAGTGGGTTAACATTTCTCGAAAATGTTAGTGGACAGGTCCTCATAAAATCTAACAACTTGGAATAAGGATGAGGTCCGTTATTAGTAGCTTGAGTTGCATTGTTGGCTGTAGCTTGATTTGTAATATTCTACACTTGCTACATCATGGTGTGCATCGAGTGGGTCTTAGCAGCAAGAAAAACTCCAAAGTTTTGCATATCCACATGGGCCAGGCGTCAAGTCGATGGAATTTTTTTGGCAAGATAACATGTATCTCCCAAAAATGGGGGCATATATTTGCACCAAAATTAGGCAAGATATGGCCCGATGTCGTCAAACTAAGTCTCGATTATTTTGGTAAGATATCGGATAATGAAAGAAAGGTTAAAAGAGTATTGTAGCCGATACCAGATATGGGAAGAAGGATTAAAGTTTGGATCGTGACCGATGTTGATCTAAAAACAAGAGGGATAAAGTCTGAATTGAGGCTGATACAGATCATATTCTGGAGCATGTTGGAGGTGAACAAGATTTGCTGATGTGCTATAAAAGACGATCAAGGGCAAGCAGAAAAGATATACACAATCCACTCAACCAACTCACATTACTTTATTTACCTTTCCGTCGATTAGGAGTAACCTTTGTAATTTAGCATCCTTGTAATTTGATCTTGATCAATAAGTTCCGCATAGCCGATTGTTGATCTCCATGAGTTACTCTATCAGGTTTGATTCTTCTCCGATTTTTTTGCTCGTCGCCTTCTTCGGAAAAGATCTACCTCTATCATCTGGTTATCCCTAATCGGCTAATTAGATTTATCGTTATCCTCGATTTGATCGGCTCTTCAGTTGTTTAGCTCTAAGCTGATTCTTTTACTAAATCGGCTTTGAGCAAAATTCTAGATATCTTACCGATTGCAGGATCAAATCGGTTGGCACACTGTGAACCTTAGAACCCGGTGTTCGTCAGGTGTGTTGCGGCTGATAAACCCTACATCAAGTTTTTTGGCACCAACACACTCTTGGCACGCCTAGTGGGACCCAAGATGTCTTCCTCCGACAAGTCGATTCCGCCGTCTGACCTCAACGCTGAAGCCATAATCATCCCTATATTGGACGATTTAACGTTGAAACAGCGCTATGAAATTGAAGATCGGAAAGCCACTCTAGAGGAGATGATGCTGGGGTGTTATCAGAAGACCCAACGCAGTATCACTCAAAAGGCTGCATTGCCGATGGTTAATTCTCTCGGTGATGCAGGAGTTACTGACACCTCGGTAAGCCGATACATGCCTACGAAAGCTGAATTATCAGATATGATTAATCAGTCTATACATCACGCTTTGATTAATCAGTCATTGGGTCTAGTCACAACCCTTAAGCCGATGATAACTAATAGTGTAAAAACTATAGCTCAAGAGTTGGCACTAGCGGGAAGCTTACTCGATTCAGCCCAAGCTTTACCAAATTATCATGTTTATTCGGTACCACAGAATATTCAGAGTACAATAGCTGATTCTAAACAATCAACTGTAAGTTTGCCCTTAACTATGATGGCAACCCAACCCACCGTCATACTAACAAGAGATCCTCGCCCAAGTGGGGTTAGACATTATCAAGCGTATACCGATGCCACCAAGTTAGATGCATCGGCTAATTTGCCACCATCAGCTCTGTTTTATGAGTTTTCACAATCGGTTCGACAGCCGATTTAAGCTAATAGGTATCCACAATATGCTGAGCCGATTCCACCTAGGAATTTGGCCCCATATAAAGTTGTGACATACTCAGAGCCTTTTGTTCCAGTACCGGAGATGACCGCTAGGAGGAACAATGGATATGAGCAATTTCCTCAATATACGTCTGCTCAACATAATCGTCAACCCGAGCTTATGCTCGGGGGGCAGAATGCCAATTACGATTACAACTGGCAGAACCAAACCATTGTATCTGCTAATAATGTTAATTGGGTCGACCAAATATCTGTTGTGTTAAGAGATCAATTCGGCATATAGCCCAAAGGTAAGGTTGTCGGCTATAGGAAGCCATGTCTAGATTATATTGACCGTATGCCTTACCCCAACAATTTTAGAGTTCCTGACTTTGCTAAGTTTTCTAGGAATGACTCTGTTACAACATTAGAACATGTTGGAAGTTTTATTGCACAATGTGGGGAAGCTACTCAGTCCGACGGGCTCAAGATTAGGTTGTTCCCATTGTCATTATCAGGAGCTACCTTTACTTGGTTCACTAGTTTACCTCCAAATTCGGTTCACCTCTGGAACGATTTGGAAATCGGATTCTATGAGTTCTTTTTCTCTGGCAATCTGGAACTCAGGATTTCTGATCTCAGCTCTGTCCACCAGAAATTTGGGGAATCGGTAATAGATTACATTAAAAGGTTTAGGGAAGTGAGAAATCGGTGTTTTAGTGTCACTTTACCCGATAATCAATTAGCCGATTTAGGCTTTCAGGGATTAATTCCCCCGCTTAGAGAAAAGTTTGGTAGATAAGAGTTCAATGATTTAAGTCATCTGCTTCACAGGGTGTCAGCTCAAGAAAGCCGATTTACTGATAACAAAGGATTCAAGGATAAGTTAGGATTAACAATAACAAAGATAAAGATAAGACAGACAACATCACCTGCATCAACCGTGAAGAACTTGGATGCATCACCAACATCTGCCAAGAAGAATTCTACTCCACCTCGTTAACTTCAAGGAGATCAACAGCAGTCCCCAAGTCGTCTCAATGATCTTGCCAATAATCTGGGATGCCTCATCAAACATGTATCCTCTTTCCTAGACGCCATCAGCTAAAAGATAAAGCTCCCTCTTGTCAATGCTCGCATCAATGTTAAGCTCGGCAACCCGTACCTTCAATGTCAAGTTCCCAGAATAACCCCTATTTCGACATCAAGCTTTGAACATAAAACTCTTTTTCATGTGATTGCACCTAACACATTTATCATGGTATTGAGTACATTCTTTGCGTATTCAATTCCCTCGATCATTCCTTTTGATTTTGTATATTGAGTACGTCCCTTGTGTATTCAATTCCTACAATAATTCCTTTTGATTTTGTACATTCCATTCCATCATAGTTGTCAAATCCAAACAAAATCAAAACCCTTTGCATACCAAGATGATTGGGAGAATCATATCATCAGAACCATCCTATGAACCTCTTATCACTCCCTAGACCCTGCGAATCTCGGAGACGAGATTCCTGTTAAGGGGGGTAATCTGTAACATCCCATAAAATTCAAAAATATGATAAATGAAAAGTTTGAAATTTAAAAATAGAATTGAATAAAAATTTCAATTGGAATCAAGATTTTGATTTTAAACAATATCTTTTCCTCTTTTCGTGCATTCTAATCTTAAGAAAAGAAATATTTCATTATTAAAACTATTTCTTCCAAATCAAACAAACTATAAAAATGGATTTGAGATGTGATCTTTAATTTTAATTATAATTTTCTGACTTTTCTAAAATATTGGTTCTTCTTGAGTTTTGCTCTAAAAGAAAAGTAATATATATTGAAATGGTAAAAGTAAAAGATAAAAACACAATAGCAATAAAAATCTACAAAAATAATATTAAAATATTATAAACTGTCATATCCCTTGTCAAGATGTCAAAGGTAATTTTAATGCATGAAATAAAAGATTAGATATTGTAATCATGAGAAATGATATCAATCAAAGAACATGTCAGATTTTTGTAGAAATCTTTGTTGCTTATCTGAAGCCAAGATTTTTACCATGCTGACATCAACTCTATCCTTACCTCTGGTAAAAATATCAGGAATTAAAATTATTATTTGAATTCTTTGAAAATTCAAAAACAGAAAGGAAATAATTCTGAAAATAGTAATGTCAGAATTATTAAAATTAAAATATAAAATATAAAAAAATCTGAAAATTTTATATAGTGTAAATAATGCCATTTCAGATACTCACAAAAAGTTTCATAAAATAATAATTGGATCTTGAACCCCAATTAAATAAAAACCAGAATCAGCAGAAATTAAAAACTGTGCATTGTCAGATTTTTAGCAATATTTTTACCCATAGTTTTTACCTAAACATTTTACTGGGCTCTTATCTATTCCTTGCCGACCTATGGAAAAATCTTCATAAAATTTTGAGCATGTCTGTTGTCCCAATTCAGTGGATTTCCCTCAGCCTGTCCCGAATTCTCGTTCGGTTTACTCTTGAGTTTCACTGACTTGTGGGCCCATCTTGGCCATTGTCCCCTATGACCACCTTCCCTGCCATTCGCCCCACATGTTAGCGTGTTTCCATTCCTTCTTCCTCTCCTCTCTGCGCCCTCTTCTCTCTGTCTCACGTGCGCAGAGCCAAGCCATCACCGCCTTTCAGCTCTTTTGTCTCCATCTCACCGCAATTCGCTTCCCAAGCCGCCGACCTACCATTCCTCTGTCTCCCCACTGCTGCCAACTTGCCTGTACCTTGCGCCGAAGAAGTCCCGAAGCCGCAACTCAATTCACCGCCGCTCCGGCTCTTCCGTTCAAACCCTGTTCTCGCTGCCTCATCTGCCGATTTAAACCCTGCAAAGCTTCAGCTAGACCCTCACTCTCTCCTTAGCTCACCCTACATCCAAAACACCGCGCGAAACCACCTCATCCCTTCCAACTCCGGCGAAACCAGTAGAAAGGGGAGAAACTTCAATTAGCTATTCCGGTGAACCACAACACGAACTGTTTAAACCAGAGCCCTCTCATAGCACCTATTCCTCATCCCCAACCTCAATTGAAGCTCATCTTCCCTGTCGAGTCGTTGCGACCCTCATCCTCCTCCGCCTCTGCGCTCGCACGGTGAGAGCTCAACCCGTCTACTCTATACCTTGTAGAAATAGCAAAATAGGATCCCTGTGATGCCCTGATGCTCACCGTTGTGATCTTCAAGCTTGGGAAGTCCTAACTTAACCGCTCCACCGTTGGCCATGGCTACTGCCGCCTCCTCACGGTGGTGCGCCAACTCCGGCCATCTCGGGTCACCGCAACACCACCCACGTGTGCGCGTGAACGCCCGGGTTCTCGCCGTGGAGACCATTCACCGGCTCCGGCCTTCCTTCACCGGTGGCGAGCTTCGGTGTCATCTCCCCTGCCTCGGGTCACCGACAGTTGGGTCCCTCGTGTCAGCCTCTGAGCCATATGCTGTGTCTTGCTCCACTACCGAGCTGGCCCGCGCGTCAGTCACGCATCTGCACAGCCTCTCGCTACCAAGTCAGGCCCATCTTGTCAGTACCTCAGCCCAGCCGAGTCCAGAAAAGGAAACCGCACTTTGAACGCGAAAGCGTACTTCCCCTTATGGTAATTTTCCTATTTTCAGCATTTTCAAAACCCTAGTATATTTAAATGCTTATAGCTTTTGAACCATAAGACCAAATGAACTGAAGTAAATTTCTAAATTCATGATAAATCATGTAGGTTCAGAATATACAAAAATATTTTGAAAATGAACTCTGTTTAAATTTTAAATTTAATTTAAAGTAAGGGATCAAAAATATGTCATATATGGAAATTTTGCAAATCAAATCCAATTTGAATGAAACCAATTCTGCTAGAAACTTTAATTCCTGAGGAACCTAAATATGTAAAATTATTTAGATTTTGACCTTATTTACATCATTTTCTAAAGTACGTTGTTTCCAATGTATTGGATATTCAAATGAGAATATCTTTTGCAAAAATGATTCAGATCATGTCAAACCAGTTTCTATGTGTTTAAAAGTTAGTAATCTACGTAGATATGAAAAAAAAATTATAATTGAATCTAGTTTGAATTAATTTGAAAATAGATTACTTTCCAATGCATAGGAATCAAAATAAATATAACTTAAAGCATACAAGTTCAAATAATGGTAAAATGATTCCTAGGTCTTTAATAAAACCATAATACCCCTTTTATGCAAGAATATCTCATGTTTGTGTAGGTTTGAATTAAGTACATATTAGATCTTAATGTTTACTTATATAGAAAACATCTCGGATAAAAGCAAAATGTTGCGAAACCAACTTTAAAACACTCTTAGGGTCATCCTCTGCTAATGCTAGAAAAATAGTTAAATAATCTTATAAAGTGCAGTCGCAAACTAAGAATTAAAACTGAACCTTTGTCGCATAAAAGTTAGAAACGCTTAAGCCTTTTTTAGTAGCCTGTAAAACATCTCATCTAAATGCAATTATTAACAAGATTAGACTAGAAATGATATCTAAGATATAGACTACCATAATCCAAAAAAATATTCTTATTACAACTTGCTTTGCATCTGAATCCGGTTAGCCCAATACCCTTAAGTGTTATAGTCATCAGAAACCTTAATGCCATATAAGCTATTTCAGCAATGAATATAATGTATCGTCTAAGCACTAAAATGTATGAAATCAGCTTAAGAATATTCTTCAAAGTATATACTACCCTATTATGAAGAAATAATCTTATTTCGTTATGCTTTGCATATAAATCTTTATAGCAAAATAACCTTAAGTATTATGATTTCTAGACTTCATAATATGAATAAACGAACTCAATAATAATGAAGAAATCCGTAGTAAAAATATATGTATCATCAGAACCTTCTCAAAGACCATGAAAATGAGGCTAGTAACATAACAGATCTATCATATTCGAAACCGCTTATTGTGCAAAATCAATTAAAGATTAAGTGCTAATCATTCAGCAGGCAACTTGATGATCAAATGTGTTAATTCTATTAATCAAAATAATTTTAGCATCTAGAATTCGTAATTTAAGAATAGATAATCTATAAAAGAAACTGTGCAATGCTTAACCTAAAAGCTGTTAACGATATGAATGTATATTCGATTATAATGCAAGAATGTGAAATCATCCAACACGAATCCTAAGTCACACCTGTTTTCTATAGTTGATTCTATTTGATTTTTCATCTGACTTCTTTTTGCCCTTATTGAACTTGTTATTTGTTGTGTTGTATTCTTCGTTCGCCACGTGTCGAACCCGACATCATTGATTCTATCATCGACAACGTCGACTGCGACCTTGACTTCGTCGTAAGCAATAAATAAGCAAGGCAAGCACCCCCTTTGATCATATTGATCCTAGTTTTATAAATGTTTTACTGCATACGTTACTTTTATAAAGTCTGCTATTTTATGGGTATTGGTAGTTGTACCTGTAGTATTATAGAACTTCCTTGATAAGTATGGATTTGTGAACCTTGGTAACCCTAGAATAACATAGACAATATTTAATGTCAATTTGGGTTACTCACACTTAGTGTTATGCTTAGCCATGCTTAAAGCAACGTAAAACATTGACATGATTAAAAATGTTGGATATAACATTTAATGGGTATGACCTTTCTTTATGATTGGTATTTTGATCAAAAATGAAAATAAAACTATGGTTTTGATGCGGGCAATTATTGGCAATAGTCGGGTGTATAAAGGACTTGTACGTAGTGTAGGGGGAGATTGTTGCCCGTGTCGGATTAAGGACCAAACTACGTGTTCGTTAAACCCAAGAATTACCGTACAACCACAAGTGTTGTTATGGGACAGCCTTAAACCAATTAAGTTATCTGGTTTAACTTTGCACATTGGTAGGCCGGAGTAGTACGAGCTTCTTCAGTGACTGGTTGCTCGGAGGGGCGCCCATGTCGAGGTGTTGGGAATCACGTTTGCTGATACAACGGTGTACGCCATACTATGGATATACTTAATCATTTATTGTGCAGTGACTGTACAAACATTTACACCATAGTACGGGTTTATCGTCACTGTGCTGGTGCAAAGTTAGCCTAGGTAATGTAAAGGTTTTCGTCATGAACATTCTGGCCACTACGCCAAAAGTGCGTGAAATGTGCGGCAAAAAGAAAAGGTCATGACTTGTGGGTAAAGATGTACACCTCTGCAGAGTGTAAAACTTTTCGAAAATCCGTTCCTGTGGTTATGGGAGTCTTGGTGCGCCAGCACTAGTTAGATGTTTTTATTTTCATAAAATCTGGTTATACCGTGTGTCGGTGATTTCTTCCATGTGTTGGTGGAAAAATGGTTCATGGATATGGTCATATGATACCCAGGTTCGTGATTTCACTTATTCGTATTTACATACTGTTATTCTACATATGAAATTGCTTTTACTTAAAAATTTTGTTTGCAATCTACTATTCTGTATTTACATTTCAAACTGGCTTTATGCAAATTGACCGTAGTAGCCTTTCCTTTGAAATGGCTTGCATCTATTATAGGTTTTGCAAAAGTCTTGCGGAGTACGAAAGTACTCACCCTTGCTTAATTGTTGTTTTTTGGTAAAGAATCAGATTAGCCCGAGGAAACATATTTGTCGCATGATTCGGGAATGTTAACGATGGAGCTTTTCTAGGGATTATGTCTTGTCAGTTGCCTGAGGGTTGGATGGGCACACTACAAGAATTTTGATCCTTTCCGCTACATTTCACTCTGCATTGTAAGACCTTACTGTATAAATTACCATTATCATTTGTAATAAAAAGTATAGATGTGATATCAATTGTTGTAAATGTGCGTGCTAGCCACTGATCATGGGACTAGTACTGTATGCACATGAGATTTCCATTTTTGCATTTATGTGAAAATGGGGGTCATTACAATATCCAATGCCAATAGCCGATATGCTTATCGATGGTACATTAGGAAATAAGATTATTAGCTTTCTTGATGATAATGTCGTGTATAATCAGATATGCATGGCAGAAGCCGATATACCTAAAACAGCTTTTAGGTGCCCTGGTGCCCCAGGGTTATTCGAGTGGGCTGTGATGACGTTCGGTTTAAAAAATGTTGGTGCCACATATCAGCGAGCCATGAATCTAATTTTTCTTGATCTAATCAGCTCTATTGTAGAAATTTACATCGATGATGTAGTGGTAAAATCTACAGAAGATTTATAGCATTTTGCCGATTTGGAAACAGTCTTCAAAAATACGAGAGCACATGGTTTGAAGATGAATCCTTACAAGTGTGCTTTTGGCGTGTCGGCTGGGCAATTTTTAGGCTTTATAGTTCATGAAAGGGGAATTAAAGTCAATCAAGAGAGAGTAAAAGCCATATCCAAAACGAAGCCGCCGATATGCAAAAATGTGTTGCAAAAGTTGATCGGCAAAATAAATTATTTGTGAAGGTTTATTTCAAATCTTTATGGCCGAATTCGTGCATTTACCCTGTTGTTAAAATTAAAAGATAATCAGGAGTTTGTGTGGGGAGCCGATCAACAAAAGGCTTTTGATAATATCAAAGAGTGTACTTGACTAATCCTCTAGTTTTGCCCGCACCACGAAAAAGGTATACCTTTCAAATTATATCTATCGGCTGAGGAGGAAAATATTAGAGCTGTTTTGGCACAAGAGTTTGATTGCAAAGAGTGGGTAATTTTCTATTTAGGCCGACAGTTACTTGATACTGAAACCAAGTATCCCTTTGTAGAAAAACTTTGCCTATCTTTATATTTTGCTTGTATAAAATTAAGGCATTATATTTTAGCATCGGCTTGTAAGGTCGTTTGTAAAACCGATGTGATAAAATATATGCTGGCAGCTCCAATTCTACGTAGTTGACTTTGTAAATGGGCTTATGCGCTCATCGAGTTCAACCTGACATGAATCGGCTAAAGCGGTAAAAGGGCAAGCGATAGTCGATTTTATAACAGGTCATGAGACTACTGCCGGTTTGGTATCTGTAGTCCCTTGGCAACTGTATTTTGATGGATCGGCATGTCAAGAGGGTGAAGCTATTGGAATAGTACTTGTTTCACCCAAAGGGCATAATTTTGAATTTGCACTTCGGTTAAATTGCCGATGCTCAAATAATCAAGCAGAGTATGAAGCGATGCTTAGAGGCCTACAGTTACTTGAAAATATCAAAATAGATACTATTGAGGCCTACGGTGACTCTCTGTTAGTTGTGCAGCAAATTAAAGGAGAATATAATTTATATGATGAAGTTTTGATTAAATACTTGGAGCAATGTCTTGTCATAATCGGCTCATTTACAGGGTTCACTATTAGTCATATTCCTAGAGAAATGAATAATAGAGCGAACTTATTAGCTCAACAAGCATCGGGCTATAAAGATTTTGGCCGATTGGAAGAATGGGAACCAATTGAGAAGGTAGTAATGTGCGCAAATGTCGCTGATTGGAGGGAAAAGATAATGGAATACTTAATTGATCTTTCTAAGCCGACGGAGCTAAAAATTAGGTGGTAAGCTTTGAAATACGTAGTTTTGGATAATGTATTATACTATCGAACAATAGAAGGTTTGCTGCTAAGATGTCTTGAAGCCGATGAAGCTAAAATAGTGATGGGTGAGGTGCACGAATGTATCTATGGATCCCATCAATCGGCTCATGAGATGAAGTGGATACTAAGGCATACAGGGGTATTTTTTGCTGACCATATTGGAGGACTGCTTCCGATATTATAAAGGATGCCAGACTTATCAGAAATTCGGCAACGTACAATTGGCTCCAACATCGGCTTTGCACACTGTTATTAAGCCTTGGCCATTTAGAGGCTAGGGTATAGATGTAGTCGGGCAAATATTTTCTGCCTCGAGCAAAGGCCATAAGTTCATTTTGGCCGTGACTGATTATTTTTCTAAATGGGTGAAGCTATACCACTAAAAAAGTTACAAGTGTTGAAGCTATCAGATTTGTTAATGAGCATATTATACATCGGTTTGGAATCCTACAAACCATTACGACCGATCAAAGAACTGTGTTTATGTTCGATAACTTTCAGAATTTTGCAAAAAGCTTGGGTATTAAGCTATTGAATTCATCACCTTATTATGCTTGGAGGACCGAAATAGCGATCAGAGGGAGGGTGAATGATCCCAAATAAAATTTCCCTCACTCAAAATAATCCAAACAAGCCCACAGATAATTTAATCAAAAGGAGCAAATCAAATGGAGGAAGTTTTCCTGCAAGTCTGGTGTGACCGTACGAAGGACGGTATGACCAGGCTCAAGAACAGCAGGAAGAATAGAGCCAAGAACAGCACAAACTCAAAAGCTAATTCGAGGAATCTTTTGATCAGCTGAACAAAAACTCATGAAACTTGGTAGATGTGATCTTAAGGATGTCATTAACTTATTCCAACCTTCAATCGTAAGGATTGATGTCAAAGTTACAAACTTTTTGTCCAGGAATGAAAAACACACCAAGTTCAAGCAAAACACAAGAACTTGATCTTGGACTTGCTCGTGGGGTTTTGATGATCAAGATGATCATGGATAACCTCCCACTTGTCTTAGCAAGCAAGAACTCAAGTCAAAATCGCTACAAACATGATCTATAAGAATGAATCACTCAAGAACACAAGATCGATTTCTTGCAACAAAAACGGAACAAACCTTCGAAATAAGAGGCACTAGCAAGTAGAAGGAAGGCAAATCCAAATTGCGTATAAGTAGATTGCAAGAATGAAGTGTGGAATTAAAATTCTTGAAAGTAAATTGGTGAATTTAATGCGTAATGTAAATTCAAGCATGATAGAAAGTGTTTTGCATTTTTGGAAGGTAGGTTTACAAAACCTCACAACAAAGTGGGCAAAAAGCTCAAAGGAGCCAAAACCTCTAAAACCTTCTAGAGGAGGAAGGCCACCCCTCCCCCTCTATTTATACTATCCTTGAGTCACCCTCCACCCTTAGATGAGATCCTTCTAACCTAAGAACCACCATCAAGGGTTAAGATGACTCCCACACACAGCGTTACATGGGCTAACCCGAAACCCATCAAGCACACTGGGTTTTCAAGGCATGCTAACTAGACCCGCTACTCTATCACCTAGACCGATATCCGACGGCCCTCCTTGATCCGAGTAGATCTCTAGCTAGAATCTCATATATTCCTTATCTTCTAGATTCGCAGTGACTCCGTCTCTGATCATCTTCTGGTGATCCTCGACCGTTTGGACCTCCGACGCACCTCGCCTAGTCCCGAGCATCCTCCACCTCACCATGATCTAGCACCGTCGTCTTACAACCATCAAAAACAAGGAAACACATCACATAGCATTGCCCACTTGGCTCAATGTCGAGTCAATGAGTCGATATCGAGCATAGAGTAACCCTACCCGATACTTATCGATTCTTACTCCACTCGAGTCACTCGACCACAAGCCGATGGGGTATTAATCGACCTAACTTGCCGCTCGACCTGGTAGCATCCCTACTCGATACTTCTCAATTCTCACTCTACTCGAGTCAGACTCAAATCAAACTCAACCTTGAGCACCAAAAGCTCGAATACAGTCAATTACTCATCACATACTTGGACCTCCAGATGGTCTTTCAATCTCCCCCTTGATGAGTATATTGACAAACACCCAAAAAGCATAAAATTTTGAGTTTGAGAAGAGAAGAGAATGAATCAATTAGGATGAAAAGCCGAACTTGATCCAGAAAGAAAGAAGATAACGACCTGACCAAGTTGGCGAGAAGGAATTTAGAGCAAGCCAATAGAAAGAACAAGTTTTCCACAAAAGCTCTAAAAATTCCAAGAAAAGCTCAAATATACTTATGATTCTAAAAATTTGCAAGACTTTACAAAGATCATAAGAGACAGAATGCAATCACATCTTTATGTTTTTAATGATGCCTTTTCTACAGTTTCTCCCCCTTTGGCAATATAGGCATCAAGAAGGTATTTTCTCCCCCGTTACACATGTATGCATGAAATGCATCCTAAAAGAGCTTTGAAGATTATCCATGTGACTATATAGACAAATATGTGAGCATCCCTACTCGATACTTCTCAATTCTCACTCTACTCGGTACTTATCGATTCTTACTCCACTCGAGTCACTCGACCACAAGCCGATGAGGCATTAACCAACCTAACCCGCCGCTCGACCTGGCAGCATCCCTACTCGATACTTCTCAATTCTCGCTCTACTTGAGTCACTCGACCACTGGTCTTCGACCAGCCAAAGTCTAGACCACTGGTTTTCGACCAGCCAAAGTCCGGACCACTCAAGGTCCGACTACCGGTTTTCGACCAACACAGGTTCAAATCAAACTCAACCTTGAGCACCAAAAGCTCGAATACAGTTAATTACTCATCACACACTTGGACCTCCACATGGTCTTTCAATGCTCAAGCCAATGGTCAAGCTAAATCTTCTAACAAGACTTTGATTAAGATGATTAAGAGAAAAATTGATGAAAAACCAAGAAATTGACACTCAACGTTGTCGATCGTTGTGGGCTTATTGGCTTGCATATCATGGAGCAACGAAGCTTTCACCCTATCAATTAGTATATGGTCAGGAAGCCGTTTTGCCTGTAGAAATTAATATTGACTCTATACGGGTAGCCAGACAAAATGGTTTGTCAGCTCAAGATTACAGAGATTTAATGATTGACAACTTAGATGATTTAGCAAACTACGCTTATGTACGTTGGATCGGCTTAAGAAGAATAAGACGAGGGTTGTAAAGACTTATAACAAGAAGGTGATGCCTAAATCTTTTTGTGAAGCCGACTTAGTCTGGAAGACTATACTACATGTCTGCTCTAGGGATAACCAATTTGGGAAATGGTCCCCTACATGGGAAGGACCATATAGGATTAATCGGATTGTTGATAGTAATTCTTACATCTTGGAAATGTTGGAAGGTGTATTGTTTCCTCATGCGATCAATAGGAAATACTTAAAGAAATACTACCCAAGCGTTTGGATTGGTTCCTAATCGGCTATGGAAGTTTATCGCTTGAATGGAAAAATTAACTTGATACAGTTAATTCTGGCTAAGTTAAAGATATGAAGCCGATTACACACAGCGTAGAATCAAGGAATTAATAAAAATCAGTTAAACAGTTGATTAAAATTACTTCAGCATCAAAAGATTGTTTTCGGACCAGTAGCATTACAGGGATTCATAAATCATTACAAAAATATTAGCTAATTACAGACCAGAGCCCGGGAGAGTGGCACCACGAGCCGATAGAGCCGTGGTAGCTTTGGCAATTATCGCCTCCATGTCCTCCAAAGTTCTGTTGTCTTCTGCTTGGGTTCCAGGGACAGGAGTGATTTTAGCCGATTATTTCTTTACTGATTCCACGGCGAGGCCTAGACCCAGTTTCTGGTCCTTCAAAGTCGATGCTGATTTTGTCATTTGCTCGTAAGACTCGGCTAGGGTACCACACACCTTGGCCAGCTCCTCCTCCAAAGACTTCTTAGCCGATTCCAGCTTGAAGAACATTTCCTTGGTGGCCTTGAAGTCTTTCGAGTCCTCGTCAAACTTGGCTTTCTTGGCTTTTGTGTCGGCTCCTAGACCATCAAGTAGCTTCTGGTCTTACTTGAAAAAGCGGAGAAGTTTTGCATATCCACATGTGCTAGGCGTCAAGTCGATGGATTTTTTTTTTAAGATAACATGTATCTCCTAAAAATGGGGGGCATATGTTTGCACCAGAATTAGGCAAGATATGGCCCGATGTCATCAAACTAAGTATCGGTTATTTTGTTAAGATATCGAATAAGGAAATAAAGGTTAAAAGAGTATTGTAGCCGATACCGAATATGGAAGAAGGATTAAAGTTTGGATCATGACCGATGTTTGTCTAAAAACAGGAGGGATAAAGTCTGAATTAAGGACGATACAGATCATAGTCTGGAGTGTGTTGGAGGTGAACACGATCGGCTGATGTGCTATAAAAGACGATCAAGGGCAAGCAGAAAAGATATACACAATCCAATCAACCAACTCGCATTACTTTTATTTACATTTCCGTCAATTAGGAGTAACCTCTGTAATTTAGCATCCTTGTAATTTGATATTGATCAATAAAGTTGCGCATCACCGATTGTTGATCTCCATCAATTACGTCATCAGGTTTGATTCTTCTCCGATTTTATTGTGCATCGCCTTCTTTGAAAAAGATCTACCTCTATCATCTGGTTAACCCTAATCGGCTTATTAGATTTATCGTTATCCTCAATTTGATCGGCTCTTCAACTGTTTAGATCTAAGTTGATTCTTTTACTAAATCGGCTTTGAGAAAAATTCTAGATATCTTACCGATTGCAGGATCAAATCGATTAGCACGCCGCGAACCTCAAAAGCCGGTGTTCGTCAGGTGTGTTGAGGCCAATAAACCCTACATCAAGTTTTTTTGGTGCCAACAAATAGGTCAGATTTTAAACGGCTTTTCACATAAGCTGGAAGCCATATATAATTAGCAAAAGTCGAAAGCTGAGTAGATCTGCAGTTTATTGCTAAGAAAAATTAGTTATTTATTAAATGATCTTTCTTGAAAAACTATAGCTGCATTTTAAAAAAAAAAGACAGCCTGCGTAAAAAAGTTGTACCTGCGTGAGCAAGCCCTAGTAAGTTGAAATTTCGCGTGCGAGGGCCCGCCTGCCACACCACACGACACCGGCCGCCCACACACGTGGCCCCACCCGATCTACGCGCTTCGTGGCAATCCTGCCCACGGCACGGTCACACCCACCGCCCAAGCGCCCACCCAACAACCGGACGACGGCGGACGCAGTCACGTACGTGGGCGGACCCGTTCCAACTTCCACCCCAAGGAAATGGAAAATTTTCCCGTGCGTACGAAGGAAAAACGACTGGGCACGCGCGTGCGTTGCCCAGGTCCGTCTGTTCAGCCCGATACAGCGAGAAAGCGAGAGGAACACCAGCCCGCCGCTTTTTTTGGGTTATTTTATTATATGCAAGTACTAGTAGATGTAATTAGTCGTGAAGTCTCGTTCTTCCTAGAAAAATGTATGTACGTACGTGCTAGATCATTCGCGCGCGTTGATCGCCTTCAAATCTTGCTCCCGATGGAAGCAATATAATCCGTTCGTAAACGTCGCACACGGTCCCAAGTGGGACAAGCAAATATAGAACACGTGCAGGTCGCAGGAGGGAAACACCGTCAGTAGCATGGCTTGATGGCGTCCTACGACAACCTGGAATTATATTAGCTTAGACAAGCAGCGGTACACGCCAGGCAAACCCGTTTTCTGAAGTATGTATTGGCTCGTTGGCGGCCATGTCCTTAGGAATTTTGTCAAAAGTAATGCGGTAGATAGCTATTATCCTATATCGTGGACTGATGATGCTGGGTTTTCAATAGTACGTAGAGTTTTGGAGACCACGTTAATTAGTATCCAACACAACTTATTTTTAAAAGGCAGAACACAGCAAAAGCATAGCATTTTCTTGAACGCACCCTAAATTCGACAATACATTACTAGTCGTTACAAAATTGTGGTCACTTGCCACTATAACACGCTATAGCCACTAAAATTTCCAAATTTAGGACAGAGAATGGGCATGTAAATCTTATTTGCCCTTGGGCTCAGAATGGGTCTATGTATCCAATAGATTCCAAACCGAAGGGCAAATGAGACTTTTTATGTCCCTTGTCTCTTATCGGTGTGGATGTCCTGAACGATTCCGAGTACCAGGGCAAATAAAACTTTTCAGACCCTTTCTCTTTCCTAAATTTAACAACAACGACAGCAGCAGCAATATTTTCATGGCCCTAGTGTGCTCTAGCATATTTTGTATTGGCCATCAATGAACTATTGATTTCGGGGTGTGCTCCAGCAAATGCCACAGTTTCTGGTGTCCTAGACCAAATTTTGCCCTTCTCGTCGAATCAAAGGGACTATATTCACAGATTCAACCATAGAAGAAAACTAATTGCTACAAGAAAAACTATCAGACAAACAAAAAAAATCCAAAATGAGAACATTTTTAATTAATTCAAAATAAAATCAGAATTAGTTTGGTGGGACTGAATAGTTAAATTGTTTATTCATAACATCATTATCTTCATTCATTGTTATACGACAACGCTTGTATATATCTTTATAGAGACGAGCTCTAATGTCTCAGTGCAAACTCAGGCTATAAATATTGATAAAATATTTATAAGATGTATCAAAGAGGAAATAATTGCGAAGATAATTTTCAAAAAGATCACCACCACACCGTAATATTCAACTAACAATTTCAGTTAATACTACGTGCCAAACGGTGAAGGGAAGTATATATAAAAATTAATCAAGTGTGTTGGCAAAAATTAGGTAATATGTACATTAAGGTTTAGCTAAATGGGATGCAAGTTTTATCCATTGGATTTGGTCCAAGGTGTTTGAACACTACGTGACAAGTGTGTCATGCTCTCGAAACTAATTCTAGCAGTCGGCGACATCTACATGGTAGGTCCATGAGGTGGCTGATGGCATCATGTCGAAAATAATAAGGCAGTTGCGGCACTTTTCACCACGAGACATTATGCATGTGGATTTTATGTTGACTCCCTATAGATAGAGATCAAATTGAGTAGCAACTCAGTTTTTTATCAATTCATCATGCTTTGCTTCATGTGATCTTTTTTCAGTGTGCTATTAAGGGTTTCAAAAATTAAGTAATAGGTATCTGTTGGCGTCAAAAACTTGAAGGAGGGTTTCTGATAGCAGCACACCAGACGAACACCGGGTTCAGAGCGTGCCAGTCGATTTGACCTGTAACCGACAAGGTAAAATATAAAGTTCACTCGAAGCCGATCTTGGGATCAATCGACTTAGACTCAATCAGCTTGAAGCCGATCAAGATCAAAGTATCAGAATAGATCTAATTAGCCGATTAAGGCTAATCAGAGGATAAAATTCTCTCAAAGCCGATCGTAACGATCAATCGGCTTAGACTCAATCGACTTGAAGCGATTAAGATCAAAGTAACGAGGTAAGTCCAACTAGCCGATTAAGGCTAATCGGAGGATAAAGGCGGATCGATTACAAGAAAGCGTGCGCAACAAAATCGAGAATAAATCAAACACAGGCGTAATTTGAAGAAGATCAACAATCGGCGATGCGCAACTTTATTGATCAAGATCGAATTACAAAGACTAAATTACAAGAACTACTCCTAGTCGACGGAAAAGTAGACGAAAAGTAGACGCAAATTGGTTGGTTGGCTCTGGGCAGCTTTTCTGATCACCTCTAGACCTCTTTTATAGCCATTGGCCGATAGAATTCTGGTACAACACGTTAGGAATAGAATCCGTATCAGCCTCTATTTGGAGGGTGCTTTCCTTAACAACCTGTTTTTGTTTTCAAATATCTTGATCCGTTATCCAATCGTATCTTGTTGATCTTGGACTGCCGATTTTGACCCTATCTGCCAAATTTTGGTGCAAACATATGCCCCCCATTTTTAGGAGATAACATGTTATCTTCCAAAAAAATTTCATCATCGACTTGAACATATATTTTCTTACCATAGCCAAATTTTTAACTGCATCGAGTTAATTTGGCTTTCAGGTCGGTAATCGGCCAACTCGTATATTCGTATTTGAGTTTTAGCCAATCAAGACCTAACCAGTACCTTGGACAAACCGATGCACACTACACGATCCCACGTTGATCCCTTACCAAATCGGCTATCACGAGCTGACGGGTGGTATGATTTTCCAGACTAGATCGGCTTCATCGAACAAAAATCATTGGCCGAATCCGGTTTTTTCTTCCTCCACTCTTTTCTCACAATCTTAATCGGATGAAGCTCATTAAAAGTTTTATCCCTTCGTTTTCTTGTTCGACTTCCTCATCTCTTGGGTCCTTAGCGCTCAAGTCTTCTTCTTTGTGATCGGCTTAAACACGGAGGACACCATCTCGGCTTTGGTTCGATCGACTTACATGTTTTTCCTAACAGATCCATACTAGCGCGATGTTAGACCCTTCAACTTGGTCTTGTTTCGACTTATGGTTGGCTTAGAAATTCTATCTTTAGCGACCATCGCTGCCTATCACCTTGGATGGGTATCTTGCATCGGACATGTGTTTGGTGATGGCAAAGCTAATCCCTTCTCGACAAAATTGCCAAAAGGGCACCATCGGTGAGCTCTTTCAGGCGCGCAGCGATATTTATTAAGCGGCGATGTGGAGGACTTCGTCGTGGCCTTTCATTCCTCCTTTCATATTTTGCTAGTAGTTGGGAAAAAGTGGGCCGACTTACGTATCGGCTACGTAGTGGCAATGCTCTTTCGACTGATAACCCTTTGGTGTGATTGTTTTAAAATTTCCCTTCACGGTCGGCTTTTATTTGTATAGAGCCATGAAATCATGAGTGTCTTATTGCCATCGAATTTGATTGTACATCGGTTTGATGTGTCATTTTTTTAGCCGATGATATATGAATTTGATCCTTAGGCTCTGCATCTTGTGTCGGCTTTTCCTTCTTTTAGAGCAATGAACCATGTTAATTGGAAAAGGATCGTCCACCGCATCGTCGGCTCTTACGCAAATTTTAGTTGGTCATCCTCTATAGCCGATTGTATCTTGTCTTTGTTATTCTTCAATTCATCTTTGAAGCCATTATCATCGGAGAAACGGCTTTCTTGGTGATACTCATTGTAGGAGATGACTTAAATTGGTGAATTCCTACCCACCGAATTTTTCTCTTAATGGGGTATCAACCTGGAAAACTAAATCGCCAAGCGATTATCGTGCGGGGTAACACTAAAACACCTATTTCTCACTTCTGAATCTCTTAACATAATCATTTACCGATTCCCGGTCATCATTGGATGAGAACCTAGATCTCAAATCCGAGCTCGAGCTGCTAGGAGAAAAAGTACTCATGGAATCGGCTTTCCAAATCCTTCCAAAATGAACCGAATTTGGAGGTAAACTAGCAAACCAAGTGAAAGCAACTCCGATAAAGACAAGGGAATAATCTAATTTTCACCCGTCGGATCGAGTTTGCCTCGCCACCTCGAGCGATAAAGCGTCCGAGCGTGCTCTAAGGTGACCGAATCATTCCCGAAAATTTGGCAAAATCGGGAACTTTAAAATTATGTGGATATTGCATGTGATCTATATAATCCGGATCGGCTTTCTATAGCCGATGACTCTACCCTTTGGTTGTGCGAATTGATCTCTCAACACGCGTAAATCAGTCACCGAATTAATGTTGTTAGCCGACAAGACCTCGGGGCTCTGCCAATGACTAATATTCTGCCCCCCGAGTGCAAACTCGGGCTGTCGGTTAGACTGAGCCGACGGATTTTGTTGGTTTTGCTCATACTCGTCGTACCTCCTAGCCAGTGGTTCTCGTATAGGGACAAAGGGCTCTGCGTAGGTTATCACCTTATGAGGGACCGGATTCTTGGGCAGAATCGGCTCTTGGTATTGTACGTGCCTAATTTGTTCAATCGGCTGTGAGACCGATTGTGGAAAAATATTAAACGGAGTTGACGGCGGCAAAGTAGCCGACACGTTTAGTTTAACGGCATCAGTGTACGCCTGATAATGTGTTACCCCACTAACACGAGGATCCCGAGGTAATATAACCGTCGGTTGAGTCGGCATCATAGAGGGTATTGGAGCCGACGGTTTTGCTGGTGCCGCTATGGTAGAACCTTGCGCTATAGAGTAAACATGATATGTTGGTAGCGCTTGTAGTGGATCAAGTAGGCTCTCAGATGAAGTCAACTCTTGAGCAACAGTTTTAACACTATTTGCGATCATCGGCTTAAGTGTCGCGACGAGAGCCGATGATTGATTTATCAGAGCATGGTGCACAGATTGATTTATCATAGCCGATAATTCGGCTTGAGTGGGCAGGTATTGACTTACCGGACTGTCGGTGACACCTGCATCGCCGAGTGGATTGAGCGTCGGCAAAGCGGTCCTCTGCGTGACGCCACACCGGGTTTTTTGGTAACAACCCAGCATCATCTCCTCCAAAGCAGCTTTTCGATCTTCAATTTCCTTGCGCTGCTCTGTCGTTAAATCATCCAACGTGGGGATGATTATAGCTTCTGTGTTGAGATCGGATGGCGGAATTTCTTTACTTGATGAATCCATCGGTCCCACTGGGCGTGCCAAGAGTGTGTTGGCGTCAAAAACTTGAAGGAGGGTTTCTGATAGCAGCACACCAGACGAACACCGAATTCAGAGCGTGCCAGTCGATTTGACCTGTAACCGACAAGGTAAATATAAAGTTCACTCGAAGCCGATCTTGGGATCAATCAGCTTAGACTCAATCAGCTTGAAGCCGATCAAGATCAAAGTATCAGAATAGATCTAATTAGCCGATTAAGGCTAATCAGAGGATAAAATTCTCTCAAAGCCGATCGTAACGATCAATCGGCTTAGACTCAATCGACTTGAAGCGATTAAGATCAAAGTAACGAGGTAAGTCCAACTAGCGATTAAGGCTAATCGAGGATAAAGCGGATCGATTCAAGAAAGCGATGCGCAACAAAATCGAATAAATCAAACACGGGCGTAATTTGAAGAAGATCAACAATCGGCGATGCGCAACTTTATTGATCAAGGTCGAATTACAAAGACTAAATTACAAGAACTACTCTAGTCGACGGAAAAGTAGGCGAAAAGTAGGCATAAATTGGTTGGTTGGCTCGGGCGACTTTTACGATCACCTCTAGACCTCTTTTATAGCCATTGGCCGATAGAGTTCTGGTACAACACGTTAGGAATAGAATCCGTATCGGCCTCTATTTGGAGGGTGCTTTCCTTAACAACCTGTTTTTGTTTTCAAATATCTTGATCCGTTATCCAATCGTATCTTGTTGATCTTGGACTGCCGATTTTGACCCTATCTGCCAAATTTTGGTGCAAACAGTACCTAAGGTTTAGCTAAAACAAAGGCAAGTTATATCCATCAGATTTGGTCTAAGGTTTGAACACTACATGTTGAGTGTGTGATGCTCTTGAACTCTAGCTTTTGGTGATGCCACTCTAGCAGTCGGTGACATCTGGACAGTATGTCCATGAGGTGGCTGTTGGCATCATGTCGCAAGTAATAAGGCAGTAGCAGCACCATTGACCATGAGAATTTATGTTTGTGGATTTTATGTAAACTCCCTAGGGATAGAGGTCAAGATTTTTAGCAACCCATACCATCCCAAGATATCGTGCGTGTTCTTATGGATGTCGGTTTTTTATTGGTTGATCATGCTTCACTTCATGTGATGTTTTTTCAGTATGTTGTTAAGGTTGTTACCAGAAATTAGGTAATAGGCACCTAGGGTTTAGCTAAATCAAATGCAAGTTACATATCCACACTACCTTGAAAAAGGCCATCTGTGGCAGTTCATAACTGCCATCAGTGGCGGTTTTTGAACCGCCACAGATTTAGTGCCACTGATAATCGAGGATTATCGGTGGCGGTTCAGAACCGCCACGAGATAACACTATACGTGGCGGTTTTTGGCTAAACGCCATTGATATTACGGTATCGATGGCGGTTCGAGTCAAAAACCGCCACTAATAATCCAAGTATCAGTGGCGGTTTTTTGATAGAACCGCCACTGATACTCAAATATCAGTGACGGTTCTAGCCAAAAAACCGCCACTGATAATCCAAGTATCAGTGGCGGTTTTTTGATAGAACCGCCACTGATACTCAAATATCACTAGCGGTTCTAGCCCAAAAACCGCCACTGATAATACGACTTTTAGTGGCGGTTTTTGGCTAGAACTGCCACTGATATTCCTAGTACAGTGGTGGTTTTTTTATAGAACCGTCACTAATATTACTTCAGTAGCGGTTTTGTGCCAAAACAATTACGATAATCCACACACAAAAATAAAAAGGCGGCATTTGTGGCTAGCCTCGGTGGCGCTAGCCATGCCTCTTCATTATATACATTATCGGCAATCACAAAAGAGGGTGATATACATTATTGAGGATCCTAAACCATATATACATTATCAACAATCACAAACATCTCTAAGCGATTAAAACACAAGAAGGTTTCACCTCTAACCATCAAATGGCAATGAAAGCGAAATAACCTCATTACATAAATGTAATCAAGAGTAAACCAGTCCTATGAGCGCACCAATGGCCTTGCTTTTTACAATTTACACGATTTAGCAGCCCATAAACGAAATGATGATAAGGAGGTAATAATTAGTATCATATGCCAACAATATAGCCCCATGTTTCAAAACTTTAATTCTAGAGTTTATGCAATCAAATACCACCAAGATATGTACAATGACATGACCATATGAAATGCACCGGAAAGAGATAGCTCTAAATTGTGCAAGCAATACACTTCACTAATAAAAGTAAATTGAATTGCCCAAGATGCATCCAAGCATTCAGTTTGAAGGCATCACATCACGAGCTACCTAAAAGATCACATTTTCATCCGGTTAAACACTCAAGGGTCGACTCATAGGAAAATAGATTTCGGGAATGCCACCTATATACCATGGTATAAAACATCGAGCGAGACGAAATATCAACGCACCCTAGTATTGCTCTAATTTCACCATCATGAAGGAGGAAGATGTGCTTATGCAGGCTTGGGGTAGTTGGGTTTGGAGTGCAGGTTTGGTCCCACTACACTTTGTTGCATGACCACCTTACGCCTCTCCACCACGGTGCGGCAACAAGATCGATCCAACACATGGGCTTCTTGATTTATCAAATTAACAAGTATTCATGCACTCATGTATGGCTTGGGAGATCGATCATGAGCGTTAACTATGATGCTCAATGCATGCATGCAATGCACAAGCTAGCTAGGAGTTATTAAGCAAAGTATATATTTGGCGCATGACTTACTTCCTTTTGTAGAGTCTTGTTCTCCTCTGCGGTGATCTCTCCCGCATGCAACAACGGTGCCATCCATTGAACTTTGAACATGTGTACATGACCAATCGAAAGTAGGAACTAATTAGTGCAGAATGCATGCATGCACGTTTCAAATACACAAACCAATGCAGTTTGTGATATAATCTAATATATGGTAGTGCAAGTGACCATACATACACAACAATGACAATATTGCAGGCAGGTTGCATCTTGGTTACCTTTTTTTGTAGCTTAGAAATGGACTCCAACACAAGGTGGCTCTGCAAATACAAGTATGTTACACAGCTAGTCATCAATTGGAAATTATACTCCAGGAATATGCCCGAAGACATCTTTTTTGCAACAGTAGGAACCACTTTTGCAGATCTAATGCAGGCATGATCTACCTTTCATTTCAGTCCAGTTAGAAACAGATGAAGAGATTTCAGCTGCACTACTAAGTTAAAATCACTACCTTTCTTGATCTGATGTGCTTCAATGAATTCCCCGGCTGTTGCTCTAGCTGTTGGAGTTCTTTCAGGTTCAAAGACTCCAGATCCTCTCTCATGAGGTGCCTGCAGGATATATGAGTTGGTTTACATCATCCTCGGTAGTGCAATCTAGCTAAGTAAACCAGTCTCACGAGCCACACCAATGGCCTTACTTTGACAATTTACACCGATTTAGTAGTCCATGAACCAAATGATGATAAGGAGGTAATAGTTAGTATCATATCTAGGTCAACATTAAGTTTATCTAGTAACCCGCTCTCTTTATCAATCTACTGCACTTCTAACATCAGTTGTGACCTTAAGCAATCTTGAAAGAATATACAACAAAAGGCCAAGTGAAAAACACATAGAAGTAGAGAAGGATTGTGCTGTAAGGAAGGAACTTTACTCTCTACAATCTCACTGTAGGAAAAAACATTTTAGAATTATGACCTCAGCAAAATAAAGTAGCACATGTGCGTATGGTAACTGAACTTGAAGACGTATAAAAAAGAAAGGATCAAGAACAACACACACCTTGATCGCTGCTCAGTTTGTGAAGTGTAGAGAAAATCAAGCGCATCTCAAGGAAACTATGAAATGGGGCGTCAAATGGATCAAGCTTCTATGAAACGAATGATGTTAGTTTGTTTGCTCTCTCATCTCTCTTTTCGGTATCAACTGAAATAGTAGTCATATCCAAAAATATGATATGAACGACAAAGGCTGAGCAAATTGTTTCTAAGAAGAAACCAGCATGATGAGCAAGAAAAGCATGATTCACTCAGAAAACCACGCATTTCTTTAGTAATTTTTTCACGTGGTTAGTTTATCAAACTATTACAAACACATGAAATAACTTCATATGAAAAAATAACCATGTAAGGCAAACACATGAAATATTTAGAAGTGTCACTCGCATGTGTGTGTTCCTGAAGAAGACAAAAGTACATGCAAGTTTAGCACAACCACTGACAAAAGAAGTGGCATTGACAAAGGAAGGGGTTCCCATTTGAAAGGAACAAAGAGTTATTTACACTTTGTAATGAAACCGAATTGAAGTAACAAAAGCCTAAACTAGTGGAGGTAAACTAGAAGCCTACGGGTCTTCGGAGGTTGGAGACACGTGATTTTAGACAAGAGTATGGATGACTGGATCGTTGTTGTCTTCGTCATAAAACTCGCCATTTTTGTTGGTTATTTCCTTCATGATGAAGTAGGCGAGCTGGCCCTGAATGGCTTGGATTTCAGAATGAAGCAGTCCTAACGTAGACAACTTGAGGTATTTGTAAGTATAAAAACAAAATTAAGAGAATATAGAAATTGAGTGGTGCGAATCGTGTGTCATGTCGGCATGGTGACCTCTACGTCATTGTCTTTTATTGTGCATGATAAGATTTCGCGCATGTACTGGCACACGAAGTACCCACATAAATTTGTTCCTTTCGGCTGCTTGTGACACTACAAAAATCGAATGAACTAAGATGTCGTCGAAGGAGCTATTTACTATGAAATATGATATAAGAATATTCCTTGCGTGCGTACCGGAAACTTAGTATGGATTGTAAGGGATTTGTGGTATGGGCGGTATCTCGAGCTCTTCTGACAATATCTTTTGAACGCCTCATTCACTAAATGTGTCATCTCTTCAAAGTCTTTTTTAGGTTTATCTAGTGGATCCATGATTAGCATCTTGCTCTTTTTTGGATGAATTATTACGAGAATCCAGTGGAAGCTACATACACATGCAGGATGCCAGTCATTAGTCCTTACATCAGAGTAAATAACGAAATAAACGAGTAATTTAACTAGCTAGTGAGCAACTTACTTAAAATGGTATGGCAAAAGTATAAACTCCTTGTCTTGTAGTTTAATCAAAACTTTATATACGTACTCCTCGACCTCCTTTGGTGCTCTTTTGATTTCATGTTGGCAAACCATTCCCGGGTCGAGGAATCTCACTGGCCCCTTGGTTCTTCATACTTCAATCATCTCGTATCTATATAACGAAATAGTTAGATATGACATTTATCGGTATTACGTGAATGTAGGCCAAGATTGATATATTAGACACTTACAGTGACCAGCATCTCAAAAAAGATATGTCGAGGGCGTCGTGATAGAACAAGTTGTGCAAGTTATCGAATTCTATTAAGAAGTAGCCAAGGCCCTCATGGTGAAAATGTTCCTCACGAAAAATTGCAGTGATCACCTTCGGGAGTACGTCTTGGTTGGATCGATCTAAGTACCATGCATGTAATCGCTGCATCATGGGTGTTAGACTTTTTAACTTCGAAGCGGTGACAAAGGGCTTCCCTACCTCGAATTTCAATCTTTATTGATTATCTTGGTCATCAGACTGCTCCTTGCCCTTACTTTTTTGTCGCACGACATTATACTCGGTCCTGGCCTCGCCTGATCTGGTTGATACGGCTTGTCTAATGTGCCAATTTTTGGGATCAGGGGTTGTAGGTTTGTCTTTTGAAGTACCAGGTGTTATAGGTTTCTGCTTCGAAGTACTAACAGTGGCCATCTTGATGGGGTCCTCAATGGATTTCTTTTCTACCTCATTTTGCTTCTTCCCCGTTTCACTCTCAGGTGCTGGTGATTGATGCGAGGATTGTATCTGCAGAGAGGTCGGCCTCGCATGGTCCAAGGCGATGTCACGCTTGCGCCATTGGATGAATGAGTGGGCGGCACTTCCTAGAGTTGTTATCTCATCATTGGCGGGTTTTTCCAGTCCGATCTCAGCAAACTGTGCAAGTACCGTGTCTACTTGGACCTTTCATAACCTGGCGCTATGGGGGTATTGTGCAGGACACCCCCTTCTTGGCACGGATAGACTACCCTCGTAGTAGCTTTGTACAAATATGTTCATCACGCACGTTGAGCTGACAGGGTGTGGGGTCCTGTATGTCGTCCACAGGATAATGGTTGTTGTCCGCTTCTGCCAATGGCGTGGACGCGCAACTGCTGCGACGACCTGTAGGGCTTGATAGAACGTTGTGGGCCTGCGACTGGCTCAAGGCTTGTTGTACTTGTCGTTCAACTTGTGACTCAATGGTGCCTTGTATTTCTCGCAGAACCCTTTCCTTCATCATTTCCATTTCCTTCTCAGCTCGCTCTTATTTAGCTCTCTTCCGACTCCTATAAGAGTCTCCGTGCTCAGGGAATCCACTCCTCCATGGAACCTTGACCCCGATGCCTCGTGTCCGACCAGGGTACTCTTTGTTTCCTAGGGCCACTGTTAGCTCGTCTTTCTCCCTGTCTGGGTGAAAAGATCCTTGGGTGGACTGGGCGTAAAACTCATGAACTCTTTGCATCATTGCTTCGTCTTCGCTGCTCTTGAATGATAAACCCCCAGTAGACAAGATATCTGCCCTCGCTAGCACGTAGTGCTTCACTCGGTCTGGTAGTCCGATCAAGGGACTTGTGCCAGCCAATTGGACCGCTTCTAATTCCTGCCTCTCCCATTGAGCAATTTTACCCGCGTACCCACTCGTGCCAAGTCTGTGGGGGTGAGTATTCCTTCTTGCGATGCTAATGTGGTCCTCCTTTGGACTTCCTTGTCGCTTCGATTGCTTCATCGCCACAAACTCATCCCAATATGGCTCCAATCTTGGGTACTCTCCGATGGCTGGCCGGTTTTGCTTCACATAATTTGTGTTCAGCCTCGCCTTGAAGTTTCTCCACGCCGCATCCATGGTCATCAATGCATCGCGACGCACAAGATCCTCGGCTCCTTCGGGGAATTCGAAGGTTTCTTTGAGCTCTGTCCACAGATCCTCTTTGGTGGCTCGGGGCACTTTATGCCAATCCGAATAGGTGATTGGCACTTTATCCCTTACGATGCACCCGCATGTTGACCTGTATTTTGCTGCTGATTTTCTCGGTGCAACAGGGGCCCCAGTATCTAAGACCTCTGAGATGGTGTACCGGCCTTCAGGCTTCTTAGTTTTCCCTCGTCCTCGGCGTCTTGCAACAGGAGCATCATCTGCAACAGCGGTGGAGGCCTCGGCACCTTCGGTGGTTGGGTGGAGGGTAAGGTACCTGCTTGGGCTCTCCTCCACTATAGGATCGGTTTCGGGCTCCATTAGAACTACAGTTCGACCCGAAACATAATTTTCGTCAATTACTATAGAATCATCTCACGAAATTTCAAAGTACAGAATCATCTCATGAAAATGATTTTGCAAGAGCAAGAGACTTAATTAGCTCAGAACAAAACTAATTAAGCAAGCATTAACTCTTGAACTAGTGCTGATTGGTTGTAAATTTTGTGGATGCAATATGTAGCTATTTATTAAACGTGATGATGGATATGTTGCGATGACTACACAACTTAGTAGACCATATTGTTTCAAAATGTGGCATGAATGTCTAGGTCATCTTGGATACCTTGCATTGATAAAAATCATCTAGGAAACACTAGTACACAATGAAATCACACACATAACAAATAACACATAACAAATAACATACAAAGTGGAAAGTGTTAGTTGTGTTATAGACTCGTTACAACCACTCTTAACTTTAATTTGGAAGTTCTCTCCTACATACCTTTCATTTCAATTTCTACAACATACTGGACTAATGTTGAGCTACCAGGAAAAGAACACATCTCTCAGACTCACCACAGTTTAAGCATCACCCAATTGCTTGACAAATCTCCTTCTGTCTCTAGAAGTAACCTTTGGCTTTGCACCCAAGGATTGCTCATGATTACATTATGTTTTATTTGTGGGGCAAACAATATAGTTAGCTATATCTTCCTCTTCCCAACTTCATGCTAATTATATTGTTGGTACAAAATATAAATACAAATTAGGCATAACATCTCTTTGTATCCCTAGAGATAGTCATATTTCAACAATGCAGTTTGTTGAAGCTACTTTTGCAAGGAAGCTGCAGAGCCTATGACTACTTTCCAATTCAACCTATTTAGACATAAGCATGTGATAATTGTATTTAATGTTTTACCCAATAATGAAATCCCAAGAACATTTTGTATCAACTTGGTGTCTCATTATATTAAAAACCAATCAGGTATTTGTAGAATAAATAATCTGTGGCTACAATTTGCGTGATCAAGTGATAACATGGGGGCTTGATCCCAAAGAAAAAAAATTGGTAGCTTCTGGTTTTGGGTATCCCAAAGAAATCAATTTGACGCTAGTAAAATCCACACCTTAATTTCTAAGATTGCAACACTCCAAATGGCACATCAGTAGTTACCCCATCTAGTATAACCAGTCCACCGGCTGGGACAAATAACATACAAAGCGAGATTAGTAGCAAAGACCTTGCCTTCTTCCCCCAAGGGTCTGTGTTGAGAAGCGGCAGGTCGGGGGCGACGTCGGGCGCGGGCGCGGGGGCGAGGTTGTCGGCGGGGGCGGCGGCGTCGGGTACGGCGTCGGGTGCGGGCGACATCGGGCGCAGTGGGATCTTAGAGGTTTAGGGCGCGTCAGAAGAGGCGGGAGTTTAAGGGTTTGGGCACTCGGTGAAAAGAGAGAACTATCCATTTTTATATACGGAGCATATTATCAGTGGCGGTTCTTAAAAAGAACCGCCACTGATACAGTTATCTGTGGCGGTTCTTTATACAAACCGCCACAGAGAATTATCGATGGCGGTTCGCATAACGAACCGCCACTAATATATATATATCGTGGCGGTTCTTTATACGAACCGCCACGAGATATGTTATCGATGGCGGTTCGTTGTAAGAACCGCCATCGATCATATATAATATCGTGGCGGTTCTTTATACGACGACCACGAGATAATTTTCGATGGCGGTTCGTTGTAAGAACCGCCATCGTACATATAATATCTATAGCGGTTCTTTATACGAACCGCCACAGATAAGGTTATCAGTGGCGGTTCTTTATACGCACCGCCACAGATAAGGTTATCAGTGGCGGTTATTTTTAAGAACCGCCACTGATGTGCCTACCCTAAAATCTGTTTCTGAATCAACAATACGCTTCACTGTATATTGTCGAATAGCAGCTTAGAGTTTAGAAGACCTTATTTTTGGTGCTGCGCAATTGCAGCGTTTTCTAATTTGTCTATTACTTATAAAGCAAATACATAAGCCGTTTACAAGAAAGAATCCGAACTCCTTTCACCTGACGGACTCAACAAACTCTCCAAACTTTCAACCGGATAAAGCACTATTTTGTCATCAGGCAAAACAACCAAGTACTCTTCAGACTCTGAAACAATCACCAAAACTAGCAGAGTCCGAAACTGACTCAAAGACTAGAAAAACTAGCACATAGCTAGGAAACAAAACCGAAAACAGACTTTATACTACCATGCACAAGATTATACTAGGAAACAAAACCGAAAACAGACTTTATACTACCATACATAGAAGACTTGTGCGACCTGGTCATCGCCGGCGAACCCGGGTAGGCACCCGCCCTGCCCAGGAGCTGGCTCCGCCTCTGATATTGCCATTACTCGTATATAGCTAGTTATTTTCTTTCACAATTTGCCCTTCTTCATGATCGTCGTGATGATAGGTAGCTTCCTGAGTGGTTTCTTCCTCGAGCCTGATGTTGCCATCTACGAAAGGAGGCAACTCATCAAACTGGTTGTACTCTTCCTCATCCACGACATTCTCAACTCCGACAATCCTTCTTTTTCCCTGAAGAACTACATGGCGCTTCTTATCTGTCTGGTCGATTACATAGAAGACTTATGCTACTTGCTTCACAAGTACGAATGGTTCGTCTCTGTATCCGACATGTTCGATGTCCAGAGTAGTGAAGCCGTACTTGTCCACCTTGACACCCTTTGGGAGTTGTACCCAACGACATCGAAACATTGGAATCTTAAAAAAACAGTAGTCGAGCTCCCAAATCTCTTCTATAAACCCATAGAAGCTACTCTTCTTACTGCCTGTGTTGTCATAGGCATCTATGCGGACACCACTATTTTGGTAAGTGCTTTTGCTATCCTGAGATCTTGTGTAAAAGGTATATCCATTTATGTCGTATCCTTGCCATGTCAAGATTGTACCTGATGGCCCTTTTGTCAGCCACCTCAACATGACACTCGTTTCTTTCCCAGTCATATGCTCTTTGAACCAATGATTGAACAAACGGTTATGCTCTTTTGTTACCCAAACCTCTGATCGTTCACGATTTTCCTCTCGTAGCTTATCCTTGTGCATGTCCATATATGAGGATACCTCAATTGACTGTTGCAAGATTGTGAAATGAGCTTTTTCGAACAATCCATGATCGTAAGAATTTGTTGATTTCCTTCCAATCGTCCCTTTCCCAGCTAGCCTACCCTCATGGCGAGATACAGGCACTCCTACCGGTTCCACCCCCTCCATGTAATCCACGCAAAACTCGATAACCTCCTCAGTTCCATAACCTTCCACAATGCAGCCCTTCGGCCGAGATCGATTGCGTACATACTTCTTCAGGATACCCATGTACCTTTTGAACGGGTACATCTGATGCAGGAATACGGGGCCACATACATTTATCTTGTTCACAAGGTGAATAATGAGATGAACCATTATATCGAAAAATGATGGAGGGAAATACATCTCTAGCTGGTATATTGTCTTGACCACATCATTCTGCAGTTCAGAAAGTCCGATGGGATCGATGACCTTCTGTGAAATCGTGTTGAAGAAGAAACACAACCTCATGATTGCCTCTCGGACCTTTTCAGGCAAAATACCTCTAATTGCAATAGGAAGCATTTGTGTCATCATCACATGACAATCATGAGACTTCATGCCAGTTAACTTCAAATCTTTCATCGAGACCGGTTTCTTGATGCTTGCGGAGTAACAGACGGAACTTTCACACCATGCAAGCATTTGCGAGTGCATTCTCTCTTTCTTGGATAGAGTGTAGCAAGCTGGGGGAAGGTAAAGTCGTCCTTTCCTGGTGTCTTGAGGATGTAGCTCCGCTCTGATTTTCATATCTTCTAGGTCCCTTCGTGCCTTCAGTCCGTCCTTAGTTTTGCTAGGAATGTTCAGCAAAAGACCAATCAAGCTGTCACATACATTTTCTCTCGTGCATGACGCGTCTATGCGATGTCGAACTTCTAAGTCCTTCCAATAGGGCAAGTTCCAAAATATCGATCTCTTCTTTCACGTGGTCTTCTCAGTACGAGACCTCGATTTATTATTACTATCTCCCTTTCCAAGTACGACATTAATATCCTTAACCATATCATATACCTCTTCCCCACGACGAGGCCTTGGGGCTATACCATCCTCTTTTGTCCCGTCGAATTGTTTTTTCATATTGCGGTAGGGGTGATTCTTGCGAAGGAACCTACGGTGATGCATGTACACGGTTTTCTTCGAGTTATTGAGCCACACACTAGCGGTTTCATCCATGCACTGGGGGCATGCTTTGGCCCCTTTTACAGTACGACCGGATAGGTTACCAAGGGCAAACAACAATGCCCGTAGGATGAAGTACTCTCGCTTGTACTCATCCCATACCTGTACACCTTCGTTCCACAGTACCACAAGATCTTCCACCAATGGTTGTATGTATACATCAATATCATTGCCAGGTTGTCTCGGCCCTTGGATAAGCAGCGACATCATAATGTACTTTCGTTTCATACACAACCAAGGAGGAAGGTTGTAGATACAGAGAGTCACGGGCCAAGTGCTATGAATACTACTCATGTTACCGAAAGGATTCATTCCATCCGTACTCAACCCAAACCTTATATTCCTCGGTTCATTCCCAAGTCCTTCCTAAAGAGCCTATCGATGGTTCTCCACCGAGCGAATCGCAGGTGTCTCGACTTTCCATCCTTTTACGCTCTTCCGAGTGCCATCGCATCGATTGGGCATGCTTTTGTTTCCAAATAAGCGCTTCAACCGAGGAATTCTTGGTAAATACCACACCACTTTAGCGGGAGCTCCTTTCTTCACCACGGTGCCCTCGCTGTCATGGCCTTTACGCTTGTATCGCGATGAATTGCACACCGGGAATACATGCATGTCTGTATACTCTTTGCGATAGAGTATACAATCGTTTGGACATGCATGTATTCTTTCTACTTCCAATCCCAATGGACATACCACCTTCTTAGCTAAATAAGTGGTTATTGGCAATACATTTCCATCTGGAAGCATGTCCGCTAAGAGATGTAATAGCGCCGTGAAACTCTTATCGGACCAACCATTGCTTGCCTTCAATTTTAGAAGTGAAAGCACGGTGTGCAACTTTGTGTATTCCTCCTTGCAACCCGGGAACAAAGGTGTGTCCGAGTCGTCCAACAAACCCTTGAATTGATTAAACTCTCTCTGACTAGTGTAGTTCCCTTCTGCATCGCGCAACATCTGAGTAAGATTATTATCGTCATCAATGTCCAACCTATCCTCACGGATCCATAACTAATGTCAGCTGCCATAATGCCTTCTCCATCATCCAATACGTTATCACCTTCATGTATGTTTTCCTCTTCACCGTGACTTCTCCAACGTGTATAGCCAAGTACAAAACCTCTTCGAATCAAGTGCAAGTGGATGTGCTCTTTGTCTGAAAACATTTTCTCATTCTTGCAATCAATGCATGTACAATGTATGTACTCCGTCTTCTTGTGCAACTTGTTCTCCTCAGCGGCTCTTAGAAAAGTAGATACCCCGTCGATGTAATCTCGGCTGTAACGGTTCGCATTGTACATCCATCTCCGGTCCATCTAAAATTAATTAACATATAAAAATTGATTAAAAAACTAATCTAAATACTTATCTTGTAAAGAAGCTAGATAATAAATTCATCATCTAAAAATGATGAGCACCCACCTAACAAATTAACTAAAATTTCATGTATATTAATATCCACTAATCTTAAATAAATAAACTTAATATATGCAAGATGTATATTATACGTGCACACTAATGGAACCAAATTAATAGTAATTAAAAAACTAATCTAATTACCTATCATCTAAAGGAGCTAGATAATAAATTCATCATCTAAAAATGATGAGCACCCACCTACCAAATTAACTAAAATTTCATGTATATTAATATCCACTAATCTTAATTGAACAAATTTAATATATGCAAGATGTATATTATACGTGCACACTAATGGAACCAAATTAATAGTAATTAAAAAACTAATCTAATTACTTATCATCTAAAGAAGCTAGATAATAAATTCATCATCTACCAAATTAAGTTAAAATGCAATTTATATTAAATATATGATTGATCATAATTCGTCATCTATAAAAGGAACACAACATCATCTAATGAATCTAGGTAGGAAATAAATTCATCAAATACAAAATGGTAATTAAATAAAAATAAACAAAATCTAAACTTTTCATCACATCTACATATAAACCTTAATTGAACTAGGTTTAAAAATTAATTTGCAGCAAGATTAACACAAATCAAGAGAGGAGAAAAAATAACTCACCAAGGAACAACTAGAGGAAGTACAACACAAGAATTGGAGAAAACGAAATCTGAAAATTAGAAGTTTTGGTTTGCTCTCGGGAGGAAGAAGACCAGTGCTGCTACTGACCACCTACTTATAGGCAGTATTATCAGTGGCGGTTGTTAACTAGAACCGCCACTGATAATACAATTGTATCAGTGGCGGTTGGAGGATAGAACCGCCACGAATAACCTAGTTATCAGTGGCGGTTCTATCCTCCAACCGCCATCGATGATGATTGTTATCGATGGCGGTTCTCTCCTCGAACCGCCATCGATATGCATTATCGATGGCGGTTCGAGGATAGAACCGCCACTGATATTCTTCCCGCCATTTTCAATATAGAACCGCCACTGATAATTATATTTGTAGCGGTTCGAAAGAAACTGCCACAAATAGACCGTCACCTATTGCAGGTTTTGGCGTAGTGCCATCTCTAAGGTTTAAACACTACATGTTGAGTGTGTCATACTCTCAAACTCTAGCGTTTAGTGATACCATTCTAGCAGTAGGCGACATATGAATGGTAAGTCTATCAGGTAGCTGCCGGCATCATGTCGCAAGTAATTTGGCAGTGGTGGCGCTGTTGACCATGAGACATTATATATGGTTGTAGATTTTATGCCAACTCCTAAGGGATAGAGACTAATATTATGTAGCAACTCATACCATCCCAAGATATGCTTGTGTTGAGCGTAGCCTTATACATATCGGGATTTTATTGATCCATCATTATTCACTTCTTATTATCTTTTTCGTACGTTGGTGTAATCTTTAAGGTACAGTGATCGATGCAATTTGACTAGTTTCATATATTGTGTAAACCCGTGTTAATTAATTGTGTAACTCAACCTCTTTTTATGCGAGGAACTTATTTTCTCGTTGGTTAGTCTTTAAGTATATTTATTCCATAATATATTTCCATAGGCTTAATTAATAAGAGCTAATTGCATTTTCATGATTGCTCAAACCTTGAACCTACTCCCGTTTGACTAAGACCCGCTTAGTGCATTTTGGTAAAAACCTACACCTGCGTACATAGGGTTGTGAAAAAAGCTCGAGGCTCGTGAGCTACTCGAGCTCGGCTCGCGAGAGGCTCGATTCGAGCTCGGCTCGAGCTCCGAACGAGCCGAACTCGAGCTCGAGCTCGCGAGCTTAACCGAGTCGAGCTCGAATAGTTCGCGAGCCTACTCGAGCCTGGACCGAGCTTCCTTAAATCGAGCTTTCTCGAGCTTGTTACCGAGCTTCCTCGAGCCGAGCTTAATCGAGCTTGTTACCGAGCCTGCCGAGCTTACCAAAATTACCGAGCTTACTCGAGCTTATCGAGCTTACTCGAGCTTATCAAGGTTATCGAGCTTACTCGAGCCGAGCTCGAGCCTACTCGAGCTTGGACCGAGCCGAGCTCGAGCCTGGGTCAAGGCTCGAACCCGAGCTCGAGCTTGGCTCGAGCTCGAGCCGAGCCTTACCGAGCTCGAGCCTGGAGGGTCAGGCTCGCTCGAGCTCGGCTCGTTTACAGCCCTATGCGTACACAGCACACACCCCGTCCATTCTAGAAGACTATAAATAACTCCAAGGAAGGAATAAGTTTTTATAAGTGCAGATGTGATAGGGTGATTCCGGCCCAGGAAAGTTGCTACCTCACCGATTTCGTAGAGAGGCCCTCTAGAAATTGTGAAATTATGTCCGGGTCCTCCTACCCGTTCTTTTGCAAAAAGGCTCTTCGAAAGTTCTGAAATGGCGTTTGGACCCCTCCAGAAATTCAAAAAAAATCTGTTCAAGTCCTCCACTGGCTCTTTCGCAAAAAAAAACCTTTTCAAAAATTTCAAAAATGTGCTTAGGTCCACCCGTCGCTTCTTTTGCAAAAAAAACCTCGTGGTCCCACAAGTTCGAGTCTAGCTCCTTCTCGAGCCCTTTTGCAAAAAAAAAGTTGGTTTTAGAGATTTTCATCTAGACCCTAACCACGCCTTTTTGCAAAAAAAACCCCAACTTCTTGAAAATTGCGTCCAGCCTCGGAACGAAATTTGTCCAGCATGGCGTCCATGCGGCTCTACCTAGTTCGTAAAGCAAAGCTAAGAGCTTCTCTAGCCAATGCTTTGCTCCACGTGTTGTTACCTTTGCGCGGCATGGCACCGTGTCCACATCTAGTATAGTGATAATTCTAGTAGTGATACTAGGTGATCTTGACCGATGTTAGCTGGCTGCAAGACCATTTATGGCATAACTGATCACATGCATTCATTCGATGATACTATAATCAAATGCATTGTTTGATTAGGGCATCACTTCTTTGGATACACATAACAATAATCCTCCACAACATGCTAGGCAAGTACATATGACAAGGGCACGTGCACGACAATTGAATTATCAGGTGAGGGAAGCGGCACTACTAACACAACAAGTCCAGGCCAACCCTGTTTCAATACCAGACCAATTCGAAGTTAGCCTGACAGCCCCAAGTAAAATGATCATAACTTTCACATACGTAGTTCGTTTGAGGCGTTCAAGTTCTCGAATCGAAGGGAACAACAAGACCTTTCCAACTGATCTAGTCCCATCTTGAGATTCATTGTATACACATCACAATCATTAAAGTAAGGTGTTGCGTCACCTGTTGGGCCAACTTGGGCCTTGTAATAGAGTTGGAATCTGACTCCACTTATGTGTGCGCCCCCCTCCTATTAGAGCACACCAGCTCCCCTTTATATCCTTTGTGGCAACCATTTTTAGGGTTTAGCCTTGTTTAGATTGGTTTTTCGTTCAGAAAATATCAGTTGTGTACTTATGTCGATTAGACCAACTACGGCAACTTCAAGCCTCTCCATTAGTCAACAAAACATCATATTTCATCCTCCAATTCAGATTGCACTTGTTTCTTTCTTGCTTGATTCTCAATTGTTTGCAGGAAAGATCAATTGTGTTGGGAACGGTTGATAACGATAAAAGGTGCGGTGTAGCGATTGCAGAACGAACATGGTTGTCTCGATCAAGTAGCCTCATAGTCAATGTCACATCGATCAATCGTAGTTATCACTCTCATTAGAAGATCGGGCCAAACTAGTTTTCATCAGGTGGTATCAGAGCCTCAATTGACCGGTGAGAATTTTAGTACCTTAGATTAGTTTTTGTTTTCTGTCCTAAATTGAAAATTACTCCACAGAAATTCAACCTTTAGTTTTAGTCTGGTATTTTAGTGAGTTTTGTTAGGTTTTGATCCATTAGAGTCCATGTTTTAGTTGCTGATCGTTTTTTCGCGTAGCTTTAATCCTTCAATTCTGTCCCGTTTGGTATTTCGTGCATAACTTTTGCATACGAACTCGTATTTTCGCGTTCTTGCCCTTTCCTAAGACCTTACAAAAGGATCTTCAAAATATCTTTTAGGAAGACATCCAGACTTGGAACTTATCTCTGAAATCTAATGCCATCAAAATCGGTGCTCTAAATTAGGGTTTACAGATTGGTTCGGTATTTTTGCCATAACTTTTACATCCAAACTCTGATTCCAAAGATATTTGACTTTCCCGAATCATCACAGAGTCCTATACAAAAACATTTTTGTACGACCTTTGTGATTTGGACTCTTTCAAACCGAATTTCATTCGAATTTGGAATCAGTCTCATTAGTCTGAAATTGGGACTATTCTGTGGTGTTCTATTTTTGAGCTATAACTTTCACACCTGAGCTCCAAATTGATGTTTTTTGTACTCTATTGAAAACTGAGGATATAAGCTTCAATTCATTTCATAATGAACCATCCAAATTCGATCACTTTCAAACTTTAATCTAGGCGACAACTCTAATGCCCTACAAACCCTGAATTAGGGTTTCTTGGATCGTTTTGAGCTTAAGCTTGTTCCTTTTAGTACATTAGCATCCATAAACCATAAAATCCTAAAAATATTAGTACACCTACCTTTGGGAACTAATTCAACATTTGTGAATACTTTGATCCTATTTGAGACTAGCTTGTTGATATTGCTTAGGGCTACTCTACTTGATACATTGCATAATCTTGAATTATCATATCATACTATCTTGTGACATCGAGTTAGGGATTCCAAAACTTTGTTCATACTAGTGTTGTTGAAAGTCACTAAAAGAAACAAAAGAGAAAGAAAGAGCCAAAACGCCAAAAAAGGAACAAAAGAAAATAAAACATAATAGTAGCCGATAGCACTACATTGAGCAAAACCCTAATTTGTATTCATTATTTTTAGATTGTGCAATTGTATTAATTTGTCAGCAATCTTGTGCCTTTTTACCTTTTTTGAAGCAATTAGCTAGCATCTCTCCATAACTTATGCAACACGAGCTTTGGTACTGAAATTATTCTTATTTAGCTCATTCCATTGGTTACATTAAGTTCCATCATCTTTGCCCATGAGTTGTCTTGAATTTCACTTATATCTTTGAGATCTGCAACTAGGGCTTGTGAATTCTAGTTTGTATTATTACTTATCATTACAATAACTAGAATTATCAAATTGCATAGGAAATAAATATTGTTTGTCAAAGCTCCACCTACTACTAACCGAACAGGTCTTGACGTACCAGTAATCGCAATATCATCACCCTAGTTAGGTTATCATGAACCAGCCACTAGTTGCATCACTTGTTTGCATGGTAAGATTCTTTTAAGATTTTGATAAGAGCTTGAGAGTTTTTGACATCTGTAACCTCCAACACCTAGTAGTTCATAGGGAACTAACCATCTTTCTTGTCAGTTCCTTGTTCTCTACTAATAATGACAGGTTCACAAAGTTCAAAATATGGTAACAATGGTGATGAACAGTCTGCTGAACTTGAGAGTGCCAAACCACTCACTCCTCGCACAAAGATGCTTGTGCAACACTTCAACCAAGAGGTCAACAAGAAAACAGAAGAGATCTACGACGTGTTGGATCAGCTCAATGAGACCCTCACCACCATCAACAACAGAGTTGAGACCCTTGAGCGATGTCCACCTCGAGCTGCTCGACGTGCCTTAAATCCCACCCACTCTTCGACGGACGAGGAAGAGAATGACAACATCAAAGAGAACAACTAAGTCGCACGACACTGAGAGTGAAGGTTCCAACACCCATGACCATCGTTGACTCCGACAAAATTGGCTAGGTATGGGTAGGTTACAAAGAGGTACATGATGATGAAGCGTTAACAAACATCAAGTTTATAATTCCTTCATTTGCTGGTAGATATGACCCTGAAGCTTATCTAGATTGGGAATTGCAATTAGATCAAAAAATTGCATGCCATGATTTTTTCTGATAATAAAAGAGTAAGGGCTGCTGCTTGTGAATTTACTGATTTGCATCAATTTGGTGGAGGGAACAATGTAGATTACCAAATGTACCTAGAACTTGAAATGCCTTAAAATGAGTCATGAGAGCTAGATTTGTGCTTCCATATTTTTCACCTGACTTGTTAAATAAATTGCAAAAATTAAAATAAGGCAATAGGTCAGTAGAAGAGTACTATCAAGAATTGCAAATTAGGTTATTGCGTTGTGGTTTAGAAGAAACCGAAGAAGCTAAAATGGTCAGACTTTTGGGAGGGCTTAACCGGAAAATTCAGGACATTGTTGATTATAAAAAATACAATTTTGTCACCCATTTATTTCATCTTGCTTGTAAATCTGAAATAGAAGTACAAGGGCGACAAATGAGAACAAGTGACAATTTTAGAGGTTCTTCTTCCTTCAAACCAAGTGTTAGAACAGCAAGGGTGCCTATTCCATCTACTCCAAACCGAGGACGCTCTACCTCTACTTTCCACACCCTCGCATGCACCCGAAGCAAGTAAGGTGACAACCGTTCAAGCTCCCACCAAATCTGCTCCAACAAAGAGTGCATCTTCAGTTGCTTCCACTGGACGTACAAGGGACATCCAATGTCACAAGTGCAAGAGTTTCAGGCATATCATGAGAGAGTGCCCAAGTCAGCGAGCTCTCATTGTGAGAGAAGATGGTGAGTATACTTCAGCTAGTGAAGCTAATGAAGAACATACACTTGTTGCAAATAACTATGCAGGTGATGAGATTGACACTACTGATAAACAAGAACGCTTGGGAGCTGAAACTTCAGACAAGTACATGAGCCTTATAGTGAAGTGTGTACTTAGTGCACAAATGGAGAGTACTGAACAGGACCAATGGCACACTTTGTTTCAAACCAAGTTTGTCATAAATAATCGATCGTGTTGCGTCATCATCGATGAAGGAGTTGCAATAATTTGGCTAGCTTGGAGATGGTCGAGAAGCTTGGCATGACCACAAGTCCTCACCCACGACTATACTACATCCAATGGTTCAACTGATGTGGTAAGTTGAAGGTAATCAAAACTGTGAGAGTACACTTTTCGCTTGATTCACATCATGATTATGTTGATTGCGATGTTGTACCTATGCAAGCATACTCCCTACTTTTAGGTAGACCATGGCAATTTGATAAGGATTCTAGTCATTATAGTAGAACTAATCAATATATTCTCATTCATAAGGGAAAGAAAATTGTTTTACTTCTAATGTCTCCTGAAGCGATTATTAAAGATAAAATTGAACGATTTGAACGTGAGAAGGAGAATGCTAAAAGTGAGAATCAGATAGTAGCTAAAGAATGCTTCCCATCTAAAAAGAAAGAAAGTAGTGAATCAAATGCTAGAAAGAATGAAATTAAATTGAAATGTGCTGTTCTTTTAGCTACTAAATCTGATTTTAATGACTTGGAGGTGGATAATTCTATTTGTTATGCTTTACTTTACAACGATGCTTTATTTTCACTTAAGGATTTGCCTGCATCTTTGCCTCCTACTGTTACTAATCTTTTGCAGGACTTTGCTGATGTCTATCCATCTGAAATACCCTTGGGGCTGCCACCTATTACAGGAATTGAGCATGATCCTGAGAGCTTCTTTGCTAAATCGTGCACCATATAGGACTAATCTGGAGACGACGAAGGAAATTCAGTGTCAAGTGCAAAACTTGCTTAACAAAGGGTATGTACGTGAAAGCCTTAGCCCTTGTGCCGTTCGTGTAATTTTAGTTCCTTAGAAAGGTGAATCATGGCATATGTGCGTTGATTGTAGAGCTATCAATAATATAACTGTTATATATCATCATCCTATTCCTATGTTAGATGATATGTTTGATGAATTAAGTGGCTCTACCATATTTTCTAAAGTGGACTTGCATAGTGGTTACCACCAAATTAGAAAGAAACATGCTGAATTTGTTCTTAAAGTGCATGAGAATACAAAAGAAAATATAGAACGCATGAGAAATATAGGGTTGAGGTAGAAAGGTAGAAAGGACATAACTTTTGAACTTGGTGATTTTGTTTGGTTGCATCTGAGAAAAAGATAGATTTCCAGATCTGAGAAAGTCTAAGTTGATGCCTAGAACTGATGGTCCTTTTAAGATTATTCAAAAGATTAATAATAATGCATACAAACTTGAGTTGCTTACAGATATCGGGGTTAGTCCCATATTTAATGTTGCAGATTTGAAGCCATACTTGGGAGAAGAAGATGAGCTTGAGTCAAGGGTGACTCTATTTCAAAAGGGGGAGGATGATAAGGACATCACTTCTTTGGATACACACAACAATCCTCCACAAGATACTAGGCAAGGACCTATGACAAGGACACGTGCACGATAATTGAATTATCAAGTGAGGGAAGTGGCATTACTACCACAACAAGTACAAGCCGACCCTGTTTCAATTACAAATCAATTCAGAGTCAGCTTGACAACCCCGAGTAAAACGAGTAAAATGATCATAACTTTCACATACGAAGTCCTTTTGAGGCTTTCAAGTACTCAAATCGAAGATGATAACAAGGCCTTTCCAATGAATCTAGCCTACCTTTAGATTCGTTGAATACACATCACAATCGTCAAAGGAGTTGTTGCGCCACCTGTTGGGCCAACTTGGGCCTTGTAATAGAGTTGGAATCCGACTCTACTTGTGTGTGCGCCCCCTCCTGTTGGAGCACGCCGGCTCCCCTTTATATCCTTTGTCGCCACCACTTTTAGGGTTTAAGCTTGTTTAGATTGGTTCTTCGTTCAGAAAACATCAGTTGTATACTTGTGTCGACTAGACTAACTACAACAACTTTAGGCATTTCCATTAGTCAATAAAATTTTATATTTCATCCTCCAATTCAGATTGCACTTGTTTCTTTTTTTGCTTGATTCACAATTGCTTGCAGGAAAGATCAACTGTGTTGGGCACGGTTGATAACGACAAAAGGTGTGGTGTAGCGATTACAGTATGACTTGATCGTCTCGGTCAAGTAGCCTCATAGTCAACATCACATCAATTAATCGTAGTTATCACTCTCATCGGAAGATCGGGCTAAACTAGTTTTCATCACTGCTCACCTAATGGTTCAAAAGTCTCTTCAGAAGTGCTCCCATTATTCCCCACATTTGAAGTCGTTTTCGTGTTTGTTCAATAAAACATCATACTATGTAAATACTACTCAATTATTTTGATTTTCCGTGCGAAAATACACCAACAGAAATGTTGTAAAAATGATCCTTTGCGATAGATTATACACATGTAGTTATTATTTCAGAAATCAATGGTCAAAAGTTACAAAGAAAAATAAAAAGAGTGAGGTTCTTGGTTTTTCTTCCCATGCTTTGGAACAGAAGGATTTTTCTTTTTTGAAAGTTCAGCTACGGAAGGAAGGAGTAACCGATTTAATCAACTCAGTGCGTTCCCTTGCTCTATCAGTCCCAACGTAACCACATGTAGCGTAATACGGAGCCTCGTACGCACCCAACACCAACACCGCAGTACCTGTATACAGCTAATACGACCACGCTTTCCCATGCATCCCACAAAAAATTATAGGGAAAAAAATCCCCAAAGAAATGCTTACAAGGCTTGGGATACTTCCAATCCAACGGCAGCAAGCAAAGCAAGACGAGCGAACTCCCGCAGCCGCCAACCACGCCAGGCAGGTTCGGTGCCACCACCCGCCCGCTGCGTTGCCAGAGCTCACCACCAAACGCGGTTTTATTAGCGGAGGAATCCCCCACGCCCACTCCACATTTAAAAGACGCGAGGAAAACACCACCACGGCACCGAGAGGCGAGAGCCACCGTTGTGTTGTGCGCGTCGGAATTCCTCCCAAAGAAAAGCTTCCGTCTTGCTCTGTTTTTTCTTCTTCCACGTGCAGTTCTGTTTGTTTTTTCCCGTCTGAGTTCTGATCGTTGCTGGGATTGACGGGCATGGTGCACCACCACCGGGCGAGCCTCCTGCTGCACCAGCAGCAGCAGAGGAAGGGCGAGGCGGAGGAGGAGCAGGGGGACCAGGAGGGCGGCAAGATGAAGGAGCTCCGGCGCCAACTGGTGGACTACGCGTGCCACCGTCGGAAGCACGGCCACGACGCGCTGCTACGCATGCTCGCCGGTTTCGCGCTCGTCTCCTGCCTCCTCCTGCTCGTCCTGGCCAGCCCCTTCTCCGCCGCCATGGACGAGCTGCTGCTGCTGGGGAGGACGCGACAGGACAAGGAGTCGGCGCCATGCGCGGCCGTGGCCAACAGCACCATCTGCTGCGACCGCACCGCGCTCCGCACCGACGTCTGCGTCATGCGCGGGGACGTTCGCACCGAGGCCGTGTCCAATTCGCTCTTCTTGCTCGTGTCCGCCAACTCCTCCGCAGCCGCCGGGCAGGCTGATGAGCGAATCCGGCCGTACACCCGCAAGTGGGAGTCCAGAATCATGAGCACCATAGACGAGCTACGCCTCCGCTCCGTTCTGGAGGGGGTCGGCGATCCGGTGCGCTGCAACATCAGGCACGACGTCCCGGCCGTCGTCTTCTCCACCGGCGGGTACACTGGCAACGTGTACCACGAGTTCAACGACGGCATCATCCCGCTCTACATCACCGCGAGGCAGTACAGCAAGAAAGTGGTGTTCGTCATGCTCGAGTACCACGACTGGTGGATGACCAAGTACGGCCACATCGTCGAGCAGCTCTCCGACTACCCGCCCATCGACTTCGCCAACGACCGCCGCACGCACTGCTTCCCGGAGGCAGTCATCGGGCTGCGCATCCACGATGAGCTCGCCATCGACGCCGCACGGATGCCGGGCAACCGAACCATCCAGGACTTTCGACAGATACTCGACGACGCGTACCGCGGCCGCATCCAGACGATCGTCGAGGAGGAAAAAGAGGCGGCGGCGAGGAGACGGCACCGCCGCAGCAGCCAGAATAGCTGGCGCGCCACCGCGTTCGAGGAGGACAAGCCACGGCTGCTGATCGTGTCCCGGAACGGGTCGCGGGCGATCGAGAACGAGGCCGAGCTGGTGCGCGCCGCGGCGGGCGCCGGGTTCCGCGTGGCCGTGCTCCGGCCGCGCCAGGACACGGAGCTCGCCAAGATGTACCGCGCACTGAACGCGTCGGACGTCATGGTGGGCGTGCACGGCGCGGCCGTGACGCACTTTCTCTTCATGCGCCCGGGCTCCGTGTTCATCCAGGTGGTGCCGCTCGGCGCCGACTGGGCCGCAGAGACCTACTACGGCGAGCCGGCGCGGCGGCTCGGCCTGCGCTACATGCCGTACAAGATCTTGCCGGCCGAGAGCTCTCTGTACGGCCAGTACGCCAAGGATGACCCGGTGCTCACCGACCCGGACACCGTGAACGCCAAGGGGTGGCAGGTGACCAAGAAGGTGTACCTGGACGGCCAGAACGTTCGACTGGACATGGCACGGTTCCGCCGCCGGCTGCGCAAAGCGTATCACCACTGGGCAGCGCAGAGGAAACCATTGTAGCATGGATGGTGTCAATATTGGGATTAATAACTAGTTCTTTTGAGATATGGTGAATACTTTATACTGTATAGACAAATGCAGAGGGAGATTGCTGTTTACATGCCAGAGAGTTTGATGGTGCGAGTGATATTGGTGCATGGCCGCAGATACAAGTTTCACAGTTCTGGTGTAGAATAGAGGCGTTGTGATGTACATAACAGATGGATAAACAGAAAGAAAACATAGACAAACATAGAGTTTTAATTTCTTCAATAAACCTTTATTTTAAAAAAATTGGCGTCTTCCATTTATCACAAAAGTTGGCTAATGCCAACTATCAATGGCTAACTCAAGTCGGTTAACATGCCAACTTTATTGTAGGACATCTGAACAACGTGAGTATGCATTTTGTTTGTAATAGCAAAAGTAGCTCCGTCTAAGAACTGAAAATAGCACCACAGCAGATTAGGTAGGCGCCGTGTGTTGGGGAACGGATAGGCTACTCTAACGTAAAATCAAAATTTTCTACCGCGTAACCAATGAACCACTACTAGTTATAAATCACATAATTACTACTAAACGCGCAGACCCGTAGAGAAAGTAGAATCGATGTAGCGCGATAGTACAGATGTAGTCGTGCTAGCCTCGCGCCTGCTCCAACAATTCCTTGTGAGCATCGCAGGTTGCGGATCGTTTTAGTGTTGAAGCTTCGCAGCAACGCCTCCTAGGTATCCACATGTACAGGGCAGGAAAACCAAGCGTCGGAGTGCTAGCGCCTGCTGCGTGGTTCTGGGTGGAGAAGGGGTAGCGGCTAGAGTTTTGGGAATTCCGAATCCCTACTGTATCTCACCACCTCCCTTTAAATAGACACCCCCCATAATGAGATTTACATTAGAGGCCTATTAGGAACTTAAAACCCATTAGAATTCAGATCACCATCCGAATTAAGTCCCAACCCTTTAAGCATACGACCCTATAGGTTCACGTATACCTAGCCATGGCTCAAGTACTCTTACTCGACCATTAATCGGTAGCGGTCCCTAGCAGGACGTGCCGACTCCTGAGTATATGTAAAGATCACATCAGACGAATCAAAACAATGCTTAGTTATATACATTTTCCCTTTGCCTCATGATATCGGTCAAACTCAAGGCGAATACATGCCATCCTTGTTTAGTTAGCCCGACTACTCTTCCTTGATCACGTGACTCGGAATCCCAAACTACAGTTAACTTTTTAACCACGAGTAGCATGGCCATGCATTTCTGGAATCCGACCACTCGAGAGTCCTAGAGATATCTCTCCCATTGAATGGAGGGGCAAATCCTATCTTGATCGACCATGCTTCGCAGCATGTTTCATGACAAATCCAAAAGCCACCTTTATAACTACCCAGTTATGGAGTAGCGTTTGGCAACCCCTAATAATTCATTACACATCTCGAGTACATGCGCCAACCTCAATTATAAGGATATAGCATACACATTGTATATGAGACCAAATTGATGACAAGAAGATTACAACGTTCTCGCAGTGTCTCAAGGTGGGTCGATCCAACTCCATGTTAACATGTGTCTATATTATTGGTTTGATATCTCCATATCTATGACCCGTGAAACATGGTCATCAACCAATACATATGCTAGTCTATTCATATGTGTCCTCATGTGTTTATCAACTAGGGATCACTTTAGAATAATCATCACAAAGTCATATATAGAGTTTCACGTTTCACAAACAAGTCACATACTTGCTAATAAATAATAATGACAATATTCAAGAAACAAAATAATTAATCATGAACATAAGGAAATATAGCAATCTCTATGATTTCCTCTGGGGAATATCTCCAACAGTCTCCCACTTGCACTAGAGTCAATCATTTAAGTATCTAATACCCATAGCTCTTATGTGTGCCTCATGCTTTGGCTGTGTGCGAGGCTTTGTCAACAGATCAGCAACATTTGAATCCGTATGTACTTTACATATCTTTACATTTCGTCTATCCACAATCTCGCGAATAAGATGATATCGCCTTAGAATGTGTTTGGACTTTTGATGGGATCTTGGCTCCTTAACTTGCGCAATGGCTCCACTATTATCACAATAGAGATTTATTTGGCTGGAGGCACTAGGGACCACACCCAGTTCAGAAATGAATTTCTTTATCCAAACACACTCCTTTGCAGCTTCAGAAGCCGCAATGTACTCGTCCTCCGTCGTAGAATCAGCAACTGTGTCTTGTTTGGAACTTTTCCAACTCACTACTCCTCTATTTAAAATGTATATAATCCAGATTGCGAACGACAATAATCCTTGTTGGTTTGGAAGCTTGCATCGATGTAACCATTTACAGTGAGCTCTTTGTCAACTCCAAAAACTAGAAACACATCTTTAGTCCTTCTCAAGTTCGTAAGAATATTTTTAACCACTATCCAATGACCTTCACCTAGATCAGACTGATATCTGCTCATAACACTTAGAGCATATGATACATCTGGTCGAGTACATAACTTAGCGTACATGATAGACCCAATGGCCGAAGCATATGGAATCTTACTCATACGGTCTTGCTCACCAATAGTCGAAGGACACTGAGTCTTGCTAAAGACTTATTCCATGCGACATAGGCAAGAACCCCTTCTTGGCATCCTGCATGTTGAACCGATTCAACATCTTATCGATATAAGTACTCTGGCTTAATCCAATTAGCATTTTCTCACTATCTCTATAGATCTTTATGCCCAAGATATATGCTGCTTCTCCTAAATCCTTCATAGAAAAACTATTTTTCAGGGAGGTCTTAACGGATTCCATCATAGGAATGCATTCCCAATCAATAATATATCATCCACATACAAGATTAGAATTACAAGTGCTCTCCCACTAACCTTCTTGTAAACACAAGGTTTTTCTACGTTCTTGATGAAACCAAACTCTTTGACTACCTCATCAAAACGAATATTCCAACTCCGAGATGCTTGATTCAATCCATAAATAGATGTTTGAAGTTTGCATATTTTACTAGCGTTCTTTGGATCGATAAAACCTTCAGTTTGTGTCATGTACACATCCTCACTTAGGCTTCCATTAAGGAAAGCAGTTTTGACACCCATTTGCCATATTTCATAATCGAAATATGCAGCAATAGCTAAAATGATCCGTACAGATTTAAGCATTGCTACCGGCGAGAAAGTCTCATCGTAGTCAACTCCTTGAACTTGTCGAAAACCCTTTGCGATAAGTCTAACTTTATAGATGTGAATATTTCCATCCATATCAATCTTTTTCTTATAGACCCATTTGCATTCAATGGTTTTTACACCATCAGGCGGATCGACTAGGTTCCAAACTTGATTGTCTCTCATGGATTCTATCTCGGATCTCATGGCTTTAAGCCATTTCTCAAAATCTGGACCCATCATCACTTCCTTATAAGTCGTAGGCTCATCGCTGTCCAACAATAATATATCACGCAAATACCGAGTAGGTACTTTGCGCAGGATGTTCGACCTACGTGGCATTAGTGCCTCCTCGATCGGGGTCCCTCCAACTAGAGTTTTCTTGACCACGGGTTCCTCAAATAGATTTTCCTTGACAGGGGTGTCTCCGACCAAGTCCTCCTCAAGTGGAGTAACTCAAACTTCTTCAAGTACTATTTTTCCACTTGCCTTTTGTGAGAAAAACTCTTTCTCTAGAAAGACACCGTTCCGAGTGACAAACACTTTGCCCTCTTGTCGGTTGTAGAAATAATATCCTAACGTCTCTTTAGGATATCCCACAAAAAAACATTTATCTGATTTGGGTGTGAGGTTGTCGGACGTCTGACATTTAACATAAACATCACAACCCCAAATTTTTAGAAAAGACAAATTGGGACTCTTCCAAGTCCACATCTCATATGGTATCTTATCTACAGATTTAGATGGTACCCTGTTTAGTGTGAAAACTGCAGTTTCTAGAGCGTAACTCCAAAAAGATAGTGGTAAACCTGATTGACTCGTCATTGACCGAACCATGTCTAACAAGGTCCAATTACGCTGTTCGGACACCCCATTCCTTTGAGGCGTGCTGGGAGGTGTAAGTTGTGGAATAATTCTGCAACTCTTTAGATGATTATTAAACTCAACTAAAAATTTTGCCTCCACGATCAGATCGTACAAACTTAATTTTCTTGCCATGTTGATTTTGTACTTCATTCTAAAATTCCTTGAACTTTTCAAAAGTTTCGGACTTATGCCTCATTAAGTAGACATAACCGTATCTACTATAGTCATCGGTAAAAGTAATGAAGTACTAAAAACCACCTCTAACTATTCGTGCTCATTGGTCCACATACATCAGTATGTACAAGTTCCAATAAGTCAGATGCCCTCTCACAATGCCTAGAGAAAGGTGTCTTGGTCATCTTTCCAAGTAGATAAGACTCACATGTTTCAAATGATTCAAAATCAAATGATTTTAGAATACCATTTCTATGAAGCTTCATCATGCGTTTCTGACTAATATGACCCTAGCGACAATGCCAAAAGTAAGTGAGATTCAAATCATTTGGTCAAAGCCTCTTAGCATCAATATTATAGACATGTGCATCATCAAGATTTAAAATAAACAACCCATTTACAACGGGAGCATAGTCATAAAACATCTTATTCAAAATTCTAGAATAACCATTGTCCTCAATATTGAATTTATAACCTTCTGCCAACAAACATGAGGCAGAAATAATGTTTCTACTTAATGCTGGAACATAATAACAATTATTTAATTCTATAATAAATCATGAAGGTAAATGTAGTGGCAAGGTCTGATGGCCAATGCAGCAACCCCTTGCTTTATTCCCAACGCGAAGATCAACCTCGCCCAGCAACCTTTGCTTTATTCCCAACACGAAGATCAACCTCGCCCAGCAACCCTTGCTTTATTCCCAACGCGAAGATCAACCTCGCATCTTGCAACGCTCCTACTCCTTATTAACCCCTGCATCGAATTGCAAATATGAGCAACTGATCCGGTATCAAATACCCAAGAGTTATTAGGAGAATCGGCAAGAAATATATCTATAACATTAATACCTGAATTTGATGGCTTAGATCCACCATTCTTTTTCAGATCTGCCAGATACCTTTTACAATTCCTTTTCCAATAGCCTGACTCTTTGCAATAGAAGCGTTCACTCTCTGAAATAGGGCCAAACTTGGAATTAGGCTTAGACTTGTTGATGGGGATCTTATCCAAAGTTTTAGTCTTACCTTTTCCTTTAGTCTTAGCCTTCTTTTTGAAGCTAGTACTTTTCTGCACCATCATCACATGACTAGTGCTTTTTTTCTTAATGTTGTCCTCTGCTGTCTTGAGCATCATATGCAGCTCGGTGAGATTCTTGTCCATGTCATTCATATGAAAAGTCATAATGAATTGCCTAAAACTCGAAGGGAGCGACGCAAGAATCAAGTCAGTAGCCAACTCTTGGCTAAGTGAAAAAACAAGTTTTTTCAAGTGAAAGAACAAGTTTTTTCAAGCTCTGTGTGTAACTAACTATCTTGATTACATGAGGGCTCACCGGGCTACCCTCGGCCAGCTTACATCCAAACAAGGACTTTGAGATCTCATATCTCTCAGTCCTAGCCTGAGTCTCAAACATGCCCTTAAGCGTTACAATCATATCGTAGGCCTCTATGTTCTCAAACTACTTCTGAAGGTCTGAGTTCATAGCAGCAAGCATGAGATAGCTCACATCGAGGGACTCATCAACCGCCTTTTTGTAAGCGCTTTAACAGCATTAGAAGCATTCTCATCAGGCACATCTGGAATTGGTTGCTCCAGAATGTGTTCCTTTTTATCTTGCCTAAGAATAATTCTCAGATTGTGGGACCAATCTGGAAAGTTCATTCTATTAAGTTTTTCCTTTTCAATTATCGAACGTAAAGCATAACTGGAAGTGGGTGTAGCAGCAGGTGGTGCCATGATCTAAAACAGAAAATATATGCGAAAACTGAGATAAATATTCATGAAGAGTAACTTATATTAAACAATTTAATAAAGATACTCCCACTAAATTCCATATCTCTCTTACGATACTTAGTGATTCAAGACCCACAATTAATTAGTCTATTAGTGAACTTTAGCGTCACTGTTAGAAGACTAAAGAATTTGGTAAGCAACCATTTGCTAATCATATCACTATATGACTCTTATTGTTGGGTGGCATCTCTATGCCCTGACCCTAACCCTATGCCCTAAGGTACATAACCGTTATGATGACCTTGTCAACTGTAACCAATACTTATGCGTGTGAGTGTCCGATGTAAACCCATCCAATCAAGGAAAGTTAATGGTACCCTACTTTATCAGACCTACCATTAATTCACATGATATTGAATGGTGCAACTAACTGGGAGGGCATCAAATTTGCTTAATATTACGTGAGAGATCTTTACTTCTACCATGTTAAAAGCATTCAGAACAACAATATAACATGCATAGAAATAAATAAACAGAAACATAAAATCAATCATATATAATCACATTAAATATGACATAGTATGGCCCTTCACATGGTGATCTCAATCGCCACATTTCTTGGTCGTCATTCCTCCAAGTGCTTGAGTTCTCTAAGTACTACCACTAAGCTATTACTCCTAATAGCACTAGTAATAAATTACAAGAAGTGTAAAAACACCACAAGTCGACACGCAGGCTGTTTATACAGATATAGATAGCCTTGGGCTGTAATCAAACATGACATGCAGGCCATGAAAATTACACACATGCATCATATATACAAGGGGTCATACTATTCACATCAATACTGCAAAACAAGTTATGCATAGAATCGCATTCTACCGAACGATGTGAACTCGCAATGAACTATAAGGCGTTGTATACATACACCCAAAACCTCTTTGGAAAATACAGATCAAATCCATGAATCCGACCATAGAAAATTGACCGATAAGGGTAAGTAGTGCCACGACCACAACAGCACGATAACATAGCAATGATCTTTATCTCATCGCGTGTTTCATGTGGGTTTACGTTTCACGGTCTACCCCGATGGCGGAAACCGACCAGTAGGGATAAGTAGTAGCGCGACTACAATAGTACGATCACGAAACAATGACCTTGAACCCATCTAGGACCATCGAACACAAATTAATATTATTAACCAGTGCCAAAAACCGATCTATCAAATAGAACGACCAATAAAACAACAATAGATCACATCTATTACTACCGCATATCATCATATGATTCTATTTTGAATCTAAAACTATGCAGCATGGCTCTGATACCATTGTTGGGGAATGGGTAGGCTACTCTAGCATAAAATCAAATTTTCTACCGCGTAACCAATGAACCACTGCAAGTTATAGAACACAGAATTACCACTAGATGCACATACCTGTAGCGGAAGTAGAGTCGATGTAGCGCGGTGGTGCAAATGTAGTCGTACTAGCCTTGCGCCTCCTCCAATAGCTCCTTGTGACCGTCGTAGGTTGCGGATCGTCCTAGCATTCAAGCTTCGCAGCAATGCCTCCAAGGTATCCACACGTACGGGGCAGGAACACCACCCCCCAAAGTGCTAGCGCCAGCTGAACGGTTCTAGGCGGAGGAGGGGTGGCGGCTAGGGTTTCGGGAATTTCGAATTTCTACTATGTCTCATAACCCTAAAGCCAACACCCCCTCCCTTTAAATAGACGCCTCATAATGGGCTTTACATTAGAGGCCTATTAGGAACTTAAAACCATCAAAATTCAGATCACCATTCGAATTAAGTCATAACCCTTTAAACGTGCGATCCTATAGGTTCACGTATACTATGACTCGAGTACTCTTACTCGACCATTAATCGGTAGCGATCCCTAGCAGGATATGTCGACTCTCGAGTATATGTAAAATCGCATCGGACGAATCTAAACAATGCTTAGTTATATGCATCTCTTTGCCTCATGATATCGGTCAAACTCAAGGCGAGTACATACCATCTTTGTTTAGTTAGCTCGACCACTTTTCCTCGATCACGTGACTTGGAATCCCAAACTACGACCATGCTTCGCAGCATGCTTCATGAGAAATCCGTAAGCCACCTTTATAACTACCTAGTTACGGAGTAGCGTTTGGCAACCCTTAAGTAAGTCATTACACATCTCGAGTACATGCGTCAACCTAAAGTCTAAGAATATAGCATACATATTGTATATGAGACCAACTGATGACAATAAGATTACAACGTTCTCGCAGTGTCTCAAGGTGGGTTGATCCAACTCCATTCTCTAACATATGTCTATACTATTGGTTTGATATTTGATATCTCTATATTTATAACCCGTGAAACATGGTTATCAACTAATATATATGCTAGTCTATTCATATATTTTCTCGTATGTTTATCAACTAAGGATCACTTTAGAATAATCACCACAAAGTCATATATAGAATTTCACAAACAAGTCACATACTTACTAATAAATAATAATAACAATTTTTAAAGAACAAAATAATTAATCATGAACATAAAAAAATATAATTATCTTTATGATTACCTCTAGACCATATCTCCAACCCCATGTCACTTCAGCGGGTCCCAGACCAGGGCAGGATGGAGGCACCACGGCAACTGCGGCGGTAGGAAAGCTAATGGCAACGCACCAGTCACCGCTAGGGAAGCTAACCATGACAACATCCCAAAATCAAAAATAACAAGCACGATCTATTCTCATGTTGATCCGAGGGCCCATTGTTCTTTAAGAAAAATCATAACTGTCACTAAAGCCTTGAAAAAGCGCAAGATTTCTCCACTGACGCATGCTATGGACGTGTGATCAGATCATCACACATTCCAGTATGCAACTTTGCATGTCAGCAAGTTTTTTCAAGCAAGCGACCAGCTGAGAACATGGGGACGGTTTCGCAACGGAACAGGACTTTTCTTTAGAGAAAACGGAACATCACGTACGTTAACCAAAAGTATGTCCACTACTTGTCCAGAGCTAATGTTCGCTATCTTCCGAGACTAAACATACACACTAGCAGTCCCATCTCGTTATGAATCCAGTCTCTAATGTTGTTGCTGGATGGGACACAAGGAGCTACAGTGGTGAAATTGTTACATAATACAGCAGGTAATGATATCCGACTGTGGAGGTGATCAGTAGACTGCGATCGCCATCTATAGAGGTAGCTACCATGTTGATGTTGAGCTGTCCATTGGTCTCCAGCCACGTACTACAAGTAGAAAGACAAGCCATTAACGAATAAACTGGTTCATCAAATGCAAATAAAGAATTCTGATTTCACTATTATTCGAACAAAACCTTCTCTTAATAAATCTTACATTACAGTGAAGGCTGCAGTGCCATTTCTTGTGCATTCTGTTGATCTTCTGATGGTCCCCAAGGTGTAGCTGCAGGCATCTTTGGATCTGCCCCGTATTGCAATTTTCAAGGTATAATGTTTGTTCATTGTGCAAGCAAATGTAATGATAGTATATATATACTAGTTAACGCTTGTACAGATTACAGGTTTATAACACACACTCACCAGGTTCAAGTGACAATGGAGTTGAGGATATAATTTCTTCTTTTGCGGGAGTTGCAACCTTTGAACAAGGTCTATGAAATAGCAAATGGGCCACAATGCGATCGATCGGATTTGTGTTTGTTTCTGCTTCCTTTGCTGGAGATCTGAGATCATGGGAAACGAGGTTGAGCCATTGTGAAAACTTGCCATGCAAAAAAAGCAGCTTGTTGGTTACATGCAGCAAAAAAAAAAGGAAAATAAGACATGATTTGAGGCTTGCTTTGGAAGGATTTGAATTGTAGATCCTCAAGTAGAGCATGTTGCCTAGGAATTAGAGCTGGGCCCCGTTTGGAAAACAGGAATTATTGTGTACAAGGCAGCATACTCCAGCTACACAGAAAAATACCTACAGCTTCAAAATTTCAGGGGAATCTTTGGCTGTTGCCACCAGCAAACCACAAAAGGACCCTTATATTGGACGATGTAGTCAATGCCAAAGAAATAACCCCTATCTTTGAAGATGTAGTCCATGCCAAAGAAATATTTGTAACCAAATACTTTCTACGAACTAATAAGAAAATAATCTTTCAAGAAAATATAAATTATTTGAACAAAGAAATTAAGATAAGAAATTTTCCCTATTTCTGATTTACTCAGTATTTTTCTAACTGTTTCCTCTTCTACCCATAGCAATTCTGGTTTCAAGTCAAATTTTGGTATGATGGGACATTTCTAACAATACTAAACTTGTTATTCTGAAGTTGAATTTAATAGAAGTACCGAAATATGATGGCATGTTTCCCATCCCCCACGAGAGGACTAGAATTTAATTAAAATAACACAGCATGCCTAGCTATACAATCTTTCAGGGCATATACTTCAGATAGATGCTTCAGTTGGGTGAGCTTGATCTAGAATCACAATATTACTTGTATATTACCTTATTCTATAATAAGGCAATGGAGTCAATAATAGCAGCGTCCAAATGCTGGGGAATGTTAATAGTTAATGAACCCTTGTTCGTATGAAGCAACATACCTTTTTCTCCTATTAGATGTGTCATTCTCTGAAACTTCATCTTCATCTTTAGTATTGTTAGTGCTACTTCTGTCAACAGCAATTTGTCTCTCTGATGCGCTACGAGCTAAACGAAGAAAACTATCTTGAATGCAGAGCCGAGTTCTGGTATCCAACTGTGTAAGGAAGAAAATATGTAGTCAATTTACTTTTCTCACAAATGCCTCCTGCAGCTGGAAAAGTTTCCACTCAACATATGAAATGTCGATATCATTTAAAAATAAATAAATACATTACCTTCCCAAGAGCATCTTGAAGCTGATAATATATTTTTTCCTCTATAAAGGGATCATCAGGAATTCCAGGACTCTTCTGAATCTCTTCTTGGATCAGCTCCGGTGAGAAGACCTTATTTGCATTTTCATCTAGGACAATTGAACTCCCCAACGAATCTGGATTTTTGTTCCTTGGGGAATATGCTTCAGGTACCATGGTGTCGCTGCCAGAATCGTCTTGACCAAATTGCTGTTGCTGTTGTTGAATAGCTATCAGTGCTTGCATTTGCTGCCGGCGCCTAAGCTTTTCAATCTTTTCTTGCGGTGTCATCATCAATGGCCTTGATGGTGACTTTTCCATCGAACTGGAATGCTTAGGGGAATCTGTTGAAGTTCGGTAACTTGCAGCAGCTGGCTTTGTCTGATGGCCAGGCTGAATGTTTGACACCAAAGGAATGGTAGGAGATGGATATGCAGGATATCCATAGCCAGGGAACATAAACTGATTAGCATGCTGAAGTTGCCCCATGTTCTTGATATCATGGAATAGTGTATATTGAGGAGTCTGAACAGGCTGCAGAGGGACTTTGGGCAAGGAATGCAAACTGGTTGGTGGGTGCCGTCCTTGGTTCTTTGAGAAGCTACTTGTATTGTTGGATGTTCTACTTTTGCGTCTTTCTTCTGGTTTTCTCCGTGACTTCACTGGCCTCTTTTGCAGTTCTCCCTACATAAAGTAGAATATTTACAGAGTTTTTTCAAATCAGATGTAACAAAGTGCAAATTAAGCAATTTTCAACTGCATCTAAAATCAGAGACTGTAAAAAATGACATTTATAGTGAAAGAAAAGGGCACATAAAAAAGGCAGTCTTCAAAATAAAACGACAAAAGAGCAGCATAAATGATCCAGAGAACATCATCGGATCAAAATATGAGCAGAATACAGAACAGAACATCCATTATGGCAGGGGCATATATTGAGCTTATTGTGGTGATTAAGACTTCTTTCAGTGCCTAATTTACTTTGGAACATCTACTCCTGGAACATTAGGCTTTGATATAGCTAAAATTGTCAGAAAGGACCTTGAGTTCTGTTCAAATCATTTCAAATGGATTTCGAGATTTAAAACACACACTAGTCTATTTGGTCAATGGGAAAAAGGGAACTACTTAGAAATAAATGCGGTGCTTAAAAATCAGTATCCCAAATGATAAACGGTCTTTTATGTGTTATCATATATTTTTACAGTGGATGGCAACAATGCAAATTCATCAAATAAATTAGTGTTCCAGTTTATCATAAAAGGTGGGAGATGAATTTCATTCATAAAAGTTGATAGGATGCATCACATGGCTGACTACCACGTTCGAGAACTGGTTTGGTTTTCCAGAATATTCACTACTCAGATGATTTTTATGCTCAGCTTGCTCTCAAGATTTAGCATTAGCACCTGCTACCTGCCAAAAGTGGACAACAAGAGTACCCAAGAAATATTGCAAAACATGTCAACATATGTATATGCAATTAGTCATGTACCTTGTTTTCTTGTTTGGCAATTCCACCAGGAATTTCATTAATCAGAAGCGAAGAAGATCCACGATCAGAAGATGGTTGTTTATTCAATGGTACATGCTGCACAACCACCATGTAAATCATATTGATAAGAAAGGGCATGGTACTACAGAAAGAAATGAAAACGTGCATAGCAGGATTCAAGTACTATGTCCACATACGGGAATGGGGATTGATTGTACAGTACTATCCAACACGTCTGACGAAGTGGAGAGAAAATCACTGCCATTGGCAACCATCTCATTACCAAATATGGAGTCACTGTTGCTGTAAAACGACATCATGTGATAAGTTTATTAAGTCGATAGTGATGTCCAACTGTGAAAGTATCAGAGTGCTTGATGATTCATAAATTTTCAAGTAAAAACAGTTCCAATGTTACCTAAACAAGCGGTCAAAATCTTCAAAATCTCCTATATTACCCCAGTCGCAGTCAAGGAAGCTGTTACTCTTTTCTTCATGATCATTGCCAAACACTTCAGGTTCACCATCCAGCTGCACTGTGTATGGGTTAACAAAAGCTATATAATTTGCTTAGAAAGTGTATGTCTTCTTGTCTTTTCTTTCTTACATGCACAGTAATTTTTTCAAGCAGCTGAGTACCAATAGGATGAAACAAACCTGTTGTGTCTCCCCTGACTTTCTGTAAACTAGGTGCAGAACTGAAATCCAAATATGTCGATGCTATATTATCATCGCTGTAGTTTCTATCAAGTGTAGCATTCAAAGAAGGCAATTCGGGCCAGGATTCCATGTCGAGTCGTGTAGCTGAATAATGTCCACTAGCCTGAGTGGAAGGCTGCTTTTCCAAACTGAGAAATTCAGTTTGACCACCTGACGTACGTTCAGTAAGCCCTGAAATATTAGCTGCTTCCTCATCATTCTTCTTCTGGTCTCCAACACAGACTAAGGTATTATCCTCTGTATCCTTGGGGTAAGGGACAATATGGTCTTCACACTCATGGAATTCAGCCCATATTGTGCCCGCTAGCTGCATTTTAAAAGCAAAGAATAAGATCATCTAAAATCATCCTGAGGTCCTCTCTTAAAAGAAAATCACCCTGAGGAATATTAAGCAGTGCCTAATTCATCACAATTGCTTTTAAAATAACATAACATAAAACCACATAATATATATCATACAACAGATATTGAAGAACTGTAATTGGATAAAAGATTGCCAAAATGCATAAAAGAATGTGAACATAAAAATATATACCATATAATTCAGAGCGTAAAATTCAGTTCATAATTTTTCATTTATAATTGAGTGATATCAAAATATATATAAAAAAAAATACAACATCCCAAACATCGTACCAAAACTACTAAGGATTGTATCTTTGAATTCATATGAGTAGGTCTCAATTCAAGATATCTAGACAAATAGAATTACAGAGTACATTCTTTGTAATGAACCTAATCCAGTTTCCATGACCAGAGAAAATCACTAACGCCTACAATGAGGTTAGACCATGAATTGCCCAAAGAGTGACCTTCTGTGAAAGAACTTCAGCACACCAAAATGATTAGGATACAACAGAAAGGTTTCCCCTTATAATGATTGACGACACAGCCCATTGTAAGTTCACTTCCGCAGCATTCAGTAAACCCACCACATGCATACAAAATCTATTTCCCCGATTCATTATATTCTTCTTTTCAAAAGACTGATGGTAGCAATATCTCAAAGCCAGATTCCAGCACCCCATCACAAGTACAAAATGTTTGCTCTGTTTTTTTTTTAACCCCTGGAGCATTCATGGCAGCGTTCGTGAACTCGTCCACACAACAGGCAATTTTACCGGCTACAAAACTTCCAAAACTAGTGGTAATCCCGGGAGAACTGCTCCAAACCATGCTTGCTAGCACAGACATGCGCAAAAGACTTGCTCTGCTGCACCAACGTGCTCAGCCTCCATGGTCAACGTCTTGTCCTCCTCGCTTCCACACCGAATCACCTGCTCCATCTCCAACTTCCAGCACTTAAACCCTCAAAAAACGAAACAGAGAAAAGCAAAATCCCTTTCCCAAACCACCACATGTGAACCGAGAGCGCAACATACAGGACATGGGATCACACGGCGAATCACCAAACGGGAGCAGATCCAGCCGTGCAAGAAGAGCACAGGGTTAGAACAAGAAGGGCGGGATGGGGTTTCTCTGCAGCGCACCTGCTGCTTAGCGTCGTTCCAGTCGAACATCATCCTCAGGTGGCGGCCGCCGCACCCGAACGAGAGCCCGATTCGCGCTGCCTCCCGGATCCCGACGGTCGCATCTCCAGCCACGAAGAGAAGAGTGAGAGAGAAAAAAATCCCCAATCGCCGACGCGGCGCTTCTTCTTCTCCTCTGCTGTGTTGTTGTTGTCTTCTGCTCTCCTCTCGTCTGCGCCTCTCTCCCTCTCACCCTCCACCCACCGAGAGAAGGAGTCCAGGGAGGAGCGGACGCGTGACCGGCGACGATTGGGCTGGCGGTGGGAAGGCCACGTCTGCTGGGGCGCGCATCTTGGGTAGTGGCGGAGATGGCTCGATCAAATGCCGCGCGCTGATTGGCTGCGGGAGAGTTAGCGGGTCCGCAGGTTAGCAGTCTTGCGGGCTGGGCCGGGTGGTGGGCGTTGCTTTCGTCCTTCGTTGTCGTGGGGACGGGCATCCACGGGCAACACGTGGGGCAGGGTCTGGTCGGCTGGAGATGATCGCCCTTATCCACAACGGGACCGTGTTAATCTTTTTTTGAAACTCCCTGTTAATCTAGTTGGGCAACTAGACTGGAGTGTTTTTTTTTTCTTACGAATAAGTGGTTTCTTGATAACTTAACATTATCACATCGCATCAACCTATTTTTAAAGGACGTCCCACCCGCTCGCCTCCTTCTCCCGAGGTTTGTCGCACCGAGACATCGTCAAACCGAAACCTAGCCACCGGTCTCTGCCACCGCATCCGAGAGCTATTTCGCCGTCGATCTCCGCCACCGGTGAGCTTTGGCCGCCTTCTCTTGCACCGCTGAGTTCCCTGCGTCTCGCTCTCTCTTTTGCCCCTAGCCCGGTCCAGATCCGCGCGGTTTTGCCCTCGGGCCGCTCCTTCTTCTCCATCTCTAGCGGCTTCGCGTCGTCGCTGTGCCGGTAGAGCCCCTCCACGTTGGCCGTGCCGCGCTGACGTCGTGTCGTTGCCCCATGGCCGCCACCTCGGCACCGAGGCCAACGCATCGGCCGCATCACCCGCGCCACGTCACCCACCGCGTGGAAGCCGTGTTAGTGCCTCGTGGCTGCCACATCAGCCCTAGCCGTTGTGTGGCTATTCGCATCACCTGCTTGCCACATCAACCTGCAGCCTCCTCTGTGCACTTGGTCCTCATGCACCAAGACTATGATACCAGGGTCCCACCTATCAGCCAGATTTTATTTTGCTTTTATCTTTTTCCAGAAATCCCGAAAACCCAACCAATCGGAGGGTGCCAGGTGGCAAGCACTGTTCACTCTCTCCTCTTTCTATTCTCTAATTTTCTAATCCAAGAAACTTTTGAGAGCTCGTTCTCATTTATTCGAGTTCCGATTCCAGTAATTCAAATTTCTAAATTCATCTAAATTCAAGACCTACCTTACAGTAATATTATTTTCAATTTTTTTGAATTTTTTTATTTTTATTTTATTTATTTGTTCTCGTTTCGCGTGTAGACGACGTCGTCGAAACTCAGCCAAATCAATAATCAGAGGTAGAACCAGTAGGAGGTAGCGAAGGCAAGTCTTCCTTGAACATGTTGATCCCAAATTTATAAAATGCTTATGTTATTTTAAATTATGCATGCTTACTTTTATGCAATGTACTTTAAATATAGTTTTAAGGTCTAGTTAAATTCCAGAATTGTTATACCCTCGTTGGCATGGATCGTGTTGGACCTTTGTCACCTTAGATGACATTAGCTATTTTATTTGTGATAACAAATAGAGTAGCATGTGACGATAGGATTGCTTAGTTCAGTTTAAAACGTTTCGGTATTACACTAATATGTTAATCATTTCAAATATTGTTTAAACTCATTTGTAATGTTGTGGCAATTGGTATTGCTTCTATTAGCATGGGACGAGACATTGTAAAGTGAATGTTCCGCCTTAGTCAATTAAGGACCGAAGCGTATGTTACTATGGACCGAGTACTACCATACAACCACAAGTCTATATGGGTACGACTTGGCTAATTAATTTGTGCATGTCGTTATTAGCTTCACCAGTTGGTGGGTGCCAGATGGAGGCAGACACAAGAGGGTGCTTCCGACTGAGCAGATAGAATCCTTCGACGGTGAAACCTTAGCGGGTAAGGTTAATACTGGGATTGTACATTGTAAAGACCTTGTTATGATCTCCTGGTCGGCACACCAAAAAAAGTGTGTTAATTGCATGGCAACAAGAGACGATCATATCTTGTGAGTAAAGATGTACACACTCTGTAGAGTTAAAACTACTTAAGTAGCCGTGCTCACGGTCAAGAGCAGGGGAGGTACGCTTGCACATTGTAGATTTTATGGTTTTGTTTTAAATAAAAATGATGGATTAGGAATCTGTGAGTAGATGGAACTCTCGGGTTATGGTTTGGCAGATGGAGCCAGTCAGGTAGATGGAACCTGTTTTAGTTGTCATATCAAGTTCAATTATTACAATTGCATTTGGTTAAATGATGCTTGTGAAATTACTAGTTGTATTTAAAGTTAAACATTGCTTTATGCTAAAAGAGCTATATTATGCCTTCAATTGTTTAGCCTTGCATATAGTTATCATACATTATGATTCCAAGACTTGCAGAGTACATTTTGTGCTCACCCTTGCAACATCCTAACTTTCTACAGAGGAGTGTGCAGAAGCTGAAGGTAACTACGAGTTCTTTGCTTGTGGTTACGATGAAGGCGATCTGGATTACTAGGATGCGTATCCCAGTCGATTGCCTATTGGGCAAATGGATGGGCTTATCCTGCTGCTGTTTATTTCGTTTCTGTTGCTACTTTATTGAACTCAAACCATGGGGTTGTTTATTTTGTAATGATTGGCCATAAGGCTAGTACCTTTTATTCAAGTTTTAATATTATTTGATTCATGATATGGATGTGTTGTCATCACTGTTTCCACTATGTGTGTTAGCTTTTCTTGGACTACACAGTTTTACATAGAGGGTTAGGATTTGGAAATCCGGTCCCGATAAGAATGATGTGTGATGTCGTTGTGTAGTGGATGCATTGTGGTAAAGCTTCCGATGATAGTCGCGTGGGGAAGGCACTAATGAGGTCATGGTTGGCGGTGGCTGCGATGTGGGGGCCGATTAGATTAGGGGATGGCTAGGGTGTGGAGAACTCAGCATGACATACAGAACTGTCTAAGTCCAACTTGACCTCAAGTGCTTGCTAGCTCATGAACTGATTGCTTTAATGCAGGGGTGCGCATACTCGCAAGCGATGAAACCATGTATTTCAGGGATACCATATGCCACTACCTAGATTTACAGTTCTGCGTATGTTTTGATATTTTTGCGTTATATATATACACATTATGCAATAATCAACTAGCTATTTTTTAATATTTTAATTTATTACAACCACTTTGTAATTATCGATGGTACCATAAGTTTCGTGTCAAGGTTGAAGATGAGAAGCTTGCAAAATTATTTGACGCTTGGCCTGAGACTGGAATTGCGTTGTCTGAATGCCGAATGGTAAGCTTTGTTTAATAAATTGTTTGACGCTTTATTATGTTACTATATATGTGTGCAAAAGATATAATGTCTATATTTGTAGATTATGCTACCTTTTCATCACGGAGGACTATTCAGCATGTTATCGTTCGACATGAAGGACAGGGTTATCTCCGTTATTGATCCAACACCTCTACCCGGATGGGTTCCAACGGATAAACCATCCAGTTACTATCTTGATAGAATACAAAAAATTGGTATAATATTCGATGGTGCTATGAGGATAGTAAATCCTTCATGGAACGACGATATCTATGATTGACGTATTTTAGTTCCAAAGTCTGTTCCAAAAACAATAGACTGGTAAGTTATTTACACATGATTAGTAAATAGTTAATTTTTTGTGTACTTACATGTAGCAATTAAATGTTGGGCAGGAACTTGACAGGTCATTTGGTCATGAACTTCATGCACATCTGGAATGGTCAATAGTTTAATGCACGGATCTGCATGGTCGGTACTCTCTATTTTATTAATCACTTTTTATAAGGTTGTAAAGTAGGTCTATACTGATGATGCTCTACAATGTACTTACAGGGTTCACCTATCCTCAGGAAGTGTTTCTTAATTGAAATACTAAAATACAAGTGGAATGAGTGCGCAGAAAACATCCCTCAAAACATAAGAACAAGTCTTAAGAGCATACGGGAAACGTTTAGCGAAAAATATTATCGAGTGTTATATCTTCATTTTTCTACTCGCAAATAGGCACTGTGATTATTTATTATTAAGTGTTATATTCGTACTTATCTTCTCATTTAATTGATAAGCGGGTGTACTACCGTTGTAGTGTTAGCACGAGCACCGTACTAGTATGTTAAAACAATTCCTTACTTACCTCACTCCGTAGTCCGTACTAGATCCCCTCCTCGCCCTCGCTTAAATCTCGAAAATTTTGGAATACAGTACAAAGTACGTCGGAAATTACAAATCGATACAACATGTTTGCGTATTTACGAAAAGCCCAACCATACCCGAAACCTGAAATTCCGTTTAACCGTACCCGAAACCTCAAAATCCGGCTTCTGCTTAACCGAAATTTGAAATTCCGGGTATGGAGGCCCCACCCCATACCCGAAATTTCAAATTCCGGCACGGTAAAAAAATAAAACTAGGACTCGAACAACGTCAAAAAATTATGAAATTTGTTGTGGATGTTCCTGAAAAATCAATGATACTCCCATAAAAATTTCAGATTATTATAAGATGTGAATAATTTTTACAAATTCAAACATTACAACTATCCCGATAAAACGCTGACCGACAAGTTTGAACCGAATGAAAAATGAAACAAACCATGTTAGAAAATTTTGAAATTTTTTGTCCATGGTTATGATGCATCACTAATATTCCCATAAAATTTTCATATGATGACCAAGCTTTATGAAGTTTTAAAAATTCAGACAGTGCTACTGTTCGATATGGCTTTTATCAGGATAGTAGCACTGTCTGAATTTTCAAAAATTTATAAAGCTTGATCATCAAATGAAAATTTTATGAGAACATGAGTGATGTATCATAACCTTGTAAAAAAAATTCAAAAATTTCTAACGTGGTTTGTTTAATTTTTCATTCGTTCAAACTTGTCGGTCAGCGTTTTATCAGGACAGTTGTAATTTTTGAATTTTTAAAAATTCCTCAGATCTTATAATATTCTGAAATTTTTATGGAAATATCATTTATTTTTCAGGAACCTCCAAAAAAATTATAAAATTTTTCAGCGTCGTTTGGGACCTAGTTTTTTTTTTCTTGCCGCTGATTCTACCCGACAAACAAAAACGCAAAAAAAATGGAATCCTGCGAACTTGGACAGTTGGAATTCATGGGAAAAATATTTTTTAATTAATCTGCGAATTCCGTTCGCAGGATTTGGAAATTTTAAAAAAAATTCCAGCGAATTGTGTTCGCAGGAATTGCGGATTAAAAAAATAAAAAAATTCCAGAGGAGGTACCCTCCTGCACTTCTGGTGCGCTGGCCATTGGCGGAGACTTGCCGAGACGCCTTCTCTGTTTCGGCTCGCACTCCACCATATGGTGCAGGAGGTGTGTGTTGGTAGTCCCAATATCGTACTAATGTCTTCCGTAAATTTCTTTACCCAAGTTCTAATACCCCCGTACTGCCATGCAGACGCAGGAGGCATCAGAGCTATATACCCAAACAGATCAACTTGCGGCCCAAACTACAGGCACATCTAGCTCCTCGTCACCAGCAAATCATATGAGACGGTACCTCGCGTCTAGGGAGTCCCGATTCCTCTCGGCAATCCGTTGTCTTGGAGGGTCTTCACGTCCTCCCGCCCGTAGCTACGAAGGTGCTCACATGGACCATGCTCGTAGCTCACAGGCCAGGCGGTCCTACACCAGCCGTCCCTCCAGTGCTGACGTGCACGACGCCGGACGTCGTGCATCCACGTCCCATGCATCGAGCCATTCATCGCAACGTCATTCTGTCCCCCTGTTGAAGTACCATCTAAGGCCTTCACTCAACATGACGAAAGACCCGGTCCTTTCGCACCACCGGAGGTGCCCATTTATCACACTCCTTCGGGACGGACGTCAGTCACACACAAGACTGGAGCGAGGCTGGAGATTTTGAGTTCGACCTCATGTCCGCCCCTACCTTCAGTGGGCCACTTGGTGTGCAGCAACATGGACCTCCTCCCTACGAGGCGGGGACCTCACAGCCAGCGGTCGATGTACTCTATACGGATCCCCTAGGGACGGAGGATGTAAGTGTGTGGTACAACCGGATCCACGAGAGCGGAGGGCAATACACATTCCAACCGGGCCTCCTTCCCCAAGACGAGCATTTCGACGTACCAGCAGGCACAGGGAGGCATGGGCCATCACAGGCCACGGGACAGAGGCAGACACATGCCCTAGACACGTACACCCCAGATGACTTCACCAGAAGGCAGGGAGGACGGCGCGGAGGGAGGCACTGACGATTTTTTTTACAGCTGTGTGTACTGTATTGATTACTTTAACCTAATTGTCATGTCAAATAACTACTGTGTGGTCAAATTTGAAATACAGTGATGCCAGCTAGTTTTCTCTTAAGTGTATTCAAGTTAACAAACAACATCCATCAACAATAGAATATTGCAACAAGTCTTAACAAGGTACATCACTAATACATAAAATTTTAATAAGTCCTAGCGATACCCTGGACTTTTATGCAAAAAACAAATTACGTTTGAGTCAATTTGTATTAAGACCATATAGGGCCTTAATGATCGATTATATGGAAAATGTCTCGAATGAAAGTAATATATAGCGGAAACAACTTTAAAACACTCTTAAGGATACCCCCTGCTAATGCCAGAAAAATGAGTTAATAATCACGTATATTGTAGTCGCAATGTAAGATTGAAATCTGACTTGTTATAACGTTCCCCGTATGATCATTTAAGCCTTTTCAACAACAGATAAAATAACTCGTCTAAAAACTAAAAGTTATAAAACTAGTTTAGAAATACTTCCCAAAGTATATACTACCATATTCTGAAAATTGAATATCAATATGTTATGATTTGCATATAAAACTCGCTAGCAAAATAACCCTAAGCGTTAAGCTTTCTGAATATTAGAAACATTGAAGCCTTTTCGGCAGCCTGTAGAATAACTCGTCTAAATGCAAACCTCATGTAAAATAGCTTAGAAATGATATTTAGGATATGTACTACTGTATTCTAGAAAAATATTTTATTTACCACTTGTGGTTCATCAAATTTCTATTAGTATAAAACCCTTAAGTGATAAGGTAATTCATACACTCATTTGGCCGATTTTGCACAAGACTTTAATGCTATATAAGCCTTTTCAGCAATGAATATAATACCTCAGCTAAATATTAAAATTCATGAAATTAGTTTAGAAATGCTAACCAAAGTATAGATTACCATATTAAAAAAAATAACCTTATTTCTTTATGTTTTTCATATTATTCTTAGTAGCTGAACAACCTTAAGTAATAAGCTTTCCGTAAGCTATAATATGCATAAACGAACTCGAAAACAATAAGGAATCTATATTTAAAATATTTATATCACCAATATCTTCCTAAAAACCCTGTATATGTAACTAGTAACCTAATCTAACAAGATTTGATATATTCAAATAAGCTTTTCATACAAAATCAATTAAGAATTATATACTATTCATTCGTACAATTCAACCAAGTGATTAATGATTTTATTTATATCATCAATTTCGATAATTTCCTATAATTTGGTTGTCCATGCATTGAAGTATGTTTCTGGACCAATTCCTCCAAAATTTGTGTTTAGACGAGTTGTTTTACGAGCCGCCGGAAAGGCTTACGTGTTATGAAATATGCCCAGTTTGTGGTCATTAAGGGTATTTGTTGTGACAATATTTATATGCAAAGCAGGTAAGAAATAGAATAATTTTGCAGATTACGTTAGTACAGATATCAAATAATGTTTCTGAGCTATTCCATGACTATTTCCCCTTTGGACACGGTATTTTACGGGATGCCGAAAAGACTTATATGACCATAAAAAAGATGCCACGAGTAGTGAAATCTGGCTGAAAAAGCTGAAAGCGATGATAGCTAATCGACTTATACATCAGTTAACAAAGCAAAAGATGATAGCTGGAAACCTCTTCAAAAGACATCCATGACCAACTATGTCTCCTCTGTAGGAAACAAACTACTTCGCAAGAATAGCTACCAGTGCAACAAGGATAGCCGCACACACAATCTTTTCCAACCATTTGACATTATCTAAAATGCGGTCCATATTGAACATCAGCATGTTCAGCCTCTGCTCGAGCATAGGGTCCATCCTCTCCTCCATAGTAGGATGCATCCTCTGTGGTACTGTGGTTGTTGCACGCTCCACCGAGGTGTCCATGGTGTCCGCCCACTAGAAATATTGGCACCCTCCAGCCTAAGTAATGAGGTTAACATGCTTTTAGGTCGTGCAAAGAAATGAGATCTCTCCAAAGAACTACACAAGCCCAACAGGAAAAAGGGAGCAAACGAACTTTTCACTTATGGAGAAAAAAGGGCATTTGTAGAATACCTGGCCGTTATTTGCCTCAGTGCTGGAGTAGAACACTTTAGCTTGCACACGGCAATTAGGACTATCGACTTGCCTTGCAGTGGCAAGCGCACGGACTCTTCGATTTCCTAAGCTCGCCGTTTGAGACATGGCCTTTGGAGGCAAGGAATGGGATGAGGATATGTGCAAGCGGAGCTGGTATGAAGGCCTACTTATAGAGGCACTACATGGGTGACTATGTGAGAACTCACTGCCGATAGAGGCTTTATTGTACAGTTGTGTAATCGTCCTTACAAAGCTGCTCTGGCTATTTTCTCCGCGCGTCGTGCGGTCGACCAATTTTCAAGCCGGTCGGACGTGCCCAAGCTCCCGAGGGCCACCACGTGTCCGGACTGCGCCTAACCCCCACCGCCCTCTCGCCGCTGCGCCCGGCTCCGCCGCCGCCACGTCGCCCCGGTTCCCCTGCGCCCCGCGTTGTAGCCTGGCGACAGGGAATCTCACGGGCAATCATCAAAATGTAGTGATTTGCATATAAAACTTGCTAGCAAAATAACCCAAAGCATTAAGCTTTCTGAATATTAGAAACATTGAAGCATTTTCGGCAGCCTGTAGAATAACTTGTCTAAATGCAAACCTTATGTAAAATAGCTTAGAAATGATATTTAGGATATGTACTATTGTATTCTAGAAAAATATTTTATTTACCACTTGTCGTTCATCAAAATCCTATTAGTATAAAACCCTGAAGTGATAGGGTAATTCATACACTCATTTGGCCGATTTTGTATAACAGACTTTAATGATATATAAGCATTTTCAGCAATGAATATAATACCTTAGCTAAACACTAAAATTCGTTAAATTAGTTTAGAAATGCTAACCAAAGTATAGATTACCATATCCTAAAGAAATAACCTTATTTTATTATGTTTTTCATATAAATCTTAATAGCTGAACAACCTTACGTAATAAGCTTTCTGTAAGCTATAAAATGCATAAACGAATTCGAAGACAATTAAGAAATCTATATTTAAAATAGTTATATCACTAATATATTCTTAAAAACCCTGTATATGTAACCAGTAACCAAATCTAACAAGATTTGATATATTCAAATAAGCTTTTCATACAAAATCAATTAAGAATTAAACACTATTCATTCATACAATTCAACCAAGTAATTAATGATTTCATTTCTACTAATGTAATTAATTTTTGCATCTCGAATCCTAATTTATAAATACAAAAATACATAATTTTAACCTCCTGAATTCATAAGCTAAGAATAGATAAGCTAAAAGAAATTGTATTCTTGCTCGACCTAAAAACTATTATTTATTCAGATGTTAATCTCTTAAAAGTAAGATATATGAAATCACGTAACCCAACCCCTAAAGTATTCTCGCTTTTTAAAGTGATTCATCAAAGTTGCGCGATCTGTCATCCATCGGCAAAGCTGCACGACTGTCACCCTCTGTGTAAAGCTGCATTACCTGTCACCCTCTGTGAAAAGCTGCACGACCTATCACCCATCATCAAAGCTGCACGACCTGTCACTACACATCATTAAAGCTGCACGACCAGTCACCCAACATCAAAGCTGCACGACCTGTCAGTACACATCATCAAAGCTGCATGACCTGTCACCCATTATCAGAACTGCACGACCTGTCACCCATCATCGAAGCTGCACGACCTGTCACTACACATCATTAAAGCTGCACGACCAGTCACCCATCATCAAAGCTGCACGACCTGTTAGTACACATCATCAAAGCTGCATGACCTGTCACCCATCATCAGAACTGCACGACCTGTCATCCATCATCAAAGCTGCACGAACTGTCACTACACATCATTAAAGCTGCACGACCAGTCACCCATCATCAAAGCTGCACGACCTGTCAGTACCCATCATAAGAACTGCATGACCTGTCACCCATCATCAGAACTGCACGACCTGTCACCCATCATCAAAGCTGCACGACCTGTCACTACACATCATTAAGGGTGTGTTTGGTTGTCTGTACCACCCTAGCCTGTCTCGCATGAGCTATCCAGGCTAGTCTTGGCCTGCATGAGTGGATGCAAGTTGAGTTGTTTGGTTGCTTGTTTATGCATCTCATGGGCCTGCATTGGAGAGAAGCCCAATTTTTGTGTTTCCTTCATCTTGCATGAGTGGGTGCAATTGCATCCACCTAGTCCGGATGAACAGGAAACCAAACATGTGTCTAATAGATACAGTTGCATCCACTCATACGATTCAGGCTTCATGCAGGCAACGAAACACACACTAAAGCTGCACGACCAGTCACCCATCATCAAAGCTGCACGACCTGTCAGTACACATCATCAAAGCTGCATGACCTGTCACCCATCATTAGAACTGCACGACCTGTCATCCATCATCAAAGCTGCACGACCTGTCACTACACATCATGAAAGCTGTATGACCTGTTATGTCCCCATACCCGAAATTTCATGTTTCAGCAAAGGCTGGGCGACAGGCTGCATGCAAGTAATTTGGATGGTGGTGGCAGGGAATCTCATGGGTGATCATCGCGCGCCGAAAGCACCGACCGAACGAATCCTTCTGAGCTATGTCCTTCCTTTCCCTTGCTATAAATCCTTCGCGATGGCATTGTAACGTTCACGACAGCAGAGAGCGTGAAGGCAAGGCAACAAGAGAGCCCGAAGACGAGATATTAGTTCGTTGGTGTTCATAGTTTGTTGAAATTTTCAAAAAGTTTAAATTTTTTCATTTATTTCATTCGGGATTCTAATATTGCAGGTAATCTTCAGGAAGATTTAGTGGTACATTGCTCCAGCTTTATTGATCTTTGGTACAGCTTAGAGAAGGTTAGTTAGAAATCATCATGAGTGTATATTATTTTTGTGTTATTAAGGTATTTAGTATATTAATAGTGCGATATTTGCTACAGATGGACATGCCTGTTAAAATTTATTTCGGAGAACAGCCCGTAGTTTTGCACGGGAGAGTCGTGGGCATTGATAACTGTCTACACATAGATAGCACAATAGCCACCCCGAACGAACTTGGCAGCTCAAATCACATGTCATCGCTCTATTGCGTGTGGACCTTGAGACGCACAGAGTTCGTTTCGATGGGGTTCATCCACGGTTTGTCCCCAACAGCCCGATGGTTGTGTACACGCTCTTCCCGCTACGGAATGAAAGCGCGTGGGCTTTGTATGTCCGCAAAGCAGGTGAAGAGAATTTTGAGGTAGGAGTATACGTGGAGATATTGCCACGGCACGAGCCCGTAGAGGAGGCCTTTACCTCCCGAGCAGTAGAACATGACATATCACATGCACCACCCGAACCAGCAATTGTAGAGGAGGGGCATCGGGGGAGGCGAAGAAGAAGCTGAGGCGGCGGAGGTGGATGGGAAATGCATGGATGATGAAGACGGCGGAAGCGGGTAGGAAGAAGCGGCAGACAATGATGACCCAACACCGGCTATACATTACTTTAGGGCCATCGGTCAGCTGGATTGTACCCTAACGGATTACAGTAACATATTCGCGTGGGGGTACTCCCAGAACGATGTCCAAACCGGACAACGGTTCCGTAACAAGCTGGAGGCTATTCACTTTCTTAGCAACTATGCCATCATGACAAGACGGGAGTGAGAGCATCTAGGCTCCCTATTTATGTAATTTGTGCTTAGTATATAGGTTTTGGTGTTGATGACTAAAGAGGTTACTCGGTGAAAATCAAAAGAAGTCAGATCTGATAGTCAAGGCTAAGGTGTTTGTTTTAGTTTTTGGCTTGGGAGTTGATTTAATCCACTTAGTTAGATCACCGTACTATTAAGGGGGTGTTTGGAACAGCTTCAGCTTCACCAAAATCCGTAGAGTTGGTGGAGCAGGGTATTCCTAGCTCCAGAAATTTATGGAGCTGGAGTTGTGAGTACATTAAGAGTGTTTATGTGGATCATCTTATTTACATTTTAGACTAAAAATATAAACTTAATTCACTTTATTTTAGCCTACAAACTCCAGCTCTGAGGTGGAGCTGGGATCTGGAGCTTTGCCAAACAGGGCCTAAGAGGGTCTATTTATAAGAAATGATCTTGGTTCATGTGCAAAGTCACTAAAAGATTTCTTGGAGCATAGGACTCTTTTTCATGTCTCTCTCCTAAATCATTATTCTATCTTAGCCAAAAACAATTCTCTCTGGACCAAAAACTTCTTTCTAGTTCAAGCGCTCAAAGATCCCTCGTTCTAAACTTCAACCGAGCGTACATCATGCACGCCGGACCGACCTTTTGGGTCCGGCGCTGAAGAAGTATCCCTTCCGAGCGCACACCATGTACGCCGGACCAACCTTTTGGGTCCGGCGTTAAGAATCCTTTTCAATTTCATATAACAAGTGTTCATCGGACAAATCTAAATTCTTTCTTCTATTTTAGTCCGACATAAATTATATTCACCTCAAATATCTTTCTGGTCCATACTAAAATGTTAGAAAAATGAAGTATGATTAAGATCTGAATTCTATGTGTACACCAGACCATCTTTTTCGGTCCGGCACAAACAAGTTCTCCTCAGATAAAACCAGTCGTTTGTTTCTTATACGCCGGACCATCTTTTTGGGTCCTGCGCATACTTTGTCCATTGGTACTAAGTTAGATTAAATCGTGTGCGTGCGGACCATCTTTTCGGTCCTGCGCTAACATAGCTTGCTCGGCTAAGCAAAATCCCTTTCGACGGACTAAGTTTATTGGTCCGACTCAAATCCTTTACATACCAAGATAAACGCTCGATCTCTCACTCTTACGACGGACCGGTTTTTTCGTCCGGCAGAATAGGTCCTTCCGAGCTCAGCTATGCCTCTCGAACCATGTACCCTGACCAAAATTTTCGGTCCGGCGTGTGTGTAGTTTGACTTCCGATTCACTCTGTCAAAAATCTTTCCAAAAGGTAGCTGTTGACCTACCCCATCTACCCTACCAACTCCCAACGGGCAAAAGACAGGTGTAACGGTTATTTCTGTTCAGGGGCTATATATGGATTGCATGTGTTCACAAAACAAAAAGCAGAGCTATTGCACTTTCACATTCTGAACATCTTTTCAATCACATACAACTCTTTGATCTTTAGAATTCCTGAGCTTCATTCCATCAAAGAGTTTTTGAGCTTCAACTCAGAAAATCACAAACCACCCTTCTGAATTGTTACTCGAAGCTAAATCTAGTTGAGTCTAGCTACTGAACCAAGAGACAGGACTTGTGGATAGTCTATTACTCTTGGAACTAGCCATTCCTAGATGGTTGGAGAAGTTGTTGGTGTGACTTATCTAATATTGATTGTGGAAGGCCACCATTGCTGTGAAAGGTTGAGACTCACCTCACTGGAGTAGTGAAAGAGTCAAGATAGTGGATAACCAAAAGCTATTTGACATTAGCTGTTTGGTGGAGCAAAACTTCCAAGGAAGTGCTCTAACGGGGACGTAGGAGTGATCTCTGAACCTCGGTGAAAAATTCCTGTGTTCCCCTGTTTCTTTTTGTTATTGCTTGCTTGGTTTACTGTTTCTCTTTCGTATTCTTTTCTCTTGAACAAGTATTGTACTGGATACTTATGCTAATTGCTTCCGCTCCTATTTTTATTGAGAAAAGTTTTTCAAACTTATTTGAAATTTTTGAAAGTTGCCTATTCACCCCCCCTCTAGGCCATCTTGATCCTTTCAAGTGGTATCAGAGCAAGGTCACCCTTTATAGCTTAACAGCTTGGGTTGAAATGGCCGAGGGTATAGGATCAGCTACAGTTAGTGTAGGAAGAGTTCCTATTTTTGATGGCACAAATTATGCATATTGGAAAATTAGAATGAGGTGTTATCTTGAAGCCGTAGGTTATGATGTGTGGAGGGTTACAGAAAGACCTTTGCCTCCACGTGTCATACCCGAAGGGCAATCCTCATCTTCAGAACCTACACCTGGAGAAATAAAAAATTTGCAATATGATGCTCAGGCTAGGAATGCTATCTTTTCTTGTCTTAGCATTGACGTTTTTGATAGAGTCAGCAATTTGTCAACTGCTTATGATATTTGGACCACTCTTCAAGAAATTCATGAGGGAACTTCTGATGTAAAAGAGGAAAAATATTTTGTTATCAGAGAAAATTTTGATCAATTCAAAATGCTCCCTCATGAAAATGCAAATGATATGTTCTCGAGATTAAACCTTATTGTAAATGAGCTTAAAGGACTGGGGACTAAAGTTGATGATGTTGAAGTGTGCAGGAAAATGATCAGAGTTTTACCATGAGCATATCATAGTCTGATCACCTACCTATCAAACAGTGGTGATTTGAAGAAGCTCACACCCACTGAGCTACTGGGCAAAATTTCAGCTCATGAGCTCACCTTGGGTAATGAAATTGAGACCAAAAAGAAATCCATTGCTCTAAAGGCAAAGGAGAAAGGTGAAGACTCATCTGATGATGAAGAAGAGAAAGATACAAGTTATGAAGAGGACGAAGATGTAAGAAAATTTGCATTACTCATGAGATCAGCAAACAAAATCATGAGAAGGGTAAATGCCAAGGGTAAATCCTCAAATTATTCCTCAAAAAGAAACCCTTTCTCTAACATTACTTGTTTTGAGTGTAATGAGAAAGGACACATAGCTGCCCGTTGCCCAAACAAAAGTATCAAGAAGGGCAAAAGCAAGAACAAGGATGACTATAACGAAGAAAAAGCTCAAGGAAGCTACAAGAGAAGTCATCACAAGAAGAGCTACTCCACGAAGCATTGGAGGAAAGGAAAGAAGGAGGCACACATTGGTGAATGGGTCACTGATGAAGAAAATTCAAGTGGAGATTCCTCCTCCTCATCAGATGAAGAAGAGCCAAAGTCCAAGGGACTAGCAGGGCTTGCTCTGGATGAGTCTACACCACCCTCACCTTCTCTACCTTTATGCCTCATGGCCAGAAATGATGAAGAGAAGGTAAACTACAAGAGTGGTGGCCGGCATTGGATTATTGACAGTGGTTGCACACAACATATGACCGGTACACCAAGGATGTTCACCTCAGTTGAAAAAGAGAATGATCCAAGTTATAAGATTACATTTGGAGATAACAGCAAAAGAAAGGTAAAGGGAAATGGTAAAGTTGCTATCTCAAATGATCACTCCATTGAGAATGTATTACTTGTTGATTCTTTAAACTTCAATCTTTTGTCTGTTGCTCAGCTCTATGATCTAGGTTTTCATTGTATATTTTCAAGTAATGGAGTAACAGTTCTTGACAAAAATGAGAAGCTAATTTTTAGGGGTTTCAGATTTCAGAATCTATACCTTGTTGATTTTAACGCTAAATCCTCATGCATCTCAACTTGTCTGCTTGCTAAAGTTTCACATGGCTGGCTTTGGCACAGAAGACTTGGGCATGTAAGTATGTCTAATATGAAAAAGCTTTTCAAAAATGAGCTAGTAGTGGGCCTAAAAGATGTTAAATTTGAAAAGGATAAACTATGCAGTGCTTGTCAAGCAGGCAAGCAAGTAGCTAACTCTCATCCTGCTAAAAATGTTATGTCCACTACTAGGCCCCTAGAACTTTTGCATATGGATGTATTTGGCCCTACCTCATATGCAAGCATAGGTGGCAATTCATACTGTCTTGTAATTGTGGATGATTTCTCTAGATTTACTTGGGTATTCTTTTTGCCAAATAAAAGTGAAGTTGGAAGAATTTTTAAAAATTTTGCAAAAAGAGCTCAAAACAAATTTGACTGTCCCATTAAGAAGATCAGAAGTGATAATGGATCTGAATTTGTCAATAATTTGTCAATACTAACATTATCGAATACTGTGATGAGTTAGGTATAAAGCATGAACTTTCGGCCACATACACTCCTCAACAGAATGGTGTGGTTGAAAGGAAAAAATCGAACTCTCATAGAGATGGCAAGGACAATTTCGATGAATATAATACCTCGACGCCTTCTCAGGCGTAAGCTATCAACACCGCATGTCATGCCATTAACAGGCTCTATCTTCACCGACTTCTCAGGAAGACTTCATATGAGCTTCTGGTAGGAAGAAAACCTAATATATCATACTTTCGTGTGTTTGGATGCCAGGTATATATCTATAAAAAGAGAACACATTTAGGTAAATTCCAAAAGAAATGTGATACTGGTATTATGCTAGGATATTCTTCTAAATCTAAAGCTTATAGAGTATTTAATAACTCAACCAGATTAGTCGAAGAAACCTATGATGTTAAATTTGATGAATCTAATGGCTCACAAGGTGAGCATGAGAATCTAGCTGATGTAGGTGAAAAAACTCTTAAAAATCCATGAACAAAATGGAGATTGGTGATATCAAGCCTGAAGAAAACAAGGATGATCAACCGACAATGTCCACAGTACCTCAAACTGGCTCTCAACTCGAAAAAGAAGAAAAGAAGGATGAAGGACCCAACTTCATAAAGAGTCATCATACAATTACAAAGGATCATCCTGTGGATCAAATCATTGGTGAATTTAGTAAGAGGGTTCAAACTCGTTCTAGACAAGCAACCTTCTGTGAACATTACTCCTTTGTTTCATGTGTTGAGCCCAGGACAATTGATGAAGCTTTAAAAGATGTTGACCGGATTGTGGCAATGGAAGAAGAGCTCAACAATTTTGCAAGAAACAAAGTCTGAAACTTAGTGGAAAGACCCTCAAATCATAATGTTATTGGAACAAAATGGGTATTTAGAAATAAACAAGATGAAAATGGTGTGGTCACACGAAATAAAGCAAGGCCGGTAGCTCAAGGATATTTTCAAATTAAAGGTTTGGATTATGGAGAAACCTATGCACCTGTAGCACAACTTGAGGCCATACGGTTTCTTCTAGCCTTTGCATGTCATTTCAATATTACTCTTTTTCAAATGGATATTAAAAGTGTTTTTCTTAATGGAATCATTGAAGAAACTGTTTTTGTTGAACAACCTCCTGGTTTTGAAGATATAAAGTTTCCCAATCATGTATATAAGTTGTCTAAAGCTCTATATGGTCTAAAACACGCCCCTAGGGCCTAGTATGAGCGTCTTAGAGACTCCCTACTAGAAAAGAACTTCAAAATTGGCAAGGTTGATCCAACACTGTTTTTAAAAGACTTCAATGGTACATTAATGATTTGCCAAATTTATGTTGATGACATTATCTTTGGAAGTACTAATTTGGCTTTATGCAAGGAATTTAGTAATCAAATGGCTAGAGAATTTGAAATGTCAATGATGGGAGAGCTTACGTTCTTTCTGGGGTTTCAAGTCAAGCAATTAAAGTAAAGGACTTTTATTTCTCAAGAAAAATATGTTAAAGACCTTCTCAAGCGGTTTAATTTGGAAGAATGCAAGCCTATCAAAACTCCTATGGCAACCAATACACATCTTGATCAAGATGTGGGAGGTAAGTCTGTTGATCAAAAGTTGTTCAGATCTATGATAGGTTCCTTACTATATTTAACATCATCTAGGCCAGACATCATGTTTAGTGTATGCATGTGTGCTAGATTTCAAGCTGCACCTAAAGAAGTACATCTTAGTGCAGTAAAAAGAATTTTCAGATACTTAAAGTACACTCCCTATTTTGGTTTGTGGTACCCTAAAGGTGCTCCTTTTGAACTTCTTGGCTATTCAGATTCTGACTATGCCGGTTGTAAAGTTGATCGAAAAAGCACTTCTGGGGGATGTCATTTACTTGGAAGATCCTTAGTATCTTGGTGTTCTAAAAAGCAAAATTCAGTAGCACTCTCAACTGCTGAGGCTGAATATGTAGCTGCAGGCAGTTGTTGTGCTCAAATTCTCTTTATAAAACAAACCTTCCTGGATTATGGTGTTATATTTAAAGATGTGCCTCTATTGTGTGACAATGAAAGTGCAGTGAAAATTGCCAACAATCCAGTCCAGCATTCTAGAACTAAGCATATTGAAATCAGACATCACTTTATACGTGATCATGTTGCTAAAGGTGACATTATGCTTAGCCATGTAAGGACTGAAGATCAGTTGGCTGATATTTTCACTAAACCACTTGATGAGACCAGGTTTTCAAAATTAAGAAATGAACTAAACATCATTGCCTATTCAAATATTGTTCGATAATGTCTCTCCTAAAGGAAGTTGGTTTGTTTGTAGTACATCTCTTGTTACACATAGCCCTTGATTTCTTGCTCTGACTGGACTTTATTCTCCGACGGATAGATTTATCGCTGAATGGTTTTTAAGACTACCTTGTTTTTTGAGTCAATTCATTTTCTGAAAAAAAAAACCTCTGACTTGCAAAACTTCTCTAACTTCAGGTCTTTTCGGATTATGATGACTTTACTCCTTCCTCGCTGACATGTCTATAAAAGGGGAATCGAAGGCCTAGGAATGTAACTCTTCTCTTAGCTTTTCTCCTTCTGCCTCTAAACTCTTCTCTTCATCATGCCGAGAGGAGCTTCCAAAGACGACGAGGATGATTCTTGGATTGCGGAGCTCTGGAGGGACTTTGATCATGCCATGGAAGAGTGGAACGAGGAGAGAGCGGTCGCTCGAGACCGTGCCACCATCGACGCATTCCTCGAAATCTTCCCTGGCCTTCTCAGGGCTAGGGAGGCCCTTGTAGAGGCTCTCGGGCGTGTGCGTCGAGGAGCATAAAACTTTTCTCCGGGTATAATGTCCGGGGAATTAATATAAATAAAGATATTTCTTTCTAATTTGCTTTCCTTGAATGTTCCTTGTCTCGCATGGCTTCGTATTTGAATGATATCCACATCCGTCTGTCACAGAATGTAACTTAAGCTCGATGCGTAACACATCGTGTTAAATCTGGCGCGAACAGCACTCTGATCCAATTGACGGTGTGAATAAATGAATTCAAAAGGGCTATTTTTAGAATAAAATAATTCTTTAAATAAATTTCTTAAAATAAGAAAATGCTACTGTAAAACTTACCTTTCTATGCTTCTTATTCAATCCGAAACATAATAATTGAGTCAAAATAAAATCTCTTATCTTTGCTATTCGTCAGAGTCCTATCCCCTTAGGGCTTATCTCTGCCAAACGTGTTCATATATGGTAACTAAAGTCTTAGATTCCCTGGTTAAATCTCATCTACTTTTTCATAAAGAGTCCTCCTCAAAGTACTGCAGTTGCAGAAGTTACTTTCCCTTGTGTTGTCCGTTTTGCAGCTTTTGCTCCTAAAAATCCGTGCTATTTATAACGCCTTCTTCCTCAGAAGTCTCTCTTGTTTTCTGGCTTGAACCCTTTGACCAAAAGTTTATCTTCCTCAAGCTTTTCGCAAAAAAAATCTCCAGAGCACTCTTCTTCTTCGCCGAAGCTCATCCCGAACATGTGTTTGTCAACGGCACTCAATCTGCTCAGCCTCTGCTATTAGGGTCTCGTAAGTTCTTCAATCTTATCCTTTCTTTTTTGCTAGATCGAAACCCTAGTTAGAACTCATCTCTTAAGGTCCTCTCTTTTGTCTCTTAGGCTGTTCTTCAATTTCTTGCGTTCGGCATTGTCAGTTTTTAGCCTCTGGTTTTTCCATCAAGTCAACTCAGTATTCTGAAAAGAAACCCTAGTCAAGATGAGTTCACAAAATCCAGACAAAAGAGGTCTTTTTGGAAAAATTGCTGATAAAGTTAAAGGGAAAAAGAAAGCCAAAACTCAAGTGATCAGTAGTGTGGTAAAGAAAGTAACAACTAAACCACCAAGAATACCAGTACAATATGACTCAACCTCCTCAAATGACAGTGACTATCAGCCTAGTGCAAATATATCGTCTGATGAAGAAATAGAACTCAGTGGTGAAGTGGACATAATTTGTGGACATGAGCTAGCTGTTTTAGGAGGAAAGAAACTAAGAGTTGCCAGATTAGTACCTGAAAGAATCTGGTTTCCTCTTGATAGACCTACCCTTAATGAGCAATTCATCACCACATTTCAGAGAAACATTTATATGGGTTACAGAAATAGGAGAAATAAGAATGGCAAGCTCTGTCGACTCTTTGCGTGCATCAATATGTTGACTGGAACCAGTTACACTGTGCTAGAATCAGATAGAATTCTAGATTGTGTTAGATCAACTCCTAGGCTTGCAACTCTCATGTCCTCAGTCAGACCAACTTGGAGTGAAAATAGGATCATGGAATTCTATGCATCTCTGTTAGTAAACAAGAATAGACACTACATTCTGTTTACTATTGATGGAATTAAAAGAAAAGTAAGAACACCTCAGTTTGAAGCTGCCATTGGAGCCTCATGTCCTTTGCTGAACAGAACTAGGATTCATGATAGGATGTTCCCTGGAAGTAGATAGAGACAGATTGGTGATATGCCTGACCTACAAGTATCTGCTCACATCTACAGAAATATTCATGAGGCTGGATTTAATGCAAATAGGGTTCATTGCTTAACTGCAGAAGCCAAGGCTCTACTTCTAATTCTCGGACACGCTATCTACCCTAAAACCGTTACAAAGAAGGAGTAACCCCATGTCTTGCGTGGTCATTGCAGACTGATTTTATCAAGACAACCCATTGATCTCACAGACTACATCTTTGGAGAAATAGAAGAAGCTATTTACAGAAACATGGGTAGTTCTCTTCCTTTTGCCATGCAAATCACTCAAATGCTATTGGCTCAAGGGATCATTTCCCAGACTGAGAGGGACAGAGAGTTCAATTCTGGCCCTAAGCAATACAAAATGTCCAAGCCAGCTATACAAGAAGAAAGATCAGCAAGAATTTCCACTCCTCTACCAGTAATTCATGAGCCTAGTGCTCAAGAAAATACAGAGATACTTGAAAATTCAGATGATCATGGAGTTCCAAGTTATAGCTATCACTCTCAAGAATACACTTTCCTAGCTCCTAACCCTTCATATACTCCCACAGAAATCTTGAACTATAGCTCAGAACATCTCAGTCAGCAAAAGTTTGGACACCAACATCACAAGTATATGTCAGCTCAAAGTCTCATCATGAAGATGAGGAAGTACATAGATTACAAGAACTAGTAGCCGCAGCCAGATTCATGGAAGGACAAAGATTTCCATCTACAGCTCATGAGCATGAAGCAGGCGGTTCTAGACCTCCTCAGGGTCATATGCCAACCTTCTCTCAGCATTCAGATGATGACTCTCACTATTCTCATCATTCTGAGCCTGAACCTTTTCATGGTTACAGTCATCAACCATCTTGGTGGGACTCATAGCCAGGGTGGTTCACATCTTTCGAGCAACAATACAATACTGATCTCAGAAATACTCAAGAAAATATTAAAGAAGAAAGGAGATCGGCTGCCCAGAGACATAATGAACAAATGACAGCAATTCACCAACAGCAAGAACTAATGCAAAAGATCTATCAAGACAAAGAAAATCTCAGAAATGAAACTTACAAAAGGTTTGATATGATTAGAGGAAATCAGTGGGACATAAGAAAATGGATTGGTGAAATTAAAACTGAACAACTGGTCATCAAAGACAGAATGTATGATATCAACAAAAAGCAAAATGCTCAAAATACACAGATTGACAAGTTTGCTCAGAATGTCTACCAGAACTTTGAAAAGACTGGAAGCTGTTTGGATTCACACGCAGATCAATTAGATCATTTTCGAGACTATATTGTAGACACTCGACATAACCTGACATCTAATCAGGAGCAAAGTACACAACTGTTGTTGGATAAAACTAATGAAACTCAGGAACTTGTCAGAGATGTCCAACATAACTTCAGTGAACTTACATTCAATCCTCGGCCTGAAGATCCTGATTATCCCAGCTGGCATAATCAAGCAATGGCTTCCCCTTATCCTAACAGAGACCAAGAGCAGTCACCTCCTTCTCCTCCAAGAAGAAGCACAAGTTCCAGGATGGCAAGCATGCTGAAAAGAACTTTTTCAAAACGCAAGAAGTAACCTTTTTGGTTGTTGATGCCAAAGGGGGAGAAGAACAGTCTAAAGAATAGTCTGGTTCAGAATAGTCTAAAGTTTTTAGGAGAAGAAGTTTCTCTATAGTCAAATAGAGTTTGCTATATTAAGACTCTAGTAGCCTTTTATGTTTGCTTTTGCACTCTTTTCTTAAAACCATGATATCTGAAAAGACTAATGTTTCTGATACTTCTTCATGTGTTTTAATTATATTTCTCCTCATGCCTTCATTCAGGGGGAGTACAATTTACTCAAGTCATTGAAAATATTTATTTGTTCTATCAGACTAACTTGTTCTGCAGGATAAGTAATTCTTTACGGCCCTAAGTAGTACATCAAAGATTTTGTCATCAATCACCAAAAAAGGGGAGATTGAGAGCATCTAGGCTCCCTATTTATGTAATTTGTGCTTAGTATATAGGTTTTGGTGTTGATGACTAAAGAGGTTACTCGGTGAAAATCAAAAGAAGTCAGATCTGTTAGTCAAGGCTAAGGTGTTTGTTTTAGTTTTTGGCTTGGGAGTTGATTTAAGCCACTTAGTTAGATCACTGTACTATTAAGAGGGTCTATTCATAAGAAATGATCTTGGTTCATGTGCAAAGTCACTAAAAGATTTCTTGGAGCATAGGACTCTTTTTCATGTCTCTCTCCTAAATCATTATTCTATCTTAGCCAAAAACAATTCTCTCTGGACCAAAAACTTCTTTCTGGTTCAAGCACTCAAAGATCCTTCGTTCTAAAATTCAACCGAGCGTACATCATGCACGCCGGACCGACCTTTGGGTCCGTAACAAGAAGTATCCTTCCGAAGACACCATGTACGCCGGACCAACCTTTTGGGTCTGGCGTTAAGAATCCTTTTCAATTTCATATAACAAGTGTTCATCGGACAAATCTAAATTTTTTCTTCTATTTTAGTCTGACATAAATTATATTCACCTCAAATATCTTTCTGGTCCATACTAAAATGTTAGAAAAATGAAGTATGATTAGATATGAATTCTATGTGTACACCGAACCATCTTTTTCGGTCCGACGCAAACAAGTCCTCCTCAGATAAAACCAGTCGTTTGTTTCTTATACGCCGGACCATCTTTTTGGGTCCTGCGCATACTTTGTCCGCTGGTACTAAGTTAGATTAAATCATGTGCGTGCCAGACCATCTTTTTCGGTCCTGCGCTAACATAGCTTGCCTGGCTAAGCAAAATCCTGCTCGACGGACTAAGTTTATTGGTCCGACTCAAATCCTCTACATACCAATATAAACGTCTGATCTCTCACTCTTACGACGGACCGGTTTTTTCGGTCCAGCGTAAATAGGTCCTTCTGAGCTCAGCTATGCCTCTCAGAACCATGTACCCCGGACCAAAATTTTCGGTCCGACGTGTGTATAGTTTGACTTCCGATTCGCTCTGTCAAAAATCTTTCCAAAAGGTAGCTGTTGACCTACCCCATCTACCCCACCAACTCCCAACGGGCAAAAGACAGGTGTAACGGTTATTTCTGTTCAGGGGCTATATATAGATTGCATGTGTTCACAAAACAAAAAGCAGAGCTATTGCACTTTCACATTCTGAACATCTTTTCAATCGCATACAACTCTTTGGTCTTTAGAATTCCTGAGCTTCATTCCATCAAAGAGTTTTTGAGCTTCAACTCAGAAAATCACAAACCACCCTTCTGAATTGTTAGAATACTTGCTCCAAGCTAAATCTAGTTGAGTCTAGCTACTGAACCAAGAGACAGGACTTGTGGATAGTCTATTACTCTTGGAACTAGCCATTCCTAGATGGTTAGAGAAGTTGTTGGTGCGACCTATCTAATATTGATTGTGGAAGGCCACCATTGCTGTGAAAGGTTGAGACTCACCTCACTGGAGTAGTGAAAGAGTCAAGATAGTGGATAACCAAAAGCTATTTGACATTAGCTGTTTGGTGGAGCAAAACTTCCAAGGAAGTGCTCTAACGGGGACGTAGGAGTGATTTCTGAACCTCGGTGAAAAATTCCTGAGTTCCCTGTTTCTTTTTGTTATTGCTTGCTTGGTTTACTGTCTCTCTTTTGTATTCTTTTCTCTTGAACAAGTATTGTGCTGGATACTTATGCTAATTGCTTCGGCTCCTATTTTTTATTGAGAAAAGTTTTTCAAACTTATTTGAAATTTTTAAAAGTTGCCCATTCACCCCCCTCTAGGCCATCTTGATCCTTTCAGGGAGCACACTCGTCTACGGTCGGAGCCCTCCTTGTACGAGGTTAGGTGCATGAAGTACCCGGATTGTCTCTTCTTTGTACGAGTTCGCAGACTCAAGCACGAAGACTACTTTGTCGTAAGTAGAAATAGGCCTCATACGTGCACGGAGGAGTCCGTAAGGAACATGAGCCGACTTGTGGACGCGAGGTTTGTAGCCCAGATCCTCGTGTCCATCGTTGGAAGTGACATAGGGATGACTCCCCGTAAAATTATGGAGGAGGTCCAGTCTAAAACTGGGATGGTCATCACATACCATACGGCTTGGAGAGCGAAGTAGAAGGCATTGAAGATGCTTTTTGGGGGATTCGAGGAGTCTTTCAACTATGCCCCTAGGTTGCTACAAAAGATCGCATTGACGAACCTGGGCACTCAGTTCGCAGTGGCCGATGAGCCCGTCATACTAGAAGACGGGCCCGTTAGCTCAGCGGACCGGTCTCATCAGGATATTCTGGTCGTTCGGTCAATGCATCGAAGCTTTCAGGTATTATAGACCAGTCATATGCGTGGACAGGACATTCCTGAGTGGGAAGTTCCACGGGACGCTACTGACTGCACTCGCTGCTGATGCAAATAACCAAATCCTCCCGGTGGCGTTCGCTCTCGTCGAGAGCGAGAACAATGACAGCTGGTTGTGGTTCCTGACTCTACTCAAGAGTCGGGTCATCGGTACCCGGGAGTGCGTATGCGTTGTCTCGGACAGGAACAAAGGCCTCCTCCATGTGTTGGATGTCATGCACGACAGCACGTCCTCTGAGACTAGCTGGCCCGATGTCGAGAGAAGATGGTGCATGCGCCGCCTTGGTGCGAACTTGTACACAAGGTACAAGAACAAGGCTCTGGTCAAGAGATTCAAAACTATGTGCCTGCAGAACCAAGCACACAAGTTCAACGCGATATGGACGCAGCTGCACGAGACCACACGGAAGATGATGGAGGACGACCAATCCCAGGAGCTGCAACTCCATTCGCAAATGGTGGGAGGGCAGACCGTGGTTTCTCGGACTCAGCCCACCTTCAGCCAGTGGATCGCGGGGAAGCCAGCGGAGCGGTGGGCGCTACCCCACGACACGAACGGAGCGAGGTATGGACGAACCATAACTTAACGCAAATCATTTCACCTCCTTGTATTCATTTCCATACAAGCTGACATACACCATCATAGGTACAACGTGATGACAACGAACATAGCGGAGGTGTTCAACAACGTCCTGAAGGGTGTGCGCACTCTTGCGTTATGTTCTATCATTGAGCTCACATTCTACCGAGCGGCTGATTACTTCCGAGATCGCGGTAACACGGCCGAGGCGTGCGTCACCGCGTACGCACCAAGAGTGGAGAAGATGCTCGCGGAGAAAAGGAAGAAGGCACACTTCCACCGCACAAGGATTTATGACCTGGGGACGAATAAATTTGAGGTCATTTGCAAGCGCAGACATGCATCCGGGTATCTCGGGGGGACACCGTGCAACAGTGTTAGCTAGGGGGCGAGCAAGTGACATGCACGTGCAACAAGCTGAAGCTTCAACACATTCCGTGCTCCCATGTGCTCGCTGCATGTCGCGATATGGGTGGGAACGATGCATCACAGTACATCTCGCCTTACTACACCGCGCATGCTTTGAAGAATACATGGCGTCCGAAGATGAGTTCGTTCACAATCGGACCGAACTACAAGATTATGGAAGGCCCAACCTAGAAACCATATCCCGCGACTAGACGTACACAACATGGGAGGCCAAGGGGCACCAGATTGCAAGGTGACATGGACGCGGCTGATGCGGTGGATGGTTTGCGAAAATGCAAATTATGTAAACAACCTGACACGACCGTAGGAGGTGCCCCAATCCACCCAGTATATAGTCATTTGGCTTTGATTATGTGCGAAATGTTCTCTGCCACCTATGTATCATGTTTAAGCACCCTTGTTGCCAAATTTGAAATAAATCGACGCCAACTTTCTCTGAAGTTGTCTTTCCTAATTTATTGTATCTACTAGTCTTGTCAAATCACTCATGTGTTGTCATCTTCGTAATACAGTGATGCCAGCTTCTCTTAAGCTGTCAAAATTTTTAATTGTAGCTTACAGCCATGTCAAATCACCCATGTGTTGTCCGTCTGCACGCTTTCTCAGAGTGGACGATTAGACGACGCACACCATAGCCTTCACAACGCGATGCGACAGCACGCTGCTATCAGCTTTCTCAAGCTGATTCGACAACACTCTGCACACCACCAAGCGACACAGCACTACCCATCTCTGGCCAACAGAGGGTAACAGGTCGTGCGGCTTTTGACAGAGGGTGACAGGTCGTGCGGCTTTTGATAGAGGGTGATAGGTCGTGCAGCTTTTGTCAGAGGGTGACACGTCGTGCAACTTTCGACAGAGGGTGACAGGTCGTGCAGCTTTTCTCAGAGGGTGACAAGTCGTGCGACTTTTCTCAGAAGGTGACAGGTCGTGCAGCTTTGGTGATGGGTGACACGTCGTGCAGCTTTTCACAGAGGATGCCAGGCAATCAAAATCGACAAGTGCTGCAGTTGTGTGGAGTAACCCCTCAGCACCACTATAAAACTGGCCGATGGTAGACATCCAACACCGCCAAACTAGCCATAAAACGTCGGCTGAATCTACACAAATTAGAGCACGATGTCGTTCTACCGTCGCCTCTTCAGCAAGTAGGACTTATCCCACCCCGAATACCCGGATGCCAGTAGCGTCAACGCCCCAAATCTGCAGGAGTTGCCCCGACCCAAATGCGACTGCAACCTTCCAGCGAAGATGATGCAATCTACCCACGGAGAGATGGCCGCCCGCGCTCACTATTGCTGTGCCCGCCCCTACCGGGTAAACCTACTGGTGTCCATACAATACAGGGTTACAGTACCATTTCATGCACCGTTCTTCCTTTTTTTCAGCACAACGACTAGTGTTGCTTCTTCCAATGGATCGACGGGCCGGAACGACGTGACAATGAATTTATCTACAACTGCCATGAAGCCTACCCCGCTTCGTCCGAGAACTTCACCAGGTGGGAGAGGCCGCCAGGATATGTCCCCGTTCTAGATCGACCAGAGTTCAGGTCCGGTGGGCAAGGGGCCAACCAATCAGTGAGTTTCATGCGACATACTCATGTTTCACTCACAAAGTAGTAATTCTAAATTAGTTCATCGCATATAGGAGTTCAAAAAGAAAATTGCGAAATTGCTCAAGTCAAAGGACAAACCTCCTCAAGGGCCACCCGCAAGCCCCGACTTCTGCGAACACGGCCTGCAGGCAGTGGTTGATACCTGCCACGATGATCTAGCGAACTGAAGATTCTACCGGTGCCCCTTGGCCGAGGATAAATGGTGCGGCTACTTCAACTGGGTGGACCCGGAGACGTACCACCCGCATCTCAAACTTCCAGTATGGGATAACTGGGGGGAGCAATCCTCTCCATGGTGCTACTACCGCCCAAAAAAGACAGACCACGAGTACGCCTATGGTATTATTCAACGACCACAGTGGCATACTGCATTAACTGCAGGGCACGCTTCCGGTTGTACAAGGTTAAGCCCAACACACACCTCCTGCACCATATAGTGGAGTGCGAGCCGAAATAGAGCAGGCGTATCGGCAAGTCTCCGCCAACGGCCAGTGCACCAGAAGTGCAAGAGGTACCTCCTCTCAAAGAGGAAGGGACAAGGGAAAGCAGCCGGCCGAGGTCCGCACCACGCAACAAATCCTTGATGCGTTACGCAGACCATCCGGGAACCTGGGTGGTATTAACATAGGGGACGTCGGGAATCGGGATGACATGCCCATATGGGAGGGCAGAAATTCACATATAAAAGACCCAAAAATTCTGTCTTATACACCCGAGACGTACGGCATAGGCCACCCAATCGGTGACAGCTGGGAGCACTGCGGATCCCCATGGAGTTCTTTCATAGTGAGGATTGAGTTGTGTCCGAGAACAAATCGCGAATTTTACACGGGTGATGTAATATGCAGAAAATGTCGGATATCATTCCCGCTCTACCCAGATAGGCGGAATGATCACTTGTTTCACCGTGAAAAATAGTGCTTTTGTTAGTTAGTTCGTCAAGCAATTTCGTCACTATTGTAATGCTCTTTTAATATAATCTAATCTATTGCTTATTTCATCATCTGAACTTTCGGTGCATGTGCCCTCATATATGTTCAACAAATAATTTAAGTGCTTCGTGGGAACTATTCATAACATGAGTTGTTGTCGACTATAATACTTAGGGTTATTGCACTAGTGGAAATTAGATGCAAAGCAAGGTGTAAATTAAATATTTTTTCAGAATATGGTGAATATGGTAGTGCATATATGAAAGATCAAATGTTGTCCATTGTTCATAAAAATTCTATCTAGACATGATATTTTACGGGACGTCGAAAAGGCTAAAAAACATGACATGAATTGTTGTCGACTATAATACTTAGGGTTATTGCACTAGTGGAAATTAGATGCAAAGCATGGTGTAAATTAAATATTTTTCCAGAATATGGTATTGCATATATCAAAGAGCAAGCAAATCCTGACAAATAAATGATATTGCCATAAAAATTTCAGAATATTACAAGATTTGAGGAATTTTTAAAAATTCAAACATTACAATTGTCCTGATAAAACGCTGACCGACAAGTTTAAACCAAATGAAAAATAAAATAAACCACGTTAGAAATTTTTGAAATTTTTTTCCATGATTATGATGCATCACTCATGTTCCTATAAAATTTTCATTTGATGATCAAGCTTTATAAAGTTTCAAAAATTCAGATAGTGCTACTGTCCTGATAAAAGTCATATCGGACAGTAGCACTGTCTGAATTTTTAAAAATTCATAAACTTGATCATTTTATGAGAACATTAGTGATGCATCATAACCATGGATAAATTTTTTTAAAATTGTCTAACATGGTTTGTTTCATTTTTCATTCGGTTTAAACTTGTCGGTCAGCGTTTTATCAGGATAGTTGTAATGTTTGAATTTTTAAAAATTATTCACATGTTATAATAATCTGAAATTTTTATAGGAGTATCATTGATTTGTCAGGAACCTTCATAAAGAATTTCAAAAATTTTCGATGTCGTTCGAGTCCTAGTTTTATTTTTTTACCGTGCTGCTGATTGTACCATGCCTTAACCGGAATTGGAATGGGCATGGGGTGGGCCCCCGTACCCGGAATTTCAAATTCCGGTTAAGCAGAAGCCGGATTTTGAGGTTTCGGGTATGGTTAAACGGAATTTTAGGTTTCAAGTATGGTTGAGCTTTTCATAAATACGCAAACATATTATATCGATTTGTAATTTTTGACCGTATTTTGTTCTGTATTCCAAAATTTCCCTTAAATCTCTCGTCATTCCCACTCACGGACTCGAACCCCCATCTCCCACCACCACCGCCTCCTCCACCGTGTTTCCGACCTCTCTCACTTTTCCGTCCCGCCGGCATGCACGACACCGGGCTCTCCGCCCGCGCTGCCGGCGCTTCCTCCTCCTCGTCCTCCCCCTACGCCGGCGCAGCATCTTCCTCCGCCGCCGCCGGGGACGACGACGAGTCCAAGACCCGGAAGGCGCACCCCGTCTTCGTCGCCGCCTCCTACGCCCGCCTCCGCTCCCTTCGCGCCGCAGTGACCCTCCTCCTCGCCGTCGCCGCCACCGCCTTCCTAGCCGGCCGCGCCCGCCCCCGCGCCGACTGCCCGCCCCCGCGCCTCGACGCACGCTTCCTTGCCCTCCCGGACGCCGCCGCCGCCTCCGACTTCGGTTCCCTCGGCGTCCCTCGGTGTAGGCCCTCGCGCCGCTGTTGATTCCTTAGCGAGACAGATCCGGTTCCTTTCTTGGAGTAGTCGTGTGGTTTTGCGCACTTTTGCCATCTAATCTGAATTCTTCGAAAAAGATTACATGTCAAAGTAATAACGGAGTTTGCCAGTCTCTGTTTGGTTGCTTCCTCATTGGTACTATTGTAGACTTGTATATATAGGTAGTTGATTAGTGTAACAATAAGTTGTGGGTGCATTGTAGATTCACATGAAATTGTACATGCTATTTGTTAGAATTGCTTGATACTTTACTTGTGGGAATGGCTACTTTATTAGTTCTATAATTTTGCAAGTGCCTGGCTGCCTGCTATTTATGGATAGTTCACTGATCCTCTATATATGGTATAGAATAAAAAGTTGCCCAAGCTTGTCCTCAATATGATCCCACACTGCTAGAAAGGACTAAGGACATGGCCATGGCAATATTTAGTTATGTTTCTTCGTGCTCCTCCAGTAATAAACCATCTTAGTTGCCACCAGTGAATGATTATTTATGTTGGTTGCTGCTGTATAAATTTTTAATAGTGGGCATGATTATGTTTCTCCATGCATTGGTATGTTTTTGGGACGGTGTTTTTTGTTTCACGAACGCTTTAGTGTTGGGGTAATTTGTTCAAAATATCAGTTTGCATTGTACAGAATATCATTAATCATTAGACTATCTTATTCTTTTTATTCACAAAAGGCAGATCAAAAACTGGGAAAATGGTGAACTGGACTTCAAAGGATCTACTTAATGGATTGGAAGAATTTGTACCAATATATGAGACACGGCCTATCAAGAATAACATGTATGGAATGGGCTTTGACCACAGTTTTGGTCTTTGGTTTATGGCTCGCTGGCTTAAGCCAGATCTGATGATTGAGAGTGGTGCTTTCAAGGGGCACTCTACTTGGGTCTTGCGTCAGGCCATGCCAAACACTAGGATTGTATCACTCTCACCTAGACACCCCGAGAAATATCTGAGGAAGGGGCCTGCATATGTTGATGGGAACTGCACTTATCTAGCCGGGAAGGATTTTATTGAGTTTGGAAGTGTTGATTGGGGTAAACTGTTGAGGAAACATGGCATTTCCGATCTCAGTAGGGTGCTTGTTTTCCTTGATGACCACCAAAGTGAGTTGAAGAGGTAAAGTCCTTCTGTAGAAAGTTTCTGTTAATTTTCCTTGAGCATTTGATATATAATAGTTTTTGTTAGCCTTTATAATATTTATAGTGTTTTCTTACTGTACTGTTCCTATGAGCAAACTCCTTTAGTATTAACATGACAACGAACAAAGCAGTCCAGCTTTTCTTTAATATTACTTGTTATTTTTAACAACTTATCTACATAATTTTTTTATTTCCTGTGCAGGTTAAAGCAAGCTCTAAAAGCTGGGTTCCGGCATCTCATATTTGAGGACAACTATGACACTGGTACAGGCGACCATTATTCCTTGAGACAGATCTGTGATCAATCACACATCAGAGGTGTGTGACTTTGTCACCTTCTTAGGTTCTAAGTGTGCAAGATGCATCCAATGCTGCATGCCTTTATTAGTTGAGATGATTGTATTGTTAACATTACTTGAGGAATAACATAAGCTTGTCTTCCTTCATAGTATGACTTCACTTTAGCTTAAAATGTATTGCTAGCATGGTTTAACACTCTTAATGAAAGAGCATGGTTTAACACTCTTAATGAATGATAATTGGTGTTTTCCAATTTTTAACAGTCTTTTCTTTTGAAAGGCATAAGTGATACTTGTCTAAGCAGAGAACACATTACTTAAAAACTATTTCATGTGTCTTCTGCAGTCTGTTTCATCTCTTCTTTTTTTGGGGTATTCACAGACTATTTCTTTCTGATCATACAATTATAAATGCTATCATCATGTATGCATTTTGTTTTTTTTTTGTTGCATTTCAACATGATATGATGCTCTAAGTCTACCAAGGCTTCAAACATGATATTGAGAAATGGTGGCCAAGATATGTGCTCTAAGTCTACCAAGGCTTCAAACATGATATTAAGAAATGGTGGCCAAAATATGTGCTCTAAGTCTACCAACCAAGGCTTCCAACAAGATATTAAGAAATGTTCTTTTACTCTGCATTCTAAGACATGGTCCCTTCCAATTATGTTTGACTTTGAAATTTAACTTTTCTTGGTTTACTTAATGCTTTAATCCCATGTGACAAGCCAGATCAATTGGAAATTCTATTGTATATCCAAATAATAGATTCTATGCAACTAGGATCTGCTGACAACCTGACATGTATCAGTTAGAGATTTAAATCTTATTTCTAATATTTGTTTATGTACATTGTGCCCATGTGTCCTGTTTGTATTTTGGGGAGAGAGACAATCCCTCCAGTCACAAAAGAAGAGTGACTTATTTAATGAGTGCAGTCAAAATGAATTAATTTTGACCAAAGATAGTCTAGAATGTAATGATTGGATATATCAAAATGATGAGTGAATTTACCATAAAAATACTTTCATAATATTTCACTTTCATCTTTCATAACTTCTTTGAATATATGATAATAAAATTTAATAGTCAAAGCTGCATCTCGTGGACTTTCTGACTGGAGGGAGTATTTTCACTGAGTAAACTGATATGCAAACCTGTTTAGCTTTTGTGTGTGTGTGTGTATAAATCTTGGTAATATTGATTAACATACCTTTAATTAATGTGTTAAGTGGGCATAATGTTTTCGGCATTTCTATTGACTTTTTTTCTTTGATTTATAAGCCAGACAATATACATTGATTCATGGTAAACAAGAATGCAATCTTATATTTAGAGTTGAACTATGCAAATTTCTACAATTTGTTATTATTCATATGCATCAGGTAATCACTTCTCATTTCAAGTATCATTCTCTGAACCAGTTTAACTTGGAAAGAACAAATAGTCATTACTGTTCCATATTGCACGTTTTGTGTTGTAAACAAGCAATGATGCTATTTAATGTAGTTCCTTGATATTTTGAATGTTTTCTAATGTTTAGTACAAGTTTAATTCTTAATATCTCGTGTTTTCCTCTTTTGAACATGCTCCATTGCTATGCTGTGCTCTTAGCTGCACAATAATCTTTGTTTTGGATTCCTTCCGATAAATTAGCAGAAGTCAGCCATCCATTTTTGCCAAAACTAATTACCACATTATTTTCCATCCAGGTGGTGGACATAGCTGCTTTTGGGATAGTGATGAAGCAAGATTGAGGTCGAAACGGAAGAAGTTTTGGGAGAAGGCTGTGGAAATAGATGAACTATGTGGAAAGGATGATGCATGGTGGGGTGTTAGAGGTTACATGCGTGACAATTTCAACCATAGTAATAAGGTCATCTCATACAAAGAGCATTTCCAGAACAGCAGGCTTGTTGAATCTGTGTTGGATTTGTATTGGGAGCTACCTCCTGTGGCTGGTCCATCCTTGACCCACCAAACAAGATATGACCCAGCTCGTGCATCTGATCCTGTCATCGAAGATGGTCGCTATGGCTTGTTTCAAAGAATTGGTCTAGCGAGATTAGACGCATCAGTGTTCAATGGTTACACCCAGATGGCATATGTTCAGATATCAGGATCAATGTTGAGAGAGGATGATTAAAGGTTATGTTCCATAGGCTTAATTTTTCTCTTACACTAACTGTTCAGCCATCGGTCGTAGGCTTTTGTATAAGGTTGGCACGCTGTCATGCGCTCGTGACATTAACTTTCTTAATACAACTCGTGCCACTGTGCAAAAGTTCAAATCATGTAACATTCCAAAATTGTGCCATTTAAAAATGTTCTTGCGTAGTTTAGCCCTCCAAATTTTTTCACCAATTTCCTTGGTAATTAAAGCTTAATTTGGAACTTTCATTAATAAAAAGCAAGTTAATATGATTATATTATAGGTCAACAATTGTTAAAATTATTCTATTTGGGCTTCTTGTACTTGGAAGTATTGTTTAGATTTTTCTGGAAATTTTAGAGTGCGTTTTCTATTTTATTTGACCTCTTTTCATTTTTTTTTATTTTTTTTAAAAAAAACTAAATTAAAAAGCTGAAAAATATTTTGGGCTAAAATCCCTTTGCCTTGGCCCGTTTCCTTCATGGTTTTCACTGTTTTCAGCGTGCTAGCCAAGGTTCAAAAAACTGTCGAATCTCAGAAATCTCGGTCGAGATTTCAAATTCTGGTCGGGGATAGGGATCTAAAATCTTAGCCGAGTAAAAAAAGTAAAAAAAAAATGCTACAGTATCTCAAAAATTTTCGTGAGATTTTGACAAATCTCGGGTCTTTTTGATATGGTTTTTTGACTTTTTATCATCGGATTTGACCGAATTTCGTCCAATAACCCTTAGAAAGTCATTTTCCATGAAAATTTATTGAAAAACTGAATTTTAAGACGTTTTAAAATTTTGGTAGAAACTTTGTCAGATTTTTATAAAAATTTACAAGTTTGATCATGATCTGAAAATTTTATGGTACTATATTTAGTATCGTGGGATCATACATAAAATTTTTCAAAATAATTGAATTTAATTTGTTATCTTTAAAAAATCAAAAACATAATGAACATAATTGGGATAGTAATATTGTCATAATTTTATAAATTTGCTGAGTGTGGTCATGATCCAAAATTTTTATGAGAGCTTAAGAATTGCATCAGTACCATTCTCTAATTTTTTCAAAAATTTCAACTTTTTTTGTTTCTCAATCAAATCTATGTAAGCATTGAACTTCATTTGTTATATTTAAAAAAACCAGAAAGAACATAAATGGTACAGTGCTCCTGTAAGAATTTTATAAATTCACTAGTGTGATCATAATTCAAAATTTTTATGAGATCTTAAGCATTTCCTTAGCACCCTTCTGTAAAAATTTCAAAAATTCTAAACCTATTTCGATTACTAAAACAAATCTATGTAATGATTATCAAGCTTTTATCAAGATGTAGGACTGTCAGAATTTTTGAAACTTATTGAAGCTTGAGCATCATATGAAAATTTTATAGAAATATCAATGATACATCAGGACCATTCACAAAAATTTTCAAAATTTTATAACGTGGTTTGAACCACTTTTCATTTGGTTGAAGTTTGCCGGTAAGACTTTTATCAGGACAATAGCACTGTCCGAAATTTTAAAACTTCGTGAAGCTTGATTATCATCTGAAAATTTTATGGGAACATTAATGATGCATCATAACCATGCTAAAGTTGTTTGTTCCATTTTTTATTCGGTCAAACATGCCGTAGCAATGTTTGAATTTTTAAAAATTCCTCAGAATTGATAATCATCTGAAATTTTTATGAGAACATCACTGATGTGTCAGGAACCTCCGCAAAATATTTAAAAAATTTGCGACATCGTTTGAGTCATTTTTCGCTCGATACAAATTCACCAAAATCTCGGCAAATCTCGCCGAGATTTCGGGAATTCCTGCCGAAATTTCAGTTTTCTCGGTGCAAAAAGAAAACTGGATATGAATTTTTGTTTTTGTATTTCGTTTGAGATTTGTCCGAAATTCTGGGATTTTGGATTTCGACCACCTCCGAGATGTCATCTGAAAATGAGATTTCAAACGTTGGTGCTAGCCCAACACGTGTTGCTGACCCAATTGGCTAATTCCATGCTGCGTAGCTTAGCTCGCTAGTCGCGTGTCACTAGGGCTGCTAATAGGTAGGGCCAAGGTTAAAAAAAATATTGAAATCTCGGCCGAGATTTCGGATCCTGGCCGGGGACAGGATCCAAATTCCCGGCCGGATAAATCTTTTTGATAATTTTTAAATTGTTATAGTATCTCAGAAAATTCAGCGAGAATTTGCCAAATCTCACCGAAATCTAAGGTTTTTTGACTGATTTTTATTTTTTATGGACGGATTTGGTCCAATAACCCTTAAGAAAGTCATCTTCCATGAAAATTTGTTGAAAAATTGAATTTTTGAGTTGTTTTAAAATTTTGGCAGAAAACACTGTCATATTTTTAAAAAATTGTACAAGCTTGATCATAATCTGATTAATTTATGGTAATATATTTAATAGTGTAGGATTATACATAAAAATCTTCTAAGTAATTTAACTTCATTTGTAATATTTAAAAAATAAAAAAACAGAATGAACATAATTGGGATAGTAATCTTGTCAGAATTTTATAAATTTGCTCGAGTGTGATCATGATCCAAAAATTTATTAGAGCTTAATAATTTCCTCAGTACCATTCTCTAAAATTTTCAAAAAATTTCAAATTTCTTTGTTTAATCAATCAAATCTATGTAGCATTGAACTTCATTTGTTATATTTCAAAAATCAAAATAGAAAGAACATAAATGGTACAGTGCCCTTGTAAGAATTCTATAAATTCACTGGAGTGTGAATATGATTCAAAATGTTTATGAGATCTTAAGAACTTCCTTAGTACCCTTTTGTAAAATTTTCAAAAATTCTAAACCTTTTTTTATTAATAAAGCAAAATCTTTGTATTGATCATTAGGCTTTTATCAGGACGTAGCACTGTTAGAGTTTTTGAAAATTATGGAAGCTTGATCATAATCTGAAAATTTTATAGAAACATTAATGACACATCAGGACCATCCAAAAAAAATTTATAATGTGGTTTGAACCATTTTTCATTTGGTTGAAGTTTGCTGGTAAGGCTTTTATCAGGACTGTAGCACTGTCCAAATTTTTAAATATTCATGGAGCTTGATCATCATCTGAAAATTTTATGGGAATATTAGTGATCCATCATAACTATTCATAAAAGAATTCAAAATTTTCTAAGGTGGTATGTTCCATATTTCATTCAGTTCAAACTTGCCGGTCAACGTTTTATCAGGATAGTAGCAATATTTGAATTTTTAAAAGTTTCTCAGACTTGATAATCATCTAAAATTTTTATGGGAACATCACTGGTGTGTCAGGACCCTCCACAAAAAATTTCAAAATTTTTGACATCATTTGTGGCCTTGAGGAGAGAGCTTGGAGTTATGAGCCCTTACAACATATCTTGAGGGGGAGCCGGTCTTGTATATTATGTATTATAGATTTTCTTCCATCATTTCCTTTTCTTTTGCATTTTCTCGGTGCATTTGGGATTAGTACTAGAATGCTGAGTTCACTTCACTTAGACTTCTAGCATGCTTTCCATGGACCTCTCATCTTATGTTATCTATAAGTTGCTATCATATGCTTAGTTAGCTAGTTTCTCATCTTTTCAGGTTGAGCTCCCTCACAGTCTTATAGGTCAAGTAGGTGTTGGGTCCCCTAGGTACACAGGGTCTGTCTGTTCCCCCTAGCTTGAGTTTGAAGAGTTAGCTTTCCTATGTTAGTCATATGAGGAAGTTGAGAACGAGTCTGAGCCATAGCATTCTCTATCACCTCTTCAATGCTCTATAGCCACCAAGTTTTTAGTTTGTCGGCTTCCTCTTCACATTCTATGTTTCTGGTTTTAGTGGAGTTCATTTGGAAGTTTTCTACACTAAATTTGAAAATAACTCAACTTGAACCAAATTTGTACTTAAAACTGACTCATTTGTTGAGGAGTTTTGAAAAAAAATTCTTTCTTCATGCATTGCATATAGACTTTATTTTCTATCCTAAATGAGCTTTGTCTATTATGCAAATAAATTCTGATTCATGTTTTGCACCTTGCTACTTTTCTGAGGATCATGTTGGTGATATGCCCTTGAGGCAATCATAGAGATGATTGTATCACGCCTTATGTTTATAGAACAGTATAATTGTTTGTCCTTTGAATAAATATCGATTGGATTAATCAACAAGTGACTTGTTCGTGCAACTTTTTCCATATATAGATGTCCTTCAAGTTATCCCTGATCGGTTATCATAATATAAGACGATTATGTTTCATAGATCAGCACATGTATTGATTGATGACCATATTTCATGGGTCATAGAGATATGGAGATATCTAATCAATAATGTGGACATATGTTAGAGAACATGCGTTGGATAAACCCATATGAGACACTACGAGAATTGTTATATATTCTTATGTGTCATCAGTTGGTCTCATGCATAGTGTATGTATGATCCTTAGACCTGAGATCATCATTGGTTTCCTAGATGTGTAATGGTTTACTTAGAAGCTGCCAAACGCTACTCTTTAATCAGGTAGTTATAAAGGAAGCTTTCGGGTTTACTATGAAACATGCTGAGGTACATGAATGATCAAGATAGAATTTGCTCCTCCTATATAACAAAGAGATATCTTTAGGCCCCTCGAGGTAGATGGATTAAGGAAGTACATGGCCATGCCGAATGTAATTGAGAGTCAATCCAGATAAATTATTCTACTACGGTATGAGTGAAGAGACCGAGCTGTCATAGGATGACACGACTCTCGCCTTGAGCTCGATCTAATATCGTGAAGCAAAGGGAACATGACATTATCACACTATAGTAGGTTCCTTCGATGCTTTATGGATATTTGGGAATCTATATGTACTACTAGGGACCGCTATCGATTATCGGTCGGAAAAGTATTTTCGAGTCGTGTCCAAATATGCATGAACCTACAATGTCAAACACTTAAGAGGTTGCAATATAGTGGTTCGGATTGGATCCGTCACTAATGGGCCAAGTGGGCTTTGCCCTTTAGTTGTGCCCTAATGTAGGGTTCCACCAAAAGGTAGGGGCGGCTATTTAAAGGGAGTTCGCAATCTCAATAGATGAGATCAGAGGGCACAACCACTGAAACCCTAGCCGTCACTACTTGAGCCTTCCCGTGTGTGCTAGTGCTGGCACACCGACGCACGGCGTTCTTTTCCCGAATGTGTGGACGCCAGTAGAGATGTTGCTGCTATTACGACACTGATCGGTACGATCGACCACCGCGCGAGGAGGATCGAGCACCGCACGAGGAAGATCGAACACTGGAATAGGATGTGCACTTCGTTGATTCGGGTTGCATCAACTTCCTTCCGCTGCACTGCGTGTCTATTTGTAACTATCCATGATCATTTTACTTGCGTGGCTTGCTGGTTTATGTGGTAGAAATTTTAATTGTGCACTACTGTAGCCTACCTGTATCCCTTCAGATCATTGCTATCATAGTCATGTCTAAGTTCATATTACCTCATCATGCTAAACTTGATAAAAATTAAAATTGAGCTTTAATGAAAAACTTGATGAAACTATAGCTTTTACTTGCTATATGAATCTAAGTGCTAAAAATGATCAAGTATTGACTTTTGTGTGCTAATATTGATCTCAACACTATATATTCGTGAGACTGCTTACCATTTCACTTGGGATTAACTAGGAATGTATTGTGTATAACCGAGACCATTCTTTCAAGTGTCATGATTGAGATGGTCGATTATGCCTTGAGTCAATCAAAAATTGAGAAATGAAATAAAAACATCAATGAGAAAGAGAGCGAAGCATAGGAGGCATTTGTCGATGGCTCCTAGTCGAGGATGTGCTTTGCTAGGATAAGCTCTCCAAATCTCATTGTGTGCGTGAAAAAAATGAGCAAGAGAGTGAAGCCTAGGAGGCCTTTGTCGATGGCTCCTAGTCGAGGATGTGCTTTGCTAGGATAAGCTCTCTAAACCTCTTTGTGTGTGTAAAATCTAAAATTTGCATTCACAAAAGATGATTGAGCATGAAGGATCTCTTATGCACTTGTAGCTCCTCAAAGTGTTGACTAGGTTGAAGTATAGATTGTCCATTTGATCCATGCCATGGCTTTGCTTCTAGTTTGGAGATTATGCTAAGTGTTGCACTTGTTGAAATCATGCAAAAACAGCATAACCTTATTTGTGCTTGCTAGCAAGGATATTGAAATATGCACTTGGTCATGCCCTAGATTAGCATAATCTAAACTTGAGTAGCTTGGTGCCATACTTTGTTCTTCGTGGTCATTTGGATAACCTTCAAAGCTCTTCTAGGTTGCATCTCATGCCTACATGCTTCTTATTTTTATGCATATATTGCCAAAAGGGGGAGAAAAATAGAAAAGGCATCATGGGGAGTAATGAATTGAAAGAAATGTGGACACACATTTTTTATCTTGCATCTCATGGTCATGTTGAAAAATTGTTCTTTTCTTTGGATCATGAGCAAAGTTGAGCTTTTGTGAGATTTTTCATGGTTTTAAAAGCATTTGTGAAAAAATTGTACTTTCCTTTTGCTTGCTCTAATTTTTTATATTGTCAACTTGTTCATGATCTTTGATTTCTCTTACATCTGGACCAAGTGAGCCTCTTGCAACTAAAATTGTATTTACTTCAAAAAAACTCGATTTCATGTCTTTTCGGTGTTTGTCAATATACTTATCAAGGGGGAGATTGTGAGACCATGTGGAGGTCATCTGTCGGGACCTGAATATGCAAATTCGGACCCTTTGTGTATTCTGCACTAGTCCAGGATCACGCTAGTGTACACAGTCTCAGCATAGATGAATATAACAATCATACACAACGATAACATAAATAAGACTTCATCTATTTAATTATAACCTATTGAACAACCTTATGATCCACCTTACATGAGTATGCCACACAGGGCTAAGACTAAGAAATAATGAAACTACAACGGAAATAATTTATTTGTAGCAAACCTTCAATCTGCCACAACCAACTCACAAGGTTTGCACAATAGCTGGTCGTTTCCACCTGGAACTCCTCCTTAAGCGTAGCCTCCTTTTCAACTGATGATTGTTGTTACAAGGGGTGAGTACCTAAAGCACTCAACAGGTTATGCACAGAATGCAAGTCTATTATACTATATGCATGGCTTATTACAAATGACTGGCTGACTTGGTTATTTTGTAACAAAGCAACATTTATAAAAGAATATTATAAATAGATTGAAATAACAGTAAAACAAATAATAACAATAATAAACTTCTCAGTTATTTTCCAAGTAAACTGACTCATAATCTTAATTCAATTTTCAAACTTCCATAGGCATACAACCTCCATTCCCAAGTTTATTTTAGTAAAATACAACCCTCGACTGTAATCACCGAGTATTGCTCAACACCATGACCACGGCTATTCGAATAAGTTTGACACTCTGCAAACGTTATACACTTTACCCACAAGATACAACCATACACCACAAAGGCGAGTGATCATAACAAAGCTTTTCCAATGTTCTGTCTAAACCCAGTACTACCCACTGAGGTTTCAACACTGATGGAACAGGTTACCACATTCAGGGCCCCCTCTCGCGCCATGTGAGTCTACCCAAGACTGATGAGGCTTAAGGTGTCCCGATCTTTCGATGAGAACGATAACTATCAATTTGGTGGAACTGACTTTGATGATCCAACTACAACGTACGACGATGATGTGCCTTAGCAATCGCTAAACTAACTTCGAAGGGTTATTGATCTTGTTGTGGGCACGATCAACCTGAACACGAGGTTCAATTCCTACAAGCAAGAACGATAGTAAAAGCAATCTGAAATTGCAAATAAGAAATGAGGCTCACGATAATATAGATCAAAAGTTAGGGTTCTGCGATGTAGTCTCAATATGCGATCATTCGACACGTCTAGAGGACAATGTAGTTTGGCCCTAGGCTAAACTATGCTCAACAAAAACCCAAGTATCTAAAGCGGCGGCTACTGAGCATATGAGAGAGAGGGATGTGAGAGGGTCCTCCTAGAGTTGTGTGCAGCTAGGGGGTGAACACAACTTAGTCTTGGGACCCCGCACGCTTACAAGGCCTAAAACAGTCTAAAACAATGTTATAGTATATTATTTCGATGATTTCAGCTGATTTACGATGAATCTGGGGCTGGGACTAGACCCATTCGAAAGGTCTCGTTGTAAGCTTTTGATCAAGTCTAAGATCACCAAAATCGGAGTCCGTATGCAAAAGTTATTCATGTTTGAAGTCAGTGCTGTCACAGGAGGCTGAATTGGATTCGAAAACGTGATGGATTTGATATCTCTCTCTTCTTGGCCCATGAATGACATGTTGGAGTTGGTCCAACCAGGTGTGGTCGTATCCATAGTAGTGATGTCCTCATCATCCTCCCCTTGGTGCGTAGAGAGCTTAGGATCCGACGAGTTGCATCTCGTCAACCTCTAGCCACAGCCATCCGTAGCATAGATACCACCTGCATTGTAATCGGGGCTATACCCCCTTGCTTTGTACATCATCTGGCAGATACAACAATCTCGCACACAGGACGTAGGGTATTACAACATCAGGAGGCCCGAACCTGTCTACATAGTGTGCCTCTATTTGTGTGCTTGACTTTGCTATCTCGAAAGTACCCGAAGTATAAGTTTATTGTCGATCCCTAACCTTCAACAGTTGGCACGCCAGGTAGGGGCCTTCAGCTGTTGTCTTGCAGATCAAGCATGTCTTCAGAACGTGCCCACAATGGATTCTTTGATGACCTCTCGGTCACCACCCTGGATCAAACGCCTCCAAGCAGAGCTGAGATCGCTTTTGGAGCGATGCTCTATCAATGGGGGATGAACGGAGACCTCCTGCACATCGGCTTTATCGAGTCCCCATCATGGGATCCACGCCGAGGAGTAGGCTTCATCGACTTCGACCCAATGGAGCCCAACGTCTTAATGTGCGTTGACACATAAAGCGAAGACGAAAACAACATCTGCAGCAGTCAGGACAACAGCCGAATAGATCGGTGCGTGTTCGTAACTAGGGGGTGACAACGGTGCTACTGCCGAGAGTTCCCAGAACAAGAACCCAGGCGCAGACACCTCAGGAGGCCAGGGACCCCAGATCCCTCTGCACATGCCTCAAAACCTTGCGGCAATGATAGAAGCAGCCCGAGCGGCCGCAACCACTATAGCGCTCGATACCGCAGTACATCGTTGTGACTTGGCAGCCGCGGCCACAATAGGGATCGTGGCTAATCTATCACGGCAGCTTGCCCTCGGTGACTCCACGACACCTCATCCGCAGGCGCCAGAGCTTCGTAGGCAACAAGTCCCGAGACCGCACGGCCATAATGAAAAGCGCGACTTCGTTCCGCCGACAGTGTCCCATCAGAGCCACAATAGCGGCGTTTTCAGTATCCCTAAAGCAAACATCCAGTTTGCTCATGTGCTATTGAAATCCCTTCCACCACTAGATCCGGGTAACCCGATGACTCCAGTGTTCGACCAAATTAAAACGCTGCTTGACACAGCACAGGCACAGACCGCTCGAGTCGCCAACTCGAAGCTAACACGCCCCAGCCAACAGGGGACGAGGAGCCAGCGGTGAGGGCTGTCCAACCGCCATCGAGTAGCAGGGTCGATAACAGCTAGCTCTAACCAGAGAATCTCCAAGGCAACACAATCCAACCTCCGTTGAGGGCATCCTGAGGATCTTCAGAATCTAATTCCGCACAATCGATGAGACCTTCGTGACGTCATCCGAGATCGGAGGGAGGAACATAAACGGGAGGACTGCGAGTGGCGGAAACACGCGTCCCCACCCTCAAGGGGCCAATCACCTGCATGCTTGGCACGACGAGGTGAGTCTTCACCCTCAAGGGGTCGTTCTCCCGCACGGCAAAGGTTTCTCCCCCAGCAAGGTCCACGGCCGGTGACCCCCGAGGACGACGGTGAAGGCTGTAAAGCCTTCACCCCCGAGCTACGTACCATCAAGTGTCCGGATAAATTTAAGCCAGGCCCCATCGAGAAGTACTCGGGCAAGATAAACCTGGTCGAGTGGCTGCAGATCTACACTACGATAATGAGGGCGGCTGGTGTCAACGAAAAGGTGATGGCCAACTACCTACTCATCACACTCGATGGTGCAACCAGGTCTTGGTTACTCAACCTTCCGCCTCACTCGGTATCCGCATGGGTGGAGTTGTGAACCCAGTTCGTTGCCAATTTCCAAGGCACCTACGAACGCCTCAGAACTCACAGTGACTTGCATCGGGTGGTGCAGAAGCCGGGTGTCGTTGTGCGGTTTCATCCGATGCTTCAGCGATAAGCAAAACTCGATTCCTGACATCTCGAACGAGGCTATCATCGTGGCCTTTGAGAAAGGCATCAGGGATAAGGAGTTGAAGAGAAAGTTAGCCACTCGGAAGATCCGAACTCCAATGGAACTCTTCGAGCTGGCGGACAAGTACGCCAGACGTGTCGAAGCCCGTGACCACGTGGACAACCTTGGAGCAAGCGACGACAAACTCGAGTCATCCAAGCAAGGAGCGAAACGAAATAAGAACTGCGGGGAGAAGCGCAAAGGTTACCCTATCATGGCTGCAGTCGAAAGGGGAAGGTGCGCAACACAGGCGACAACAAAGGCCGAAGTCGTGGTGGAGGTAAGTACTGCCCGATCCACCGAACTGACAAGCATGATTTCGATGAGTGCCAGGTGATCGGCAGGAAGGTTTAGGAAAAGCTTAAAGCTGCACTCGTCGAGCGTGGAATCGAGCAGGCCAAGGAGAAGTCCCTGGACGACGAGTCCGAATACCGCGGGGCTGATCACAAGCTGGCAAACATCTTTGGAGGATCTGCCACTAGTGCCCTAGTAAGAATTTTATAAATTCACTGGGTTGTGATCATGATTCAATCATTTTTTGAGATCTTAAGAATTTCCTTAGAACCCGTCTATAAAATTTTCAAAAATTCTAAACCTTTTGTGATTGCTAAAGCAAATCTATGTATTAATCATGAGGCTTTTATTAGGACGTAGCACTGTCAGAATTTTTGAAAATTATTGATGGACCATAATCACGTGAAAATTTTATAGAAACATCAATGATACATAAGGACCATCAACAAAAAATTTCACTATTTTATAACATGGTTTGAACCATTTTTCATTTGGTTGAAGTTTGCCGATAAGGCTTTTATCAGGATAGTATCACTGTCCGAATTTTTAAAAATTCATGAAGCTTGATAATCTGAACATTTTATGGGAACATTAGTGATGCATCATAACCACGAATTTTTTTTTCAAAATGTTATAACGTGGTTTGTTCCATTTTTCATTCGGTTCAAACTTGCTAGTCAGCGTTTTATCAGGACAGTGGAAATGTTCGAATTTTTAAAAATTCCTCAGACTTGATAATCATCTGAAATTTTTTATGAGAACATCACTGATGTGTCAGGAACCTCCATTTTTGGGAATTCAGTGCTAAAAACCAGATTTGAATTTTTGTTTTTGTATTTCGTCCAAGATTTTTCCAAAATTCTGGGATCTCGGTGAGATTTCAGATTTCGGCCACCTCCGAGATGTCACCCGAAAATGAGTTTTCAAACCATGGTTCTAAGCTTGAGGATTTTGTGTATCTCGGAGTTACCCATCTTAAAGGATTCAAAAGGTTTCACGCTAAAGAAAAGCTTGCTCCAAGATTTGTTGGTCTATTCAAAATCTTGAGTCATAGAGAAGTTGCTTATCAGTTGGAGTTGTCACAGTCATTGGCAAGCGTGCATGACGTGTTTCATGTCTCTCAACTTAAGAAGTGTCTTTGAGTGTCAACAGAGTAGACACGTTGAAGTCAATTGAGTTGCAAGAGGATCTAACATATAAGGAGTAACCGATTAAGGTTTTCGATGTTGCTGATCGTAAGATCAGAAGTAAGTCAGTTCATTTCTGCGGAGTCCATTGGAGTAACCATTCAGAAAGTAAAGCAACGTGGGAGTGTCAGAAAAACCTAAAGTTAGAGTTTCCTAACCTACTTCTAGATTTTATTTGCGAATTTTCCAGATTTTATTTGGAATTCAAATAATATTTTGAATTGACCATCTTGGAAATAGTATTTAGATCTGGGCAAAGTTTATGTAAACATTTACTTAAAATATTTTATTTTATTTCTAAATGTTTCAAAATATTTAATAGAATTTTCTAGAATCTTTCTAAGTATTTTTGCTATTTAATTAAAGCTATTTGATTTTTTTAATTATTTCAATTGAAAAATGATGTGGAAAATCGGGTTTTGGTTTTGGGCCGAATCCTTGGCCACGGCCCTTTTCTTCCATGCGTCGATCGGTTCTATGCGTCGACCCGCTCCATGCTACGCTTGCCAGCCTGCTCGTCCCGTGTGCCGCTCAGATGCGGGGCCCATATGTCAGCATTGTCGTCTCCATGTGAGCTTCATGTCCGCCGTGGACATGGTGTTTGTGTCAGCAATGTCTGGGTCTCCCTGTCCAGTAAAAGGAGAGCATTAGCTTTGCCAGGACCCAAGGACCTCGAAACCCAACATCAATCAACCCAGGAAACCAAAGAGCCATCAAATTTCGTGATCTTCACCCTACGCCACCAAAGCCTTCACGTCATCGATTCACTGCTAGTGAAGCATATCGAACCCCGTGGCTTGCTTGGTTGAGTTCGCCATTGCTTGGCCTCTATGATGCATGCATGGTTCGGTTGTCGATGATCGGGATCGCCTGACAGTAAGAAGAGGGAAGGAGTGATGTGGGAGCAGGGCCCAAGATCTTGCCCGCCCAGAGGAGAGGGTGCGGTCGCTGCTTAGAGAGAGAGAGAAAGGGAGACTGACACGAGGGATTATACTGGTTCGAGCCCCCGATCATGGGTAATAGCTCTACTCCAGTCTTGCCCAAAGGCGGAAGGTGGAAGATGATGCACTGTTGTTGCATACAGGGGTGCTCGAGCTCGAGCAAGCACCAGCTTGAGTATGATGTATCCCGCCTACCTTCTCCCGCGCAGGGGGAAGGTATTTATACCTCTACTGCTTGGTCCATTACAGAAAACGGCCAGGCGAGATTCACGGGTGAGTGGCGCCAGATCCGGACATGATGCGTAATGAAGTGTGGCGGTAATGGCGCTGGAAACCATGGCCCACGTTCGCCTTAACTCAACCTTTTAAGGCCACTCCTTCACTCAGTTACCGCCGGTTTCTGTAATCCAATGGAGTCCTCCGAGCCCGACCTTGATGGCGAGCTGAGTCCTTGGTCGAGTGAGCTCGGGCCCATCGGGCCATTATCCGTGCGGGGTAACCAGTCCCCGACAGGTCGGAGGGTCATTCGAAGCCGCCGTCGTCGATGCCTGTGCCACCATTGTTTTGGGTCTCTCCACCACAGTTTGATGTCACTGGAGGCCGATCTGATCGTGTCACAAGATTACCCGTGCCAAGGACTTGCTGGAGGTGCCCTCCTCGGTCGCCAGTGGCAACCATAGGGCCCAGAGCCATGGTGAGCCAACATGGCCATGACCTGGGCTTAACACGTGGACATGCCACGTGGAGGACTCAGTGGCCGACATGTGGTGTGGTGACATCTGCCTGATGTCAGCAGGGCTGACTTGTGGGCCCCACATATCAGTCTCTACAGGGATTTCCCTTTTCAAAAATAAATAGCCAAAAATTAAAATTAGTTGCTGACATCAGTGATGACATCATAAATCGATTTTTCTTTAGAAAAATAATTCCAAAATCTTGGTATTTCTCTTTTTCTATATTTTTCTTTAATTTGAATCTTGCAAGTGCTCGTTCTTCTTCATACGAGCTTCGATTGAGGCTATTCAAATTTCTAAAGCTATCTAAATTCAAGGTCTATTTTATGGTGTATAGTATTTGATTTTTTGCATATTGTTTTTCAACTATTTTGTATTTATTTGTTATTTTTTCTCGTTCGCGTAGACATTAAAGTACCGGGAGCGTTCGAAGGTGAAGAGCAGACTCAAGCTCAAGGTCTAGACCAAGATCAAGAATTATTCCAAGGCAAGTTGTGCTTTGATCATGTTGAACCTAGTTTTATAAATGCTATATTGTTTAATTTGTTGCATGATATTTTATGCCTAGATCTATTTGTAATTAATTTGGGAAATTAGTTATTCTACCCAATTGGATTATACCTACCTTGTCATTTGTATGCTATGATTATTTGTCACCCTAAGATGGATAATTATCAGTTGGTTGCGACATGGGTTGGTTAGATCGTGTGTAGTATGCTTAGCCATGCCACATACAACTCATATCTTATTGAAGTGCCAATTCAATTTGACTAATGGAATATGGAACATGTTTATGAAAAGTTGTGTCATGGGTTGTCACACAATGTTGTTCAGTTGTTGATGGCATGTGTTGCCCAATAATTAACTAGGGTGGTAAATAATTTAGATTGGGGTAAGTGGCAAGAGGATGTGTGCTAGGGTGTGTCTGTGTAACATTTGGGTTGATGTTATTAGGAAGTATTGCCTCAATCAATTAAGGACTTAACCTTGCAAGCCATTGAACTAGGCTAATCATATAACCACATGTCTGTTATGGACTAGAACTAACTCAGTAAGTTACCGAGTCTTAACATATGATTTCTCAAGAGGATAACCAAACTGTGTGTGCGGTTGGGGGGAGTGTGTGTGTAGTGGTCTCACATCTTAAACTAGGATTGTTCCTAGTCCAACAATGAGTTCCTCTTATTCTTCTGTTTTGTGTGAGGGAAGGGTTGTGAGACTAGGTTTGTCGCGAGAGTCTATGTTTGGATAGAGTTTCTGAAAGGTTTTGTTATGATCTTCTTAGTCGCGCGCTGATGGGTATTTGTAATGGCCGATATAATAAGATTGATCACATCTTGTGGGTCAAGTGTATAACCTCTGCAAAGTGTCAATCTATCCGAATAGCCGTGTCCCCCGTTATGGACAATGATTAGGAATTTTAGTCAAGAATTAGATTTTATAAAATAAAACTTGGAAAGGGAAGCTGTGTACAATTGGAAATATTAGAAGTTGGTTTAGGCTGTGTGCTAGTTTATTCTTGAGAAATAACTAAAAGTTATTTATTATTGTTATTTATTCTACTATCATTTCAATCTATCTATTGTATTCACTTGTAAATACCACCTTACTGCAAAATGACCATGTTAGCCATTCAATTGGAATAAGCCTTGCATATAGTTATATTAGACTTACAATCTATGTTCAACTTGTTGAGTGCTTTATGTACTCACCCTTGCCACAACAAAATCATTAGTTGAGAGTAGTCTACACCAAATCTGAAGGAGTACAAGGAGGACACGAGTTTCTAGGGGTGAACCTTATCAGTTGCCTAGGGCATATTAATGGGTTATCTACGAAGTTTCCCATTCCTCTACTGTTTTATTTATTAGAGTTAAGTCTTGTGTGGCATAGTAATATAAAGTCAACCATAAGGTCAACCAACTATCTTTTATTCAATAAATAGATACTACTACAGGAATGTACATCACAATCGGTTCATTTTTGTCATCACAATCGGTTCTGGTGGCAATACAAAGTCATTAGATAGTGATGAGGTGGAGCTATCACAGTCGGTTTTCGCCTGATTGTGATAAAGACATCATCACAATCGGTTCTTGCTCAAAATCGATAGTGATGGCTCCCTCATCATAATCAGTTCTGAGAAAGAAGCGATAATGATGAGGCTCTCATCACTATCGGTTCTGAGAAAGAAGCGATAGTGATGGGAGCCTCATCACTATCGGTTTTTTATAAGAAGCTATAGTGATGAGGGTCTCATCACTATCGCTTCTATCTCAGAATAGATAGTGATGAATCCCTCATCACTATCGCTTCTTATAAAGAACCGATAGTGTTGAGGGTCTCATCACTATCGCTTCAATCTTAGAACCGATTGTGATGAGGTGGTGTGCTGTTGTTGTTTGTGCATTCATATTTCAGAAGGCACATTCATATTTCAAATCTAAAAATTACAGAAAAGAACATCTACATGCTTTGCATTATTGCGCTTCTAAAGATCAATAGAACAAAATTACAAAATAGTATGAATTGAATGACACAAGGACGTTAACTACACAACGGTAGAACACAGGGAACCATAACAAGAGAGTCACAAGCATTTTTTGTGGTATGGAACAATGGAGCTTCCACATCAAGCTAACTCATGCACCTACTCAGCTAGGGTTTGAAAATTTACTACTGGACCAGTTTCTTGTCCATTACCAATGAATGGCTTTCAAGTTCCAAAGTGAATCTTCAATTTATCAGGAACTTGGCTTGTAACTAGCAGAGCTCCTATTGATTTGGCTGAATTTATGCCAATTGTGAAATTTTGTCAGGTGATTTGAGTTGTGCAAATTGATATTTAATACCATCTATTCAAAGCCGTAAATCTGATTGGTTTGCCTCCGACAGGAGCCAACTCGCTAATTATGGAAGTAACCAGTCACTGTTTTTTGGAACATAGCCCAACAAGTGGACATCGGATCGATTGACTACAACAAGGATACTTCGAAGCAGTCTAACAACTGTATATTAGATCAAAATTAACAGTTAGCCTATATTCATCAGTAACTCTGACATTCAAAACTAAAATACTAAATTCTAATTAAGGTATTCTTTTGTAAATAGTACGAGGAAGAGCGTACCATCATGATTGTGAGATCATCTAATTGACCTTGCTAAGTTTGTTTGTAGTTGAGCCCAAAGCTGCCCGCAGGGAGATCTTCATCGCTGCTTCTACCTCATTGGGTGCTTCAATTGCAGTTGCATTGGCCACAGCCACAATAGTAGCAACTATTCAAAATTTAGCATAACCATTTCCACCCAATGAAATTCACTGCCTCTTTATGAGAATGCAGAACCGAGTTACACTGCATACAAGACAAGTGAAGGACCAAGATGGCAATCAGAGGGGGCTGAATGATCCCAATTTTAAAATTTTCCCCTCAAAGAACCAACGAAGAACCTCACTTCATCAAAGCAAGTCAGAGAAACCAAAATTCCAGAAAACTTAAGTAGAGGGTAGCACTACCGCAAATCACTGATCACGGGATGAGCAGTGCCAGTACTACAGGAAGTCTTGTATCACGGTACTGCCGAGGGAGGGACTGTAGTTACAGTCAAAACACATCATAGGAATAGTAAAACCAGCCCGACACAAAAGGAAAATTGATGAATCTTTTGATCGGCCGACCCAAACACCGTGAAACTTTGTAGACACCTTCCTGTGGATGTCAGGAGCCTATTCCAACCTTCTTGTAGTAACACTCCTCCTATTCCAATCCCACTAGCATCACACTCTAACTCAAAAGTCTTATCAAAATCGGGGAGTTGAAGTAGAGGGGCATTGGTGAGTTTCTCCTTTAACACATTAAAAGCATGTTCTTGTGCTGGTCCCCAGTAGAAAAGAATGCCTTTCTTTGTTAACTCATTCAATGGTGCCGCAATGGTGCTGAAATCCTTCACAAAACGCTTATAGAATCCTGCAAAACCATGAAAACTTCTCACCTGTGTGATTGTCTCAGGCATCAGCCAACTCTTGATTGCTTCAATTTTCGCTTCATCCACTTCTATTCCCTATGGAGTAACAACATATCTAAGAAAAGAGACTCGATCCGTGCAAAATGTGCATTTCTCAAGATTTCCAAACAAATGTGCATCTCTTAAAGCATTAAAAACAGCATGTAAATGTCCCATGTGTTCTCTATGTGACTTGCTATAGATTAAAATATCATCAAAATAAACCACCACAAATTTTCCAATGAAAACACGTAAAACTTCGTTCATTAGCCGCATGAAAGTGCTAGGTGCGTTAGTTAACCCAAAAGGCATGACTAACCACTCATATAATCCAAACTTAGTTTTGAAAGCAGTTTTACATTCGTCTCCCAATTTCATTCTAATTTAATGGTATCCACTTCGCAAGTCTACCTTAGAAAAAATGATAGAACCACTTAACTCATCAAGCATGTCGTCTAACCGAGGAATAGGATGACGATACCTTATTGTGATATTATTAATGGCTCTACAATCTACGCACATTCGCCAACTACCATCTTTCTTAGGAACCAAAATAACAGGAACGGCACAAGGACTAAGGCTCTCTCGTACATACCCTCTGTCCAATAAGTCTTGGACTTGGCGCTGAATTTCCTTATTCTCTTCGGGGTTGGTTTGGTAAGGTGCACGTTTGGTAAAGTCGCCACCGGAATCAAGTCAATTTGATGCTCAATTCCTCTCATAGGTAGCAGCCCTGGGGGAAGCTCATCTGGGAATACATCCTCATACTCCTGCAAAAGATTAATGACAGCAAGAGGCAAAGAGCTAGGCAATTTATCAAGAGAAAAATAAGCCTCTTTGCAAATCAAAGCATAGCAAGCCAAATCAGACTTATCAAGCTCAAGTAAATCAGATTTTATAGCAAGCATGTTAGCACCTTTCAATTTAATTCCCGCCTTCTTAACACTAGGTGCTTCCTTTTCCTTTTTAGATGGGCAAACTTTTTTAGCTACATCCGGATTTTCGGTGTTAGTTTCCTTCACCTTACGTTCTTTTTCAGCTCTTTCTAACTCATCTTTCAAAATTGCAGCGGGGTCATTAGAATTAATTCAATGGTTCTTCCTTTATGTGTGAAAGTGTATTTATTTCTTCTACCATGGTGTAAAGCATCAATATCATATTGCCAAGGCCTACCTAAAAGCAAATAACATGCTTGCATAGGCACGATATCAAAATCTGCATGATCATGGTAGGTATCAATTGAAAAATGCACTCTCAAAATCTTATTTACCTTCAACTTACCGTAAGAGTTGAACCATTGAATGTAATATGGCCACGGGTGCTGCTGCGTGGTCAAGCCAAGCTTCTCAACCAACTCAATGCTAGCAAGGTTGTTGCACTACCTCCATCGATGATGACGCGACATGATCTTTCTTTCACAACGAACTTTGATTGGAACAAGGTGTGGCGTTGATTTTGCTCCACTCTCTCCATTTGAGCACTAAGTACTCGTTGTGCTACAATACTCATATACCTCTCAGAAGTTTCAGCTTCAAATCCGTCCACTCCATCATCATCACTACCTTTCTCATGTTCGTCACCTGCGGGTTTAGCTGAAACAAGAGCCAAATCTTCATCATCAATATCACTAGCACTAGTATACTCACCATCATCTTTGGCAATGAGAGCTCACTAATTTGGACAGTCTTTCATCGCATGACCCCATCCCTTACAGCGGTAGCACTTCGTGTCACGTGTCCTGCCCATGGAAGCAACTGATGACGCGCTCTTTATCGGTGCTTGCACCATCGCTGATTTTCTTACTGCGGGAGCACGTGGTTGTGGTGTGGAATTAGCAGAACATGCACGGAAAGAAGATGATGTAGAGCGAGCAGCAGAAGGTGCCGCAGGTGGCGTCCTAGGTGTGGCCCGAGTTGGAGGAGATCCTATAGAAGTAACTTCTCGTGATCGAGCTTGTCGTCCCTGTACTTCCCTTTCAGCTTTGCAAGCAAGATGAAACAAACGAGTGATATTATGATAATCCTTATACTCTAATATGTCTTGAATTTCACGATTTAAACCCCCAAAAAATCTAGACATTTTTGCATCCTCATCTTCTTGCACTTTACAACACAACATACCAATTTGTAACTCCTGATAATACTCTTCTACGGACTTATTACCTTGGTTCAAGCGCTGCAATTTATTCAATAAATCTCTAGCATAATATGAGGGTACAAATCTAACTCGCATGCATTCTTTCAAACCATTCCAAGTGGTAGGGACATTATCTGTTTGTTTAATTTAATGCCACCAATATGATGCAAAGTTAGTAAATTCACTAGTGGCAAGTCTTATTCTATATTCTTCCGGGACTTCAAAGCATGAATATTTTTTATCCACAGATAACTCCCATTCTAAATATTCATCCGGATTATAACGACCCGTAAAAGATGCCATGGTAAACTTAACTTTAGAAAATGCATCATTAACATTACCATGATGTCGATTAGCATTACCATTGTTACCTACCATACCATGACGATTGCAGCGAAGACGATTGCGAAAACGGGCATTCCGTTCAACAGCTTGATCCATATTGTCGACACTTTCTTCTCCTTCATCATCCTCTATGTCGTCGGCGGGGAATGCTTCTTCATCTCTAGGGGCAGCAAGATTACCCTCCCTTCGACCTCCATTGGGAGGTGCAGGATCTGCAGATAGAGGCGACTGCCTCTCTAGGTACTCCATTCTGATGACGAGGTTGGCAATGCTCCACTCAATTCGCTCCATCCTATGTTCATTGTCTTGAGCAAGCTTGGTGAGGTTTGCGTCGATGCCTCTCAACGCGCTTTGATGATCCTCCACGTACTTCATGAGCTCAATTTTTGCAACACATTCGTCTCCATCCGGAATTTTATTATGTGATCTTGTCATTGTTAGTAGAAGACAAGAAGGAAAAAAAGGAGTATATATTCTTCCTATCAACTACTAGGTGGTGGACAAAGGGTAAATATCACTCTCGCTTCTTACCAAGCTCTTGCAAGTTTCTTACCAACTGTGATAGGTGGTGCAATCCGGTAGGCTGGTTTGTGATAACCTGTGACAATGGTGGGGTGTGCGATTGCAAAGTAAACCTGCAACTGAATTGGAAGAGAGTGGATCTCGGAAATCTATGTATGAGTAGCAAAGGTTATGCAACAATTCAAATCAGAAATTGCAAAACTGAAAAGTAGTCCCAAGCTAGTCTGTGTTGCCAGCCTAAACTCGTCGCAGACCTAGTTATGCGAAGCGAAGCACACAAATATACAAAGGACACAGAGGATTCCAGCACTTCTGAACTTTTTTCAGTGCGGCTTTTGATTTTTTTTTTGAACTAGCCTTTTTCTCTTCTCTCTTCTTTTGGTGCGGCTCTCCGTTTTTCTATCTCAGAGGTATACTATCCCTCTCAACTCAAAAAAGGATGGAAAACAACAATCTCACGTTTTCGAACGAGATAAAATGTTAAACAGATGACCGAAGGATGACAAAAAGATGGCACCGAAACTTCTAGGGCCCAGAACTCGGTCTTAGAGACCGATGTTGAGGGTCAAAAAATGCACAGGTCTAAAGACCTATGGATTTTTCAGATGTGCATCGTCGTCCTCTTCGAAACAAAAAAAGTACACCAAAATCGGAGTCTGTATGCAAAAGTTATGCCCGTTTTACTGAACGCTGCACGAAACAGGACACCAGTCAGTTCTAAAATTTGAAATAATAGTCAAACCAACTTGAAAATGTACAAATCCACTTCTCGGTCCTTCCACAACTCTAGGACTTGGTCTCGTGCAGAGGAAATCACATATTATATCCCTTCTTCTTCTCGGACTCAAATTCTGAACTGAGGCCCTAGGATTTCCGTGGCAAACAAACTCGAACACTACAACCAGGACAAGACTCAATCTAGACTCAGCAACATAACAACACAGCGGGGGATAACAATTCAATAAAGCAAAAACCGAAAGAAAGTGCAAAGGATCAAAGGGGTTTGGACAGCGGAAACAAGGACAGCGACGAACGCAAATATTTTTGGGGCCAATTTTTTTTTGGACACTAGGACGATGGAAAACCAACCAATGGGAAAATACGAATTACCTAACGGGCAACACAGCTCTGAAACCACTTGATGCAACAATGGCTCGATCTTCCGATAAGTTCTACTTTTGCGGAACGGAGACGTTTGTGTTCCAAGGGCTTCCAATCAGCGAAGATTGAATCCTTGCAATCGCTACACCCACGCACCTGTTGTTATCAACCGTGCTCACGCCCAGATGACCTAACCATGAAGGTTAATTCCTGCACACAGTAGAAGAAACGAGCAAGAACGAGAAAGAAGACAATCTGACAATTCAAAATGATCAAAGTTGAGGTTATCTCTTTCACCAAACCAGGTCTTGTGACACTACACCAATGAACAAGTGTTTCACACGCGTGGGGAACAAACTTAGCAAAATAACCTAACCCTAAAAGTAGCGGCGGCTAAGTATATATAAGAGCGAGTTACAAAAAGTGACCAATCAACGTTCTGATTCGAAGTCTACAAAACCAGGAACTTTTTGTGTTGATTTGGATGCCTTCCCAAACAAATCTGGAGGTGGGCTTGTATCCAGTAGAGAGTTCTTGAAATAAGATTTCCAATGAGTGGTGGCTCAGCCCAAACGTACTTCGTATGAGGAAGTTATGTCCTTTTTAATCCAGCGCTGTCAGGCTGACTCCGAGACGAGTTGTAGTCCGAATTGAAGTGCACAGACGGCATCAATTGGGCTTGTACTTTAGTTGAACGTGGCTTGTAGGTGTTCAAGTTGTGTATGAGGTCTCCTTGAGTTAGCATCTCCTCTCCCATGCTCCTAAGTAACAACACATCACAAGAAAAATTATGCAGTAGCACTCATTAGAACAAGTATTATCACCTAAGAACGAGCTCACCTTGTAATTGAGTTGTTTTGCTCGGGCTCGTATTATTGAACTAAGAGTTAAAGTTGTATCCATAGGAGTTATGTCCTCATCAAATTATTATTAGAAAGAGCAAATGACCTTATGGTCAAGGTTCATACAACTATGTCTTAAGGGTTTAAGAAATAATTAAACTGTTGCAGCGGAAATAAGATAACTTGGGCCATTAAACATGCCTCAACTTGCGTAACACCCGTGGATACCTTCACACCCGCCTTTGCTGCAAGTAGGAGACCGTCAGGCAAGTTCCTTATGAAGAATCCTCCCGTCAAATTCATCTAGCTCCATCTAAATTCTTGGCTTGTGGATGCAAATTTTGTAACAGGATGAGGGCCATGCTAGTGCAGAGGAGATCCCCATATGGCAAGTTCAGTGACAGTGAAGGCATCGTCCAGTGGTAACGGATGTCCCTTCAGGCGATGCCCCTTGGCAAGCCTGTGTTGGATATCATCTAGGCCAACCAGCTCACGCGGGATGTCATCGCTGTCACCGATGGTGGCAGAAGCAAGAACAGGGAACCCATGCTGCTACCTGCACTCTGTTCTCACCTTTCGTGTTGTTGTCGCCATCCCAAGGTGGCCACTCAACCGAACGCCCTCCTCAAGGCCGACATCATGGCCAATCCACCAACATCAATTGCACCTGTAGGTTCTTTCTCCCCATCATCCTCGAAGCTATCGTGCACACCATCGTCAGTCGCTCACATCATCTTCAAGGTCAAGGCCACTACGTACACCATTGCCACTCGCTATAGATCATCCTCATGGCCTTCGCGCATGCCGTTGCCACCCACAGGCTCTTTCTACCATACTAAAACAACATGTATTGTTTCAATCAGTATGCACTATAGGTGCTCGACAAAATTATCCAGTGCATGAACCGATCATTTTGCTCTGTATTCTTTTGTTTTCTCTTCATGTGTGACATAATAATCTATTATGCAGCTATTACATCTTCATTGTTGATTCGTTGTTTTCCTATATCTAGATTATCCAGATGAAACTTTTGATTGTTGACATTTGAGCTGGGATGTTTTCTTTGTTTCCATGTTAGACAAGAAACAAAGTCAGCTACTAAATATGTACTTTACTTGATATGTGTGCATGACAATTTTAATATTTATTGTACGATTTAGGTCGCGTTAGATGATATGTATCACCTTTTTTAGGACTCATTGCAACACACGGGGACCTTACTAGTATGACATTTAATTGAATGCCTTTGGTTTCACATACCCTTCTGTGTGTAGGAGGCCAGGGCTATTGAACAGTAGCATAGTGGCTGCCTACCCTACTAATTGGTTGTTGTCACAGAGCAACCAGTGATTGCTTGTTGCCGAGTTCATAGGACACAAGACCTTTCGATAGCATCTCTTCCGATGTATCTTTTTTTGCTTTCATCTTTAATTAGCAGTGATTAGCATATTGGGCTAGAGTTGTTTCTGGTTTGGTAGTACATAAGTAGGCATCAACCCAACAAGGTGATATCACAGATTCACATGGCAGAAGGTTTTGGCAATTACCAAGTGTGGTGGATGGTCTGCAATTTCAGCTAATGACAATTAGTTCATTGTGACTCTACGAAGGAATTTTCAGTGTGGTGGATGGTCTCCACTTGCAACTAATGAAAATAATTCCTTCTGATTATGTAAAGAGGATTATTCATACTATTTTGATCTATATCCATGTTTGATAGTGTATGTTAAAAATATGCAATGCATATTTCCCTAAGGTTCTAGAGAATTCTCAAAGAGGCATGAGTTACCTAGGAATAGTACAAATTATTTTGCCATGCTTCATGGTAAAGTATGGAAATTTCTAGATCTAGATATTTCTAAGTGGTTGTTCTAATAATTTAGATATTTGTAGTTGAAGGGCTTGGATTGTATCACGTGGCAACAATCCAATGGCCATGTAATTCTATAAATAGGGGGTGTCTCCCACCCCTAGTATGTGTGCTAGCCTTAGTTACAATGCGGATTGCACCTAGGCTAAGGCTATGCTATGCTAGAGGATGACGAAACAGGCTTCGTCGGCCCTTAGGCTCTCTATGCTAAAAGACTTCTTGCTTGATGGCTATTTGCTTCAAAATCACTCCTGCTCTGTTTCTGATCTCCAAAGGCTCTTTCCTTGAGGACCCCTACCCTCGGCCTTATATAGTCAGGGTAGCTTGGCCTCAAGTCGAGTTGTAGTCGGTTTGGAGTACCAGATCGTAGCCGATGTGGAGTCTATCATCACGTGATGTTCACAGCGTATCCAAACTTCCTTGAATATCAAGCGTACTTGAGTCGGTTTCCTCGTAACGGAAACATGACCGAGTCCTTCCTAATATGGAGTTATTCTTTCTGCGCATATCTTATCCCTCAGAATTGGGCCCGTGATATCCGGAATCTCTGCATGTCGTTAGGACATATCCTTCACGTATCCTCTGTGGACACATACCCCATGTTAAGATATTCGAATTGCAGATAATTTCGGTCGCAAATTCGAATCAAATACGGAGCAGAATCGATACGGTATCGAATACAGAGCGGAATCGATACGGTATCGAATAATTTTTTGTCAGATAACGCGCGAAAACAAATATCGTATAAAGCACACATATAGTACTGATTAACCAACCGTATGAGTTCAACATGCAACAAGATTATCGCAGTCTAACAAGTCATTTTATCGGGTTGTCCAACAAAGTTGCAAAAGTACACTAAATTTGAATGGTACACATATGACAAGTTTCGAAACAAAGTTATAGAATGATTCTTCATATTCTATACAAATAAGTGGTATTCCAGCACATACACTGCCTATTCTAAACACTAGACCAATCAACCACGACACTAAGCATTTCAGATTAGAGAAAAATATAGCCACAATGCCACATGGTAAAAATTCTAATATGTATCAAATTTGTACAGAAATACAGTACCAACTTAGAACTGCACAAAGGTGTGGCCTTTACTGCTCATTCTAGTCACACACGCTAAAATGTGACAAATGTTCAGGAGGGAACTGGCTAAACCATAAGAAGAATCAGAATTTCTAAACAAACATCATACTAAACAGTTTACTATAAACAATGCAACTTTTCCCACTCATTGCAATCATAATCCACACATCATCGAACGCACCGAAGACTCTGAAGACCGATCAATCCCAAGATTCATTATCCAATTGGATCGACCCAAGATCTTTCCTGCTCCTACTTGCATGCATAACCAAACTGTGCAATAAACATTGATAGTAGCTACCTTCAGGTAGGAGATGTCGATGCTTCACAACTCGCGGCACTTCTTGACGAGCAGCTCGATGCCAATGTCGGAGAACTCGTGGCACTTCTAGCACATAAGGAAGCAACTAATCCACAGAAGATAGACAAATTTGTACAAGTGTTTCTTTGGATATTTCGTAGATCAGCAAATATGTTAGCACATACCAAATGTAACAAAGTAAATCCTTGCTTGCCGCAGTAGTTAGAATCCACTCCCTACCCAATGTTGAATGTAGGAATCAAGTTGAAAAAATAAGACAAGAAAGAGAAATTGTATATCTGGAGGGAGGGAGCAGATCAGGGGGCGGTCGGACTCGTGAAGGCAGATCTGGTGAAGATCTGGTGACCAGGGACTTGTGAGTCGTGATTGCCTTCACGACTCCCTCTGGTGACCTTTAGCCCTTCACGACTCGAGTCCCTTTGGTGACCAGGGTGGAGGGAGCACTAGAGCAGATCAAGACATGAGGAGGCCAGGAGGGAACGCGGAGGGTGGCGGCGGGAGGGCTACTCAGTAACTCAGGGCCGGGGGGCAATGAAGGGAGTAAGAGGCGACGAAATGGGCAGAGGTCGGAGGGAACGGTCCGACCGAAGGGCAGCGGCGGGAGGGGTAGAGGGTCGCGGCGGTGGCGGTGGGAGGGCAGCAGCTGGGGATGAGAGTGGGAGGGCTCAAGGGATGGGAAATTGGGAATGGTCGAATGGTAGATTCCATATTCGGGCGGGGCATCGGGTGATCGAGGTGTTAGGGTTTACCTGTTTGGTCGAATATCCGATAAGAAAAGTTCGGATATATCCGAGGAAATATACAGAAAATATCGATCCAACGGATAATATTCTCCTGAATCTGATACCGAATCCGAATTGAAATATCCGAAACTGAATCCAAATCCGAGAATTATCCAAATCGACGAGCAGAATCTGATTCGAAGATATCCGGTCGATCGATCAGTCGGCAAATATCTGATCCGATTGCGCCCCTATCTGGGATCATCAGTAGCAGGAGGAATCTTACATAAGTGTTAGGCACTTACATTAGCTAGTGAAGATAAGCACAGGGTGCTTACTTTGGTCAGTGTAGAACTAAGAGGCTACAAGGGGCTCTATCGGTGTACAGTCTAGGACGTTGAAGCTCATTGGTCTAGGACCAAAGCTTATTTGACACTGGATACTAATCACCATGGCGGATCTTACTAGCACAGGCAATGGGGGATCAAGAAGCTCAAAAGCCACAACTATGGCTATTGGCAAACATGCATGGAGTCCTACCTTCAAGGTCAGGACTTATGGGAGGTCATTGTGGGCACTGAGACAACTCCTCCATCAAAGGAGAATGCAAAAGGCTTACGATAGTGGCTCATCAAGGCGAACAAGGTTTTGTTCGTACTGAAGACAACAATTGAAGAGGACCTACTACGGCATATTCGTGATGAGAAGACACCACATGCAGCCTAAGACACTTTGGCTTAGTTGTTGTCGAAGAAAAATGAGGTGTGACTCCACCTCTTGGAGAATGAGCTCGCAGGTATCTCACAAGGCACTCTGAGTACTAGTCAATACTTCGCTAAGGTGAAGAATATTTGCCATGAGATATCCCAACATGACATCGAGAAGAAGATTAGTGAGGATGGATGAAGAGGATCATCATACATGGTGAAGACCCAAGTATAGTGGATTTATGGCTACTGTGAGAGAATGGCCAATGCAGCCGTCATTGGTGGAGTTGGAGAATTTATTAGCTAATCAAGAGGCATTAGCAAAGCAGATAGACTACAAAAACACCTTAAAGAAAGAGGATGAAGAGCCCCTCTTCATCAGAAGGAAGAAGAGTCCACTTAGAGGCCGAGGAGAGGTGAAAGAGAAGTGGACAAGTGATGAAAGGTGTTTTCCCAACAGAGAGCAACTATTCAGTAGGAGCACAACAAGGAAGAAATGTAGCTACTATGTGGGATGTCATCCTGGAGGGATGCATCAGTGAAGAAGAGTGGGATGCTCATGGAATTTACATCTATTGCATGGAAGACTTGACAGAGAGTAAGGATCCATCAATCGGTGGCATGACTCAAGAATCTAGAGGAGAAGAAGGATCGGATCCACAAGGTGATTTCTGCACAGAAGTGAGAAACAAAGATTTCTCATTTCTTTGAAGCTCTCAAGTTTGGATACAATAGTAATGTTGATTGGAAAGCTCTCACTAAAGACATGGAAGGGTTGGAGGAGATAGAGCATGTATCTTCTGGAGATTAGAAGTCGCAACAGGAGAATGAACATATTGATGCCATATAAGGAATATTGGTTGTTCACGAAGATCCACTAGTGCATACTGAGGAAAGGGAGCTTTGACGCTTCCGTCCTAGTCAATTAGAGGTTGATAAAGATCAAGGCCAACAGATCTTAAGTATGATATTGATGTACTTGCTCGAGTTAGTTTATCATCATACAAAGAAGCAAGTATGGGGAAGTGTGGAGAAGGATGAAGAAAATAAAAAAGATACATGGTAGAAGCAAATTTGTGAAGAAAGCTCGGCCTACAAAGAACAATGAGGAGCATCTATTGAAGGGCAAGCAACCTGCATGGTAGCAAGAGAATAGGAAAGGCCGAAATGGCAGAGCTCAGAAAATTCAAGGCTAGCATAGCCCAATAATGCTATAAATAAGTTTGCATTGAGGGGGGTGTTGAAAATATGAAATGCATAATTCCCTAAGGTTTTAGATAATTCTCAAAGAGGCATGAGTTAGAAATATTTCCTAGTACAAATTATTTTACCATGTTTCATGTTAAAGCATGGAAATTTATAGATCTAGATATTTATAGGTGAATGTTCTAGTAATTAAGATATTTGTAGTTGAAGGGCTTGGATTGTGCCACATGGAAATAATCCAATGGCCATGTAATTCTATAAATATAAGGTGCCTCCCACCCCTAGTGTGTGCGCTAGAGGGTTGTGCCATGGTAACCCACCGTATGGCATTTGGAGCATTATAGAAGTGTGAATGTAGGATAGCAACCAAAGGAGTGTGTGTACACTCTTGTGTAATAGTGTCCATGTTTTGTTTAAATAAAGTAGTATTTTGTAATCGCGAGTCTCTCGGTTACGCCGTGGTGTTTCTAAACACTTAGTGCATTGTTATGTTGTGATTCAACGTGAGTGTCTCGTCCATCTAGAATCACTAAGTAATACTTCAACGTGAGTGGCTTACCCACCCGAAAGTAGGACGGTCTTGGCTTCGACGTGAGCGGCTTAGTCGGCTAGAAGTTAATAATAAATAGTATAGTAAGTAAGTACTAATTAAAATTCTAACCAACAATAATAAATAGCTGGTATAGCATGAAATGTATGTCTCCTCAAAGTAGGTATTAGGGCAACCCTATTTTCTAACAGTGTATAATTGTATATTTCGGTAGTACATGACTTGTTTTTCAGTACAGTGAAGAATTACAGGCAAGTGAAGTCAATAATGTTAGGAGGATACAATTTCTTCTAAAGCATTTATATGCATTTGCTTCATGCAAAAGACCTCAGGTTCTTAAAGCTAAATCTCTACTGTTGTGTTGCCAATTGCCTCTACATTAATTGTTCATTGGAGGTAACTTATGCCTTCTATTGAGTCATATGCTGCTTGCTGACCTGGAAACTAAAGAAGGAAGTTTTTTTTTATATGCTGCTTCCTGATTTAGAAACCAAAAGAAAAAAGATTTTTTTAATGGTTCAATTTGCTACTTGATCTGAATTTTCTTGTTCTTCAGACCCACTGTTTAACCTGCATAGGTGGTTGACGATCACCTTGCATGGTGGGCGGATCATCTCTTGTAGAAGAAATAAGCACTGCAAGGGGCTCATGTTCACCATTAGCAAGGTGAGGCCCTTTGCCTACTGATCTTGGTTCAGTTTTGTCGCAATGTAGCTATTCTTAAGCATCTCAAATTTGAGAGATATCTTAAATTTAGAGTGGCATGTAAGCATCTTAAATTTAAGAGATATACTTCAATTTTTTATATTACAGTGATAATCTTACTCAAGGTTCGCAATTATTTTCATTAACCTGACACCAGCGCACAACACCGACCATGGGTTGCTCCTCTCTCTCTCTCCAGAAAAGCTTGCCCTCTTTTTGATTTCATTCTTCACCCATTATGTTTTGCTGTGGATATTATTGATCTCGAGTTTTAGGTTAGCTATTTGCAGGTTGTTTCTGTGGGAAGGTTTATTTCGGTGTTCGATTAGCGCTTGGGAGGAAACAGGTTAATGCCTTGGAACAGTGTGACTGCGTATTTTTAGTGGTAATTTGTAGCATTCTTTGGAACAGTGTGGCCGCGTGATCCCTGTAAATGGAAGGGCTGTTTGTGAGGAGTGATGAATTGTTTGGTTTGGTCAATTTAGAATTTTTTTGCGATAAGGGTGTATGAATCAAATGGATGTATGAACATGGATTGTTTGTAGATGGAGCAAAAGAATAGGCTGTATTATTTGTTTACACACTACGTATCTATTTTGTGTCATTCAGCTAGAACTACCGGAGGGTTGAACAATATCGACAACTTTAACTCTTCTGCTACAGATTCAAATGAGCTGTGCGCTAAGGTTTGCTACGCACTTTCCTCTTTATTGCAATATTTTATGGTGATTGATTCCATCTTTTTCTTTCCTTTCTTGTTGCTTTTCTTGCCTTTGCTTGTGATATCAACGACATCAGTTGTAACTATACGTTCACCTTTGCATGATGCTAGGGATGGCGAAATTTAGCTATATGAAAGCTGTGTTCCAATCGTTCTGAAATTTGTCGGAGTCTAGAGGTCTGGATAATTCCCTTATAGAGCCACTGTGTATGATTTGACAACATAATAGAATATTGTGTAACAGGTCAACTAAACTGTAGGCAACTATTTTCTATATGCTCTAAAAAATACATTCCTTCTTGGCTTCATCTCTTCTGTAAATACTGTGAAACAAATTATCGATATGTATATAGTTATGTTTGTCTACATGTGCCTACTGGTAATATTTACATACTTCAATTTTGCAGTATTACAGTGATACTAAACTGTACGCAAATATTTCTACATGCTGTGAAATACAGCCCTTCTTGGCTTCATCCCTTCTGTAAATACTGTGAAATAAATTATCGATATATATATATAGCTATGTTCATGCACATGTGCCTTCTCGTAATATTTATATACTTCAATTTTGCAGTATTACAATAATAAATGCAGTGCAAAGTTTGTTTTTCCGTTGCAATGCTTGGACTTTCGGCTGGTGGAAAATAAAAAGAACAAGCAACTCTAGGCTAGTAACTTTGCAAGTTCATCCACTCTCAAGGTACCTTGTGGAACCACATTGGATAGAAACTCTTGTGCATGATCATGTCTCTGCATCCCCAATCCTCTCTCGACATTATCCTTTTTTTCAACATGACTCGACACTTTATTTTCTACAAGATGCTTATTAACTCTTACGGGCTTGTCTGGCTCATTTCTCCCGGCACTGGACTTCCTTGATGTATGCTGGAAAATAGGTCCTCGTGGAGCAATCTTTGCAAAGGCAACAGACTTTTTATATACCACATCTGCATCAACAAACTCATTTTCATCCAGAATAAGTGCCCTACCACTGTCAATGGCCAGATCTAAAAGAAGTAACACTCCCTCCATATAGGAAGACACTGGAGAATCACTCTTTACACCACCCCTGTCTTTTATATCTTCATTATTTCTCCTTGTAATCTCCAATTCATTAATCTGATCACTGCTGCCCATTAGACGAGGGAAAGCTTCATATTCATCTGGAGATTGTTCAGATCTTCCACACTCAACAGGAGACCTCTCAACCGGCTTTCCATTTTCACTCTTGTCTGATGGGATGCTTTGACAACATGTTGCTGACTTAAGAGATGGATCTACAAAATAACTCATTGCATTTAACGAAGAAAATTCTAATGGAGCAACAGATGAGGGTTCAGTTCCGGCTATACCTATAGAATCACATAATCTAGGGACTGCAGATGCAAAGCTGAGCATCATATCATTGGCAAGATTAGGATTCAATGAATCTTTAAATTTATCTTCATTTTGACGCAAGCAACAGTTCTTAAGAGATGTTGCACTATTGACCAGCTCAATCGGAGTCACAGTAGTTCCTGAATCTGTAACCTTGTTATTCAAAAGTTCTTTTCCAGTGAGTAGTTGTTGGTCACTTGCCACTTCAAAATTATTTTTTTCTGACAGAGGAAGAGATAATTTCCAATCATTTCCTCTCCACATCAGTATATGTTCAAACTCAAAAGACAGTAAGATACAGGGAACTAGATCCTGCAAAGGTAGTTAATCAATTTTTGAACAAAACAACTATATAGCTAAACATTTTTCTGAGAGATTAATCAGACCTTTAGTTTAGCTCCAATTTTTCTGCAATCACTTTTGTTGAGACCTGAGCAATCAACCCGGACAAGATCACATGCTTCAAATGCTTCTCTAACTTGCGGGACAAGGTTGACATAAACACCATTTTTCCCTATACAAAACTGAAAGAATAAGAAACGTGGAAAGAGCAAAAGGAAATGGCTCAATCACTGAATAATACAATGCACAGATTGAAATGTTGTATGCTGACATACGACAAGCAACATACTAAGTAAATTAAGAGAAGCTGGAACATGACTTTATCTAACTGTAGTTACTACATCTGCCATATTATTTACGGTAACTGCTTCATATTTTACACCGACCTCTCAAATATTTTTTTGACTGAGTTTCAAATGTGAAATTCCACCCAAGATTCTAAAAATCTGAAGCTGTAGCAAATAGGTCAGTTTTGAGATACACCACTCAACTGGTTTGTTGCCGTATGGCTACTTATAGTTGGTGAAGTGTAAAAGCCTCTAGGACCAAACCGAACATACCAAGTTAACCCTTTAAGGCAAAGTAAGTTCGAAAGCCCAAGAGTTTAGTGTGGGTTTGGGCCTATGGGTATTATATGTGTAATCTTTCATTAACATATAGAGTACAAAAAACCAAGAAAATACAAAGAAGCAGTGCACTAACCGGCTTGATGGCACAGCCACACAATTTAGTGGCATTAACTGCTCAGATCTTGTTTCAGAAATTCTCATTGCTAAAACATGTTCCACAATTAAACAATGAATAAATCTAGCATAGTAATTGAGTGCTACATTTGTATGTCATGCATCACATTCTGCTTATTTGGCTTTAGTTTCATTTTACTATGTAATCTCCTCAGTCCACAAAGATTAAAATACGGTTCAAAGCAACGATTACAGAAAAAAAAAAGTTTTACCAAGTTTACAAATTGGTGGCAATTGGCGTCCTCTCTTGCGCATATCTGTTGCCTCATCTGGAGTTAAGCGATCTGGAACCTTCTTAACCAAGCGAGGGTACACTGGTGCAGCAGGTTTCCAGAGCATAAGTGGAAAACTTGGGCGAGTCCTGTAATTGTAGTTTCTACCACGAAAAAGAAATATAACACCCCCCTGGCGGTGAATTACTTTGCCTCCAACTTTTTCCTGCTCAAGTATGAGATGAAGTTATCAGAAAAGTAATCAACAAAAAACCTGCTTCCAGAAAAAAAAAGGATAATAAAAGTGCAAGCACAGAAAGGAGTTAAAGTAATTAGCAGAGCTAGAACTAAGACTATTTTAGATTAATTATTTTAAGATGGTGCTATTGGCTAAATGAAAATCAAGACATACAAATTTAACTCGAGGAGTAAAACATGAGCAATTCGAGAATTCAAAGAGAGGCGAGATACATATGGAACATAGTGCTGTACTCAAGAAATGTGCTCATAAAAATTGACTATTATTTTTATAGTATATGATAGTTGCACTAGGTGTGAAAATACAAATATCTCAATAGCATGGCAAACATTGATTTCGATTTTTCCTTTTTTTTTTAGAGAAGCAAGTTGCAACACCATTAATCGAACAGAAGGGGGGATTAACTACCTCTAGCTGCTGGCAGACATTGTCCATATCAACTGTAGATACACCTTTGCATTTTATCTTGCAAACTCTCTTCCTCTTCCAATGTGCATGGATGTTCTCCAACATATTGTGTGTTAAACCATCCCTACCTACAGACACAGCAAACCATGAGACTAGGAGGACTAGACAACACAACAGACAAAATTGCTACCAACACAAGCATACAAGACCATTTCATCAATTTTTTGTCCAACTACCATAGCTAGCTGTAATACCAAAGAAATATAACACCTTGTCCAACTAACATAGATAGCTGTAATACCAAAGAAACATGACTCCTTGTCCAACTAACATAGCTGTAACACCACTCAAAATATAACTCTTAATCTATGAGAGAAATGTCACGGTGAGTGATAAGAGAAAACTTCTATTTCATTCCCCATCCCCTTGTTTCTGCCAACCTTTTTTTTTTTCGTTTCATTAGTTCATCTTTCTTTCTTCCCTATTGCATAAAAATTCCATGTGTGACGAATCAATCCTCCATATGCAACAAAGCACCAACGATCTACCCTCCATCGATGAAATAGCAATGCATAATTGGACTATCCTGCACAGCCGAGGGAACTCACCGATATTGAGCTGCCGCTTGGTCTTGAGGCTCCCGTTGACGAGCTCGGCGACCTCTTCCTTGGTGAGCGGCTCCCCGAGGACCTCCTCCAGGGACGCCGCTTGGTACCTTGGCTCCATGCCGGCGAGGAACGGCCCCGGCGACTGCACGGGCTTCACCCCTTTCTTGCCCGGTGGTGGGAGTACGAACGAGTCGAACTCAGGCAGATCCTTCCGGCTCTTAGGGAGCGGCTTCCTCCCAGTCCACGGGCGCGGAGTAGCCTCGGGCCCGAAAGGCAGAAAGGGGGTCTCGCGGAGCGCGACGGGGCGTGCGCGTGGGGCTTCCGTGTAGCTGTACTGGAACTCGAACGGCGCGCCATCGAGGAGGTAGGAAAGGCCCCGGTCCGTGATGCGGACGCCGGCGGCTGGGTCCCCGGTGTCCGGGATGGGAATCTTCTTGGCACGGCCGTGCGTGGCCGCAGAGAAGGCCGGGTGGGAGGGGACCGGGGCTCGGCGGCGCTTGGTGTCAGTAGCAGGCTTGTTGTGGTGGGAGAGGGAGATGCGGAAAGAGGTGGGGAGCCGTGGATCGGGGTGCTGGGCTGGGGCGAGGAGGCAGCGAGAGGTGAGGTAGGTTGTTGCCATTGATGGTTGCCGTGGAACGGGACGGGAGAGAAGGCTATCCCCTGCACTGAAATATTTCTTTGGCAAACTAGTAAGATGATCCCGAAAAAAGCTGATAAATGTTATAAAGACCTATTTGGACTTTAAATCAGTTTTAGCTTCTAAAAAATTAGTAAGCACAGTTGAGATTTTAAATAACTTTTGGTATAAGCTAAAAGTTATATAAAACTAGCAAAAGCTAAAAGCTGAGTAGAACCTACTTTCACAGCTTATTGTTGAGGAAAATTAGCTACTTATCAAATAGTTTCTTATAAAAAAATTACAGCTGCTTTTTAACCCAAAAAACTATAATCTAATTTTTTAGAAAAGCTACGACTCCTTCAAATAGACTCAAAATATGACGACTTACTTACGGATATTATGATGGTGCAAGAGGAGATCAAGAATCACTTAGTGGTGATCTGAAGAGGAAGATGTTACTGGTGATCTGAATAGGAAGATGGCGACGTCAATGGCCACTACAGCAATGGGAGGTGATGACAGCGGGGTATCTTGATTCATGTACAATCATAAATGAGGTTGAAAGAAAATAACATGTTCGTATGCAAGCATTCCCCTTCAGCAAAAATTGTTTATCTAAACGTTTATCCGTGAATTTTAAAGACCAAGAGGTCCGGAGAACCAGGACAAAGATAAATGAATCTAATCCAACCTGAGCTGGAAAAGGCAATGTAATAGGAGATATTGGAAGCTAATAACTGGTAATCCATTTATAGGTAATTTGCTGTATGAAATCACATACAGGAAGCTCTAGGCTAGAAGTGAATGACAACAAACCAGGAAATTTTCTAAATTTAGAGTACAAATTTTCTGTAGTTATCCTTGCTCGACGCAACCCCGATCTTCCTCTTCTGCTTCAAGATCCTCCCCTTCTCAGCCCTGTATGCTACCTAGCATGTTGATAACACTCATTCATATGGACGACAAAATGTTTCTATAAATGCTGAAGTTGAACGATGGGTTTATTGATATAAAATATAGAGTAAATTTCACAAAGCTACAGATTTTTTGGACAAACTATTAAAAAACTACAGATTTTAGTTTCTATTTCACAAAACTACAGATTTTAGAAGAACTTATTTCACAAAAATACATGTATTTTGTACAAATTATCAGAAAACTATAGATTTTAGTTTCTATTTTACAAAACTATAGATTTTAGGAAAACTTGTATCACAAAATTACAGGTTTTAGAACTAATAATTTGTTATAATGGGTCTGACAGTCTGAGTCAATATGACACCCTCACGCGTGAGTGAAACGGGAAATGAGGGCGTGTGAGACCACCATGTGAACTAATACTGTTAAACCCGTTATAAAAAAAACGGTCAATTCTAAAACCTATAGTTCTTCTAAAACATGTTGTTTTATGATAAAAGTTCTCTTAAAATCTGTAGTTTTGTGAAATAGAAGCTAAAATCTATATTTTTTTATAGTTTATACAAGAAATCTATAGTTTTGTGAAATAAGTTCTTCTAAAATCTGTAGTTTTGTGAAATAGAAACTAAAATCTATAGTTTTGTAAAATAGAAGCTAAATTCTGTAGTTTTCTGATAGTTTGTAAAAAAAATCTATAGCTTTGTAAAATTTACTGTAAATTATATGTATCCAAATTTGGCATGTACGCGGTGACCAAAAGACAATACCTAAGCAGGTCAAGGAAAAACCATGTTTTGGTGAAACTAGAAATTTATGCGCGGTGTGCCACGCCGCGGGCGCCGCTCTCAACGCAAGAAAATCGACAAAACGCGCGATTGACGCTCCATACACGAGTAAATCGAGAAAACACGCGAAAAGGATCTAAAAATAAGCTTGTGTTTTTCGCAAAAGGGCTTAAACGTAGTGCTAGAAAAGCGGAAAAAGGACATAAATGAAAAGCATATTTAAAAAAAAAAGAAATGTTTTTTTTTACGAAAAGGACCTAAACGTAATTTCGATTTTCCTGAAAAGGACCCGAGCGCTGCTCCTAAAAACGCTAAAAGGGCATGGACATAATATGTAATCTTTTTTCCGAGAAAGGACTCAATCGTATTTATTTTCCCGAAAAGGACCCATCCGTAATTTTTTTTAGGAAAGGACCTAGATGCAAAAAAAAATTTGGCCGGCTCGGCTTGAGCCGCGAGCCGAGCCGCGATTGACGCTCCATACACGAGTAAATCGAGAAAACGCGCGAAAAGGATCTAAAAATAAGCTTGTGTTTTTCATAAAAGGGCTTAAACGTAGTGTTAGAAAAGTGGAAAAAGGACATAAATGAAATGCATATTTTTTAATAAAAAAGAAATGTTTTTTTTTACGAAAAGGACCTAAATGTAATTTCGATTTTCCTAAAAAGTACTCGAGCGCTGCTCCTAAAAATGCTAAAAGGGCATGGACGTAATATGTAATCTTTTTTCGGAGAAATGACTCAATCGTATTTATTTTTCCCGAAAAGGACCCATCCGTAATTCTTTTTTAGAAAGGACCTAGATGCAAAAAAAAAATTGGCTCGAGCCGAGCCGGCCTCCTCCCGGCTCAAACGCGTCTCGTCGCAGGAACTCTGCGGCGAAGTATAGTGGAGGGATGATTCAAAGCCGTTGGCACAAAGCTTCCCTGCTTGGCATCGACTCCCCCTCAAACCTTCCAGGCTAGCACCACGCTTCTTGACGCTGGAGTGCCGCCATCGCTCACCCTTCTGGCCACCTGAATGCTTTTGTTTTCCTTGATAATCCAGTATCAATAATATTCAAATCAATCAGTATCTGAAATTAGTTCATCAAAAAACTGTGCCACCTACCTTCAGCTAGAAATTCAGAGATACAATTGCTATATATTGGTTGATCAAAACTTTTAAACAATACCTCTGTTTACATCTACTCCCAAATAAGTGATATTAAAGAAGTAAATAACAACTAATTCAACTATGCATCTAACATGCAAGAACCAATATATATACATATAACATGTTTATCCAAAAACGAACACACATTCGCCAATCACCACTAAGAAATTAAGGGAAAGAGCAAAAGGCAACGCACTGTCCTGAAGGAGAGGGCGGTCAGGGGTGGAGTGATATGGAAAAGTTGAACTGGCTTATTATATAGTCAGTTTTATCGTATGATATATTTTTAGTAATATATTTTCTTTAGATGTGCAAAGTGGTCGATAAGTTCAAAACCAGATAGCCGAAAAGTAATAAACAAAACACTACTACGTATTTTATAGAAAAACTGGAGATTTTTACTGTTTTGGTTTGGCTGAAAATTTGTTTTGCAAGAATAGCCGCTGCTCAGTAGTATTTGCGGAAATAGGCAACTGAAAGAAGCTTGCAGCGGAGCGGAGGCGCTGATTTGGCGGAGCGGAACACCGTCTGACGGGCGAGCCAGACAAAGCGAGAGCAATGGCCGAGGTGTCTTCTGACCGCATGCTGTGGTGGGAGCGCCACATGCGAGTCAGATGGCTCGAGCCGCTACATGCGTGGGGCTCGGCCGGAGGAGGGGCGCATTCGCGTGGTCGGCCGCTACATGTCCTATTTTTTCAACAATTAAAGGATGAAAAATATTATTAACCCATTTTATTCTATTATTTTTACAAAATAATTAATTTATAAATGTTGAAAATTCTTTTTAATAAATAAAAAAATACTAGGATTGACCTGAAAATTCTAGAAATTTTCACAGAGTTGAAATAGGGCATTTTTATATTACCAAAATTATTTCAAATATGTTATTATAATTATTTTATTTTAAATAATTTATAAAATCAGAATAGGCGTTGTAGAAAATAGAAATTTGGGTTCAAAAATTTATAAAAAATTAAAAAAAATCCTTGATCACTTTGAAGTGTGTGTACCAAGTTGAACTCACAAAAATTTCGTTTAGATAGTCACTCTATCAATTTGATAATAATAACGAGATGCATGCATAATATTAATAATGTTATGGTAATTTAATGCGTGTGCTTCATTTATTATGGTAGGTACTACATGGCAGATATCTTAGATTTGTTCGTGTTTTATGGCGATGGTGTTGTTCGAGAGGGTCCATATGGGGTGTATCTTTCGAACTGCGAATGGAAGGTGATCCGGGCTCCGGGTCTGACGAAGATGGACCTGGCAGAGCTTCGGAGATGCGTGCGGAGCGCATTTGACGAGCAGACCGCCTGAAAAAAGCTTGTCATCGAGGCCGTACATGCCAGAGCTGTGGGATATTCGATGGACTATTTGTGGACCCTATGCAAGATCGCGAGAAGCGTACAGTGGGGGGAATACATGCAAATTATGATGAACCCTCTGGCGATGATACATCGTCGTCCGATGGTGTATGTGCGCTTCCTGAACAGAGGAGAAACTTCAAGTCCTCATGGTGGTGGTGGCGCCACCGTCGAGGCATCCTCGGAGGGCATCGGGAAGACGCTGTTGTGGATGAATTTGAGCCAAACGAAGACATTGGGCAATGGTGGTCCGCTTGCATTGACTGTCACGAGCATCTGGAAGCCCTGGAGGGCGTAGCATTGTCCGATGATGATGAGGATGTTGACACAGATAGCAATGGAGATGACGATGCAGCTCCCGTCGGTGGCATTATGTCCACTGATGTGGAGTATGTGTCTTCACGGTTGGAAGATCTGGTGATGTCTTCCCTCGTGTTGCCGGACGAAGGTAGCCATGGTTGGGCGTTCGATCAAGACACTCTACTGGTAGGGCAACGCTTCCCTACGAAGAGTGCTGCCCAACAGGCAATTGCGAGATATGCGGTGAACATCAGCCGTACGTACCGGGTGTACAAGTCCAACCCGAATACACACGTTGTGAAGTGCCTGGATCCTGAGTGTCCCGGCAAGATCCGTGCGCAGAAATTCAAGGGCGTCAGTTCGGGCTTCAGGATAACAGCCCGAACGGATCACACCTGTGTGCTAGCTGAGCCACTATAGAAACATAGAAATGTGATGTCCTCATATGTGGCCAGCCTAATTTCTCACTTGGTCACGGTAGACGTGACCGTTTCACCGAAGCTACTGATGGCTGACGTGGTTAACATGGTGGGATATCCTATAAGCTATGGCAAGGTGTGGCGAGCGAAGAAGAAAGTAATAGAGATGATGTACGGCTCGTACGAAGAGGTGTACAACCTTGTTCCACAGATGCTTCACCAGATTGCTAAAGCCAATCAGGGGACCTACATCAACAAGATGGACAGACCCCACCCTACGAAGGGTCCAAACTATTTTGTCTTGAACCGTGTGTTCTGGGCGTTCGGACCTGCCATTCAGGGCTTCAAGTACTGTCGGCCAGTACTGAGCATGGACAACACGTTCTTGTTTGGCAAGTACAAGGGCACCATACTAATGGCAATCGCGGCAGATGCCAACGACCAGCTACTCCCGGTGGCCTATGCGATCGTCGAAAGCGAGAACACGGATAGCTGGTTGTGGTTTTTAGTAAATATCAAGCAGGCAGTTGTCCAGGACCGCCCGAACGTGTGCCTCATCATAGACAGGCATACTGGGTTAATGTCCGCCGTCAGTACCATGCAAGGAGGTACACAACTACTGTACCAATGAAATAACGTTGTCAATCGATGGTGCATGAGGCATCTTGCCGCGAACTTGCATAGGCGGTTCCGCAGCAAGGAAATCATGAAGACATTCAAGAGGCTTTGCTTGCAGAACAGAGACGGATGTTTGAGGCAATATGGAGAGTGCTGGATGCGGAGACATCCAGGAACAGACAGAGCCAGCAGAAGGCCAGATCAACAACTTCTCACAGTGGGTGCAATTCCATGCTCCAGAGCTGGAGAAGTGGTCCCTGCTCCATGACACCGACGGCGCAAGGTATGGCATAATGACGACCAACATGTCGAAGGTTTACAACGATGTTCTGAAGGGGGTCCGATCCCTCCCAATCAGTTCCATCGTAGAGGAGACCTGGAACAGAACCTTTGGATATTTCGTGAATAGAGGAATGAACGATAGGAGGCACCTGGATGAGGGGAAGCAGTTCTCCGAACGTATGCATGCATACATAGAGAAGAAAATAGAGAAGGCTCGGTCGCACGTTGCGCACACCATGGATGGAGTTAGGCGGAAGTTCGAAGTACGTCTATGGGAGAAGTTCATCGATGGCCATTGCAGGGGCTACCGTAAACAAGTGTGCACAATACGCGATGTAGCGATATGCACATGCAACAAGCCGAAACTGGTGCACAAACCGTGCTCCCATGTATATGCCGCGTGCGCGGTTCTCCATCAATCATCCGCACTGTACATCTTTGAGTACTTCAGCGCTGACCATCTATTTGGGACATGGAGTTCGGAGTTCAACTCCTATAGCTTAGACATGCATTATAGGGAGTTGTGGCCTAGCCAAGTGACTTTGTTTTAGAATGACAGTCTGAAGAGGACTGGGCGTGGACGGTGGCAGTTGCGACGAATCCGTAACGATATAGACATAAGTCAGCGTGGAGATGCACCAGCTCCACGGAGGTGTCGGTTGTGCAGGGGAGTGGGCCATACAGTGAAGAACTGCTCGAATAGGGCAAGCTCATCGAACTGTCCATAGGAACATCGGAAAATATACTTTGATGTGTGATTGCAGTAGCAACATGTAATGTTATGTTATGTAATGTCATGTTATGTAATGTTATGTAATGTCATGTACTTTTATGTTATGTATTGTCCTGTTATGTGGTTTGGTGTTATTTGCTAATGTAACTCTTCGTTCCAACTTATTTTTTTGTTTTCTTGCAGGACATGGCCGAATATGCCGAGACTCTGCTTGACCCATCCTATGATGGCAAGCACCATAGCAGGGCCTGGTTGACGGGGGATGGTCCAAGACCATTCGTTTTCAGGGGTTCGAAGGACCACTAGCCCTTGGACGGGTGGTATGTCCTTGTTCTACGGCAGGTAGGTCTATTGCCGTTGGCACGGATGATGGACACCGGGCATTGTTTTTCTTTGGACGGGGCTCTACTATCCGCGCTAGTTGATCGTTGGAGGCCGGAGACCCACACGTTCCACTTCCGCTAGGGGGAGATGACCGTCACTCTGCAGGACGTTGCTCTCATTACCGGTTTGCCTATCAGAGGCAGGCCGATAGTTCCACCACTGAAGTGGTCTGATTGGAGGGTTAGGTTGCAGGATAGGCTTGGCCATTCGGTCCCGGAGAACAGTCGAGGGGTTCCACAGTCCTGGCTTCGTCGCTACGTGCGATGTCCCCCTGATGCGCTAGAGTATGTAGTGAATTGTCACCTTGTGGTGTACATACTATTTTTGTTCGGCTGGGTATTGTTCCCTTCTACACAGGGAGACTGTGTGTACCCGAGCTTCATCCACATCGTCGAGGCATTGGCTGACGCCCAGGTGGATGACGTGCCACAGTTTAGCTTTGGCTCGTCGGTGCTCTGTGCTACATACAAGGGATTGTGCAATGCATGCCTAAAGACAACAGGAGATGAGCCCATGCTTGCAGTATGCTACTCTCTCCTTCAGATATGGTCCTGGGAGCACTTTCCTATCGGGCGGCCGTACTTCAAGGAGCCCGTTCACCCGTATTCCTTCCAGCCTCGTTTCTACGGTGATGATGGGGACCCAGTCGACGGGCCTACCATGGGCACGTGGTGGACGGCTAGCCTTTTGGCATGAGCTAGGGAGAGGCCTCGTCGAGTGTACGGAGAGTTTCATAACTACTTCGAGACCCTACACGAGGACGATATTATATGTCAACCATGGACAACGCATTTCTTGCTGACTACGACGCCGCATGGATTGTCAGAGCAATGCGCCCAGGATATGCACTACTGGCTGACGACATGCCACCTGGTGTTCTGTCACATGGTAGAGCCGCATTTCCTAGGCCGAGTGATGTGCCAGTTCGAACTTCATCAGGAAATCCCCCCTCTAGTTGGCCCACCACTGGCGCAAAAAGTGCATAGGTAAGTGCAATTCATATTGTTCAATTCTACACTATTCTACTATAGTACTATATGTAATTTGAATTCGTAACTTGCGAATTTCTTTCATTGCAAGCAATCTCGAAAGGGCCAACAGAGCGACGACTGGCGCCAGACACACTTACCGTGGACCACTGTGTGGGAGCAGTCTGTCACAGAGTAGGTAGTGGCAGACGATCGACCAAACGACTTGGAGTCATACGTCGCGTACTTGGAGTGGTACGTGCCACGTACGCATGCTAGGCTTACGGGACCTGCTCCTTTGAGGCCCGCGGAGGTCACGCAAGCTGACCGGTTGGGCCTCGACCACCCTCTGCATCGCGCATCACAACAAGACGACACGGTACAAGCACAACATACGTTTAGTTCATATTTTTATTCACATATGACCAACTTCTCGTCTTGGCCGTGCAATTCGACCGTGCGAACTATATCGTCATTCAGGGTTCCGATGCACTACGACATGAGAAGTGCATCAGTCGGACTGGCCTCCTTGGGGTAATATGATCCCTCATGGATGATGCGAAGGGCATCGTCAAGATTGTTACGTGCGGCCATCATAGCGATGTCGTCGTCCCGGGTTCTCGCGGAGGCGCACAACCCCTCTCTCCTAGGTCGTCGGTACCGAGTGCGGCCAGCAGACGATGAAGCTTCGCTCATTCATCTTTAGCTCTGCCTGGCCTCCACGATACGCATGTATGACATACATATTTCATTACTATAGCTTGTAGAACTTACACAATGTAATTTTGTTGGCCATGCCATGTTCTTTTGCAGCACGCACGTAGGGATCGCTCTTTCCTGCCATCGTCATCTGGGCACCACGATGAATCACCCGCTTCGTCGCCCATATGTACAGCTGTCGAGGTGAACATAGACTCGGACCCGAACTCGCCTGCTCAGGACTTGCCTCCTGCAAGTTCTTGCCGGTACGCGTCGTCTGCTTGCGACGTTTATCGCAGGATTTGAATCGCGGCGACGACACCCCACAAAGATGCATGGTTTCGGTGCAGGCATGTCATCCACGCAGGCGCCACGTCCAATACGTTCTATTTTGTTGAAGTTATTACGGGCTATGCAACATATCTTTATTTGACGTGCCTAACATTTCCGTTCGTATAATGTTCTTCTGCAGGACGAGCGTCGGGATCAAACTCTCCTTCCACAGCCGACAAATACAGCCGTTGAGGTCCACAGACACACCGACGTGGACACCCACGATCAGGACTTTCCACCAGGAAGTTCAGCTTTGGGTATATTCACGCTGGCACGCTTATCGCAGCACTCAACTCTGCAAACTTGGTCCGGCCATACCTACACCCCGTACTCCACGCATGATTATGGTGCAGGGTCATCATCTGTGCGTGCACCGTGGCAGGTATGTACGTCCAGTTGAAGTGATTACCAGCGTGGAGCTGTGCTAACACTTTGTGTTCGCAGGTTTCTAGGGACGAGTTCCCGCAGTGGGCACAAGACTCCACGATCCTGTGACCGGCTTCGGTGAGTGTTTCGTGTGTTTTAAGTTACTCGTTGCACTCACTTTTGGTCACGGCACTAACAGTACAAACCAATTCAGCCTACGGGGTAGGTGATTAACATGTTGGGCGCCCAACACTTAAGACCCAGACAGCCTGATGACGCCCGTCGCGCAACACAAGATACACGGTACGACTTGCGTAGCACGAAGCATGCACCTGACCAGTTTACATACCCAGAAGACCAAGTCCGCTGTACGAGCAAGCGGCGACCGGATCAAAGTTGAGGTTTTCGGGATGCTTACCGGTTGTATTGTTGTAATGAAGTTCGTATGTGTAACATCCCAGGTGTCATAATTTGATCTTTGTTGCAATTTGAAATTCTCATTTGGATTTATCTCTGGAGTTTTGGTTTTGATTCGCTGAAATTCCCTATTAAGCCTTAATGATCATGTAATTGATGTATGCCTTCGGGCTGTGACTTTCCATGAACATCACGTCGAAATTCATATTTCTGTCTTCACGTCAAAATTACTGTATTTCTATCCGTTCTACGACAAACAATAATACTTACCCATGTAGTGCCCATTACCTGAGGCATGAAAATACCAGTTTGCCCCTCCCTTTAGACTTATCCGACGAAAAGTTGGTGCGATTTTTCCCGCCGAATCAACACACTGCCTCCATAAAATAGGCAACCATTCCAGCCCCGCTTCCTCATATCCGCATCCTTATCCCATTCCTTCCTTCCGAAGCCCATGTCCCAAACGGCGAGCTCAGGAAATCGAAGGGCTAGTGCTCTTGCCACTGCAAGGTAGCTCAATTGTCCTAACTGCCATGTGCAAGCTAATGTGTTCTACACCAACACAGAGGGAAATAACGGCCGACTGTTCTACAAATGCCCTTTTTTCTCAATAAGTGACCAGTTAGTTTGATTTCTTCTTATACTGATGATTTCTTTAATGTTATAGTTGTCTGTTTTTTTCAAGAGATCTTATTTCTTTTCACGGCCTCAACGCATATTCACCTCGTCATATAGTCCGGAGGATGCTAATATTTTCAATGGGCGGACACTATAGATGCCTCGATGGAGTGTCCTGCAAGCCAAGGACAGCAGAGACTACAGGCTACTATGGAGCAGAGGCTCAACCCTATGCTCGAGCAGAGGTTGAACGTGCTGGTGTTCAAAATGGAACGCATTTTAGATCATGTTAAGTGGTTGGAGAAGATTGTGTGTGTAGCTATCCTTGTTGTTCTGTACACAATACTTGCGAAGTAGTTTGTTTCCTGTAGAGGACACAAACTTGGTCATGGCTACCGTTCGAAGTGGTGTAAGAATGTTATACCCTACGTACTATTTCAGTATCGTAATTCTATTTCTGTAACATCAATCCAAGCAGATAATAAAGTGGCATATGTTGATTTTGGATTTCTCATTCGGCAGCACGTAAAATATCGTGCAAAATTGGACCGTAATCGCGCAAACATCGTGGTCATATAACCTTTTTGGCATCCCGTAAAATATCGTGTCTAAATGCAAAATAGTGAGGGAGTAGCTCATAAACATTATGTGATATCTATATTACTATAGTCTAGAAAAATATTTTATTTATAACCTGCTTTCCATATAAATTCTGTCACAACAAATACCTTAAATGACCAAAAACTTTACAGATTTGATAACACTTAAGCCTTTTCGGCGAGGGTAAAACAACTCGTCTAAACACAAATTTTGGGGGAATTGGTCCAAAAATTTACTTTAGTATATGACGCCCAAATTATAGAAAAATATGCAAATTAAAATTTGCTTATCATATAAAATCCATTAGCGCGAACACCCTAAATGATAATGTTAACGGGACCATATTTTATGAAAACGACTTTCCAAGTCTTTAACTAAAGTATCCGTAATGCAAGAATCAGTACATAACCATGTAGTAACAGCAAATAACCGTCCAAAATTTCAGATCCAACGTGTAGAAATTACTACCATGCATGAACGATTCTTGTTGCTTTCTTAGACTGAATTGACAACTCCCGTGCACCTGCTTTTTCAAGGCGATTAGACAACTCACGGGCGTGTAGCTTTGTCAGACAGAGTAGACAAGTCATAGGTAGTAGCTTTGTCAGGCCGAGTAGACAAGTCATAGGTATGATGCCTTCGTATCCTGTTCTCTGGGCAGGTTCCTCTTCTTAGGACCATAGATGCTGGAGACCCAATCCAAGTCATCAGCAAAACTTCTATTGCTTGGACTAGAAGAGAACTTGGCAAGCTCAGTCTCCCTTGGTTATATCCCCCAGTAAATCAAAGAACTAAGCGCAATCTCCGTTGGTTATATCCCCCAGTAAATCAAAGAACTAAGCGTAACCCGTTTATACAGGAAACCATCCTTGAACATCAAACCATCAAGCACTTCAAAAACATCACCATCGCATGGATGAGCCGACAGATGTAGATAGATATGTATTTACAGGTTATGCATACATTCAGTATATTTTTAGTATTTTAGTTGGTTCGTACAAATACATTTACGTACATATATTCTTAGGAAAACATATATATATTTGGGAATGTACATGTTTATTATAGATAGATGTAGATAGATATGTATTTTTAGGAGTGTAGATTTTTTTTACAGATAGAAGTACATAGATACTTATTTCTAGAAATGTATAGCCCATCGGTACACTCAGTACGCACTAACTGCACACCGCACAATCCAAAGTGACCACTCACTGTTTACTTTTAACTCTGAAGTGACCCCTTAATGCACAACATATTTGTTAGTACTAACACCTTGCATGCATGACTGCCTTTTCAGCCTGACTTGACTACACACTCTAGGGTTTTGTTGTCCGTCTGCACGTTTCAACCTTACCTTCCAACATTTAGTCCATACACCACCCCGTCGAGTCTACAAAAGGCCAAACCGCAGGCACACATACACAGCTCCCACTCAGAATTCACCATGGCTGGATCCTCTAGTAGAGCATTCTCGTGGACACCTGATATGAGCAGCGTAGCCCTTCATTACACGTTGAAGGTTACACGTAATGGGAAGGATGATCCGTTTAAGGAGGAGAACCTAAGTATAGTGGTGTCCAAATTGCAAGAGTGGCATCCGACATTATCGAGGCATAACGTGACAACCTCTGCCCTTAACCTTGTGGCCTCCGATGACCTCAAGGCGCACTTGCAAGGGTGGCATCAAACGTATTTCAGGGTGTGCGAACTAGCCGACCACCCTTCTGCTACTAGTTTCTCTACGAGACTTTACAGGGTAATGATGCTGCCCGATCAGTATGTAGAGCATATTAAGGTTAGTTATTTCATATTTGTTCACCCTACTAATATTTTTACCATTATCTCTAAGTTCACTAATTTGTATGCTCGTCTTGTGTGTTAGTCATTCCCGGAGGATAAAGATTTGCTGAACAAAAATATCCCAGAATTCTTTGCGATGTATATACTCTTCGGCAGGGTGTGATGCCTGGTTCGCACAGAAGACGCAGAAGAGGATCTAACTTTAGGTGTATAGGTCAACCCAGTACTGTTACAACAGCAAGTTCAAGAGGATGTTCAACCACCACCAGAGGGGGGCTTGCTCCTAACTATACAAATGATGATGACGATTTCATATCACCTAGACATCGACGTTCAAGCACTACCACAATAGGCCGTTCAAGTACTACTACAACAGGTCGTTCAAGAAACAATGCAAGAGGACGTTCGACCTGCACTGCAGGAGGGCTAGCTCATAACCATACAAGTGACGATGATGATGACGATTTCATGCCACTTAGCCCACGAACCTTACGTCCTCGGAGTCCTCCAAATCCTAACAATGATATTACGGGGGTGTTTGGGACAGCTCTAGCTCCACCAAAATTCGTGGAGTTGGTGGAGCAGGGTATTCCTAGCTTCAGAAATTTATGGAGCTAGAGCTGTGGGTACATTAAGAGTGTTTAGGTGGGTCATCTTGTTTACATTTTAGACTAAAATTATAAACTTAATTCACTTTATTCTAGCCTACAAACTCCAGCTCTGAGGTGGAGCTGGGATCTGGAGCTCTACCAAACAGGGCCTACATTAAGCCCTCTCAGGTATCCATACGTAGTACCCCGTCGGCCACTAATATACGATTATCCTTGTTTTGACCGTCTATTCCGACAACTATGGCCATAAAATGGATGGATTTGTCACTTAGTCCTTCACCAGAGGCATATACCTATGGAATACGTTGTATCCCAGTTTTATGAATTCTCTAAGGCATGTATACCTATGTTGTATCCTAGTTTTATGAGGTATGTACCTATATTGTATCCCTGCACTTCGTAATATCAATATCGGGTTTTATTCAATAATTTACTATGATTTGTCGTCAAATTTATCGCACACCCAAAGAGAATGACGAACAATGAAATTTGATTTTTTAATCAAAATAATTAACTGACAAATAATTTTGTAAAACACTATATGAATTATGATTATCACCGAAAAATATGAATTTTTTAGAATTTACTGAACTCTAGTTTGAACTATAAAATTCTAACTACTGTCAAAGTAACACTGACTTTTAATAATTCATGCTTTTCATAAATTTAACACTGGCTTTTAACAATGAGTTTTCAGATAAAATCAATGCAAAATAGCTTTTCATAAATTTAATTTCGTCAAAATAAAATATTATTTCATTAAAATCCATTGTTACATGAAACTCCTACTGTAATTTACGCATGTTATTTTTTCGAAAAACAGCAGCTGTCACAACGAAAATCGCCGGTTTTTCCCCCTGAGCCCGTGCCAGAGCCATCGATTCCATCGGATCCAGTCCGCTGGAACATTTTATTTTGTATTTTTTGACCAGGCGAAATATTATTTCTAATCCTGCAGTCCACAAAATCCACGGTCAAATATTTTTTTACTTGTTTCTATTGGAATCGATGTGCTTAAATTTTCTACACTTTTCTCTTGATCGGAGTCCTAGATCGCTGATTTTATTTTGTTTGTCATTGGATTATTAATCTCTATCACAAATAAAATCGCAAACCGAAGAAAAAAATTCGCGCCGGCCGAATCCTGCACGCGCTAGGGAGACGCTGCCTCCGCGATGCGCGCCTCCTTCGGCCGGGCCCCACGGCCGCTGCATGCGGCTGCAGCGCACCCCGGCCGCTGCTCTCGCCTATGCAGCTCGCCCCGGCTGCTGCTCGCTCCGCCCGCGCGCTGCTCCGCCGAATCAGCTCCTCCGCTCCGCTGCAAGCTCCTGTCAGATGCCTATTTCGGCAAATACTACTGAGCAGCGGCTATTCTCGCAAATCAAATTTTGAATCGAGCCAAAACAGTAAAATTTCTGAAAAACTGGAGAAGTACCAGCATCATTGGTTGAGTATCATCTGATGTATTAACAATCTTGTTGACACAATTAAAAGAGAGCTGAACCAGTAGTACCTATGTAAATGCCTATCATAAGCATCTATCGCAATTATCTTTTTCATATCCATTCCACTGCACGTAAAATTGCTAGGACAAAGAAAACTATCGTATTTATGAGTGCCACGTAAGACCTTTCAATTTTTTCAACACAAAGTGCTTCTCAGCATTTTTTTTGGCACATTTGTTGCTCGGTTGTGATTTATTCTTGACTATCATATTCCTAGGTGCACCTTACATACTTTTTGCTTAATCAATCAGTTAAGTCAGCTATTCACAAATCACTGGACACTCAACTGCTCTTAAAATTTGCTAGGATTGCCAGTGGCAAAAACAAAATCAAGTAACCATGCTATCACTTGATGATAGATAGATAAACAAAGGTAGAAATCAAGGGTATGTTTACCTTTGGTTAGGAGACGTGGATGACGACCTTGACAATCTCCTTGCTGGAGTTAAAGTTCCACCCCATGACGTTGACCTTTCACGCGAGAAGGCGCTGAAGGGTAACGGAGCACGTTGAAGAGCGCGGGGTGGTGAGGCAAGCGTTGAGGGCTCGGTAGCGCCGAGAGGGAGCAGTAAATAGGGAGGGGTAGAAGCAGCGCAGGGAGGCCATGTCACGCTACAACAAAAACCTCAAGTAGAGGTATTTTTCTATACATATTTTTTTATTTATCTCAACAAATTGGTATAATATATTTTAATGACACTTCTTGCGGCATTTTAGAAGGTGTCTTAAATGTAGAGACACTATTTTTGAGATATTTTGGATAAAGAATATGGAATGTGAAACGTAGAGACGTTTTAAGTTATTTTTAAATTGTCGAAACAAAAATCATATATATAGACTTTTCTTGAGACACTTCTTAAATCGACCTTACGTTGCAGAGATGTTATTGGAGACATTTTTTATTCTTTAGAAACATTCTTTTGATGTTTAAGAGATGTTGTGTACTACTTGTAAGAATTAAAATGTGAGTATGAACAAGTTATGATGTGATGGTTAGTCACACTATTTGTTTTTCCACAAGTTCTCAAGTTTAGGATTGGTTCTAACTTATTTTTAGAATATATTTCTCATTATCTAGAGAGTGCTAGAGACACAAAATTGTCCCTTTTACAAAATATCTTATATAGAATGTAAAGACATTTTAGTAAGTGCCTCTTCGGTTGTAGCAACACTGCACGTAGAGGCACCATTGTAGCATTTTAAAAGATGCCTTAAAAATCATATAGAGACATAAAAATATGGCTCTACTATATAATAAAAATGTCTCTACATGATGTTTGTCCTGTAGTGTCAGGGAGGAGAGGTAGCTGCATGGGAAGGCGATGCCGAGGAGGGAAAGGTGTGGAGCAGGGAGTCCATGGCGGGTAGGGAACACTGTTGCACGAGGGAATTAAGATAGAGAACATGGCGGCACGGGTAGCATATGTATTGTTGATGACCATGTTTCACGAGTGTTAGCACTAGAATTTGGCAAGGCATTGCCAATTTGTTAGGCTAAGGATAAAAAAGATATTTTTGGCCGATGTCGGTTAAGAAAAGAAAAGTTAAGTCAAAGATAGAATTATGACCGATATTGATTCAAAGAAGAAAATTTTGTCCGTGTAAAGACCGATATGGATCATGGTTTACAACGCATCGGAGAAGGATACAATCGGCCAATGCACTATAAAAGATGGTCAAGAGCAAGCAAAAGAGAATAACCCCAATCAACCAAACAACTCGCATTTATTTTTTATTTACTTTCCTATCAACTAGGAGTAGCTCTGTAATTTAGAATCTTTCTTGTAATCCGACCTTGATCAATAAAGTTGCGCATCACCGATTGTTGGCCATCTTCGATTACGCCAGGTTTGATTTTCTCCGATCTTTTTGCGTATCGCCTTTTCTGGGAAAGTCTACCTTTGTCTACCATCTAATCAGCCCTAATCGACTTTTTAGACTTACCATTACCCTTGATTTAATTGGATACTTAGCTGTTTAGATCTTCACCGATTGTTATATTAGATCGACTTTGAGCGTATATTTTTTATCTATCTTGCTGCTTGCATGATCAAATCAGCTGGCACGATTCGAACCTTATTGAACCCGACGTTCTCGTGTGTTTGAGCCGATTAATCCGTCGTCACATTTTTCAGCATCAACACACTTTTGACACACCCGATGTGACCCCATGTCTTCTTTAGGTTTAGCTCCGAATTCGGTTCATTTTTTGACCGATTTGGAAAGTCGATTCCATAAATACTTTTTCTCTGTTAGTTTGGAACTTAAAATTTCTGACTTGAGTTCTGTTCGCGAGAAATTTAGGGAATTATTAACAGATTATATTAAGAGATTTAGGGAGATAGGAAATCGATTTTTAGCGCTACTTTACCTGATAACCAGTTAGCCGATTAAGCCTTCCAAGGATTAATTCCCCTACTGAGGGAGAAATTGGGTGGACAAGAGTTCACCAATTTAAGTCACCTATTGCACAGGTTATCGCCTCAAGAAAGACGTTTTACTAATAACAGAGGCTTCAGAGACAAGTTTAAGAATAATAACAATAAAGATAAAGAAAAAGCCAAGGTCAACCTCGTTGAATACGGTTCAAGCGATTCACCTGAAGACGATGAGGCTAAAATAAATATAGCCGAATGGGTTAAGGGATCTAAGAAGTCCTTAGTCTATTCCTGGCTTAAGCCGACTAAGAATAAGTCAGAAATAAAGTATGCTTTTGATGTCTCTAAGTGTGACCGTATTTTTGATTTACTGTAGCAAGAAAAGATTATACGGTTACCCGAAGGACATGTTATACCATCGGCTGACGAAATCAAAAAGTGAAGGTATTGCAAATGGCATCATTCTTTTTCTCATAATACTAATAATTGCAATATTTTCTAACATCAAATACAATCGGCTATAAAAGATGGCCGACTCAAGTTTGCAAAAGAGACGATGATGCAGTTGGATGCTAATCCTTTTTTAATTAATATGGTTCAATGTTCTGGAAAAGAAAAAGAGCCAATGCAGGTTCCAGGATAAAAGGCTGTATGTCATGTTGACATCAAGTCAAGCTCCAACGGCAAGGAGACCCTAAAGATTACGGTACACTCACTGCAAATAGAAACCCACCATGAAGAGAGAAGTTCAAGGACTATCAAATCGAAAGGAGACTTGTAGATCGGCAAGTGTTATAAGGTTGAAAGAGCATCACCACCACGCAAGCCGATCACAAGCCAAAGCCAACTTTCTCCTAGCTGTTGGAGAAATATAAGTGGAGAAGTAACAAGCCACGTTATCATGCACGTCGACTAGATAATATGGCCCGATAACATGGAAAAGGCTCACCAACGATGCCCCTTTTGGCAATTTTTTTGGGAGAGGAGGTCAGCTCTGTCGTCACCATATACATGTCCGATGGAACATTATCCTCGTCAAATTGACTGGCAACGACAATCGGTTAAATATAGAATATATGAGCCGATACAAGGTTGTCCTGATGAAAATCATAATAGATCGGTCCATTTTCTATTTCTAGGTCGATCCAAACGCAAGCACGATCAGAAGAGGGGTCAAGTTCTACAGTCCAGGTCAATCTGGCAGGAAAAATACTTTAACCGGTCCAACCTAAACCCAGGTGGTGACGGACTTAACCGATCACAACGCAGAATACTTCAGAGGCTAAGAAATCAGGAGATGAGAGAGGTTGAGCAGGAAAAACAACGAGATGAAGCGTTCAATGAGCTCCGACCAATTAAAGTTGCTAGAAAGGAGTGGAGGAGAAAAGTGACGGTTGAGGAAGAATTTGATTCAGCCGATGATCTGGATTCACCTATGATTCGGGATGATTCTCCACCTCTGATAGACATCAACATGGTGTTCACCTTGCTGGCCGAATTCAAAATAAGGACTGTGTGGAATATATGGAACTAGGTATCTCCGTGACCGGCCCAACTTCACCTGAAGAGAAGACAGGCCCAAAAGCTGAGCCCCGCACCAGGCCTTGCCGCCGTACGGAAGGGGGCACGATTTATAGACAGTTATTTGTATTAGGATATACAAGGTACGGTTGTAATCTGATTCGTTAAACAGGGTAGATAAAGATGTAAACTCCATTCTGTAACCGACTAGGATCTGATAACCGATCGGAATCTCCTAACCGATCAGGACTTTGTAAACCGCCCCACCCCCATTATATAAGGGAGAGGGCGGGCATCAGATTGGTCAATCACCAAGCCATAGAGCATAGCACACCTTATATCGCCTAGAGCACATTACGCTTTGAGCATCCTTGGACCCAAGATATCCAGATAATCGCAGCACACAGGATTAGGGTATTACCTCCACCGCTGAGGGCCTGAACCTGTCTAATCCCTTGTCTTGTTTGACCTTCGAGTTTGAGATCAAGCGCCTACCCCATAATTTCATTGCCGACTATAAAGTCGACAGTTGGCGTGCCAGGTAGGGGGAGCGCTTCAATCTTTTCCTACAGACTCGATGACAGCAATCGGCGGATTCATCGCCACCTTCGTCTCTGGCCAAGCCTTCCGCTTCGGAAACCTGGACTTCGTCGCAGATATGCGCGGAGAGCTTGTCTGCCTGGCCCAAAGCCAGATTCAATCTGGCGAAGATCAGGCCAACCCATCTCAGGTATGCCGCTCTGACTCACCCAGAAAACCAGTCGGCATTATGAGGACCTGCTGCCATTTTCATGGCATCTTCGCGATCGAGGAGCAGAGGACCGATCTCCATCAAGAAGACCAAGAAGCTGTGGAGGAAAGTCGTCTTCGTAAGGGTAAGGAAGTGCCGGCGTGGTCTCTTCGATCGCGCGGCCACAATGTTCATGAGGACATCTTGCAATCTAGGTTAGGAGACCAATCCGTCTTCCGCACGCCGATGCAGAACATCATCGCCTCTAAGATGCTTCTCGACACGCTGGACCCGATGATTGCATCAGATAGCCCGGCAGCCCCGATCGTGGCCCAAATCAAGGCCATGGTGAGGCGGCAGCAATCCAGTAGAACCAGGAAAAGCCAGTAGGCGAAGCGCACTCACGCTCCCATGCGGCTACTCGTGTCGCCAGCAGCCGGACTGCAACCAGTCGGAATACCGGCTGTTGGCGCCACACACCTCCAGTCGGGGATGCTCGCTGAATTCTCAACTGCGACCTCCACCAGGACATCACAGCCAAGCGACAGGAGCGGGACGAGGAAGAACTACGCGGACGCCGCGACGACTACGAGCGCTTCAGCACCGACCACGATCGACCAAGCGATCTAAGGAACGATGACCGCGACGACCACAGAGACCATCATCACCGGGGTAGGAACGATGACGAACGCCGATTCATGGACTCGCCGCGCCGTACTCCGCCCCGACGTGTTGACGACCATCGTCGAGCCAGAGGCTCGCCGCGCTGGACTCCCCCTCATCATGATGAGAGATTTATCGACGGGATCCGGGCGTTCACTCCTCGGCTGCGCCGTGTGGTATGGCCCGAAGGATTCAACCCCAAGGGCATCGTAAAGTTTGACGGGGAGCGAGATCCGAAAGCTTGGCTGCAGGTCTATGCCCTGGCAGTTAAGGCGGCTGGGGACAACCAGACTGTAATGGAAAATTATCTGCCGGTCAATCTCACCCCCTCAACTCAAGCATGGCTCACGGGACTACCCGCGAACTCAGTGGACTCCTGGAGCGATCTTTGCGATCAATTCATCGCTAACTTCCAGGGAACCTACGAGAGGCCTGGCACTCCGTGGGACCTATACCAGTTGCACCAAAAGAAAGACGAGACACTAAGGGACTTCATCCGGCATTTCATGCAGAAGAAGAACACCATCCGGGACGTATCTGAAGCGGTGGTGGTGGCGGCCTTCCAGAAAGGGGTAAGTGATCCTGATCTAATTAAGAAAATGTCCAGAAAACCTCCGACCTCCTTGAAGGAGATGTTCACACTGGCCGATCGCTACGCCATCGCCTCAGACGCCCTGGCCGAGCGCCAAGAGGATCGCCCACATCAGAAGAAAAAGGGCGACAAGCCCGAGTCCTCCAAACATAAAGACAAGAAGCGGAAAGGCGAGGAACTAGTCGCGGTGGCCGAGCGCAGCTGGCCCCGGGCCATGAGAAGGGAGGCACCCGACTACAGCACTGTCATGGAAGCAATCTGTCCTTTCCACCCTAAAGGAAAGAACGCCGCCAAAAACTACTTCACCTTGAAGCGTTTTGCGCGGGAAAACAACAAGCAGCCGGCTCCAGCAAAGGACGAGGCGGCAAAGAAGAAAGACCTTCCAGATGAAGATGATTTCCAAGAGCCCGAGCAGGAATTGAACTACATCTACGAAGGCTCCACAGGATATGAGTCCAAGCGGAAGCAAAAGCTCACCGCCCGGGGAGTCAACGCGGAGGAACCGGCGACCCCCCAATACCTAAGGTGGTTTGAGGTCATGATCACCTTCGATCGCTCGGATCACCCCAACCGGGTTCTACATCCGGGTAAGTTCCCTCTGATTCTCAACCCTGTTATTCGCAATGTGAAGCTCAAGAAAGTATTAGTCGACGGGGGAGCGTTCTCAACGTATTATTCGCCAAGACCTTCGACGATATGAACATTCCCTGCTCCGAGCTCAGGCCGAGCACCCAGCCGTTCCATGGAGTGATCCCTGGAGCGTCTTCGTTCCCACTCGGGCAGATTTCTTTACCTGTTACATTTGGTACCAAGGATAATTTTCGGACCGAACATATCAATTTCGAGGTGGCCAATTTCGAGACAGCGTACCACGCTATCTTGGGAAGGCCCGGCCTGGCTAGATTCATGGCCTTCCTGCACTACACCTACTTGATGATGAAGATGCCGGGACCCAAAAGCGTCATCACAGTGCGCAGCGACGTGAAGTGATCTCTGGAGTGCGACCGAGAGAATTGCGGGCTAGCCGAGCTGTAGGAAGGAACCGCCGAAGGGAAGAGAATCCAAGAGGAGGCTGCCACGTTGCAGGAGGAAGGCGACGTCCCGTCTAAGAAATAGGCCACATCAGGGATAAAGCCCGGCGAAGAGACCAAGAGAATCAACCTCAACCCGACCGACTTGTCCAAAGCAACTTTGATCTGGACAGGGCTCGAAGGTAAATAGGAAAGCGCGCTCGTCACCTTTCTTCAAGCTAATAAAGACATCTTTGCCTGGAAACCATCCGACATGCCGGGTGTTCCTAGAGAGGTGATTGAGCATTCCTTACACGTCGACGAAAAGGAGAAGCCTATCAAGCAAAGACTCCGGTGGTTCGCTCCAGATCGTCGGAACGCCATCAAGCATGAGATCACTAAGCTATTAGTTGCAGGTTTCATCAAAGAGGTGTATCACCCCGATTGGTTAGCGAATCCTGTACTAGTTCAAAGGAAGAATAAAACTTGGCGCATGTGCGTTGATTATACTGATCTCAACAAGGCGTGTTCGAAGGATCCCTTTGGGCTGCCCCGAATCGATCAGGTGGTTGACTCGACCGCCGGGTGTGAAATCCTGAGTTTTCTCGATGCCTACTCAGGGTACCATCAGATTCGCCTAAAGGCGGAAGATCATATCAAGACTTCGTTCATTACGCCTTTCGAAGCCTTTTGCTATACCACGATGGCGTTTGGGTTGAAAAATGTTGGCGCGACGTACCAGCGCTCAATTCAGCGGTGTTTTCACGCCTAGCTCGGACGCAACGTGGAGGCATACGTGGACGACGTTGTGGTAAAAACTTGGGAGAAGAAGGACCTTATCACCGACCTCTCTGAGACATTCGGGAGTCTAAGGGCCTTCAGCATGAAGCTTAATCCCGAGAAGTGTGTTTTCGGAGTTTCTTCGGGAAAACTGCTCGGGTTTATCGTATCGCAGCGAGGCATTAAGGCCAACCAAGAGAAAATCAGGGCCATATCGAATATGAAACCGCCAAATTGCCAAAAGGACATCCAGAAGCTCACAGGATGCATGGTCGCACTCAGCAGGTTTATTTCTCGGTTGGGTATGCGAGGTATGCCATTCTTTAAACTCTTTAAGAAGCAGGACAAGTTCCAATGGACTCCAGAGGCACAATAGGCGTTCGAAGATTTGAATGCCTTCTTGACGACGCCCTCGGTTCTGGTTTCACCGATGCTAGAAGAACCTCTGTTACTTTACATCGTGGCAACAACTCATGTAGTCAGCACTGCAATCATAGTCGAACGAGAGGAACCAGGCCATGTGCAGAAGGCCCAACACCCGATCTACTTCGTCAGCGAGGTTCTGAGTGAGTCTAAGGTGCGGTATCCACAAGTACAGAAATTATTATATGCTGTACTCCTAACATCTCGCAAGCTCAAGCACTACTTCCAAGAGCATACTGTTTCAGTGATCACCTCCTTCCCAATAGGAGATATACTTCATAATCAGGAAGCCACTGGGAGAATTGTAAGATGGGCTATCGAGTTCGGAGCCTTTGACATCTTGTTCAGGCCTTGCACAGCCATCAAGTCTCAATCGCTCGCCGACTTCACCGCCGAGTGGACAGAACTTCAAAGCCCGGCGGTCGTCAAGGAACTCGAGCATTGGACCATGTACTTCGATGGCTCCCTCATGCTCAGCAGCAGCGCGGGGGCTGGCATAGTGCTCATATCACCAAGCAGAGAACGGTTAAGGTACGTTCTCCAGATTTTTTTTCCCGCATCGAACAACGCCGCCGAGTACGAGGCGCTTATCCATGGGCTCCGTATCGCCATATCACTCGGCATCCGACGATTGGCGGTTCGCGGAGACTCAATGCTCGTGATTAATCAAGTGCAAAAAGAATGGTCATGTATTGAAGACAACATGGCAGCCTATTGCCAAGAAGTACGCAAGCTGGAAGGTAACTTCGACGGCCTAGAACTTATCCATGTGCTCCGCCGAGACAATGAAGCGGCCGACGAGCTAGCGAAGATGGGATCCTGCCGATCTACAGTGCCCATGGGAGTGTTCGTCGAAGAAATTCGCAAGCCCACGATTAGCACTCGATCGAAGACGGACACCCCAGCTAAGAAGAGCGCAGAAGCAGAAGTCCTAGTCATTACTCCTGATTGGACAGCCCCGTATCTGGACTATTTACGAAGGATGAGTTACCCGAAGACCGTGTACAAGCCAAACGAGTGTTGCGCCGAAGCAAGAGCTATGTGGTGATCAAGGAAGAGCTCTATCGCAAGAGTTCCTCTGGTGTACTACGACGGTGCATATCAGAACAAGAAGGGAGAGAACTTCTCAAGGAAATCCACTCGGGAGTTTGTGGGAATCATGCGGCGTCATCAACCTTAGTCGGCAAAGCCTACCGTCAGGGATTTTTCTGGCCAACTGCTGTCACCGACGCGGAGGACATCGTCCGGACATGCGAAGGATGTCAATTCTTTGCACTTCAGATGAACAAACTGACACAAGAATTACAGACCATCCCCATAACCTGGCCGTTTGCCGTCTAGGGGCTCGACATGGTGGGACCTTTAAAGAAGGCTCAAGGAGGTTATACCCATCTCTTCGTGGCTGTTGATAAATACACCAAATGGGTGGTGGCCAAGCCGGTCGCGACAATAACAGCGGCGAAAGCCAAAGAATTCTTCAATAAAATCGTGGTTAGGTTCGGTGTCCCAAACCGAATTATCACGGACAACAGCACCCAATTCAGAAGCGGCGTGTTTCAAGACTGGTGCGATGAACTCAGAATAAAAGTCTGCTTTGCATCAGTACCGCACCCCCGGAGCAACGGACAGGTCGAGCGTGCCAACGGCATGGTGCTACAGGGCCTGAAGGTAAGGATTTTCGATCGGCTAAAGCCATACGCCACTCGGTGGGTGAAAGAATTACCTTTGATACTCTGGGGGCTGCGAACCACTCCCAGCAAAGCAACCAGGCAGTCACCTTTCTTCATAGTGTACGGCTCGGGCGATCCTCCCACCGAGTTAAATTCGGATCCCGCGGTCGGAGCTATGAAGAAGTCGCCTCGGAAGAAAGCCGGCTAGAAGATCTCGACCGACTGGAAGAAGCCAGGGACGTCGCAACAATTCAATTGGCAAATTATCTCCAAGGCCTATTGCGCTATCACGGTCGCAATGTGAGGAGCCGTGCATTCTCCTAGGGAGATCTGGTCCTTAGAAAGAATCAGAAATGCGAGCATAAGCTCACTACAAGCTGGGAAGGCCCTTATATTGTCGATGAGGTGATACGCCCTGGAGCTTACAAGCTCAAGCAAGAAGACGGCACGACACTCAGCAACACTTGGAACATAGAGCAGCTACGTCGTTTCTTCACTTAAACTTTGTAAATCAGATTGTTCCATTATGAATGAAATGATCAATATTTAAAGTTATTCTTTACATAATCTTCTCGATGTCTATGCGTCCGAGTGCTTCGCTCCTAAGATTCTAAGACTCTGAGACATGCATCACGAACCATGCCTCACGAGCCTGGGGGCTGGATTAGTTGGGCGCGATACGTCGAAACCACTCGGACAAAAATGCACATCTGAAGGAAAAACACCAGAACAGGAAAACACTTTTATATATATTCAATTTACAGGTCTAAAGTTTCTATAACAGACACAGACGTGTCCTTGACCTCCTCCTAGAGCTCGGCGGCCCGGTCCTCATCGACGTTGCAGGCGTAGCCTTCTTTGACGGCCTCAAGATCCACTCGGGGATAAAGTGACTTGGTGATTGCCAGAGCTTGGCTAGCACCATTAGTCGCTATCTCCCTCAAGAGATTCTTGAGCGTCTCGGGGGCTTCCTCCAGTCGAGAGATGACCTGGTCCCTGCTGAGTGGCCTCTCGCCCCCAGAATGAAGCGAACTCAGCAGCGGCTCGGAGGCCTCCTGAAGCTTGGCGCAAGACGTCTCAAGGGCTTTAACCCTCTCATTGAAGACGGCATACTACGCCCGCGTTTTGAATTTGTAGTCTGCAAGACAAAACATTAGAGAAGGCAATGAAGATACGGCAGGGCCAAGTCGCCGGTCATACCTTCAAGCTCCTTCTCTGATTTCGTTCTGGAAACCTCCACGGATTTAAGTTGTTCTTGAAGCGTCGCGACGGCGGAATCCCGAACTGACACAGAGATAAGAAGATCAAGAAACCAGGTGATTAAATGAAAGCACTGGGCGGCCTAGGGAACAGCTACCTCAAAGGGAGCAACGACGTCCAGCTTCTCTTGGCGCAGAGCCCTCTGCTCCTCTCGCAGCGCCTGGACCTCTGACCGGAGAGAGCGCAGTTCGGCCGCGTGCTCGACCTTGATACGTTCCAATTCGGCCAGGTATTCTTGGCACGTTTGGATTTCAGGGAGCATCTTCTGGAATAGTCACAGGGGAGGGTAACTACATGATAAATGACGCAAGCAGGAAGATAGCAAGTGTAGAGAAGTGCTTACCCGGGCCAGGCGCGCACAAGCCGTAGCGTGACTATAAAAGTCATTTCTCTCCTTCTCCTCCTCCGGATCGTCCAGGAGCTTCAGTCCTTCCTCCTCATCAACCCACGCGGCTTGCATTATAAGCCGGGGGCGAGCAGGTGTCGGCGGGACTCGGAGGATCTCCTCGATCTCGGGGGACAAGCGAGAGGCCTGCTCTGGGACAGCAGGGCCCGACTCCAAAACAGGAGGAGTCGGAGATGGCGCCGGGAGCTCAGGAGGCTCCTCGGTGTCCCTGGACGTGGCCCTCACGACCGGGGCATGAACCTCCGGAGGCTCGACTTCCACGGGGGCCCTAGACGGCGTCCCGACAGGAACATCAAACGAAGGATCCCTACGAGAAGAACTGTCAGCAAGCCAGCAAAATGAGTGAAATGAGAGTTGACAGAGTAACAAACCTATCGGACTTCCTCATTTTCATCGGAGGCTTCTTCCGAATGGTCGGGCCGCCCACAGAAGGGCCACCCGGTACGTTGCCAACTGGCACCCGGGGCTCCTCCTGAACGCTCGAGTCCTTCGGTAATGGACTCGGCCGAGCCGCAGGCTCACAGGAGATGGGAGCCGAGGGTGCAGGAGCTTGTGCTGACAGGTCCCGGATCTTAGGACCGCCAGTCGGGCGCTGGGGCTTCGCGGGGTCTTTGGCCGCCGCCTTTTTCCCCTTTTTGGCAACAGAATCTCCCGCAGGAGAGCTCGCTCGTCGTTTCATAGAACCACCCACGGGAGCGGGCATTTCCAGAAGAGGCGCATCACTGAAGAAGGCAACGCGATCCTGGGAAGGAAGACTAAAGGTTAGAAAACATTCAGAGACAAAGGCAAAAATTTCTCAAACTCGCTCACCTCAGGAGGGGGTGCGAAGCGGTGAAAGACTTCGGGCATCTGACGATGGATTCGTCGACGCTCGGGATGAAGAAATCGCCGACCCGAGCGGATATTTGGTCCCTCGACAGCTCGTTGGGCCGTTCCCGGGTCGGGTCATCTTTCCCTCTGTATGCGAATCCTAGATGAACTCGCTCTTTCAGGGGTTGTACCCAGCGAGCAACAAAGTGCAGAGCCAGACCTACCCCTGTGAGTCCACCCAACTTCAATTTTTCGATCAGCGCCAGAAGGTCATGCACCTGGTCCATGTCGGCGGAATTGGGGGTGGACACCCAAGAAAGAGACGCCTTGGGATGGCGCCCGGCAAAGGAGGGAAGGGCAGGATCGGGGTTGACGCAATAGAACCACTCCTAATGCCAGCCTTTGTTGGAGGTTTTGAAAGGAATTGTGAAGTAATTTTTCTTCAGCCCCTCCCGCAGCTGGAATCCAGCTCCCCCAACGACCTTGGGGTCGCTCTTTGAAGGATAAGGTTTCAAAAGGTAAAAATGGCGAAACAGATCAAAATGGGGGCTGATGCCTAAGAAGGCTTCACAAAGATGAACGAAAAGGGAAATCTGCAGGATGGAATTGGGATTCAAGTTCACCAATTCAATCTCATAGAAGAAGAGAAGGCCGCAAAGGAAAGCGCAGGCGGGAAGGCCTAGCTCACGCTGGAAGAAAGATTCAAAAACCACTACCTCTTCAGGGCGAGGAGTAGGGACGGATTCACCGGCAGCCGGCCGGGCGGAGACCAAGGCCAAGTCTGGGAGAATCCCATCGTCTACCATAGACTGCAGTTTCTCTTCCGTTGTAGTCGAAGTCGTCCAATCCTGGGGCAAGGGCTGCGAGGAAGAAGGAGAAGATATCTTCGAAAGAGAGATCTACGGCGGCGCAAAAGTGCGAGCGCAGCAGTGGTTAACCCTAGCGGCGAAGAAGTCGAAGAAACAGGGAAGCAGAAGAGAGTAGGAATGTGCGCTGAGGGGATGAACCGTCGGGCGACGCCTGGTTTAACCTTTAAAGGAGGGAGAAAATTAGGTTTTCGCCGAACCGGCGGGAAAAAAGATTGCGAAACGTCTCGCCCTTCCAGATTCCCCATAAATGATTTGCAGGCCTGACATTCTGACTCACGGAGACAGGCGCGGTTAGACCAAGTCATATTTACGACACGTCGCTCCCCACGATGGGATGTTTTCTCCACTTACCGTGTTAAGCGGGACATGGATGTCCTCCAACTTGGATGAAAAATATATCTTCCCGCGATATACCCCACGATGGGTCGTTAGGTGGTTACCGCATGTCGGAATCATATATCACGGGTCAAGCCTAAGCGGGCACAAATCCAATGGTATGCCCCATGAGGGTCGAAAAGCTGTGCGTCGTAATAAACAAGTATGGATACCACTCGGATAAAACCTTGATATGTCCCGAGTTGGACCAGAGCTATATCTTACGCCAGTCGGGTACAGGTATACTCGGCCATGAGCCCAGAAAAATTTGGTATGCTCCAAGTTGAGCCTAAGCTGCATCCTACACCAGTCGGTTATGGGTACCACACGGCCAAGAGCCACGTAAACCCTGATACGCTCCAAGAGGGCTAAAGCCGTATCCTGCACTAGTCGGATATGGGTATCACTCGGCCATGAGCCGGAGAAACCCCGGTACGCTTCAAATCGAGCCTAAGTTATATCTGGCAGCCATCGGTTATAAATACCATTCGGCCATGAGCCGTGCAAATCCTAATGTGTCCCAAGCCGGACCTAAGGTATATCTCGCGCCAGTCGGATCTGGATGCTGCCTGGCCAAGAGCCGCGCAAACCCCAACACGATGCGCTTCGCGTCGAGTCTAAGCTACATCCTATGGCAGATAAATGCGGATATCACCCAAAGAATTATGCGAGCTTCGAAACGCCACAAGATGAGTCTGGGCTACGTCAAGCATCAATCATGAAACATACTTTAAAAAGGTACTTTTTTATTATATTAATTTTTTGGGCGTTATGCCCAGGAAAATATCCTATTACATTGGTAGGAACCCTAGACCTCCTCGCGGCGCACACGGCCGAGCGCCTCCATGAGCGCCTCCCTCGCCCTATAAAAAGCAGGGAAGACCTCGAGAAAGGCGTCAACGGCGGCGCGGTCACGGGCGACCGCCTCCTCCTCAGCCAACTCAGCCACGGCGTGGGCGATGTCCTCCCATAGCTCGGCGAGCCTGGGGTCTTGCTCCACCGCACAATAGCACCGCCTTAGCATGATGAAGATAGAAGCTAGAAGCAGGAAAGTGGAGGACAAAGGGCAAAGGAATACATCCTAGAAGCATTCATTCGCCTTTTATAGCCGATACAGTAAGGATGAAGTAAATGCATCAGAAGCCGAAGAGATTTGGTGTTAATAAAGTTTCGGAAGCCAAGAAGGTTTTCAGCAAACGAGTTGACACAGAAAAAGATGACCTCGAAGACTGTCTGGTGGTTATCCGTAAAGAGAGGATATTAAAAGTTTCGCTTTGGGCGGGAAGAAGTATTCAATCCACATCAGAAATATCGGATCGGTCCGCAAGGCCGCACACGGCAAATCCGTCTGACAGAGAATTATCCTCAGATAAAGCAAAAATCAAGGGATATATTCGAGTCCTTCATAATCCACCCGCTACAAGAAGAAGCCTTTAAATCCAACGAAGAAACCAGTTGGAGGATTGTACTACAAGTTGAAGGCAATGATTCAAGTTGGAACCAAGCTGGAAGCCTAGCAATTGGATCATGAATCACTCGGGGGCTACTGTGGAATATATGGAACCAGGTATCTCCGTGACCGGCCCAACTTCACCTGAAGAGAAGACAGGCCCAAAGCCGAGCCCGTGCGTGCCTTGCCCGCATGCGGAAGGCACCGATTTATAGACAGTTATTTGTATTAGGATATATAAGGTACGGTTGTAATCCGATTCGTTAAACAGGGTAGATAAAGATGTAAACTCCATCCTATAACCGACTAGGATCTGGTAATCGATCGGAATCTCCTAACCGACCAGGACTTTGTAAACCGCCCCACCCCCAGTATATAAGGGAGAGGGCAGGCATCAAATTGGTCAATCACCAAGCCATAGAGCATAGCACACCTTATATCGCCCAGAGCACATTACGCTTTGAGCATCCTTGGACCCAAGAGATCCAGATAATCCCAGCACACAGGATTAGGGTATTACCTCCACCGCTGAGGGCCTAAACCTGTCTAATCCCTTGTTTTGTCTGACCTTCAAGTTTGAGATCAAGCGCCTACCCCATAATTTCATTGCCGACTACAAAAGTCGACAGACTGTATCAACCAAAGAGATGTTTGCTCAATTATGCTTGGGGCGTAGTTTTTGAAAAAACTCAAGACGATCATTGGCATCTAAAGCCATTATATTTGAAAGGGCATATCAACGGCAAGTCGATATCAAGGATGTTTACTGATGGAGGAGCTACAGTCAATCTAATGCCATATACTACTTACATGAAGTTGGGTAAATCTGGTGAGGATCTTATCAAAACTAATATGGTTTTAAATGACTTCACAGGCAAGAGGGGTTATGGTGACAGAGTTGACAGTCGGTAGCAAAATATTGCCGACCGTTTTCTTCGTGGTTGACGCTAAGGGTAATTACAGCGTTCTGCTTGGGCGAGATTGGATTCATGCCAATTGTTGTGTGTCATCGACCATGCATCAAATGCTTGTCCAGTGGAATGGGGACGAGGTCGAAGTTATTCAAGCTGATACATCGACTCATATTGCTATGATGAGTTCAAACGCGAATTGGCAACATGAAGAAGCTGAATGTATATCGGGTAAAGCTCTTGATGATTGCGATTTTATCTGCATCAACAAAACAGGGCTTATTCCGATCAACATAAGGCCAAGTACACTTGATCCGACAGATGAGATTTTGCTCCGATGGAGTCCAAATAGGCAGTAAAGGCTTTGTAAGACAGGATGCAAAGCTATCGACAAACAATAGATAGCTATGAGGCTATTGAAGATTTTCAAGAAATCGAGAAGTTAGGCCAAAATTTCACGTCGACTGATCTGCTAGAGGAAGTCGACATAGGTGATGGTGATAGAAAAAGACCAATTTTTATTAGTTCAAATTAGCTACAGATTACAAAGAAAAGTCGGTCAAAATGTTAAAAAATTATAAAGATTGTTTTATTTGGGAGTATCATGAGATGCTTGGTTTAAGCCTACAACTTGTTGAGTACCGGGCTACCTATAAAACCAGGTTATCGGTTGTTTATACAGTCTCCTAGATGATTTAATCTGGTCTTATATACTATTATAAAAGAAGAGATTGAACGATTATTGGAGGCTAAGTTTATCAGGCCTTACCGATATGCTGAATGGATTTCTAATATCGTTCCTATCATGAAGAAAAATGGCAAACTCAGGGTGCGTGTTGATTTTAGAGATTTGAATAAAGCTACACCAAATGATGAGTACTTGATGCCAATAGCCGATATGCTCATCGATGCTGCATCGCGAAACAAGATTATTAGTTTTCTTGATGGTAATGCCGGATATAACCAAATATTCATACTAGAAGCCGATATACCTAGGATAGCCTTTAGGTGACCTAGTGCCCTAGGTTTGTTTGAATGAGCTGTGATGACGTTCGGCTTGAAAAACGCTGGTGCAATGTATCAACGTGCCATGAATTTGATTTTTCACGACTTGATCGGCCATATTGTGGAGATTTACATCGATGATATTGTTGATAAATCAAAGGAGGATTTGCAGCATTCGGCCGATTTAGAAAAAGTGTTCAAAACCCCAAGAGCACATGGTTTAAAGATGAATCCACACAAGTGTGCTTTTGATGTGTCGGCTGGATAGTTTTTGGGTTTCATGGTTCATGAAAGAGGCATTGAAGTTAATAAAGAAAGAGTCAAAGCTATAACCAAAATTAAGCCACCAGCTTGCAAGAAGGATTTATAGAAGTTGATTGGCAAGCCGGTTAGTAGAAAGCTTTTGAAAGCATCAAGAAATATTTATCTAATCCTCCAGTTTTAGCTATGCCCTGAAAAGGTATACCATTTAAGTTATATATATCGGCTGAAGAGGCAACAATTAGAGCTGTTTTGGTGTAAGAAATTGACGGTAAAGAGTGGGTTATTTTCTACTTAAGCCAAAGGTTAATTGATGCCGAAACCTGGTACCCTTTTGTAGAAAAACTCTGCTTATCATTATATTTTACTTGCACAAAGTTAAGGCATTATATTTTAGCATCGGCTTGTAAGGTTATTTGTAAAATCATTGTTATAAAATATATATTGTCAGCTCCAATTTTGTGAGGTTGACTTGGTAAGTGGGCCTATACGCTCATCGAGTTCGACCTAACATACGAATCTGCTAAAGGAGTTAAGGGTCAAGTAATTGCCGATTTGATAACAAGATATTAAACTGATATAAATGTTGATCTAATATCTATTGCCCCTTGACAATTACTTTTCGATGGATCGGTATGTCGAGAGGGCGATGGTATCGAAATAGTGTTGGTTTCACCAAAAGGTGTAATTTTGAGTTCGCATTCAGGCTTAATTGCATATGTTCCAATAATCAAGCCGAGTATGAAGCATTGCTTAAAGGCCTGCAGCTACTCAATAATATCGAAGTTGATTTTGTTGAGGCATATGGCGATTCTTTGTTGGTGGTCTAGCAGATTAAGGGAGAGTATAACTGCTATCATGAAATTTTGATCAAATACTTAGAGCAGTGTCTCGTTATGATCGGCTCATTCACTTCTTGTTCCACTAGTCATATTCCTCAGGAGTTGAATGACAAAGCCAACTTGCTAGCCCAACAAGCATTGGGCTATAAAATTTTTGGTCAATTAGAGGAATGTGAGCCGATTGAAAAGATGACCATGTGTGTTACCCCCAATGATTGGAGGACAAAAATAATGAAATATTTGACTGATCGGAGAGTTAAGCGACAAGCTTTGAAGTATGTTGTCCTTGATAATGTGCTATATTATCGGACTTTAGAGGGCTTGTTGCTAAGATGTCTTGAAGCTGAAGAAGCTAAAGTAGCCGTAGGAAAAGTGCATGAAGGTATTTGTGGATCCCATCAATCGGCTCATAAGATGAAATGGTTGTTAAGTTGTACTGGGTATTTTTGGCTGACAATCCTGGAAGATTGTTTCAAATATTACAAGTGGTGCTAGACTTGTCAGGAATTCGGCAACGTACAATTAGCTCTAGCATCAGCTTTGCGTCCAATTATCAAGTCTTGGCCATTTAGAGGATGGAGAATAGATGTAATCAGACAAATATTTTATGTGTCAAGTAAAGGCCATAAATTCATATTGGCCACAACCGATTATTTTTCTAAATGGGTTGAAGTAATCCCACTTAAAAAGGTTACGAGTGTTGAGGCTATCGAATTTGTTACAGAACATACTATCCATCGGTTTGGAATACCACAGACTATTACGACCGATCAAGGCATTGTGTTTATGTCCGATGAGTTTTAAGATTTTGGCAAAAGTTTGGATATCAAGTTATTAAATTCATCCACTTATTATGCTTAGGCTAATGGTCAAGCCGAGTCGTCCAACAAAATATTGATTAAATTAATCAAGAGGAAAATTGAAAAAAGCCAAGGAATAGGCATATAACATTATCGGAGTCATTGTGGGCCTATCGGATTGCATACCATGGTTGTCGGGACCCGAATACGCAAATCCGGACCCTTTGTGTATATCGCACTAGTCCAGGATCACGCTAGTGCACACAGGCTCAACATAGATGCTATCACAGTCATACATAGCAGAATATAGTATAACTTCAACAATTAATAATAACTGTTGTCTTACATGATTATTGCTACACAGGGCTTAACTAAGAAATAGCAATTAAGTAGAAGCGGAAATAAAGTAAATGTAGCATCTCCCCAGTTCACCACATGCAACTGACGAGGTTCGGACCCTAAGCCTCAGCGTCGTGGTACTCCTCCTCCAAGAATGCCACGGATTCCTCCTCTTCTGAAGTTTGTTGTTGCGGGGTGAGTACATAAAGCACTCAACAAGTTGTGCACAGTAATGCAAGTCTAATATTCTATATGCTTGGCTATTTTGCAGTAAAGCAACATTTATAAAAGAATACAATAAGTAAATTGAAAGACAGTAAAACAAATAATAGTATTTAATAGATTCAACTTTTCAAGTAAACAGGGTTTTCCATTCTAAGACAAATTCCAAGTTTTCATGACAACCCATCATTCCAACAAGTTTTATTTAACAAAAGTCTAACCCTTGACTGTAATTCCCGAGCATTGCTCAATTTCGTGAGCACGGCTATTCGAATAGTTTTACACTTTGCAGAGGTTATGCACTTTACCCACACGATATAATCAAACACCACATAGGTGTGAAGAGGAACGCGGTATGCTACACTAGCACAAAAAAATCTACCGCATAACCAGAAAGCTACTCGTAAGAAGGGGATCACAGATTAGATTACCACTAGACGCGCAGTTGCAGAATCCTTCGCGCGTCGATGTAGTGGATCGTCCTCGCCGCAGTCGTGGCGTTGAAGGAGTGGATCGTCCTCACCTCGCCGTGGATCGTCCTCCCACACCGCAGTCGCAGCAGCGTCACCGCAGTAGTCCACACGTCCAGGGATGGAACGCCGTGCGTCGGTGTGCAAGCACCTGGTCGCTCGGCAAGGGCAGCGAGAGGAGGAGGCTAGGGTTTCGAGTGAATCACTTCTAAACCATGGGAAAGCACACCCTGCACTCACCCTCCTCCCCTCTTTATATAGCCACGAGATGAAACCCTAAACCAGGGACCATCCGCGTGCTATGCCCACGAGGTCCATTAATTACGGATCCAATCCAAATTAATGCGTCCCAGCCCATTAAGTGTGTGACCCTGCAAGTTCACGTACGTTTGGACATGGATTCGAAAAACTCCTTTTCAATACAATAGTTGGTAGCGGCTCCTTGCAGAGTATGCCAACTCCCAAACATACTACGATCAAATCGGACAGAACCTATCAAAAGTACTCATGTAATAATCCCTTTGCCAAGTATATGAAGATTGATCTCAAGGCGAGAAGCATGTCATCCTTTGATGATTCAATCCATCTCTCGTATCCGTGATATATTAATAAGTTGTGATTGACTCCTCAATCACGGTATGGCCATGCACTTCCTTAATCAAATCACATGAGTGGCCTTGTCATATATCTCCGTTTCATTGGAGTGGCAAATTCCATCTTGATTGCTCACTTCCCTCTGCACGTTTCATAGTAAACATGAAAGCTACCTTTATAACTATCCGGTTAGGAAGTAGTGTTTGATAGCCCCAAGGAAAACTATTACACATGTAGGGAATATGACAATCTCGTGTCTAAGGATCATACATCTACTAGGTATGAGATACATCGATGACACATAAGAATGAAACATTCTCGCAGTTGTCCCATTGCGGGTCTATCTAACCCATGTTCTTCAACATGCGTCCACAATGTATAGATGATATCTCTATATCCCATGATCTATGAAGCATGATCATCGATCACTACATGTGCTGATCTATTCATCGTTGTCCTATACGATGATATCCGATCAGAGATATTTATCGAATTACATCAATAAGTAAAGAGCTTCATAAGCAAGTCACATACTTGTTGATCAATACAATGATATATATTCATTGGACCAATAATCATATTATTATTCATAAACATAGTCATGTTACAATCATCTAAATGATTGCCTCAAGGGCATAACACTAACAAGGTGAATGACCATAACAAAGCCTTTACAATGCTTTGTTTAGACCTGGCACTACCTACTAAGGTTTCAACACTGGTGGGACTGGTTACCACATCCAGAGCCCCCCTCTTGCGCCATGTGAGCTACCCCATACCCGGGACTCACTGAACACCACCGTAGTACCAAAATCTAAACATCACAGACTAATCAGCTAGGCTGTCCCATTCCAGACATGTGGTTGCAATTAAGACTCAGGTCAAAGGCTTGCAAGGTTAAGTCCTTAAGGTGACCGAGGCAAGACTTCCACATACCCCTACCCAACAGGCCCACCTTGGCATACTGCCCCTTGCCACCTGCCCCGATCTAAAATGATTACCACCCCAGTTGATTACCAAGCACCACGTGCCATCAGCAATTCAATCTAGTTGTGTGACCTCCTCACCACGACAACTCAATATCACTGTGTGACAACACATGACACACCAATTTATAAACATTGTTCCATAATCCATTAGTCAAGATTAAATATCAATGTTCCAGATACATGTGATGACGTGGCATGGCTAAGCAAACTAATACGGTCTAACTAGTCCCATGTTGATTATTAATATTAACCAACTATAGTTCCACATCCTAGGGTGACAATTAGATCATGGCATATAATTGACAAGGTATGATTTAATTCAAATAGGCATATTATCTAATTCCCAGATTAATTGAAATCATTTATACACATAAAGTATCATGCATAAATTTTAAAGACAAAATAGCAATTTTGTGAAATTAGGTGCAATATGATCAAGCACAACTTGCCTTAGAACAGGTGCTAGTCTTGCTCTGAACTTGGGTCTTGAAGCGACGAATCCTCTCCCGGAGCACCGAGCAATTCAACGTCTACGCGAATCGAGATAAAATAGCAATAAACACCCAAAATAGAGAGCAAAAAGAATCCAAAAATTTAAATAAAAAAGCACCATTAAATAGGTCTTGATTTTACAAATTTTTAGAAATTTGAATCACTCAAATCCGAGTTAAAATGCAAAAGTTATAGCCTTTTGAAGTTTGAATAAATACTAAAAATACAGAAATTAGAAAATCTGATTTTCCAGAATTATTTTTCTACTGGAAATTACCGATTAATGCGCAAGTGACATGTGGACCAATCAGAGACGGACACGTGGCTTTGGCGCATGGACTCAGTCCACGAAAACACGCTCGTCCACCGTGGACTCGAGGTACTATGCTGTGGACCGGATGATGTCAGCATGACGTCATCACGACACGTGGACAATCATGTTGCGCCACGTCGCTCGGTCTACGGACTGCGTCCACGGCACAGTGCCTACCCACCATGCACCCGGCGCACACGCTTCGGCTTCCGAGCCGACACGCGTCGCACATCCGCGCAAGGATCCAACGGCTACTAATCTACTCCTACGCGGCTCAATCCTGATCGTTCATCATAAATCTAACGGCCACAGCTTACCCGAGCAGAATACTGCTGACGACGGAGATGTGGCACGATCTGGACGGCTTGGCGAAGATCTGACGGTTGTGCGAAGCTTCGAAGCACGGCAATGTCGAGGCGGCGCTGGGTTCCCGGAGACGAAGACGACGACGGGTTCGACGGCGAACTAGCTCCTTCCGACGACGAAGAGGTGGCAGCTCCGGTGCGGCTTGATGCGGCGAAACCGAAACTGGAACCCGCACGGCGGATGGAGGCTCGACGGCGGCGGAACGGCGGAAAAACTAGCGGCGGTGCTACGGGAAACTACGGCGAGCTCCTGAGCAGCAACGGCGATGAAACCGGCGAAGTGACTAAAGCTGCTGGGTGCGCCAGGGGATGAGGAACCTCGGGGTGCGGGCTACGGCTTTTATAGCCTCGGCGTGCACGCAAACATGGCAACCTTCTCAATCCGCCGCGGAGACGGCGCGCGGCGGCGATTTCGGAGACCCTGTCGGAGACGACGATGGATAGCCGTCCGATCTGCAACGAACGACCACGATCAAGCCACGGGCGATAAGATCCGATCCACACTTTCCAAAATCAACTGATGCGATCCAACCTTCCCAATTTAACGCGAAGCGATCTCGGACGCACGATCCCTATCCAACGGCTCACAAGCATTAGGGTTTTGCGGAGATGAAGACCGTACGATCTTCATCCAACGGCTTACGCGCGAGGCGGCGAAGTGGGCGAACAGACGCGCAATGCCGGGCTCACGCGCCAAGACGATCTCGGGCTCGCCCGATCGCTCACACGATTTTTCTCGGGTTTTTGATTTAAAATAATTACAGAAATTAGTTGAATTAGTTTCAAGCTATTAAAATATCAGGAAAAATCCCAGAAAATTCTCATAAATACTTTGAGCCATTTTGAGCTCAGATAAAATATTTTTGGCAAAGCTTTATATTAGTTTTATCTATATATAATTAGTTTTCACCAAAAGTTCAATATACTTAATTAAAGTAAATTCAAATAAATTCCAGCAAAATCCAATAAATTCAAAAAACATAAAATGCACAAATAATGAGAGAGAATAACATTATAAGTAAATTTTGGGATGTTACAATGGTGCAACAAAATTATCGCCCTACCAATTGGTCTATAGGCAGGAGGTTGTGTTGCCCTTTGAAATCAACATTGACTCACTAAGGATTTAATGACTGATAATTTGGACAATTTGTCAAAGTTACGTTTACATACGCACCGGAGAAGGATACGATCGGCCAATGAACTATAAAAGATGGTCAAGAGCAAGCATAAGAGAATAACCCCAATCAACCAAACAACTCGCATTTACTTTTTATTTACTTTCCTGTCAACTAGGAGTAGCTCTATAATTTAGAATCTTTCTTGTAATCTGATCTTGATCAATAAAGTTGCGCATCTTCGATTGTTGGTCATCTTCGATTACGCCAGGTTTGATTTTCTCCAATCTTGTTGAGTATCGCCTTTTTCGTGAAAGTCTACCTTTATCTATCATCTAATCAGCCCTAATCGGCTGTTTAGACTTACTGTTATCCTTGATTTAATCAGCTTATTAGATGTTTAGATCTTCATTGATTGTTATATTAGATCGGCTTTGAGCGAATGTTTTTTATCTATCTTGCCGATTGCAGGATCAAATCGGATGGCACGCCTCGAACCTTATTGAACCCGGCGTTCTCGTTTGTTTGGGCCGATTAATCCGTCATCACATTTTTTGGTGTCAACAACGGGTTATGGATATTGAGATATCAAACTAATAATATGGACACATATTAGAGAACATGGAGTTGGATCGACCCACTTTAAGACACTGTAAGAGCGTTGTAATCTTACTTGTCATCAGTTGGTCTCATATATAATCTGTATGCTATATCCTTAGACTTGAGGTTGACGTATATACTCGAGATGTATACTGACTTAGTTAAGGGTTGCCAACGCTACTCCATAACTGAGTAGTTATAAAGGTGGCTTTTGGGTTTGTCGTGAAGCATGCCGCGAGGCATGGTCGATTAAGATGAGATTTGCCCCTACATACAATGAGAGATATATCTCTAGTTCACTCATGAGGTCATATTTTTGGAAATGCACGGTCATGCTACTCGCGGTTAAAGAATTAAACGTAGTCGGGGATTCTGAGTCACATAATCGTGAAAAAGGTGGTCGAGCTAACTAAACAAGGATGACACATGCTCGCCTTGAGTTTGACCGATATCACGAGGCAAAGGGAAAAGCATATAACTAAGCATTGTTAAGGTTCGTTCGATATAATCTTTACATATACTCAGGAATCGGCATGTCCTGCTAGGGACTGCTACCGATTAATGATCGAGTAAGAGTATTAGGGCCATGTCTAAGTATACATGAATCTATAGTGTTACACGTTTAAAGGGTTAGAACTTAATTCGAATGGTGATATGAATTTTGATGGGCTTCGAATTTCTAATGGGCCTCTAATGTGGATACCCATTGTGGGGAGTCTATACAAAGGGAGAGGTGGTGTCTTTAGGGTTAAGAGACACTATAAGAATTCGGAATTCTCAAAACTCTCGTTGCTACACCTCATTATCTAAAACCGTGTAGCCAACGCTAGCACTCCGACCCATAGCGTCTCTGTCCCGTAAGTATGGATACCTTGGAGGCGTTGCTATGAAGCTTCAACCCTAGGACGATCCGCAATCTGTGACAGTAATAGGGACGATCAACAACCTATGAGAATCACGAGGAGTTGTTAGAGGAGACGCGAGACTAATACGATTAAAACCGCACCAACGCGCTACACCGACTTTACTTCCGCAACGAATCTATATGTCTAATAGTAATTTTATGATTTATAATTTATCGTAATTCCTTACTTACGCGGTAGAATATTTTGAATTTATACTAAAGTAGCTGCCCCTTTCCCCATCATCGACGGAGGAGGCGAATTCCCCGCGACGGGGGACATGAGTTGGCCTGCGAAATCGTCTTCCTCCACGCGGCGCTGCTCTCAATCAACTCTTGTGAGTTGCTCACAATGCTAAAAGCACAGATGTGGTAAAGGCTAGTAGCAAGTAGCAACGACCTGGCAGAAGACCGCACAGAGTCGCTCTCTGCCACGCTTGCCTCGAGGTCGCCAACGTACAAGGAACAGAGCCACTTCAGCGGTTCAGCTAGGGTGCGTTTGGTTGCTTGGATGAGGTTGAATGGGATATGGTTATCCAGCCTGGATGGGATGGAACCATTCAGGTAGTTGTTTGGTTGGGTGGATAGGGATGAGCTAAGTTTTTGTTTGGTTGGATGGATAAGAATGTGGATAGGATGAGTTAATTTTTTGTTTGGTTGGATTGATAAGGATGGATGGGCTAGTTGTAATAAAGGTTTTGAATTTCGGTTTGAAATTTTAGGATAAAATTTGACTTAATTTTGACTTTTTGGAGAAAATTTGACCAAATTTGATTTTTTGGACAAAATTTGAACTTCTGGAAAAAAGTTTACCAAAATTTGAATTTTCGGACAAAATTTGAATTTTTGTCAAAATTTGACCGAAATTTGAATTTTCAGATATTTTGACAAGAATTTGACTAAAATTTGAATTTGACCGAGTACACTTCGATGAAATTTGAATTTGACCGAGTACACCTCTTCATACAACAAACTGGATGAGTTCGTCCTGCCTTTTTTCCCGGATGACTCTGTCCAGCATCTTGAAAGAATATTCCAAAAAACTGGACAGCCATATCCCATCCATCCACTCAACTAAACAATTGGATAGCTCTAAATTCAGAAACGACCATATCCCATCCACATTCATCCACCCAACCAAACGCCACCCTATTGACGCTGAACTTGAGCTCGCTGTTTCTGTCAAATACGTTACTCTCCCCAACAAATCCTTTGCATTATTTAGCGTTCCCTAACACCACGGGCAAAAGCCCTCAATCAATTTCACCTTCCATCCGCTATAACACAGCGCGCCACCTTCTTCCTCGCCTCTGGAATCCACCGACACCGCTGCCAAATATCACCCAGTGAGCCTTCTTCCAATTAACTCGCACTACTGCATGCCTGATCATCCTCTATTTTCCCTTACCCCAATTCGGTCTCTCCTTTCCTCCACGAGAGCCGCCATGTGGAACCACCTCGCCGCCCACGGCTCCCGTCGTCGGCTCGCCTCAAAGCTTCTCTGCCCCTATCGACCACTCCGGCAAATTCCCCTCACACCTGTGTTGCTCATGCGCACCTTCTTTTCCTCTCCACTACCCCCCAGTGAAGCCGACCCTTTTCTTCGTCGGCCCTAGCCGCCGGACGCTGCCGTTAGCGCGCCATGCAGCCCCGTGAGCCACGCCGTCATCTCCCCTCGAGATGGGAGGGGACTAGGAGATGGGAAGAATTCTGTTATCTTTATTTCGCTGCTGACCAGTGTGCTATGTCAACAAACCCTGCAACTCGGGTGCCACGTCAGTATATACCAGAGTGGTTTGGATCCAGAGGTGAAGCCAACGGTTTCGTTAGTTCGAAGTTTGGATTTGAATGGTTTAAAAGTTTGGGATTAAAAATCGAACTGAGATTAGAGATCAGGATTGTAAATTAGACTTATTTAAAAAAAGGGTACAAGTCAAGGACGACTTCTAGTGGTTATAGGTTGCGCAATTTCACATCAACCAGAGACAGTAGGCGAAAACCTAATTGACGGAGAGAGCCAAGCTACAGAAAAAATGAGAAGACTGCATCAGACTTCTGGACCTCTTTGATTCATATGATTGTAAATCCGTGGGAATAGAAAAACACAAATTGGAATGACATAATTTGTGGAATTCCGCAAGAAACAAAATCACATGAATTGTTCAAAAGATGTATTTGGATGTCTCACAGAAAAAATATAGGAATTTTGATATTAAATTTTAGAATAGAGAGAGGAAGAGAGAATGTGCTTTGGAACTCTAAAAGAATCAGTAACATGAGGTTAGACCACACGCTAGGATTCCCCTAAAATTTTTAGAAATCTTTTTCAATCGTATGATATTTCTATGAAACAATCCTACAAATCAAACACACCTCATAGGGAATTTTCTTTAGATTAAATTCCTTCATTTTTCTGTTGAAATTCCTTTGAATCAACGAGGCCATCATCATATCAGCATTGACCGAACAGCAATTCTTTGGGATAGAGAGGATGAACTCCGAACTTTGAAGAAGGGAACTTGTAGAATTCCAGACTTACAGAGCCATAGTACAATGTCCGAACAACTTTTGCCAGTCACACTTCATTCGAAATCTTGTTGCCTCGGCTAACAAGCCCTAAGTAGCACAACATAGCTACTAATAATCTGCCGTTCTAAATTCAAGTGTAAAGACTTAATTAGCCTGTTTTCCCATTTTACACTACAAAATGTTGTTCATATAGTTCTACGGAGGTTAAATTCAGTTAGAAGACCCGAGTAGAGCGACAAAAAAGTCGAGCCTTTTTGCAAAGTTACTCTACAAACTTTTTATTCATACAGGTGTATAAACTTATCCACGCATCGATGTCATGAGTGAATTAATAACCAGTCAAAAAGCTGTTTAAAATACTGCATTCATGTTTACATGTACACAAACACAATACATTACAGAATTGACAACATGAACTCTTCTATTATATGCCAGAGGAAGGGAAGACTATCCAGAAGGGCTTCCCTATTTCAGGTACTGCGAGAAATAAGTTTAAATTTAGTTCCTTGAGTGCCCCTTTTTTCAAACAGGGCAGTGCATCGTGGTAGGATATGGTACAATCAAACACCCTCAGTTCTTATGCTGCATCCTGCCGCTCTCCGCACCAGCATAAGGATCAATGATAACATTAATCACTGCTGGCTTCCTGGTATGAAATGATTCAGAAAGGGCAGATTTTAGCTCGGCTGGTGTCTCAACAAGATAACCTTTTCCTCCAAAAGCTACCATCATGTTATGGTAAGCAGCAAGAATGAACGAAGTTGGTGCAGGGTCGTCTTTGTAGGGCCCAGTTATCTCTTCAGGACTTCTTCGGTCACCACCACAGACACCATTGTAGTTGAAAACAATTACAACAACAGGCAGCTGGTACCTTACCAATGTCTGCAAAGTGAACAGCACAGTATAAAGAAATTAGGACACCCACATTTGGTACAACATAGTGAAAACAAAAGATAGCTATGTTCTACAGCCATTTTAGGAGAAACAATGGAATGCCACCTAAATGAAGCTAGCAGACAAACAAAAAACGTCTGAGGGCCTGATTCCTAGAGCAATCCCCCTCTTCTCCCCCTCTTCCAAAGAGGCCCTAACTGATGAAGTTCACCTAAACCAAGCAGAAGTTTGATGCTGTCTGCTCAACCATATGTAGGCTCTCCACATCTAACCGGTTTCACTACTTATGCTAAAATTTAACCACTACGATACACCAAATTCGGATTAAATAGATGGCTAGTTATGACCCTACTACCCTACTAAACCTTCCCTGGGGTGGGGGGGGGGGGGTCCACATATTACTCTGTTGAACATGACTATTTGCGGTTAGTCTGTGTCAGGACATATAACTAAGCACACATAATCACATATTTTGCTTTGATTCCATGACGTTGTTTGACTCACACATCTGCCCATGTTAATATCCAACTATTTGACAAGTAGCATCAAACCACACAAAAAAACCGTTATCAATATTCCTAGCAAATAATTTAGCATAACGAGCAAATGCCTGCAATTTAGAAGTGTTTCACCAATAATTCATCGAATGTATAATTATAATTATATACAAAGTTCGCTTCATCTCTTAAATGTATCATTAAGCAAACTATACAAGTAGTAAATCAAGTAGATCACAGAACAAAATTAAAGAAATGCCTCAGAGCTTGGAATGGTCTTACCTAATAGCTCAGTTTGAGTGTTTCAATTAAATAAATTCAATAATCCTATGATGTCCTGTTTACAACAATTTTCTATAATGTGTGCATTAATTGAAGAGGACCACAAGATTACCATTAAAGGTAATATTATGTGGTCGTTGGATTGGTGATATAGACATACACGCCTCACGTAAGATGCCAAACTTTAGCGTCCCTAAAAGGTATCCTGATTTTTGTGATTCCATACAGAGCTGTATGTTTATGTTGTGACCATGGTTATTAAGGCATCGCCATATCGTCGCTTTAGCATCGCCTAAGCATCGAAGCGGCTAGGGATGGCCCCCACGGCCATGGACTCGCCATATTATCTTAGGGAGTCCACTTTATGGCCAAGGCGTCCTCGTGTCATCGCTTTGGCGCAGTAAGTTGTCGCCATGCAGAGAGTTGGGCACCATAAGCAATTGCTGGGCTCGAAAAGTGTTGCGGGCTCAAAAAGCCGAGAGCGGGAAGGAGAGTGAAGTGCTCATGCAAATAATTGTAGAGAGAGGAGAGTAAAGGGCTCAGGTTAATAATCGAAGAGAGAGGAAAGGCTGAGGTCTGAGAGAGAGCAGGAGGGAGAGGGTGTCAAGGAGGGGAGGGGAGCTTCTCTTCCAGCTGTAGCAGCAACTGCCACCGCTAATCCTCGAGGTCTAAGAGAAAGTGGGAGGGAGAGGGAGCCAGGGTGGGGAGGGGAGCTTCTCTTCCCGCCGTAGTAGTAGCTGTCTCTGCTAATCCCCGAGGTCTGAGAGAGCGGGAGGGAGAGGGAGCTAGGGAAGTGAGGGGAGCTTCTCTTCCGGCGGCAGCGGCAGTAGTCGCTGCTAGTCCCCTCCGTCACCGCTGCATCTGCTCCAACCCCCGCCGGAGCCACCAATCCCCTTTGGAGCCAATACCGCCGCCATCCTCTTCTAGGTTTGCCGTCTCCCTTCATCTTTCATCTTCTCCCTCTCATGCGCCTCTTATGCAATGGGTAAAGGAAAATAACAAAGTTCTTAATGCAATCTAATGCTCGTTTGCTCTGCTAGTAGTCTGTTATACAAACTAATGCTTATTTGCTCTGTTAGTTACTTAGAAATTTACTATGTTACTCTATTTCTCCCTCTCCCGTTCCTCAGTTATTAACTCTATTACTTTGTTACTTAGAATTAGAAATTTGCTAGTTGATTGAGAAAGGAAAATATGAATTGCTCTCGTCTCATTTGCTATGCAGCAGCCAGCGGTGCAGCACAATGGTGCCAGCTAGTGAAACCGGTAGTAATGCAACCAACACTTCGGGGTTGCAGCTGTTGGAGCCCCGAAGGATGATCCAAAGATTGATCCTGCACGGAAGGCCAAGTCTAATGATCCGGGATGGATGTATGCCTTTTGGCCAGTAATTGGTAACAGGGATTTGGTGCAATGCTCGCTCTGTGAACGGAGAGTAAATGGAGGAATCCAAAGATTGAAGGAGATTGAAGGAGGACCTTTCAGGTGGATTTGGATATATACAAAAATGTGCCAATATTACAACAACAATCATGAGATGATGGATGCATTGATGAAGAACAAAAGAAACAGAACGCTAAACCTAGATGATGGAGGAGTAGACAAAGGCAGCAGAATCATGTCAGCAGCAGCATCCAGTGAAGTCTATGTTTAGAATGTGACAAGTTCTGGGATAGCCGCAAAAAAAGCAATCTGCCCTTCAATTCAAAGCTTTACCACCAAAAGCCAAACAAAATAAGTTAATTGATGCATGCTTCGTCAAAAACCTGAAGATGTTATTGACCAAGGACACTCCAAAGATAATGTCTGCTCAAAGTTTAGGACCAGAGAAGAAAGAGACAAGGTCAACAGACATGTGGCCAACTTCTTCTACGAGTGCAGCATACCATTTAATGCTGCCAACTCAATGAGCTTAGAGATTATGGTTCAGGCCATTGGGCACTATGGAGCTGGGTATAAGCCCCTTAGCTTCCATGAGTAGAGGGTGCCGGTGCTTGCGAAGGACGTAGAAGAGACAAACAAATTGAGGGAGAAGCATGAGGAGGCTTGGAAGCAATACGGTTGCACACTAATGTCAGATGAATAGATAGATAAGAGGGGAGGCCACTTGATTAATTTCTTTGTCAATAGTCCAGAGGAGACTTTCTTCTTGGAGTCTATTGAAGCATCAAGTCAATCACATGATGCAAAGATGTTGGCAGGTTAACTAGAGAAGAGAATTGAAGCCATCGGCAAAGACAAAGTTATCCAAGTAGTCATTGACAATGGTGCTAACTACAAGGCAGTGGGCAAGCTTCTCATAGAGAGGATCACTACATTGTTTTGGACTCTATGTGCTACACATTGCTTGGATCTTATGTTAGAGGACATTTGAAAGTTGAAGGCATTTAAGAAGCCTATCACATAAGCCAGGCGTATCATCACATTTATTTACCAGCATGGGAGATTCTTGATGCAATGAGGGAGAAGACAGGTGGGAGGGATATTGTTAGACCTGTAGCCACTTGTTTTGCCCCATCTTTCCTAACTTTGTGAAGCTTGCACACACATAGGGATGCATTGTGGTTTTTATTTGTTAGTGAAGACTGGACTGAGTGCAAATTGGCAAGCATGGAGGTAGGGAAGAACGTGTGCAATATTGTCCTTTCTAAACAATTCTTGAATTCAATTGAAGACTGCCTAAGAGCTTCACAGCCACTTATTGTCGTTTTGAGGCTTGTAGATGGTGATAAGAAGCATGCAATGCCGGTGAAAAGAAGCATGCAATGCTGGAGGTTGCATATTTCCTGGCGTAAGAAAAGAAGAAAATCGAAGACAACTTCCCTACCCAAAAGTAGTGTTACTTGGACACGGACACGGGAGTTGGAATCCGACTCGGATTTGGGTGTCCGATTCGGCAAAAAAATTATGGACATGGTAAATACTGCTCGGAATCGGACATGGGTATCAGAATCCTACTCGGATTCGAGATTGTCGAATATGTAAATATGGTATATGTGCGCATACATGACAAAGCGGGGTATGTTTTAGTAAGATACGGAAGTTTCGGATATCTCAGGCCCGGAATCACGGGATAAGATACGCACAGGAAGGGATAACTCCATATCGGGAAAGACTCGATTGGCTTTCCCCGCAAGGAGACCAAAACGAGTACACCGAGCACCAATGGCAGTTTGGATACGCTACGCAGATCACGCGGCGAAGGACTTTATATAATCGCTCCCCCATGCTATATAAAGTCTGGGGGAGGGACCCTCAAAAGAAGGAAGAAAAGGCGATCCAGTAGACATTACAAGGAAGTTCTCCAGCAAAGATTAGCCATCCCGAATCACCAAGCCAGAGCCTTGGTGCGTAGAGAGCTTAGGAGTCAGCGAGTTGCATCTCGTCAACCTCGAGCCACAACCATTCGTAGCATAGATATCACCTATATTGTACTCAGGGCTATACCCCCTTGCTTTGTACATCATCTGGCTTACACAGCAATCTCCCACACAGGATGTAGGGTATTACTCCGTCAGGAGGCCCGAACCTGTCTACATCGTGTGCCTCTGTTTGCGTGCTTGACTCTGCTATCTCGAAGGTATCTGAAGTATAAGTTTATTGTCGATCCCTAACCTTCGACAGTTGGCGCACCAGATAGGGGCCTTCAGCTGTTTTCTTGCAGATCAAGCATGTCTTCAGAGCGCGCCCACAATGGATTCTTTGATGATCTCTCGGTCACCACCCTGGATCAAACGCCTCCAAGCGAAGATGAGATCGCTTTTGGAGCGATGCTCTATCGATGGGGAACACACAGAGACCTCCTACACATCGGCTTTATCGAGTCCCCCTCATGGGATCCACGCCGAGAAGTAGGTTTCCTCGACTTCGACCCAACAGAGCCCAACGTCTTAATGTGCGTTGACACAGAAAGTGAAGACGAAAGCAACACCTGCAGCAGTTAGGGCAGCAGCCGGATAGATCGGTGCATGTTCGTGAACCAGGGGTGACAACGGTGCTACTACCGAGGGTTCCCAGAACAAGAACCCAAGCGCAGACACCTCAGGGGCCAGGGACCCCCGATCCCTCTACACATGCCTCAAAACCTTGCGGCAATGATAGAAGCAGCCTAAGTAGCCACAAACATTGTAGCGCCCGATACTGCAGTACATCGGCGTGACTTGGCAGCTGCAGCCACAACAGGGATTGTGGCTAATCTATCAAGGCAGCTTGCCCTCAGTGACCCCACGACGCCTCGTCCACAGGCGCCAAAGCTTCAGAGGCAGCATGTCCCTAGACCGCACAGCCATAACAGAAAGCACGACTTCGTTCCGCCAACAGTGTCCCATCAGAGCCACAACAACGGTGTTTTCAGTATCCCTGAAGCAAACGTCCAGTGTGCTCATGTGCTGCTAAAATCCCTTTCACCACTGGATCTGGGCAACTCGATGACTCCAGTGTTCGACCAGATAAAAACACTGCTTGACGCGGCGCAGACATAGACCGCCTGAGCCGCCAACTCTAGGCTAACGCGCCGCGCCCTAGCCAGCAGGGGCCGAGGAGCCAATAGTCAGGGTTGCCCAACCGCCATCGAGTAACAAGGTCAATAGCAGCTAGCTCTAACCAGAGAATTTCCAAGGTGACACACTCCAACCTCCGTCGAGGACGCCCCAAGGATCTTCGAAATCTAATTCCGCACGATTGATGAGACCTGCGCGATGTTATCCAAGATCGAAGGGAGGAACATAAACGGGAGGACCGCGAGTGGCAGAAACACGTGTCCCTACTCTTGAGGGGCCAATCACCTGCACCGCTTGGCATGGCGAGGTGAGTCTCCGCCCTCAAGGGGATGTTCTCCCGCACGATGAAGGTTTCTCCCCCGGCAAGGTCCACGGTCGGTGACCCTTGAGGACGACGGTGAAGGATGTAAAGCTTTCACCCCTGAGCTACGCACTGTCAGGTGGCCAGATAAATTCAAGCCAAACCCCATCAAGAAGTACTCGAGCAAGATAAACCCGGTCGAGTGGCTGCAGATCTACACATGGTCATGAGGGTAGCTGGTGGCAACGAAAAGGTGATGGCCAACTACTTACTCACCACCCTCAATGGTGCAGCCAGGTCTTGGTTACTCAACCTTCCGCCTCACTCGATATCCTCATGGGTGGAGTTGCAGGCCCAGTTCGTTGCCAATTTCCAAGGAACCTACGAACACCCCAGAACTCGCAGCGACTTGCATCGGGTGGTGTAGAAGTCGGGTGAGTCGTTGAACGATTTCATTCTACGCTTCAGTGATAAGCGAAACTCGATTCCTGACATCTCAGATGAGGCCATCATCGTGGCCTTTGAGAACGGTGTCAGGGATAAGGAGTTGAAGGGAAAGTTAGCCACTCGAAAGATCCGAACTCCTATGGAACTTTTCAAGCTGGCGGACAAGTACGCCAGACGTGTCGAGACCCGTGACCACGTGGACAGCCCTGAAGCAGGCGACGACAAACCCGAGTCGTAGGAGCAAAGTGAAATAAGAACCGCGAGGAGAAGCACAAAGGTGACCCCACCATGGCCGTGGTCGAAAGGGGCAAGGCGCGCAACACAGGCGACAGCAAAGGACGAAGTCGTGGTGGAGGTAAGTACTACCCGATCCACCGAACTGACAAGCATGATTTCGATGAGTGCCATGTGATTGACAGGAAAGTTCAGGAAAAGCTTCAAGCCGCACTCGCCGAGCGTAGGATCGAGCAGGCCAAGGAGAAGTCCCTAGACGACGAGCCCGAATACCGTGGGGCTGATCACAAACTGGCACACATCTTTGGAGGATTTGCCACGTATGAGTCCAAGAGGCGATACAAGGCAATCGAAAGGGAGATCAACCTGGCTGCCTCGGCCCACCCCAAATTCCTCAAATGGTCAGAAATACCAATCACCTTCGACCAGGTGGATCACCCAGCTGTGGTCCCACATTCGGGTCGATACGCCATAGTGGTAGAGCCAATTATCATCAATGTAAAGGTCACTCGAACCTTGATCGATGGGGGTAGCTCACTGAACCTCATCTTCGCCAAGACGCTAGATAACATGGAGATCCCCCAGACAGAGATCAGAGCCGGAGCAGAGCCGTTTCATGGCATAACTCCACACTTGTCTTCCACACCGCTAGACTAGATGTTGCCAGTTACGTTCGGCACGCCAGAAAATTTTCGCATTGAAAAGCTTCTTTTGGATGTGACGAATTTTGAGACTGCTTACAACATGATCTTAGGCCGCCCCATGCTAGCCAAATGCATGGCCGTGGTGCATTACGCATACCAAGCTGTCAAGATCCCAGCACTAAAAGGGGTCCTCACAATCAAATGGGATCAGAGCGTCGCGGTCAAATGCAACAAAAAGAGCCTGGAAATAGCGGAACACCTGTGCAGAACAGCGACCAACGCTGATGATGAGGGAGCCAAGCACCAGAAGTTCGAAGCTCTTGTGTCCAGCAGCGCTGTTAAGAGCTCGAGTAACGGTAGCAACAAGGACTAGAAGACCGAAGGAGGCATCAGGACAGTGCCCCTGGACCAGTCAGAACCTTCCAAGATGATCAAGGTGGGTGCTGACCTCGTCCCCAAATAGGAACTCGAGCTCCTCGCTTTCCTTTGGGCAAACCACGACGTGTTTGCATGGCAACCGTCCGACATGCCGGGGTCCCCAGGGAAGTGATCGAGCATCGATTGGCTGTGGAACCCAGCTCCAAGCCGGTGGTGCAGAAACAGCGCAGATTCGTGGAAGACCGGAAACAAGCCATCCAAGAGGAGGTTAGCAAATTCCTGAAGGCTGGTTTCATCCGAGAGGTCCGTCACCCGACATGGCTGGCAAACCCAGTCTTCGTCAAAAAACCCAACGGCAAGTGGAGGATGTGCGTCGACTACACCGACCTCAACAAGGCTTGCCCCAAGGATCCTTTTCCTCTCCCCCGCATCGACCAGACTATAGATTCGACTGCGGGCTGCGAACTGCTAAGTTTTCTAGATGCCTACTCAGGGTATCACCAAATTAGCATGTCCGTCGAGGATGAAGAAAAAACGTCTTTACTACTCCCATTGGTGTATGCTATTATGTTAAGATGCCTTTTGGTTTAAAGTGTGCTGGCTCTACATATCAACATTGCATTCAAAATTGCCTGAAGTCCCAAATTGGGCGGAATGTGGAAGCGTACGTTGATGATATCGTAGTAAATTCAAAAACCAGCAGCACTTTGATGGGCGATCTCGAGGAAACGTTCGACAACCTCAGTAAGTATTGAATGATGCTTAATCCCAATAAGTGCATGTTCGGCGTTTCGTCCGGCAAGCTTCTCGGCTTCCTGGTGTCTAGTCGAGGCATTGAAACCAACCTGCAAAAAATTGAGGCCATCAACCAGATGCGCCCCCCGCGGATGTTAAGGGAGGTGCAAAAACTCACAGGCTGTATCGCTGCCCTTAGTCAACTCATCTCTCGGATGGGTGAGTGAGGGATGCCTTTCTTGAAGCTACTCAAGAAGCAGGATTCTTTTGAGTGGACCAAGGAGGCGGAAGGAGCTTTTCAAGATCTAAAAAGGTACCTATCATCTCCGTCAGTTCTAACTTCGCCTCACGAAAAAGAGGAGTTTTTTCTGTATATTGCAGCCTCGCCTCAGGTAGTAAGCACCGTCCTAGCGGTTGAGCGGGATTGCCTCGACACCAAGACTAAGGTCCAAAAGCCGGTATACTACATAAGCGAAGTCTTGCACGACGCCAAGGCGCGGTACCCTCAGGTACAAAAGATGTTGTACACGGTCTTGATGACATCCTGCAAGCTGCGGCACTACTTCCAGGCGCACAAGGTCACGGTCATGACCACATATCCGCTCAAGAAGGTGATATGTAATCGTGAGTCAACAAATCGAATAGCACAATGGGCGGTCGAACTCAACGAGTTCAAGGTTGATTTCGCGTCACGAACCAGCATCAAATCAGGCATCCTAGCAGACTTCGTCATGGAATGGACACATGTCGAAGAAAAGAAGCACGAGGCGATCGATGATCACTGGACCATGTTCTTCGATGGGTCGTTTACCCTCCAAGGCTCGGGGGCTGGCATCGTTCTTAGATCTCCAATAGGTGAAGAGCTGAAGTATGCTATCCGACTTGATTTTCAACATTCTAACTATGTTGCAGAGTACGAGGGACTGGTCAACGGGCTTCGCATAGCCACGTCACATGGTATCAAACGACTACTCGTGAAAGGGGACACAACTAGTCGTAAACCAAGTGCAGAAGGAGTACCAGTGCTCGGACGACAACATGGAGGCGTATCTGGATGAGGTCCGCAAGTTGGAGCACAAGTTCGAAGGGCTCAAGGTAAGACACATCCGGCGATGTGACAATGCTGCCGCCGATGAACTTACCAGGCTCACTTCGTCTCATTCGCCAATGCCCATAGGAGTCTTCATCGAGAAACTCCTCAAACCATCGAACTCCTCGGTACGGGAGGCTGATGCTGCCCAACTCGGCCAGCGGTTTGATCGAGTTAGCGAGGCAGAAACTGCAGATACAAAAGCTGCACTACTCGAACGTGAGCCGACTTGGATGACTCCATTCCAAGCCTACCTCGAAGGTCGAGAAGCCCTGACGATGTTGCAACAGTTGAGAAAATTGCACGTAAGTCCAAGCTATACGCGTTGGTAGACGGCAAGCTCTACCGAAAAGGGAGTAACAGAATCTTGATGAAGTGAATCACTCAGGAAGAGGGCAATAAGATATTGCTCGATGTCCAAGGAGGCATTTGCGGCAACCATACGTCCTATCGCACCTTAGTCAGAAAAGTTTTTCGACAAGTGTTCTATTGGCCGACTACCCTCTAGGACGCTTGTGAGCTGGTGAAAAGTGCGAGAGCTGTTAGTTCTACGGTAAGCAAACCACTCGATCAGCCCAGGCACTGCAAACTATTCCTCTATCTTGGTCTTTCTCTGTTTGGGGCTTGGATATCTTGGCACCATTCTCGAGAGCCCAAGGAGGTTACAAGTTTCTATTTGTGGCCATCGACACATTCACTAAGTGGATCGAGGCCGAACCCGTCAGGAACATCACCTTAGAAGCAGCTAAGAAGTTCATGAGGAGTATTGTTACTCGATTTGGCATCCCCTAATCAAGTGATTACAGACAATGTTAGCCAGTTCAAAAGCAATGCTTTCATAGCCTTTTGCGATGAATTGGGTATCAAACTTTGCTTTGCTTCCGTAGCTCAAACTTTGCTTTGCTTCCGTAGCTCATCAAACTTTGCTTTCATAGCCTTTTGCGATGCTAGCCAGTTCAAAAGCAAGTGATTACAGACAAGTGATTACAGACAAACTTCCGTAGCTCATCAAACTTTGCTTTCACTTGATTGGCATCCCTAATCAAGTGATTACAGACAATGTTAGCCAGTTCAAAAGCAATGCTTTCATAGCCTTTTGCGATGAATTGGGTATCAAACTTTGCTTTGCTTCCGTAGCTCATCCTCAGAGTAACGATCAGGTCGAAAGAGCCAATGGTTTAATCCTGCAGGGTATCAAGACCTGTGTGTTTGATAGGCTCAGGGCCTACTCAACTCGATAGGCAATAGATCTCCCCTTGGTGCTATGGGTTGTTCGCACCTCGACTAGTCGAGCCACCGGTGAAACACCATTTTTCTTAGTCTACGGTGCAGAGGCAGTGCTCCCGACTGAGTTAACGTTTAAGTCACCTCGAGTGGACAACTACTTGGAAGAAGAACAAGAGCAGGCGCGGGCAGATGACGTGAACCTACTCGAGCAATACAGAGATCGAGTGTCAATTCGAGTAGCTAAGTATTAATAAGCCTTACGCATATACCATGGCCAAAGGATCTAGGAAAGAGCATTAGCCGCGGGGGACTTAGTACTACAGAAGGTGCAAAAGCAAGAAAATCGCAATAAGCTATCACCCAAGTGGGAAAGTCCTTACGTGGTGATCGAAGTGTCTCGACCGGGGTCCGTGCGGCTAGCGACATCGGAAGGCACAATACTCGAAAACTCATGGAACATCGATCAATTAAAGAAATTTCATGCATAAGTAACACAGGCATCGAGTGCAATCGATACGGAGGTACAATTGAAATCAAAATATAAATGAATATGGTTAATCTGTATTTGTATATTGTAGAATGTAGACTACCTTGAGTAGAATATTATTAGTTTAATCTGGATAAATCACTACGAGGATACTCTAAACAGCCAAAACAGGGGATAATGTTTTTTAGGGACCAATATAAAAAGGATTTTCTACCTTCAAGACTTTGTATTTACAATATGAACAAGCACAGCTGTAAATGATACACATCTTTGGGCACAATATGTCAATGACGTGTGACCTTCGCATATCCATTTGAGCTTTTTTTTGGCATGATTCCATAGTGTCATACTAATACTTGGGAGAGTTGTTATAGTTGGTAATATATGGATGATGATGTTTATCATTGTTTGAATGTTATTGACAATAACATGAAGAGCCCAAATCATGATAATAGCAACAGTAAAAAAGGAAAAAAATCAACAAAGGGTGCTAATAATATGTTTATGCAAATTAAACCAAACAAGTTGTGAATTGGAGCTATTTGATTTTGAAAAGTGGGATTTAATATCATTATTCATACCTCAACATCCATTGCACTGAATCCAAATCCAGAATCACCCTCCACAGCAACCACCAGTCGTTCAGGTTTAGCCACTGCAACTGCAATACAGTACCCTAATCCAACCACCATCGTCCCACATGTCCCTGCATCCAGTCTTGTCCTTGGCTCATTCTGCACAAGCACAGCCCTGCCAACATCGATGGTATTCGCCCGTTCTGAGACGACTACCGGAGCAGGGCTACCTTCAGCAAGGATTGCATCCTGGATAATCCGCATAGGTGTAAGGAAATTGAATGGTACCACATCCTTTGCGAGCTGCACCTCCATCTTAAGCACATTTTCCTTCACTTTCTTGGTGATTGCCTCAACCCATGGGCGTGAACGTGCCAAGAAGAACGGCTGGTCCTTGATCTCCCTATTGATCAGCTCCAGGATTCTCTTCGCATCCCCAATGAGCCCCACGTGTGGTTTCCAGAGCTCAATCTCCTCCTCACAGACATCCACAAGTACGAACTTCACACTCTTGGACCACTTGGGTGGCTCACCAAAGTGAAGCAACCAGTTAAGCCTCGCACTGAGGACAAGCGCCACATCACACTACTAGATGGCGAGCAACCATGCCGCTGTGGTGGACAGCGGATGTGCGTCGAGCATGACACCCTTCCCCATCAACGTCGGGAGGAATGGGATGCCGTGGTGTCCACCAGCTTCCCGATCGCCTCCTCAGCGCGCCTGTACGCCGCGCCCTTCCCAACCACAATCCGAGGCCGCTCCGCGTGGTGCAGTAGCTCCACCGCCTTCTCGATGCCATCGTCTAAGGTCTTGTGCTTTGGTGGGGAATATCTGAAGCGACGGAATCGGCCGCAGCCACGGCTATGAGGGCGGACGGCTCTGATTCATTGAGGGTTTGGTTCAGAACATCAGACGGGATGTTGAGGTAGTAGCCGCCGGGCGACCGGAGATGGCGGCGGCGAGGGCCTAGAAGAGAGGCAAGGGATGTAAACGATGGTGGTGGTCTTGACGGCGAGCTTGGCAAAGTGTTTGGTGGCGGCAATCTGGTCGAGCTCCTGGAAGTTGCCCTTACCAGCGTCGGGTTGGGAGCAGGAGCAGGAGACCATGAGGAGCGGCCAGGCGTTGGCGGCGGCGTGAGAAAGGCCCGCGAGGCCATGTACGCAACCTGGGCCAGATACGGTGAGGAGGAGGCCGAGGGAGCCAGTGAGGCATCCGTAGGCGACAGCGGCGTAGTCCGCGGACTGCTTGTTGCGGAAGGCAAAGAAGCGGACCCCCGCGGCGACGGCGTGGGAGGCGAGGGAGGTGACCGGGATGCCCACCACCCGGAACATGGGACGCAGCCAGAATGCGCCCCCGCGAGGGTGCTCCTGTCGATCGTCACCGCTAGAGATGTCTAAACGGGCCGGGCCAAACGGGCGGGCCCGAGGCACGATACTATTGGTCCGGTCTAAGCAAGACACGGCCCAATCGTAAACGGGTCATGCCGACACGGCCCACTCACCCGTGCCGTGCTTGGGCTGGCACGACGGGCTAGCACAGCACAGCCCGTTTTGGCCTAGCATGATCAGGATTTTTTCTGATTTTTTCTCATATTTTTATGCATTTTTTCATACTTTTTTCTATTTTTCTAATTTTTTTGATTTTTTTTGAAGTTTTTGGTGCTAACGAGCTAACGGGCCGATCCGGCCCATTTTGGCCCGTCAAACTCGTCTTGACACTGCAGTCGACCCGTTAGCCTTATGCGTGAGCTCGCCGCCTCCCAAGACGATGGTTTGCACGGCCTGATCTGTTTAGTAGCCGGGTTGAAACGAAATGCCTAAGCAGATCGTCTTGGATTTTTAGTTGGTGGAGGCGTCTTCGCCACCCATTTAGTCCTCTTTGGTCACCGCGGTGGAATCGAACGCCATTATTGCTCTGGGTTTGGCTCTCGAAATGTTCGGGTGTGCGTTTGGTGGGCATTTTTTAACCCAAACGAAATAACCGAATCGAATTAACCAAAAATATTGGTTTTTTCAATTTTTAGTTTTATGGTTTAGTTTTAAATTTGAGACTATTCGCTTTTCAGTTCGGTTATTTGGTTCAGAAACCGAATCAGCCAAATAGCTCTATTCGTGTTCCCCGAATTCCCAATCCCCACCTATATCGAATCATCATTCGAGGTCACAATCCCCCGTTCGGCCATTTCCCACACGGTATGCCATCCCTAGTCCCCCATTCCCAATCTAGCAATCCCCACGGGCCACGGCGGTAGCAGTCGAGCCAAGGAAGCTCTGATAGGGGTGAGGTCGCTCACCACGCACAGACGGGGACACCATTCATCATCTTTCCTCACTCCGGCAAGGCGATCGATTGGTATCTTCTTCCACCTCACAGGATGATGCATTATAGCCTGGATCTTGGCCTTAGCCTCAGGCTCGCCTCGTAGGGCAGCCTCTCATCTTCCATCACCACCACCCCCTCACCGACATCCCTCTGGAGTGCCGTGCTCAACCCCATTGCTGGCGCAGTGGGGGTGGCGAAGGACTGAGGGAGGACATCGACCTCGCCCGATAGCATAGCTGCGTTCTCCAGCACCAGCGGAATGAGGGAGCGACGACGAGGACGGTGGACGATGCCGACGATCGCAAGAAGCTGAGGCTGTCCAAGGATAAGGCCACTGTGCTCTAGGAGCGCTTGAAGATACACAACACGCTAGATTTTTTTAAATAATATTTTTTAATGAGAAATTATAGAAATAATATGCCAAAAATAAATATTGCAAATATACCTACATGCCATTGGTTGAAATGGCAAAAGAGATTCTATCGCTGTTTTAACTGACGATAGAATCTCTGTCGCATTTTGAAACAGCGAGTAAGACTCTATTGCCATTTGGATTGGCGACAGAGACCTGTCGCCAACGATTGAGCTCTCTGTTGCCATTCCAAATGGCAACAAAGCCGCTTTAACTACGTGGCGCCCAGGCCTTCGGCCTCATTTCAACCGAGCGCATTTCACTTTCAAGAATAGCTCTATTGCCCCAAGGAGCACCCCGACTTGTTCCAAGAATAGACCGAGGAGGATGGGTTGCTAGACCCGGAGAAGCGCCCACCAGTGCTTCTTGACGATGAACTGCTGGCGCTGTTCGATGCGCTCAGGGGAAAGGAGGAGGTCGTCTTAGCGGTGGAGCCAGAGGAGAGGGACGACTATGACAGCACCGAGGGCTGGGAGGCGGTGGTCGGGTAGGCGGCGTGCGCGACCGTGAGGCTGGGCTTCTTTGCGCTCACAGCAGCGCTGGTAGCCGTGTACCTCAACTAGTGTTTCCTCGGTGGCGCGCTCCGGCCGGAGGGCAACCCCTGTATGGTGCGGCTTACCGCCATCGCCTACATCACGCTTTCCACCACCTGCGTCGTACTCGCCGCCAAGGTGATCACCAATGGGACCAGTGGGTTCAGGCCCCGCAGATTCATCAAGACCATGGGGCTTAGCAGGCCTTGGAAGATCAAGCTTCCTGGTGGCTATCTGAGGACATCTCAGCTTTCTCTTTCGACAGTGACTCCTCCTCGAAAGACATTAACCAGAGCTCCAACGATCACGCTAATCAGTTGGCCCTACCGAACACCAAGCAATGTCAGGTTTTTTATGATCAGCGTAGCCTTCTGAGTTTTTTCACGTCCCTTCTTAATGCCGGCTCAATTCCAGGGGCAACAGTTTGTTCTGGTTTCCTGATCCCCCCTACTCTTATGCTCATGGACCCAATTAGCCTCAAGCCAAAACACTCATGGGGCATTGCTTTCAATTGCCAATTCAGATGCATTTGGGGCAAGCTGCAGAGACCAAAGAGCTCAGTGGTCTTAACGGAGTTGGACAAGTCGGATGGTTCTAATCAGCAAGTTCTGGATGCCTCAGTCAGCACTCCAAGAGCTTATCATGCTTCATCAATCCCTCCACCTAGATCTTCCATGGCCAAAGCTCCGATATCATCCATTTCCCTTCGACAAAGCCCTAGGCTCAAGGAGCTCCACTAAGGGGTAAAGATGAATTTCGCTGGACAAAGGGTGCAGGGAAAGATTGCAAAAAGAGCTCCTGTCGCTCTGTCAGTCCAAGACATCTTGGACGAACTCTTCAGCAAGCTCAAGCAAGACCAAAAGGACCAATCTTCATCTCCACCAGAGTTTCCGATCTTCATGATGCAGCAATGGGCAGTGAATCTTTGTGTGGTCCATGCCTCCAAAGTCTCCAAGGAGGAGCTCCTTAAATCCCACAATGATGTCAATGACGACCCGCAAGACAACACAGACCCGTAGGGACCCTCGTCTTCGAATTGACACGAGGGGTATTTGTTATTGCTTCATGAGATGTTCTGTCTTTTGCTCAAACTATTCCTTTCTATGTTGGTTGAATGCTACTCTTTTGTTATTAACTGTCGGTCCTTCCCTTTGTTTTATTCAACCGTCTTTCCTATCAATGTTATCTCGCTTGAGAATCTCTCACAATCATTTGGGTCTGGCTACCCATTTGCCTTTTCTTATCAGTAAGGTCCTGTTATGACGAACCATACCAGGAACTTCAACATTCTTTGCTGGAACATCAGAGGAATTAAACTCTGATGACAAACTTAGAGCCGTCAGAGATAAAGTCAATGAGACTAACTGCTCTATCATCTGCATCCAAGAAACTAAAACGGAGGTTATCCACCACTCTTTCCTCAAGCTTTTCTTGCCTCGTCGCTTCACCAAGTTTGCCTTCTCTCCTTCCGTTGGGGCTTCTGGGGGAATTTTAACGGCCTGGTCTGATGCCATCTTTATGGGAGTGGTCACTTACCAAAGCTCTTTCGCCATTTATGTATCCTTCACTTCCACTTATGACAACCAATCTTGGGCTCTTACTAATATTTATGGCCCCTGTGCTGGTCTGGCTAGGCAAGATATCATTGATTGGTTTTCTCATATTGAACTCCTCCCTAATGTGAATTGGATTTTCATGGGAGATTTCAACTTCATTTGTTCATCTCATAACCGGAATAAACTAGGTGGAAACATTTATGACAACATGCTCTTCAACAGCGTGATGAATGCCCTGGGCCTCATTGAGCCCCCTCTTAAAGGATGAAACTTCACGTGGAGTAACATGCAACAAGATCCCCTGCTTCAGCAACTGGATTGGTTCCTCACTACTCCATAAGAATTTCTTCAAAATTCAAGAACCTAAGAAGACATCTTAAAGACTGGAGTAAGCAATTCTCCCAACTCTCAACCTTTATAACAAGTTGCAAGGCAGTTATCCTACTCCTTGAAAGCATAGAGGAGAAAAGGAGACTCTTTCATTCAGAGCAAAACTTCAGATTGATTATCAAAAAGCACCTCAACAGATTGCTTCACTACAAATAGCTTTATTGGAGAAAGAGAAACACAATCAGATGGATGAAATTGAGGGATGAAAACACCAAGTTCTTTCACTCAATGGTAACAGATAGAAACAGAAGAAACAAAATTGCTCACCTCCAAACCGTAGATGGCACATATTACTTCGACCACCAGACCAAGGTGGCTATTCTGTGGTCCACCTTCAAGAGCAGAATGAGAGTCACGGATAAGCCGGTCATGCACTTTGATCTCTCCCACTTCGTCTTGCCAGTTCTCGGTTTGGATGAGCTAGTATCTCCTTTTATGAGGGATGGGATTGATTATGTAGTGCACAATCTCCCTCTAGACAAAGCGCCGGAACCGGATGGTTTCAATGGCATGTTCTTTGAGAAATGCTGGCACATCATTGCAGAAGATTTCTATGCTCTCTGTGACCAATTCCACTCAGATAATATAGACATCCATCCCATCAATGGATCTTTCATAGTCTTGGTTCCAAAGAAAACATCACCTCAACAGGTGTCGGACTACAGACCAATCTCTCTGATTAATTCGGCCATCAAACTCATCTCTAAGATTCTTGCCAACAGGTTATAGAAAGTAATCCTTCAACTGGTTCACCAGCACCAATATGGATTTATCAAAACCAAAACTGTCGAAGGTTAGAAATCGACAATAAACTTACACTTTCGGGTACCTTCGGGTTAGCAAAGTCAAGCACAAAATCGGAGGCACACGATGTAGGCAGGTTCGGGCCCCCGGCAGAGCAACACCTTACTTCCTGTATGGATGATATGTATATGGTGGATGAAATACAGAGCAATGTGTCTATCCCTAGTTACAAGAAAGATCGAACTCAGGCTAAGGCTAAGCTAAGGATGGAGGTTGACGAAGCGTCGAGTCGTTGACTCTCGGTTGCTCTGCCTAAAAGCTCTCAAAGTCTTCTCCTTGTCTGGTCTAGAAGGCTCCACCTCTTGAGGACCCCTACCCCGGCCTTATATAGTCGGTGATTTTTAAAAGATCTTTGACACCATTGAGCACTCCACCATCTATCACATGATGTCACAAAAGGGTATTTCCCGAAAATGGATTGCTTGGATGCACAAAATCTTATCCTCAACGCAAGCGTCCATTCTTCTCAATGGCAAGCCGGGGTAGGGGTCCTCAAGAATCTTAGGGGTCTCATAATGCCAGTGTGCACCAGACAGCTCTTCTATCTCAAAAGTTTGCTTCAAACTTACACGGATTCAACAGGGCTCAAAATAAATTTTCATAAATCTTTGATGTACCCAATCAATGTGGATGCCATCAGGTTCACAATTTTAGCTCGCACCTTTGGATGTTCTGAGGGACAATTACCTTTCACCTACCTTGGTCTTCCAGTGGGGACCTCTCGACCAAAGGTCAGGGATTTCGCTCCCCTAATCCACAGAATTGAAAGCTGTCTTTCAGGCAACATGGCTTTCCTTTCCTATGGAGGAAGGCTCACAATTCTTAACTCGGTTATGTCCATGCTTCTGAATTATCTTTTGTACCCTCAAGCTACCAGTAATTGTCATCAATAGCATAGACATGGCCTGAAGACACTGCCTATGGAGAAGATCAGAGAATCTACAAATCGGAAGTTCGTCTCTAATAGCTTGGAGCAAAGTTTGCACTCCAAAAGACAAAGGAGGCCTTGGTGTCCTTAATCTAAGAACTCAAAATAGAGCTCTCTTACTCAAACACCTCCATAATTTCTACAACAAGAAGGATACTCCTTGGGTATATCTAATTTGGTCTTCTCACTATCACAACAAGCTACCTCACTCACAACCCAACGTGGGTTCCTTTTGGTGGAAGGATATCATGAAATTGAGCGACCATTTCAGAGGGGTGGCCTCAACCATCGTTGGCTCAGGAAAGACGGTTAGCTTCTGGAAAGATCTATGGAATAGCACTCTTCCCAGTCTTCGATACCCAGCTCTCTACTCCTTTGCTAAAGAGCCAGACAATTCAGTTTGGGCTTTTATGCAGCTCGAAGACTTCCTGAATCACTTCAGCTTACGTCATCTGAGCAAGCGTTTCATGACCTGCAACACCTCACCGTCTTTCTTCAGTTGGTTCATTGCTCAGACATGCTACAAGATCAGTGGATGTATATCTGGGGCAACGCAAAATTCAAGGCACAAAAATATTACAGACACTTATTTCGGTCCGTCCAAACGCTGCTACCGCTTCGTTGGATATGGAAGTCAAGATGCGAGCCCAAGCTTAGAGTTTTTGCCTGGTTACTAATTCAAGATCGCCTAAACACTAAAAAAATGCTGATTCCAAGAAGATTCTACATGGGGCAAGATGATAACTGCGTCATTTGTGCTCACTCAGAGATAGAATCATCCAAACATATATTTTTCACCAGTTCCTTCAGCTCACAATGCTGGAACTCCCTTAACATTCATTGGAACACATCCCTCGACGTCGTCAACATGATCTAGCACGCTAAATGGAACTTTGCTCAACCCTACTTCATGGAGATCTTCATTCTGGCTACCTGGGAGATGGAAACAATGAAATAATCTCATTTTTAGCCATCTCACCATGTCACTTCAATCTTGGAAGAACAACTTTGTACATCATGCTGGGTTGCTCCTGACCACGATGAAAGACCCCCTGGCGACTCTCTTTTCGGCCTGGATTAGCTCCCTGTAATTTTGTTTGTTTGTTTGTCTGTCTTTCTTTCTCTTGCTGTTGGCTTTCCCTTAGCCCCTCTCTTTCTCGCCCAAGTATGTTCCAAGGTTTGTATGGTTTTGTACTTTCTTTCCTTTTATGATAATCTCCAGTAGAAGTCTCTCCTGCTGTTTCTTTTAAAAAAAAGGTTTGGTAACTTCCCAAATTTTGGCTCAAAATAATTTAATATTGTTATTTGTGTATTTTTATGAATTTTATGAATTTTGTGGAATTTATTTCATATTTTTAAATTAGGCTTATTATGAAAATTATTTAAATATATGAAAAGTTTAAATGAACTTTTATCAAAAATATTTTATTTGAGTTCAAATGTTTCAAAATATGTTTTAGAATTTTTCTAATATTTTTGCTATTTTATTTGGCTTTGTTTATTTTTTGGAATTATTTTAAATAAGAAAAGTTCAGAAAAGGTTTCAATAGTGTTTGGGCCGACACCATATCGGGCCTAGAGAAAATCTCCCTTGACGGCCTGGCCCATCTCCGCCGTAGCCCAATCCCTGCGAAACCCTAGATCCATGGCCGTCTTCCTCGTCTCCGGTGGGTTGCGCCGCCGCCGAGCTAGCCAGCTGGAACCTTAGCCGCCAGGTCCAATGTGGAATCCACGTGTACGCCGCGTGTCAGCTAGGTTGGTTGTTTTGCTATGCTGGTTTGCCACATGATGTTGTATCGGCAGATGACTGGGTAGAGCCACATCATAATGTGGGGGCCCACATGTCAGTCAACTAGCACCATGAACCGAATCCACGGTGGGCTAGTTTCGACCGTGGACAAGGTCCATGGACCCGAACCCACCTATCGGCGTGATAAGAAATTTTGGATTTATTTGAATTTAGGAAATTCAGTTGCTATCGCCATCATGACATCATTTTTCGGGTTTTCCAGTAGAAAATAATTCGGGAAAATCTAATTTTCTATTTTCTTTTATTTGAATATTTCAAGAGCTCGTTCTTTTTCATACGAGCTCCGATTGTGGCAATTCAAGTTTCTAAAAATTTGTAAAATTGATCTATTTAATGTTGATTTTTTAATTTTTGGATTTTTTTGTTCTCTGGTTTGGTATTTATTTGCTATTCTCTCTTGATGTGTGTAGACGTCGAAGTGCCCGGATCACTCGAGGATGATTGTTGATTCAAGATCAAGCTCCGGATCAAGATCAGGACCTTTTCCAAGGCAAGTTTTGCTTTGTTCATGTTGAACTTAGTTTTGCAAATGTTATGTTGTTTTGAATTATTGTATGCTATTTTATGTTTAGAACTGTTTTCAATTAGTTTGGGATCTAGTTATTCTACCTAGTTGAATTATGCCTACCTTGTCACTTATATGCCATGATTAAGGGTGGTTCATTATTAGTTGGTTGCTAATAGATGCCAGCGAGGGTTGGTTAGATCATGTTTAGTTTGCTTAGCCATGCAACAAGTTATTGCTATCATTTTGAAAGTCAAAATCAATCATGACTAATGGAATATTGGACATGTTTATGAAAAAGGTGTGTCATGTGTTGTCACACAATGTTGTTGAGTTGTTGATGGCATGTGTTGCACGATAATCAACGGGGGTGGTAAATGATTTAGATAGGGACAAGTGGCAAGGGCTGTGAGCCATAGTTTGCATGTGTGGCATTGGGTTAACATGTTGATATATGAGTGGATGTGAGGTGATTTCTATGTGTGAACTGTTGGAAGTCTTGCTTTGGTCAATTAAGGGCTTAACCTTGCAAACCATTGAACTGGGCTAATCATTGAAAGGATCAAGTTGGCCTAGAGGGGGGTGAATAGGCAACTTTAAAATCTTTTAAGCTTTAAGAAAAACTTTTCTTAATAAAAATAGCAACAGATAAGAGTTCAAATAGAAATTCAGCACAAATCTGTTTCAGTAAGATCAGAAATGGAGAGGAACTTGAATGATTAAAGACATTAAGTTGAACACACAAAAATAAAGCAATATCAGAATGACTCAAGGGTTTTTCACCGAGGTTCAGAGACCAATCTCACTTCTTCAGAAGTATTGCTCCACCAAATAGCCAATCTCAATGGCTTTTGGTCTTTCACTAACTTGACTCTTCCATTACTCCGGTGAGGTGGGTCTCAACCTTTCACAGCAATAGTGGCCTTCCACAATCTCTGTTGGATAGGTCGCACCAACAACTTCTCCAACTGTTTAGGAACAGCTAGTTCCAAGAGTAATAGACTATCCACAAGCCTTGTCTCTTGGTTCAGTAGCTAGATGCAAACTAGACTCGGCTTGGAGCAAGAACTCTAAATGTTCAGAATGAATGTTTGTAGTTTATGATTTGAAGCTCAAACTCTTTGATGGAATGAAAGCTCAGGAATGCAAAAGATCAAAGAGTTGTAATTGATTTGAAAGGTGTCAAAGGTGTTCAGAATGTCAAGAATGTGTATGTGCAAAGCTCTCAATCTTTTTTTAGTGAACCCAAGCACTGTATATATAGAGCCCAAACAGAAATAACCATTGTACCTGCCATTTGCCCATTGGGGGTTTGGTAGGATGGATGAGATAGGTCAACTACTGCCCTTTTTATAAGAATTTTAAAGTGTATGAGTCATATGTTGAAATATACTCACGCGCCGAACTGAAATGTTAGTCCGGGGTACATAAGATTGGAGAAGTATTATTGTACTCAGTGTGACCCATTTGCGCCGGACCGAAAAAAATGGTCCGTCATATATATGTACTGGTAAAGGAAGTTTGTGCCGGACTGAAAAAGTTGGTCCGGTGAACACATGCTTTGTTCTATTTGGATACCAGCAAAATAGTGTTTGCGCCGGACTGAAAAAGTTGGTCCGACGTAAAAGAGAAAGCCCCTGGTTTTTACCAAAGAGAAACACGTTTGCGTCGGACCAAAAAAGTTGGTCCGGCGTTCACTCAGAATTTTGGTCCTCAGCAAACGGCATGTTCTTAGTTAAGATTTGAGTAAAATAATTCTTAACACAGACTAGAAATTTGTTTAGAGTGAAAAGAAACAATATATGCCGAACTGAATATAAGGATGAATTAAGATTGATCCGTCGTGAACGGTGTACGCTCGGTTGAAATAAATCAAAAGAGAGTTCTTGGCGCCGGACTGAAAAAGTCGGTCCGGGTACATGAAGTGCGCTCGGTTAGAACTTGGAACTTGATTTTCTTTAGCGCCGGACTAACTGGAGTTAGTCCGAAAAAGAACTCTTTTTGGTTAAGGAAAGGGATATCTGGATTTTTGAGTAAGAGATGTGAAATGTCCTTATGCTTCAATTTATCTTAGTGATTTTAGCATATGAACCAAGATTATTACTTGTGTATAGTCCCTTTTAATAGTATGGTTATTCTAGCTATATGGCTTGAATCAACTCCCAAACCAAAACTAAAAATAAATACCTTAGCCTTGTTCTTCAAATATAGCTTTTTTAGCTTATACTAAGTAAGCTTCTTGATCATCAATACCAAAACCTGCATAATAATCATAACTAAAAAAATAGGGGGCCTAGATGCTCTCAATCTCCCCCTTTTTGGTGATTAATGACAATATCTTTTATTTTATACTTAGAGAGCTGAAGAAGAATTACTTATTTCTTTTATTGTAGATAAAAGTTAGTCTGGTAGAACAAATAATGTTTTACTTGATACAGAGTATTTCATACTCCCCCTGAATGAATGTCTATGATGAATTTTGTTTGAGAACATAGGGCAATACAAAAGTCATTCAAAAAGTCTAGATTAACTTGAGGTGACATTAAACAAATGTCAATAAGTCTTAAAGATTCAGATATTTAACTTATTCATAATTCAGAAGTAAAGCAAGATCAAACAAATATGAACAAGTTCAAGCAAAATCCATAGATCATACAGGTTCAGATATCAATAAGTAGTCCAAAAATCCATAAATCATTAAGATAGACATAGAGACTGCTAAGAGTTTTATTTTATTATAGACTACTAAGATACTAAGAGACTTATGTTACTATTCTTAACTATTTTTCCTTAACTATTCTTCTCCCCCTTTGGCATCAATTGCCAAAAAGGTTACTTCTTGCATTTGGAAAAAGTTCTCTTCAGCATGCTTGTCATTCTGGAGCTTATACTTCTTCTTGGAGGAGAGGAAGGTGCTTGCTGAAGGACCATGTGGAGGTCCATCCATGTTTATGATGAGTATTTGACTTTATGTGATCTAGGATAGCTTAGATTTGAGATTGGATTTAAAATAGATTTCAAGTTGGAAGTGCTTTTGCGCTGGACCGATTTAGGATAGACTTTACGTTTGCACCGGACTAAGAGAAATGAGAAACAGAGAGTTTCTCATCTGCGCCGGACCAAGGGAAATGAGAAACAGAGAGTTTTCCATTCGCGCCGGACCAAGGAAAGAGGGAAACAGAGAGTTTTCCATTTGTGCCGGACTGATTTTTTCGTGCCGGACCAAGTCATAGTGAATTTCACGTGTACGCTGGACCGGTTTTGATAGCCAGCAGAAATTAGCATTTTTGACGGCTTTACCTTGCTCAAACAATTATTTGGTCTACATGAAAGTTGTAGATAATGTCAAGATGCATCTTTTTCATGTTGACAAGTTTTTCATTTGAGCAACAGAAAAAATCATAGAAAATCAGGAAGGTTAACAGAGAATTTCACGTTCACGCCGGACCAAGTCACAGTGAGTTTCACGTGTACGCCGGATCGGTTTTAACAGCTGACAGTAATTAGCATTTTTAAGGTCTTACCTTGCTCAAAAAATTATTTGATCTACATGAAAGTTGTAGAGAATTGTGAGACACATCTTTTTCATGTTGACAAGTTTTTCATTTGAGCAACAGAACAAATCATAAAAAATCGGGAAGGTTAACAGAGAATATCACGTTTACGCCGGACCGATTTTGACAGCGTGTAGAAATATGCCTTTTTGAAGGTCTTCCCGTGCTCAAAAAAATTATGTGTTCTGCATAAAAGTTGTAGAGAATTTCGAAACACAACTTTTTCATGTTGAAAAGTTTTTCATTTGAGCAACATAAAAAATCATACAAAATTGAGAAGATTACTGCTGTATTGAAAACAGGATGTTTGCATTTGGTTGATCCGTTTTTGGTTTGTTCTAACCCCAATTCGTGATAGAATTGATGCGCTGGGTTCATGGTGGAACCAAGAAGGGTTTTCTTGTCTTTGTGGATGTAGGACTTCATTTGGTGGGCATGGTGAGGCAAAGGGAGGCTAGAACTAGGCATGGGATGGCCGGAGGTTCAAGTTGGCCTGATGTTCGCTGGAAGATAGCCGAAGATAAAGTCGGTGCAGTCCCAAGAGACAAGAGATCAGTGGAGAAGCTAGCTTATCACTACTTAGATCAAAGAGAGCTGTTGGGTTGCAGTTCTGGAAGATAGAGTAGTGGATAAGTGTAGCTTGCTTTGAAAACCGTGCAAGAAAACCCATGTGTGCGGTAGGTGGCCCAAAAGTTGTATAAATAGGGGTGGAGGGGTAGCCTTCCCCCTGTGTAGGTTTTGAGGTTTTTGATGCTCCTTTGAGCTTTGCCCACATGAATGTGAGGCTTTGTAACCTCTCATTCCAGAAATGAAATGTTCTTCATTTATGTTCATGTTTCATTTCCTTTACATATTTATATTACGCATTTAAATTACGCAATTTAAATTCCACATTTACTTTCTTGCAATTTACATTTATGCAATTTGGAAAATGCCTCCCCTCTTTCTAATTGCTTACGAATCTTTTGTTGAGGTTTATGATTGATTCTTTCTTGAAATCCTGTTTCAATCATCTAGGCTATCCATGCGTTCTTGTTGCAAGAAGTTGATCTTTTGCGTTCTTGAATGCTTGATCTTGTAGATTGCGTATCCTTGATTTTCTTTATGTTCTCTTGCTTGCTGGGACGTGTGGGAAGTCATTCAAGATCACTTTGATCATCAAAACCCCACGAGCAAGCCTTGATCGAAGTTCTTTTGATTTTTGTCGAAACTTGGTGCGTTCTTCCTTTCCCGGGCATAAAGGTCATAACTTTGACACCAATCCATATGATTGAAGGCTGAAATAAGTTCCTGACATCCCAAGGACCTTATCTACCAAGTTTGGTTGAGTTTGGATCAATAGATCAAAGATACATCAATTTTCTTATTTGAACCTGTGCTAAAAACGTTGTTCATATGCCTGATTTCACTGTAGCTACAGTACCCTGGTAGTATCGCCCCCAGAGTGCGATAGCACTGGCATCAGGCTGAATTTTTGTGAAAATTGACTTTTTTGCTTCAATTTGATATCTAAGGGTTTTGGCTTAGTTTCTTTGGGTGAAAATCTGCATTTGTGATCTTCCTTAGAGAACATATTTTAATTTTGGATCATTCACCCCCTTTGATCGCCATCTCGGTCTTTCAATTGGTATCAGAACCGATTTTGCTTTTTCATAGATCTTGACCGGTCTCAAGAACCATGGCGATGGAGAAGTATTCCACCAAGCCTCCTATTTTCTCTGGAGTTGATTTTCCTTTTTGGAAATCTCGAATGGAGTCATACATCACGCCTGTGGCTTCGATATGGCAGAAGGTGAAACTCCCGTATGAGGTTCCTGCTGATGACAACGTCACGGCCGGCAATATGGCTAACGTTGAGGCAAACGCTAAGGCAAGGAACATTCTCATACAGGGTCTTAGCCACAGTGAGTATGATAGGATTTCTCACCTCCATTCATCTCACGAGATTTGGGTGACCCTCGATGCTTACCATGAGGGCACCACCCAAATCAAGACGGTTCGACAGGACCAATTCAAGCGTGAGTTCAACAAGTTTGAACAACACGCTGGTGAGAGTCTTGACGAGTGCTTTGGTTAGTTTACAAAGATCTTGAGCGACCTCCGAGCAATCGATTGCATATACCCTGACTCGGATAATGCTCAACATTTCTTGACCGCACTCGATCTTCGAGTTTGGGAAATGAAGGTGACTACCATCAAGGACTCCACTGATTTGTTGACCTTGACTCTTGATGGGTTGTATTCCCGTCTCAAGACTCATGAGATCGACGTCGTCTCTCACAAGACGAAATCTTAGTCGATGGCTATAGTCACCGATCCCATCGGGTCTTCCTCTGGATCCTCTCTTGATTTTTCTTCTGGTTTCTCTCTCTGCTCTTTGCGATGTAAGCGATGAAGTTCTGGAACGATTTCCAGAAAATGAGCTTGCACTTGTCGCTTGTAAATTTACTAACATTTACAAGAGGGTGAGAGAGAGGAAGAGAGGGGACAAGATCATTTGCTTCGAGTGTGGTGGCCCCAACCACGTTCGAGCAAACTGTCCCCGGTTGGAGAAGGGCAAAAACGAACAAGGCGGTTCGAGCAAGAACGACTACACCGACATGAACCGCAACAAGAAGGCCCCAGCTCGTGAGCCGACGAAGAAGAAGTACCGCAACTTTGCCAAGAACAAGAAGCTCTTTCACCAGGTCCTCACCGCACTAGATGACATCGAGCTCTCTGACACGGAGAACTGGAGCGATGCAAGCGAGGACGATCCGCAAGAGAAGGTGATGGGCAGCGATGATTTCTCTGGCATGTGCTTCATGGCAAGCGCCATTGAAGTAAGCGACTCCGAGCTGTACAGCGACACGGATGAGGTACCCACCTACGACGAGTTAAATGATGCCTTCTGTAAATTAGGCAAGTTTCATGCTAAGGCTAGGTCGAGGTGTTCTGAGTTAGAGAAGGAGGTAGATAGCTTGTCTTGGGAGTTAGCTTCACTTAAATCATGTTCCTCCCGAGACTCTGATAGCTATACACTCTGTGATGCTTTGCTTGTGGAGCTGGAGAACCTAAGGACTTTGCATGATAGTGTGCTTGTTGATCTTGAGAATCGAGGTCAAGAATGCTAGTTCTCATTATTATTGATATTCCTGCTGATGCTAGCTTTTCTCATGCTCACACAAATGCTTCTTGTAATAATTGCCCTAAACTGCTTACTGAAATTGATGCCATGAGCTTGCACCTTAGAAAGCTTTCTGCTACAAATAATGAACTTGAATGCATGTTTCTAAGGACCCAGTCAGCTCATGTGAGGGTTGTAGGCAACTAAAACTTGACAATGATGCTTTGAATCTCAAGTGTGATCAACTTGCTAAGGACTTACTAGTTAAGTCACAAACTGGTTGCCTGCTGTGTGTTGGGGTTAAGGATGATATAAATAAAATCCATGTCGAACATAAGAAGAAGTTAGAAGACCAAGTCCATAGGATTAGAAATGCATCGTGCGTTTCTTGTGAGACCCTCAAGATTGAGGCAGCCGTGCTGAGGGAGAAAAATGCACGTGCTGAAAGAGCTCATCTTTCTGGTTCTTCTTCCTCTTCTTCCCCCTGTTCTTCTTGTGCCTCTTTCTTCCGAGATTGCCAGTATCTAATGAGCACTCTCAAGAAGTTTGTTGGAGGCAAGAAGAAGCTCAATCTTATTCTAGACCAATCCAAGATTAGTAGATTTAATCAAGGTCTAGGATTTGATCCCTTGGAGCACGCTCGGGCGCATCCTCCCACTATTGTGCGCGGCTCCAAGAGTGGTGAGATTGTGGTAGCTCCCAGAGTGAGTACCACCGTGTTTAGGTCTGTTGGGTTGTCCATAGGACTTCTGACCAGAAGGGTGTTACTCCTGTTGCTTCTGCCTCTAGCAAAGCGAAGTACACATGCACCTTCTGTAAGAAGCATGGTCACGTAGTAGATTTTTGCTTCAGGTGCGCCAAGAACACTTGGCGTGAGCGTGTTGCTGCTCTTAGGGGTATTCAGGGTCATTCTCAGACTCTGAGTGCTCCTAAGGCACACACTGCTTCTAGACAAGTTAGAGAGTCGCCTATTTTTGGGCAGCGTCCAGGACTCGGTTTTCATGCTGTTTCTTCGAGTTTTTGTCCTGGAGCCGCTTGTGGTCAGTCTTTCCGCCATCCTCTTGATATTCCTTGTTTTTCTCATCGAGGTAGATATCAGCGGCGTGAGATGTTTTCTGGTAGGAGTTTTAGGCAGCCACACTGGAGTGATTCAGCCTATGCACCACGGGGGCCAACCCAGTTCCAGCTCCTAGATCATCTACTACAGTTGCTACTAATCGGGTTAGGGTTAAACGTCAGAGAGACACTCGAATCCAGTCTTCTCCTGTGGCTGGTACTCTGAGGCGTCGTGTGGTTCAGTATTGGGTTCCCAAGTCTTCACTCTATCCCAGTACTGAGTCATCTTTCTCTCTTGTGTCTTGATCAGGTTCGTCGGATGGGGAAGGGAGATGTTTGGATTGTTGACTCCGGTTGTTCTCGTCATATGATCGGAGATTCTCGATGGTTCTCTTCCCTAGTCCGAGCCCCCGGTGATGAGTTGATCACTTTCGGGGATGCTTCTTCAGGTAGAGTCATTGCTAAATGTACCATCTGCATTAATAACAATTTCATTCTTAAAGTTGTTGCCTTAGTGAGTAAGCTGCAATACAATTTGCTTTCTGTTTTTCAGCTTATTGATGACTCTTTCGAGGTGGGTTTCAAGAGTAGCGCCTGTAGAATCCTCGATTCTTCAGGAGGGTTAGTTTGCGGGATTTCTAGATATAGGAGTCTTTCGTGCTGATTTTTCTGCTTCTTCTGGAGACTCTCTCCGTTGTTTGATTGTTTTAGAATCCCATGATCTCCCCTTCTGGCATAGGAGACTTGGTCACATTAGATTTGATCATTTGACCCGAGTTAGCAGTCACGACCTCATTCGTGGTTTGCCTAAACTCAAAATGGTCAAAGACTTAGTTTGCTCTACTTGCCGACATGGCAAGATGGTTGCTGCTTCTCATCCCCCAGTCACTGTTGTAATGACTGATGCCCCAGGACAGCTTTTACATATGGACACTGTTGGTCCAGCTAGAGTACAGTCAGTGGGTGGGAAGTGGTATGTTCTTGTCATTGTTGATGATTTTTTGATGTACTGTTGGGTGTTTTTCATGTCCTCGAAGGATGAGACTTTTACCCATTTTAGGGGTTTGGTTCATAGGTTATCTTTTGACCTCCCTAGTGCCCTACGAGCTATACGCAGTGACAATGACACGGAGTTCAAGAACTCCTATTTTGAGAGTTTTTGTGTGGAGTCTGGTTTAAAGCATCAGTTCTCCTCTCCCTACGTCCCTCAGCAAAATGGCGTAGTGGAAAGGAAGAACAGGACCTGGTAGAGATGGCCAGGACGATGCTAGACGAGTACAGTACTCCTAGGAAGTTTTGGGCTGAGGCTATATCTACTGCTTGCCGTGTTTCTAATCGTATATTCTTGAGAGCACATTTGCACCGCACTTCTTACGAGTTGAGGTATGGGCGAAAGCCCAGTGTTTCTCATTTCTGTGTGTTTGGTTGCAAGTGTTTTATTTTGAAGTCTGGTAACCTGGATAAGTTTGAGTCTCGTTCTTCTGATGGTATCTTTCTGGGTTATTCGACTTCTTCTCGTAGCTATAGGGTCTGGAGTTGCGATGCGCATAGGATCATAGAGATCTGTGAAGTGACCTTTGATGAGGCTAGCCCAGGAGTTAGACCTGACATTTTAGGCTCTTCTTCTTCCTCCGAGACCATCTTTGTAGAGGATGAGGATGATGGAGATGATGGTGTTCCCCCTGATCCAGTCCTTTCTACACCTAAGGTGCCTCCTGTTTCCATTTCTGCGCCTTAGGATGGCCAGCCCTTACCTTCTGACTCTCATGCAGCTAGTGGCTCTGCTCCTACCTCCTATGCATGAGGTAGATGCCACTTCTGCTTCTGGACCTCTTTGTCATATTCAGCGTTCTCATCCACCTGATCAGATCATCGGCGATCTGTTTGAGTGAGTCACTCACTCAAAAATAGGTTTGTTCAGTTTCTGCCTTCACTCTGCTTTTGTTGCCTCGTTTGAGCCGAAGGATGTGACTCATGCATTATCTGACGAGTATTAGACTAATGCTATGCATGAGGAACTTAAAAACTTCGAGAGGAACAAAGTCTGGTAGCTTGTAGAATGTCCATCTGGTCATAATGTCATTGGGACCAAGTGGGTGTTCAAAAACAAGCAGAGTGAGGATGGGGTTGTCATTCGCAACAAGGCTAGGCTAGTTGCACAGGGCTTTTCTCAAGTTGAGGGTCTTGACTTTGATGAGACCTTTGCCCCTATAGCTAGACTAGAGGCTATTAGATCCTGCTTGCATTCTCTGCTTCCCGGGGCTTCAAGCTCTATCAAATGGATGTCAAGAGTGCAATTCTCAATGGCTATATTGAGTAAGAGGTTTATGTCTAACAACCTCCAGGATTTGAGAACCCCAAGTTTCAGAGTCATGTATACAAGCTTTCCAAAGCTTTGTATGGACTCAGGCAGGCCCCCAGAGCATGGTATGAGTGGCTCAAGTCTTATCTTCTCAGCTATGACTTCAAGATGGGCATAGTAGACAAGACTCTGTTCATCAAACATCATGAGTCGCATTTTCTTCTCGTCTAGATTTATGTAGACGGTATCATTTTTTGTGGCTCATTTCATTCGCTTGTGTCTCAGTTTTCTGAGGTGATGAGCACAGAGTTTGAGATGAGTATGATGGGCGAGTTGAGCTACTTTCTTGCTTTCAAATCAAGCAGACTCGGGAGGGTACTTTCCTGCACCAAGGTAAGTACACTCGGGACCACCTGAGGTGGTTTGATATGTCTGATGGTAAGCCGGTGATTACTCCTATGACCACCACTGCTGTCCTCGAGCCTGACGAGGATGGTGAGCCTGCTGATCAGAAGGAGTTCCGGAGTATAATTGGCTCCCTCCTATATCTCACCACTTCGAGGCCGGACATACATTTTGCTGTGTGTCTGTGCGCTCGATTTCAGGCTTCTCCTCGCGTCTCTCACCGCTAGGCGGTGAAGCGCATCTTCAGGTACCTTCGTGCTACCACTTATTATGGTATTTGGTACTCTTCCTATTCTTGTCTGTCCCTGAGAGCCTTTTCCGATGCCGACTTTGCTGGCTGTAGGATAGATAGGAAGAGCACTTCTAGCACTTGCCAATTCATTGGCACTTCTCTTGTTTCTTGGTCGTCTAGGAAGCAGTCCGGAGTGCACGGTCCACCGCTGAGGCTGAGTATGTTGTCGCGATTCTGTCGTAGCTGTGCACTGGATGAGATCGACCTTGCGGGACTTTGGGTTAGAGATAGAGAGTGTGCCACTTTTCTGTGACAAGACTTCTGCTATTTGCATTGCTAAAAACCCAGTGTAGCATTCCCGGACCAAGCACATTGATATTAGATATCACTTCCTTAGAGACCATGTGGAGAAGGGTGATATCGCGCTTCAGTTTGTAGAAAGTGATCTTTAGTTAGCCGATATCTTTACCAAGCCTTTAGATAGCTCCAGATTTGTTGCCTTGAGGAGTGAGCTTGGAGTCGTGAGCCCTTTCGGCCTTTCGTGAGGGAGAGCTGGTTTGTATATTATGTATAATATATTCTCTTCCAATTTTTCTCTTCTTTGTGTTTCTTCTGGGTGATCTTGGGCTTAGTTTATTGAGTTGAGTTCACTCACTTAGACTTCTGGCATGCCTTGCACGGTCCTCTTATCTTGTGCTTTAGGTTGCTATCATGCGTGATTAGCTGTTCTCTTCTCTCTAGTTTGAGTTCCCTCACAGTCTTATAAGTTTAGCATGTGTTGGGCCTCCTGGGTAGACAGAGTCTGTGTGCACTCCTTAGTTGTGATCTAGAGTAAGCTTCCCTATGTCAGTCACTGGGGAAGATAAGAGCGAGTCTGAGTCGTATTGAGTTTCTTCTATCTTTTCTATGCTCAATAGCCACCCAGTTTTGCAGTTTCTCGACTTCTTCTCTTCATGCTGTTTTTCTAGTTGTTATTGAGTTTATTTGGGTTTTCCTTATGCCTAACCTTGATAATAACTCAACTTTAACCAGATTTGAGCTTAAAATTAATTCATTTGTTGAGGGGGAGTTTGGGAATCTATTCATGCATTGCATTTAGACTGCATTTTCTGTTTTATGAGCTTTGTCTATTATGCAATTGACTCAATCTTCATGAAATACATCATGCTATATCTTTTGAAGAAAATCACTAACTTAGATATGTCCAAGTTCATTTATCATGCTAAGCTTAATTGAAATCTGAAAAACTTAAAAGCTTTAAATGAAAACTTGATGAAACATGTTGCTTTTACTTACTAAATTTCTTCTCTAGGGGCTTTTACCATGAATTATGAAATTTTGGATTTCTCTAGAGTTCCTATAGCAACTTGGGTGAAATTTGGTTGATCCATATTTGAGTCCTTCAGATTGCTCATATGTGCTAAATTGAAATCAAGAAAAATTTGACTCTTTTGTGCAAAATTGATCTCAACACTTTATATTCACGAGACTGCTTCCCATTGCATTTGGGATGAACTTGGAATATATTGTGTATGATCAAGATCATTCTCTTAAGAGTTGCTCTTGAGATGATCGAAAATGGCTTGAGTCAATCAATAAAAGAAAAATGCAAATATCAAACACATAAGTGGGTAAAGAATGCAAATAATGTCAAACATTTGCACCCCACTATGTTTTTCAAAGTCTTAAAGAAATTTTGCATAAATTGAAAAATGAGCTCGAAGGACCTTATATGCACTTCAAAATTCCCCAAAGTGTTGAGTAGGTTGAACTCTAGGTTTTCCATTTGATCCTTGAGTGGTTTTGCTTCTAGCTTTGAAATTTTGCTAAGTTTTGCACTTGTCAAATCTTGCTAAAAATGACACATTTTCAAAACTTAGCTTACGAGCAAAATTTGTTATTTGCACTTGAACATGTCTTAGTTTAGTCATAATCTGAGATTGATAAGTTTGGTGTCATATCCTGTCATTACGATCAATTGGATAATCTTTAAAGCTCCCTTAGGTTGCATTTCATGCATACATAAAAAGGGGGAGAAAATTCCATTTTGATGCCTATATTGCCAAAAGGGGGAGAAAACGTAGAAAAGGCATCATTAAAAATATGAAAGCTTATTTGGTTCTTATGATCTTTGTAAAATTTGCTAATTCTTATGGATCATAATCATATAATCACATTTGGCACTTATGATTGGATTTTAGAGCTTTTTGTGGAAAACCTCCTCTCTCCTTGATTTAGCTCCAAAATATGTCTTACCAACTTGGTCATGTTCTCGGTCTATTCTCTTTCGACCATGTGTGGTTTTGCAATTAAATTGCTTTCTTCTTCTCTTACTCAAACTCAAATTTATGCCTTTTGAGTGGTTTGTCAATATACTCATCAAGGGGGAGATTGAAGGACAATGTGGAGGTCCATCCATGTTTATGATGAGTATTTGACTTTATGTGATCTAGGATAGCTTAGATTTGAGTTTGGATTTAAAATGGATTTCAAGTTGGAAGTGCTTTTGCGCCGGACCAATTTAGGATAGACTTCACGTTTGCACCGGACCAAGGGAAATGAGAAATAGAGAGTTTCCCATTCGCGCCGGACCAAGGGAAGAGGGAAACAGAGAGTTTTCCATTTGCGTCGGACTGATTTTTTTGCGCCGGACCAAGTCAAAGTGAATTTCACGTGTATGCCGGACCGGTTTTGATAGCCAGCAGTAATTAGCATTTTTTACGGTCTTCCCTCGCTCAAAAAATTATTTGGTCTACATAAAAGTTGTAGAAAATTTCAAGACGCATCTTTTTCATGTTGACAAGTTTTTCATTTGAGCAACAGAATAGAAAATCGGGAAGGTTAATAGAGAATTTCATGTTCGCGCCGGACCAAGTCAGAGTGGGTTTCACGTGTACACCGGACCGGTTTTAACAGCTGGCAGTAATTAGCATTTTTAAAGGTCTTTCCTTGCTCAAAAAATTATTTGGTCTACATGAAAGTTGTAGAGAATTTCGAGACACATCTTTGTCATGTTGACAAGTTTTTCATTTCAGCAACAGAAAAAATCATAACAAATCGGAAAGGTTAACAGGGAATCTCACGTTTACGCCAGACCGATTTTGACAGCGTGCAGTAATATGCCTTTTTGAAGGTCTTCCCGTGCTCAAAAAAATTATGTGTTCTACTTAAAAGTTGTAGAGAATTTCGAAACACAACTTTTTCATGTTGACAAGTTTATCATCTGAGCAACATAAAAAATCATACAAAATTGAAGATTACTGCTGTATTGAAAACAGGATGTTTGCATTTGGTTGATCCGTTTTTGGTTTGTTCTAACCCCAATTCGTGATAGAATTGATGTGTTGGGTTCATGGGGGAACCAAGAAGGGTTTTCTTGTCTTTGTGGATGTAGGACTTCATTTGGTGGGCATGGTGAGGCAAAGGAAGGCTGGAACTAGGCATGGGATGGCTGGAGGTTCAAGTTGGCCGGATGTTCGCCGGAAGATGGCCGGAGATGAAGTCGGTGCAGTCCTAAGAGACAAGAGATCATTGGAGAAGCTAACTTATCACTACTTGGATCAAGGAGAGCTGTTGGGTTGCAGTTCTGGAAGATAGAGTAGTGGATAAGTGTAGCTTGCTTTGAAAACCGTGCAAGAAAACCCATGTGTGCGGTAGGTGGCCCAAGAGTTGTATAAATAGGGGTGGAGGGGTAGCCTTCCCCCTGTGAAGGTTTTGAGGTTTTTTATGCTCATTTGAGCTTTGCCCACATGAATGTGAGGCTTTGTAACCTCTCCTTCCTAAAATGAAATGTTCTTCATTTATGTTCATGTTTCATTTCCTTTACACATTTATATTACGCATTTATATTACGCAATTTAAATTCTGCATTTACTTTCTTGCAATTTACATTTATGCAATTTGGATTTGTCTCCCCTCTTTCTAATTGCTTACGAATCTTTTGCTGAGGTTTATGATTGATTCTTTCTTGAAATCCTGTTTCAATCATCTAGGCTATACATGCGTTCTTGTTGCAAGAAGTTGATCTTTTGCGTTCTTGAATGCTTGATCTTGTAGATTGCGTATCCTTGAGTTTCTTTATGTTCTCTTGCTTGCTGGGACGCGTGGGAAGTCATTCAAGATCACTTTGATCATCAAAACCCCACGAGCAAGCCTTGATCGAAGTTCTTTTGATTTTTGTCGAAACTTGGTGCGTTCTTCCTTCCCGGGCATAAAGGTCAGAACTTTGACATCAATCCTTGTGATTGAAGGCTGAAATAAGTCCATGACATCCCAAGGACCTTATCTACCAAGTTTGGTTGAGTTTGAATCAACGGATCAAAAGATACATCAATTTTCTTATTTGAACCTTGCTGAAAACGCTGTTCATATGCCTGATTTCACTGTAGCTACAGTAATCCGATAGTATCTCCCCCAGAGTGCGATAGCACTGGCATCAGGCTGAATTTTTGTGAAAATTGACTCTTCCGCTTCCATTTGATATCTAAGGGTTTTGGCTTGGTTTCTTTGGGTGAAAATCTTCATTTGTGATCTTCCTTAGAGAACATATTTTAATTTGGAATCATTCACCCCCCCTCTGATCGCCATCTTGGTCTTTCACTTTGCCTTGGTCAGATTCAGAATGTGGAGCAACCATTGCTTGATCATGCAAACTGGGATAATCAGGATCACAAGGCTGAGGATTGAAGGTTAGCTCATTGAAGTCATGCTGGACATCTCTGATCAGTTCTTGAGTGTTGTTAGATTGGTCAAGCAGAAGCTGTGCAATTTGCTCTTGATTGGAGACTAAGTTGTTTCTTGCATCTTCAGAGAAACCCCTAAGGTATTCTAGTTTGTCCCCTTGCCAATCCAAGCAGCTACCAGTTTTCTCAAAGTTCTTGTACACAGTCTGAGCAAAGTTGTCGATTTTGGCATCTTGGGCATTCTGCTTTTTGTTGATGTCATATAATCTGTCCTCGACCACCAACTGTTCGGTTTTAAATTCTCCTATCCATTTTCTCAAATCCCATTGGTTGCCTCTGATCATATCAAACCTTTTATAAGTTTCATCCCTGAAATTTGCTTGTCTTGATAGATCTTTTGTAGCATTTCTTGCTGTTGTTGAATGGTTGCCATTTGCTCATTGTGTCTCTGGGCTGCCAATCTTCTTTCTTCTTCAAAACCTTCTTGAGCATGTCTGAGATCAGAGCTATATTGCTGCTCAAAAGAGGTGAACCATCCTGGCTGAGAGTCCCACCAAGATGGTGCTGACCATAATCATGTGAAGATTCATGTTCAGCAAATTGAGAGTGGTGAGAATGATGAGAATCCTCAGAGGATTGCTGAGCTAGGGCTGGCATAGTGACCTGAGGATGCCTAGAACCACCTGCTTCATGTTCATGGGCTATTGACGGAAATCTTTGTGCCTCCATGAACCTAGCTGCAGCTGTCAGTTCTTGTAATTTATGAATTTCTTCATCTTCAGGATGAGACTCTGAGCTGACAAGAATTTTAGTACCTTCAGGTTGTCCAGATCTCTGTTGACTCAGATGCTCAGAACTGTAGCCCAAAACTTATGTAGATATATCATGATGTGAATTGGCAGGAAAATGATAAGCTGGAGAATAATGTTCCTAATCATGATAGTTGTGACTTGTAGCAGGTAGACTTGGAGTTTGTCTATGCCTCCACTATCACTGTCTGAACTGTCATTTACCTCAGTATCTTCTTGAGCACTTGGCTCATGCACTGCTGGTGGTGGAGGAGTGAGAAGTCTAACTTGCTTGGGCATCTTATATTTTTTAGGTCTACAATTAAAATCCTGCTCATCTCATTCGGGAGATGATCCTTGAGCCAACAAAGATTCGAGTAATTTGCATAGCAAAAGGGAGAGGACTGCCCATTTTCCTGTAGATTGCTTCTTCCATCTCTCCAAAGATGTAATCAATCAGATCAATGGGTTGCCTTAACAAGATCAGATGTAGCAACCAAGCAAGACATGGTGTTACTCCCTCTTTATATCCAAATTTTGGGTAAATAGTGTGCCTGAGTATCAGTAACAGAGCTTTGGCCTCAGAAGATAAACAATTTACCCTATTTGCATTGAAACCAGGCTCATGTATATTCTGTAAATGTGGGCTGACACTTGCAAATCTGGCATATCTCCAATCTGCCTCCATCTATTACCAGAAACATCTCATCATGTATCCTAGTTCGTTTCAAAGAAAGGACTTGAGGCAATCGATGGCGACTTCAAACCGAGGAGATCGACTTTCCTTTTCTTTCCATCAATTGTGAACAGAATATAGTGCCTATTCTTATTCACTAGAAGAGATGCATAAAATTCCAAAATTCTATTTTCATTCCAAGCTGGTCCAGCAGATGAAATTAGAGCAGCAAGACCAGGTATAGAACGTACACAATCAAGTATTCTATCTGAGACAAGAATTGAGCTGATTTGGTTCCAATCTACATATTGATGCCTGCACAAGGCTGATTGAGGTTTTCCACTTCTATTTTTTCTATTTTTGTAACCCAAAAAGATGTTTTTCTGGAGAGTAGTGATGAATTGCTCATTCAGAGGAGGTCTATTAAGAGGAAACCATATCTTTTCTGACACCAGTCTAGCAGCTCTCAGTTTATTTCCACCCAAAGTTGCTAGATCTTGCCCAACTATCATATCAACATCATCACTAAGCTCTATTTCTTCCTCAGAAGAGATATTGGCACTAGGCTCATAATCATTGTCTTCTGAAGACAAAGAGGAATCATAATGCACTGGCTATTTTCCTATTTTTGGAGGTTTAGAGGTTTTCAGCACCCTACCAGGTTGATGAGGCTGACTCGAGCTATCAGTTCTAGATTTCTTTTTCCCTTTAACTTTATCAGCAATTTTCTCAATAAGACCTCTCTTATTTGGATTCTTTGACCTCATCTTTGACTAAGATTTCTTCAAGCAAAAAGAACTGACCTTGTTGACAGTAGCTGAAGAATAGCAAGATCCTAGAAGCAATGTCTTGAGCAATCAGGAGCACCGTTGCAAATAACCCGATCAGGATGTGCTTCGATGAAGAGATGAACTTGTGCTCAAGAGAAAATTTGCAAGAGGATTGTTGAGACGCAAGAGGGCTTGAGAAATTTCTGAAGGATATGGAGATATAAATAGCACAATTCCCCAAGAGTAAAAATAGGAAGTTACTTGCAGTAATTGGAATCCGGACAAACGTGGGAAAGTCACGTCTGCAACTGCCTTACTTTGAGGAGGTTTCTTTATGAAGGGGTAGTTGGAAACCAGAGAATCCAAGAAATAAGGTTACCGATTTGGACAGGTTTTGCAGGAGAAGTCCTAAGACAAGATGAGTATTTTGACGAGATTTGCAGGGATAAGAGTCTCGAGAAGAACACGGTTTGAAAAAGATAAGTTTTGAGATAAAAAGCTATTGTCGTGTGTGCCCCAGACTGTTTTTCGGTTACTATAGATAACCCTCCATCTACGCCAGACCGAGTCCGTATGAGGAATTCTTGGTCCGCCGTAGTTGGAAACCTCTCTGTTTACGGTTGATATACAAGTCCGTGATACATGGACAGCTTTTCTGAATAGAAAAAATATAGATATAGCTAAATTTAAAGATTTTCAAAGATCCCCTTTTAAGAATAACACACATATATAGGTAGAGAGATCTTAGAAAAATCTTACGATCAAGAACAGTCAACCAATAAACTCAGGAGACGTTGGAGTCAAAAAGAAAATATTTGAGCTCTAGTTTTCATAAGAGCATGAGTATGATTGACTTAAGCTCAAAGAAAATACTCATGTGCTGAGTAATTTCGATTTTCAAAATTTTGTATAAGTATTTTTCTGAAGCTTACTTAACCTAATCATTGTGTTTTAGGAAAGTATAATATAGTAATAGAGATAGAGAAGGCTTTCAACAGCAATTTTATGACTTTCAGTTTTCAAGTAAACTTTTCATTCAAAATATAGTCTTATAATTTCTTCAGCACTAGTAATTTACTTTGTTCACATAAGGATAGCAAGATGTGCATAGCAAGCAGTCTTGACTCCCCCTTAGTGTGTTTTTCCAAAGAATCAGGCAACGTTTGAAAAAGCAAGAATGTTTAGTTCATTCCTCAATTTTGAAAATCTGGCCTCGTCAAGTGGTTTTGTCAAAATCCAATTGATCCTCAGTCCTGACGTGACTAAGCATAATGTCACCTTTAGCAACATGATCACGTATGAAGTGATGCCTAATTTCAATATGCTTAGTTCTAGAATGCTGGACTGGGTTGTTGGCTATTTTCACTGCACTTTCATTATCACAGAGGCACCTTTTCGAACATAACACCATAATCTAAAAAGGTTTGTTTAATAAAAAGAATTTGAGCACAACAATCGCCACAAGAATATATTCAAACCTCGCAGCTTGAAAGTGCTATGAATTTTGTTTCTTTGAACACCGTGATACTAAAGATCTTCCAAGTAAGTGACAACCCCTAGAGGTGTTTTTTCGATCAATCTTACAACCGGCATAATCGTAATCAATAGCCAAGAAGTTCAAAAGAAGCACCTTTGGGTACCACAAGCCAAAACATGGAGTATGCTTTAAGTATCTCGAAAATCCTTTTATCGCACTAAGATGCACTTCTTTAGGTGCAGCTTGAAATCTAGCACACATGCATACACTAAACATGATGTCTGGCCTAGATGCTGTCAGATAGAGTAATGAGCCTATCATAGATCTAAACAATTTTTGGTCAACAGACTTACCTCCCACATCTTGATCAAGATGTGTATTTGTTGCTATTGGAGTTTTAAGAGGCTTGCATTCTTCCAGATTAAATCGCTTGAGAAGGTCTTTAGTATACTTTTCTTGTGAGATGAAAGTTCCTTCCTTCAATTGCTTAACTTGAAATCCAAAAAAGAATGTAAGCTCTCCCATCATTGACATTTCAAATTCTTTAGCCATTTGATTACTAAATTCCTTGCACAGGGAAAGATTAGTACTTTCAAAGATGATATCATCAACATAAATTTGGCAAATCATTAATGTACCATTGAAGTCTTTTAGAAACAGTGTTGGATCAACCTTCCCAATTTTGAAATTCTTTTCTAGTAGAGAATCTCTAAGGCGCTCATACCATGCCCTGGGGGCTTGTTTTAGACCATATAGTGCCTTGGATAACTTGTATACATGATTGGGAAATTTGATGTCTTCAAAACCAGGAAGTTGTTCAACATATACAGTTTCTTCAATGATTCCATTAAGAAAGGCACTTTTAATATCCATTTAAAACAAAGTGATATTGAAATGACATGCAAAGGCTAGAAGGAACCGTATAGCCTCAAGTCGAGCTACAGGTGCATAAGTTTCTCTATAGTCCAAGCCTTCAACTTGAGTGTATCCTTGAGCTACCAGCCTTGCTTTATTACGAGTGACCACACTATTTTCATCTTGTTTATTTCTGAAGACCGACTTTGTTCCAATGACATTATGATCTTTAGGTCTTTCCACCAAGTTCCAAACTTTGTTTCTTTCAAACTTTGTTCTCTTCGAAGTTCCAAACTTTGTTTCTTTCAAACTTTTAATATCCATTTAAAACAAAGTGATATTTCTGAAGACCCACTTTGTTCCAATGACATTATGATCTTTAGGTCTTTCCACCAAGTTCCAAACTTTGTTTCTTTCAAAGTTGTTGAGCTCTTCTTCCATTGCCATAATCTAGTCAGTATCCTTTAAAGCTTCATCCACTTGTATGGGCTCAACACATGAAACAAAGGAGTAATGTTCACAAAAAGAAGCTTGTTTAGAACGAGTTTGAACACCCTTACTAAATTCACCAATGATTTGATCTACAGGGTGATCTTTTGTAATGGTGTGATGACTTTTTATGAAACTTGGTCCTCCATCCTTATTTTCATCCTCTTCGAGTTGTGATCCATCTTGAGGGGCTATGGATATTGTTAGTAGATCATCTTGGTCTTCTTTAGGCTTGATCTCACCAATTTCAATTTTCTTCATATATTCTCTTAGAGCTTCTTTTCCTACATCAGTTAGATTATCATGCTCACCTTGTGAGCCATTAGATTTATCAAACTTAACATCATATGTTTCCTCTACTAAACCAGTTGAATTATTGAAAACTCTATAAGCTTTGGATTTAGAAGAGTAACCTAGCATGATGCTGTATCACACCTCTTTTGAAATTTACCCAAGAGAGTTCTCTTTTTATAGATATATACCTTGCATCCGAATACTCGAAAATATGTGATATTAGGTTTTCGTCCTACTAGGAGCTCATATGAGGTTTTCCTGAGAAGTCGGTGAAGATAGAGCATGTTGATCACATGACATGCAGTGTTGATGGCTTCAGCCCAGAAAACATTAGAAGTGTTATATTCATCCAACATTGTCCTTGCCATTTCTATGAGAGTTTTATTTTTCCTTTCAACCACACCATTTTGTTGAGGAGTGTATGTGGCTGAAAGTTCATGCTTTATACCTAACTCATCACAGTATTCAACAATGTTAGTATTGATAAATTCAGATCTATTGTCACTTCTAATCTTCTTAATAGGACAGTCAAATTCATTTTGAGCCCTTTTTACAAAAAGTTTTAAATATTTTTTCGACTTTACTTTTATTTGGCAAAAAGAATACCCAAGTGAATCTAGAGAAATCATCCACAATTACAAGGCAGTATGAGTTGCCACCTATACTTGCATAAGATGTAGGACCAAAAACATCCATATGCAAAAGTTCTAGAGGCCTAGTAGTAGACATTATATTTTTAGCAGGATGAGAGTTAGCTACTTGCTTGCCAGCTTGACAAGCACTGTAAAGTTTATCCTTTTCAAATTTAACATCCTTTAGGCCCAGTACTAGCTCATTTTTGAAAAGCTTTTTGAGATTAGACATACCTACATGCCCAAGTCGTCTGTGCCAAAGCCAACCAAGTGAAACTTTAGCAAGCAGACAAGTTGAAATGCATGAGGAGTTAGAGTTAAAATCAACGAGGTAGAGATTTTGAAATCTGAAACCTTTAAAAATAAGCTTTTCATCTTTGTCAAAAACTGTTAACCCATTAATAGAAAAGGTACAATGGAATCCTAAATCACAAAGTTGAGCAACAGATAAAAGATTAAAATTTAAAGAATCGACTAGTAATACATTTTCAATAGAGTGATCATTTGAGATAGCTATCTTACCATTTCCCTTTACCTTTCTTTTACTATTATCTCCAAAGTTGATTTTATGACTTGGATCATTCTCTTTTTCAACTGAGGTGAACATCCTTGAGGTGCCAGTCATGTGCTGTGTTCAGCCACTGTCAATAACCTAGTGCCGACCACCACTCTTGTAGTTCACCTAAAATAGTGTTCATTTCTTGATTTTAGGTACCCAAATACTTTTGGATCCATTAGTGTTAGCCTGAACAACTTTGGGGCCAAATGGATTAGTAAGGACTTAGGCACCCAAATAGCTTTAAGATTTTTGTCCAGATTAGAGGGGCCAACATATTTAATATTTATTTTACCCCTAAAATCCTTAAACAACATGTAATGAGTATCAACCATGCATCCTCTATTTACCTTAGCATATGAAGCACTAGCAAAAGTGCAATTTTTAGAGGTATGATTGTTATTATGATAGTAACAGCATTGAGTCCTACTCTTGATAAAATTTATCTTAGGTTTTATTGTTCATTCTTTCTCAGGCATGATTTGATTTTGTAACCTAATCCCTTTTTACCCAGAACAATCTTTTGTTCTCCAAGAATTTTATCAAGAGTGAGACTACCAGGGAAGCATTTGTCTAGGCCTTTGTCAAATTTAGCCAACTTGGATTTCAGCTCATTGTTTTCTGTCATGAGTTCTTTAGCATACAAAGCATTTTTGCAGTTTTTACTACAAATGCTAGATGAGCTAGGAATAAGTAGTTCATCAGAAAGCAAATCACAGTTAATAGAAACATTACAAGATGATACACTTTTAGATTTGCTAATCTGCATCTTATTGTCAATTTCTAGCTCATAGTATTTATCAAGCAATTCATCATGATCTTTAACAAGTTGTATATGTGTGGTTTTCAAAGAATCATGAGAATCAGTAAGAAGACTATGATCAGATTTTAGTACAGAATGAGCGTGTGAAAGTTTTTTATGTTTATCTATGAGCTCATTTTGACTAATTTCTAGCACATCATATTTTTCATGCATGGTCTTGATGTCAGATTCAAGAGTTTCAACTTTAGTAATGAGCAGATCGTTCTTATTCATCAAGCTAGTAGCATTTTTCTTAAGAGTTTTATCTTTAGCAGTTTTAACACATAAGGCATCATTAAGTTCTTTAATGATCTCTACTAGCTCTTCATAAGAAGGAGAATCACTCACCTTGTCTTCATCATTTCTGGCCATGAGGCATAGTGGTAGTGAAGATGAAGGTGAAGGTGGTGTGGATTCATCTAGAGCGAGCCCAGCTAGTCCTTTGAACTTGGCTCTTCTTCATCTGAGGAAGAGGAGGATTCTTCACTTGAGCTTTCTTCATCAGTGATCCATTCACCAATGTGTGCCTCCTTTTTCCCTTTTTTTCCAATGTTTCTTGGAGTAGCTCTTCTTGTGATAACTCTTCTTGTAGCTTCTTTGAGCTTTCTCTTCATCATTGTCATCCTTGTTCTTGCTCTTGCCCTTCTTGTTACTTTTATTTGGGCAACGAGCAGCTATGTGTCCTTTCTCATTGCACTCAAAGCAGACAATGTTAGAGAAATGGTTTCTTTTTGAGAAATAGTTAGATGACTTACCTTTGGCATTTACCCTTCTCATGATTTTATTTGCTGATCTCATGAGCAATGCCAGTTTTTACATCTTCATCCTCTTTATAGCTTGAATCTTCTTCCTTTTCTTCATCAGAGGAATCTTGAACTTTTTCCTTAGCCTTGAGAGCAATAGACTTCTTCTTGGTCTCAATTTCATCAACCAAGGTAAGTTTATGAGCTGAGATCTTGCCCAATAGTTCAGTAGGTATGAGCTTCTTTAGATCACCACTATTGGATAGGTAAGTGATCAGGCTATGAAAGGCTCGAGGTAGAACCCTGATCATCTTCCTGTATACTTCAATATCATCAACCTTAATTCCTAGACCTTTAAGCTCATTTATGATGGGATTTAATCTAGAAAACAAGTCATTAGCATTTTCTTGAGGAAGCATTTTGAATTGATCAAATTTTTCTCTGACAACAAAGTATCTTTCCTCTTTTACATCAGAGGTACCCTCATGAATCTCTTGAAGAGTAGTCCATATCTCATAAGCAGTGGAAAGATTGCTGACTCTATCAAAAACTCCGATGTTGAGACAAGAAAAGATAGCATTTCTAGCTTGAGCATCATATTGTAAACTTCTTATTTCCCCGGGAGTAGGTTATGAGGAAGAGTGGTGCCCTTCAGGTATGACACGTGGAGGCAAAGGTCTTTCTGTTACTCTCCACAAATCATAACTTACGGCTTCAAGATAGCACCTCATTCTAGTTTTCCAATAAGCATAATTTGTGCCATCAAAAATAGGAACCCTTCCTACACTTACTGTAGCTGATCCTATTCCCTCGGCCATTTTACCCAAGCTGTTAAGCTTTTAAAAACGGGTAACCTTGCTTTAATACCACTTGAAAGGATCAAGTTGGCCTAGAGGGGGGGTGAATAGGCAACTTTAAAATCTCTTAAGCTTTAAGAAAAAGCTTTTCTTAATAAAAATAGCAATAGATAAGAGCTCAAATAGAAATTCAGCACAAATCTGTTTCAGTAAGATCAAAAATGAAGAGGAACTTCAATGATTACAGACATTAAGTTGACACACAAAAATAAAGCAATATCAAAACGACGGGTTTTTCACCGAGGTTCAGAGACCAATCTCTTACGTCCCCGTTAGAGCACTTCTTCAGAAGTATTGCTACACCAAATAGCCAATCTCAATGGCTTTTGGTCTTTCACTAACTTGACTCTTCCACCACTCCGGTGAGGTGAGTCTCAACCTTTCACAGCAATGGTGGCCTTCCACAATCTCTGTTGGATAGGTCGCACCAACAACTTCTCCAACCGTCTAGGAACAGCTAGTTCCAAGAGTAATAGACTATCCACAAGCCCCTGTCTCTGGGTTCATAAGCAAGATGAAAACTAGACTCAGCTTGGAGCAAGAACTCTAAATGTTCAGAATGAATGTTTGTAGTTTATGAGTTGAAGCTCAAACTCTTTGATGGAATGAAGGCTCAGGAATGCAAAAGATCAAAGAGTTCTAATTGATTTGAAAGGTGTCAACGGTGTTCAGAATGTCAAGAATGTGTATGTGCAAAGCTCTCAATCTTTTTTTAGTGAACCCAAGCACTGTATATATAGAGCCCGAACAGAAATAACCGTTGTACCTGCCATTTGCCCGTTGGGGGTTTGGTAGGATGGATGAGATAAGTCAACTACTACCCTTTTTATAAGAATTTTAAGGTGTATGAGTCATATGTTGAAATATACTCACGCGCCGGACTGAAAATGTTAGTCCGGGGTACATAAGATTGGAGAAGTATTATTGTACTCAGTGTGACCCATTTGCGCCGGACCAAAAAAAATGGTCCGTCATATATATGTACTGGTAAAGGAAGTTTGTGCCGGACTGAAAAAGTTGGTCCGGTGAACACATGCTTTGTTCTATTTGGATACCAGCAAAATAGTGTTTGCGCCGAACTGAAAAAGTTGGTCCGGTTTAAAAGAGAAAGCCGTTGGTTTTTACCAGAGAGAAACACGGTTGCGCCGGACCGAAAAAGTTGGTCCGACGTTCACTCAGAATTTTGGTCCACAGCAAACGGCATGTTCTTGGTTAAGATTTGAGTAAAATAATTCTTAACACAGACTAGAAATTTGTTTAGAGTGAAAAGAAACATCATATGCCAGACTGAATATAAGGATGAATTAAGATTGGTCCGTCGTGAACGGTGTACGGTCGGTTGAAATAAATCTAAAGAGAGTTCTTGGCGCCGGACTGAAAAAGTCGGTCCGGCGTATATGGAGTGCGCTCGGTTAGAACTTGGAACTTGATTTTCTTCAGCGTCGGATTAACTGGAGTTAGTCCGAAAAAGAACTCTTTTTGGCTAAGGAAAGGGATATCTGGATTTTTGAATGAGAGATGTGAAATGTCCTATGCTCCAATTTATCTTAGTGATTTTTGCATATGAATCAAGATTATTACTTGTGTATAATCCCTCTTAATAGTACGGTTATTCTAGCTATATGGCTTGAATCAACTCCCAAGCCAAAACTAAAAATAAATACCTTAGCTTTGTTATTCAAATATAGCTTTTTCAGCTTATACTAAGTAAGCTTCTTGATCATCAACACCAAAACCTGCATAATAATCATAACTAAAAAAATAGGGGGCCTAGATGCTCTCAATCATGCAAACACATGTGTCGAATGGGACATACCTAACTCAGTAAATTTCTGAGTCTTAAAATTTGATGCCTCGGGAGGATAACCAAACTGTATGTACGGTTATGGAGAATTTGTGTATGCAGCGCGGACACACATATGTCCAATGATATGTTCCTCATATTCTTTGCTCTGAGTAAGGAATGGAATAGTGAGTTCAGACTTATCGGGAGGGTCAGTGTTATGATGAAGTCTCTAAAAGGTTTTGTTATGACCTTTTTAGTTGCACGTCGATGGGTACGTGTCATGGCCGACAGTATAAGTTTGATCATATCATGGGAGGTAAAGTGTGTAACCTCTGCAAAGTGTAAATCTATTTGGATAGCCGTGTCTCTGGTTATGGACAATGCTTGGGAATTTCATTCAAGGGTTATATTATGTAAACTAAAGTTGGGAAGGGAGGCTGTGTGCCATTCGAAGTTTGAATATGGTTTAGGGCTATATGCCACTTTGAGAATTGTTGAAAGATATTATTTATAGTATTTGTTTTACTGTCATTTTAATCTATTTATTGTATCATTTTGTAAATGCTGCTTTATTGAAAAATAATCGTGTTAGCCATTCATTTGGACTAAGCATTGCAAATAGTTATACTAGAATTGCATTCTGTGCACAACTTGTTGAGTGTTTTATATACTCACTCTTGTTATAACAAAATCATCAGTTGAGGAGTCTACGCAAACTTTTGAGGAGGAGTACTAGGAGTGAACATCTAGGGTGCAGCCTTCTAAGTTGCCTATGGTATACTAACGGGTTTATTTACATTTTCTGTTTCGCTGTAGTTTTATCTATTATAGTTGAGCCCTGCGTGGCATGATTATATAAAGTAGACCATAAGGTTAATCAATTGTCTTATATTTAACAAACGGAGTCCTTTATTATGTTTCAGCTGTGTATGATTATGATATTTATCTTTGTTGACATTGTGTGCACTAATTTGATTCTGGATTAGTGCGGTATACATAAAAGGTTTGGATTTGCATATTCGGGTCTCGACAGGTTTTGAGGAACCGAGGCTTTGAGGAAATTAGGTTAGGCGAAGCCGGGCATGCCAGGCATGCTGGACCAAGCCACACAGCCGAACTGCCAAAGGCTAGGTTTATTCTGGATTTCTGGATGGAATATGTACCCGATATCCATATCCTGTCTTAGATTATCCCAATACTGCCTACTCTGAATCCGATCTGGAATCCGAATTTAAATATCTGGATCCCGTCCCGGATCCGATCGGATAGCCAAATGCCTTCCCGAATCAGGTACCGACTGGATCCGGATTTATATCGAGTGGGAAATATCCGACCCGTTTTCACCCCTTGTTTATCATATAATACTTGAGTTTTTACCGTAAATTCTTATCGTAGGACATCCAAGAAAGCTCCAAACTAAGTTGACTCCATATCCTGTTGTTCACACCCCCTGCCACGGTTAGTTAACAAAAAGGAAGAAACAAATATGCAATATGCAATGAATGCAAGTATATATGCAATCACTCAACCTCACCCTTCTTACCAAATCATGTTCTTACACCTCCACGCTGAATTGAGGTCAAAACTTATACTTTGGTAGTCATAGAAGTCAACGATGGTGATGATCAAACGAATTAAAAGAGTGAACCCAAAGCACAACAATTAATGGTTTAATGGAGCTTGATATGAATATATGTAGCAAGCAGCAATAGATATGTAACTCAGCTAATACAAAATCTAATAGTAATCCAAAAGTTAACAAAACTCTAAGTTGCATTCAAATGAAGTAGAACAAAACTGGTAAAATAAGACACGTAACAAAGTGAATATAAGCACCATACACCAATTGAGAAATATAAACTGCAATAGATATGGCAAAGCACATAGAAAATTTAGATTTTGCCTGTAAATATTCCACCAGAGAACTTTTTTTCTTCTGATTTTTTTTTCTTTTTTTAAACTATTCTTTTTTTCTCTCTGTTTCTGTTTTCATTTTTTTTATGCTCTAGGACAATCGAATGGGATGGAGCAGACAAAATATATATATATATATATATATATATATATATATATATATATATATATATATATATATATATATATTGGAACTTAGCTATGCAATATTCAAGGCTGAAATGAACTCTGAATGTTGGTGGGTGGAAAGTTGGAAACCAATCTGACTGATGAAACCAATTAACAGAGGTGCAGCAGGGAAAAAAATAGCTTGGGACCTGTGCAAACTAGTCTCTAGTACTATCAAGTGTCGTTGCATGCGACAAACTGCAGCACCATGTGCGCTACACAGTTATCAGAACAGTGCGCTACAAGAGACTGGACAATTTAAAAGTTGTAGCAGCTTTTGGTCTGACCAACAGCCACAGATCATGCTAGGCACGGCCCACAGAAGAATTTTTTTAAATAATAATAAAATAAAAAATTACAAAACTAGTACATTGATTCAAAAACTTTCAAGAATACCCCCGGTCATTATTTAAAATATCGATACGGTGATATTTCAAATGGCGACAGAAAATTCTTCATCATTTCAAATATCAACAGATTTACGTCGATATTTCAAATAGCGACGGAGACCTATCGATAACGATCAAGAAATGGCGACAAAGAGCGCATTAAACCTGGTCGAGCGTTGCACTCGGCCAAATTCCTCATTTACGTTGCCAGCCAGCCAAATCAAAGAAAAGAGAGGGGAAGAGAAGGAGAGGGAAAAGAGAAGAAGGGGAGGAGGAGGAAGGAGAGGAGAAAGGGAGTAGGAGGAGGAAAGGAGAAAGGCACGAGGAGGAGGAAGAAAGTTCTCTATATTTTTTTAGGTCATTTCTTTCTCATTTGAATTATAATTTGAAAATACGACTTAGTGATCAGATTAAATAGATTTATAAGTAATTAGATGTGTAGAGTAGCAATAGTTGTTCAGATATAGGACTTAGCGACCAAATTAATTAGGTTGTAAGTAATTAGATGTGTAAAGTAGTAATAGTTATTTAGATATGTACATGACTTAGCGACAAGATTAATTAGGTTTATAGGTAATTAGCTGTGTAGAGTAGCAATAATTTTTTAGATACATGACTTAGCAACCGATTAATTAGGTTCATAAATAATTAGCTGTATAGAGTAGCAATAGTTGTTGAGATATACGATTTAGCGACCAGATTAATTAGGTTCTAAGTAATTAGTTGTGTAGAATAGCAATAGTTATTTAGATAGATACATGACTTAACGACCTGATTAATTTGATTTATAAGTAATTAGATATGTAGAGTAGCAATAGTTTTTTATACATTATTTAGAGACTATATTAATTATGGTCCAACGAGAACAGGTGGTACAACCATCTGGTAACCGTGCCCGATGAACACTCCTATACATGTGACAGGCTAGCCACCACACTTGGAAAATGACATAGTTCCACCCTTTGCACCCATGTGCGGAACCCTTTCTCTGTAGTGTATTTTAAATTGTACTCGTTCATCCATAGTTGTCAAGCACTTCATTAAATCATACCAATACTATATCCCACAAGTTTCCTACCCTCTCGTGCGTTTGAGCCGGGAGGGAGCCGGTTCGACTCGAGCTGCGAGCCGAGCCGAAATTTTTTTTTGCATTCGGGTCCTTTTTTGTAAAAAAATTACGAATAGGTCCTTTTCAGGAAAAAAAATACGGATAGGTCCTTTTCAAAAAAGGAAAAACAATGATGCACTTATGTCCTTTATGTGTTTTTAGGAGTCGCACTGAGGTCCTTTTCCGGAAAATCAAAATTACATTTAGGTCCTTTTTTTGAAAAAAAAACACGATTGAGTCCTTTTTTTGGGAAAAAATATATCCATTACGTTTAGGTCCTTTTCCATTTTTTTTAAGTTTTACGTTTTGGTCCTTTTTCGAAAAAAAACATTTAGGTTAACCATATAAATGTGAAAAAAACGCGATTACAGTTTTATCCTTTTAGCTATTTCGCGTGTTTCCTCGATCGCACGCTTTCTCGATTTTCTCGCGTGGGAGCAACGATCGCTGCGTGGCACGCCGCGGTCAATTATCTAGTTCTTATTACGTGCACAACGTAACGTTATCAACTCTATTAGTACCTACTACACCTTATAAATTCTAAATTTATCCATACCGCTACACATATGTACCACAACCACCTACTTTACACTACTTCAAACACTGTTGCATCCATACATAAATTTATTTTTTCAACTACATACTACCCTGCATACTTTTGACAATTTTGTATGTCCAATTCGATCCATACAAAACCATACATGCAGGTACCAATATAAAAATACTTATATACGTGTACATAACTATTGCTACTCTATGCAGCTAATTATTTACGAATCTAATTAATATAGTCTCTAAATAATGTATAAAAAACTATTGCTACTCTACATATCTAATTACTTATAATTCAAATTAATCAGGTCGTTAAGTCATGTATCTATCTAAATAACTATTGCTATTCTACACAACTAATTACTTAGAACCTAATTAATCTGGTCGCTAAATCGTATATCTCAACAACTATTGCTACTCTATACAGCTAATTATTTACGAACCTAATTAATCGGTTGCTAAGTCATGTATCTAAAAAATTATTGCTACTCTACACAGCTAATTACCTATAAACCTAATTAATCTTGTCGCTATGTCATGTACATATCTAAATAACTATTACTACTTTACACATCTAATTACTTACAACCTAATTAATTTGGTCGCTAAGTCCTATATCTGAACAACTATTGTTACTCTACATACCTAATTACTTATAAATCTATTTAATCTGGTCACTAAGTCGTATTTTCAAATTATAATTCAAATGAGAAAGAAATGACCTAAAAAAATATAGAGAACTTTCTTCCTCTAACACAACAATATCCATTTGATCTATGTAGTAAATCAACAGTTGCAAACATAGGAAACAACGTATATGCATGATATATGTAACTATCATCAATTGTCTTATTGTTCCTCACAATTTGTATAATTAAACTGCCGTAAGATGTATACAATATATATGAAGAACAAGCAAATTTAACATCATTCCCCCCACACATCATTTGTTCATGAATTCTGAAAACTAGTGGTGAATGATTATCATGTAGTTCAAAAGATTGTGACAAATAGCTTAATTTAGTCATATATACATGTGTCATATTCGCAACATAAAATTGAATTACTGTAGATAAAAAAAATTAGATGCTTTCTATGTTTCAACTGTGCTACTCTAATTATATATATGTGATTGAATAAGCAAAGATGAACATGTAGCAACGTATATCCTTCCGAACAACAAGCACTATCATTTGAACTCATCTCAAAGTGCCCATGACATGGCTTAAAAGATAGTTCATTCAAATATAACTTCAATTCAGCAATGTTGCCACTAGTAATACATATTCGATAAACATGAAATTTGTTGTCTACACTGTAATCTCCAATCAAATAACTAGTGATTTTAGATACGCAATTTCAGAGATCTTATCAATTACACTAGATAGCTCTTTTAGTTCATCGAACATGATATAACACAAAGAATCATTAAAAGGAATATTCTAGTAATAACTTCTTTATATGTAATCAATTCTACATTACGTAAATTAAGCACATTAAATTCAGAACATGGAATCATGGAAGAAGCATAAGAGTTCTCACTTTTATTTACCTCTTCGTGATGTTCTATTAATTCAACACCTTTGTTACCTTTAACGTTCTCCTCAGTTAATGTGGGTATTATTGGTAGTGTTTCTTCATAATATAACAATAGAATAGCAAGTGTTCTATCTCCAACCGTCGCTATCTCTTCATCATTCTCCTCACATGTGTGGGATGTTTATAGTTCAACTCTTCGTCTCCTTGGTCAACGTGCATATTATGAGAAACAACACTACAAGTAGAGAGTAAGTCTTAGTTTTAGAAATAATGTCACTTTTGTTTTTATCTTCTTCTCTCATCTCTTTTGGTGTAACTCTCACACTCGTTTCGATGTTGTCAAGCTCACATATGGTGGGATCACATAACTCACTCTTCTCAACACCCTCACTTATTTGTGTTGTGTGAGTCTCATGAAATAGTGCCCTAAGATTAATCCAGAAGATTAATTATGTTACTAAAATACTTTTGTTGTAGTGTAGCGGCGATATTAAATTCCAAACTTCTTTTGAAGTATTCATTTTCTTTTAATGTACTAGTGATACCAGCATGTTGCAATGCACATTTTAACTCAACATAATAATCTTGGACATGTTTGCATCATTGTGTAATGCTCTCCAAGTGACAAAGTAACTCTTTCTTATAATAACATGGTACAAACTCTCTTTTCGTGATCATTTTTAAATCCGACTAAGATATAAATAAGTTTTTCTTAAAAAGTTGTTGCCACTAACTATAAGCATAGTCTTCAAACTCAATAGTTACACATATCACTTTTTGGTTTTAGGAAGCTTATAAAATCTGAACACATTTTCCATTTATTCTTCCCATATGAGGTACTCCTCTTGAAAATTACTCCTATAGAATAGAAGTTCTCCGTGCTCACAACCTGCTATGATTAGTAGAAAGCAAAAACATGTGTACGTGAAATATACGTGGAATCACTAATTCTCACCCTCTTTTTACGGACCGAAGTTTTTATGTTCTCATTCTTAAATTAAGGAGTTGTACACTCAGTATTAAAATTTAGTAAACTAAACATTAATAACTATTAAAAACAATCCAAACAAACCTAATGTTCGGTAGCCTTCGAAACCAAAGGAAGTAGGCAAGTTCTACACTCCATTAAAAACGCTCGAGTCGTGGCCTCGTGGGAGACGGCGAAAGTAATGATATTTAAACGATGGAGCATGCCCTATTTCTACATGTGTTGTCCTGACTCCATCCTTCCTCACAGTTTCCAATCCATTTCCACACCCTCCCTTCGTCCCCACCTAATCCTTGGCTGCTTCCCTTGCACCCGCGCGCGGCCAATCCGTGCGAGTCCGGACGAGGGAATACATGGACTCTTCCTCCGAGGCGCCGCTGTTGCTCACGAGGGGGAACAACAAGGAGGATTACGAGGAGGTGGAGGAGGGGGGTAAGCGGTGGTGGCGGCGGTTATGGTGCTGCCGTGGTGAGGGATGGTGGAGGGAGGCGACGAAGGAGGCCGGGAGGCTGGCGGCGCTGGCGGCGCCTATGATCGCCGTGGCGCTGCTGCAGCTGATGATGCAGCTCATCTCGACCGTCATGGTGGGGCACCTCGGCGAGGTCCCGCTTGCCGGCGCCGCCATCGCCAACTCGCTCACCAACGTCTCCGGCTTCAGCGTTCTCGTGAGCTAACCCGACAACCCTACTACTATCTTTTCTTTCCTTCTGTTTTGTTTACATTTTGTGTGAGTTTTGGGATGGGATTGTTGTGTGGTTGTGATTAACTAGTACTTGGCTGCGTCGTCATTAGAGATTCCGTTTAGGAGTGGTTACTTGTTTTGATTGGAGCGTGTTTTCTCGATGTTGGCTGTGCCTTGCGTGGGCGTCTCCTGTTGGTTGTTGGTCGCAAGTCAAATTCATACTAATCAATTACATCAAAAAGGCCCTAATCAAAAGACACGCAAAAAGTGATGACCGATTTACATATGAAAGCTCTTAATTTTGGTGCTCTTTTTAGTATTGTTGACTCACTTAGGTATCACTTTTTGTTAATTTTGGTGCTCTTAATTTTGTGTGCTTTGGGCTTCAATTTGTACTTGGTGCTTGCACTTTTATGATGCAACTATCTTTGTTGGTGTCAGTTGCTGACTGAAGGGTGAACTGATAAAATGATGTTCTACGCGAAGGCTCATGTATGAGTCCAGGGTTTTGAAGGCTCAAGGAACACCTTTTAGATTGAAAAGCTTCTCTTTCCCAACAAGATTTTGTTGTTATTAGTGAATAAGAAACAAGAATCTGGACAATACGAGATATGAATTTAACATGGAAAACCCTGGGAAAAATCCACAGGTGCACAAAGGCTATTTATAAGGGTACAAGAGAGACTTCATGTATGAGTGAACTCCAAGTTGGAAAAGAAACAAATAGTAAACCCGAATTTCGATCACATACTCGACACTTGTAAGCTAAAGCCTCACTAGAATTGAGATTACTTCCATGGGTCCCATTCCTTTAGGTTTGGCCTTGAACTTTAATTAGGGAGCATATCTAGTAATGACTACCCCTAAAATAGGATAATAGAACTGAAATCTCAACCGTCAGATCAAAAGTCGAATAGTACATTAAGCTGGGTTTCCCAAATCACTAGAAGGGTATAAGTGCAAAGTGATCCATTCAGGTGGTCTTTTGAAACATCAGTGGCTTTTAGGGGTTGATTGGAGCCATCTACATTCAATCCAATGGATGACAATGGATGAGATTGCTGCTACTTATTATTATTGTTTTGTACTGGTGCTCATTTGATATGTACCATTGGACTTTAATTCCACTCGGTAACATATATGGATTTGTCATGTGTCAACACCAGCGGGGCCAGCACTGTTGCAATACTACTGTAGCAACTAGCAAGGTTATTGTAGGCTGTAGCGCTTCGATAATAAAATTATTAGTAATCAAAGATGAATAAATAAAGTTACTGTTGTATGACAAGGGTCACGTTGGTGACGAACGATCACGAACTAGCGAGAAGAATACAGGAGCACAAACAATGGTCTAGCTGCTTGTAGATATGTGAGAAATGAATGCTTTTTCTGGAAAAAAAATCAAACTTTATGGTATATGTTGGAAAATTAACATGGCATTACATTAATTTAATTCTAAAGATACGCAATAAGAATATGAAGATAAATATTACGTCTACAATATGGTTATTAGCATCCAGCAAATTGACATAACATGCTAGTAAAGAAAACATGCCTACATATGCTAGATAACCTAAAAGATACATAGATGTAAACAAAATTATCATATCAGCATGCATTTTCAGTAGATCTAATCACAAAAGGGATCACTTGGACCAAGAACAACTTAGCCCCGAGCACTCACTAAGGGCTTGATGAAGAATAGGAAGCAGCGCAGAAGCAATGCGACGATCGAAGAAGATGACGAGCAGTCGCACGGTGTGGCGCTTCCCAGAAACTTGATCGCTGGTCTCCCGTGCAGGGCGTCAAATGGCCGGCGTCGGATCGGAGACACTGCTCTCCCTCACGCCCGTTGCACGACGGACGAAGGGATGGAATGGCTTCGAAGGCTACAAGCACCGAGGAAGTAGAGATTGCCAAAGAGAACGAGATGGATTTCTGTCGCGTATTCACTCACGAACATGGACGTCTCCCTTAAGAAATCGCGAATCAAAACCGCCGCGAAAAAACAATGAATCGCCACGATTCCGTGAACCGCCTCGAATCTCTCAAGGTGGGCGAACGGACTAACTGTACGAAAACGTGCGTCCTTCTGGGTCCGTGATGTCACATCAACAGTCGAGGTGTAAGGTGATGTGGCATAACCAGTACACGTTGCAAAAGGTTAAATACACTTAGCACGTCTCAATCACGGTCGCGCGTCGTCGCAAGTCACAAGTCACGCGATAAACACGTGAAATACGCGATATACGCGCACTTGCGTGCGTGTGTGTACATAGCCTAACATAACCAATCATGTGTACCTCTAGCCTTACCACCAACTCATACTAGAGTCCATGCATGAGCTCCCCTTATAAGTTGGTTGCACTCCACCTAGTTAAGCAATATAGTACTAAAGACTATCAACTCAACACCCCTTTAACTTTTTTCATTGAATTAATTCCAGCAGTATGTTCATGTTTTCATCTCACTTGGGATAATGCTTTATCTTTGTTATAATAACCTTTTGTAACTAAAAGTTGTATGCACTATACATATGTATGCAATTTATGCATTTTATGTACACTTTTCCCATCGTCCACTAAACTTTTCACAACTGGAAGTGGAAAAAAATGTCTAGGGAGGAAAAAAATTAACAACATTTTGTAACTAATGTTGTATGTAATGTAGCCATTTTTTTCTGCACTTTGACAGATAAACACTGTGCTTATTGCACAGACTTGGCAAAACAAGGAACATGATATGCTGAATTAAAATTATGTGTGTCATACTGACTTGATCTTTGTTCACGCAAAATAAAAAATTGTTTATTTTAACGTTCTGAGTATGCCTTCGTGACTGAGATTGCTCAATGTTGTCCTGTGAGGCTTGTTTAAAAACTTCATTCCACAACTGTCATTCTGTCAACGTGTTAAGTGATGTAAGATTGTTCCCGATAATTCGATGAGAGCGATATCTTCGATTTGGTGGAACTGACTTTGACGATTAGACTACAACGTATGACGACGATGCGCCTTAGCAATCGTTAAACCAACTCCGGAGGGTTATTTATCTTTCTGTGGGCACGATCAACTTGAACACGAGTTTCAATTTCTGCAAGCAACCGAAGAAACAAGCAAGAATGGCCGACAAAGCTTGCGAAGACGGTGATGATGCGGTGGCGCGGGACAGCGGCTTCTCACCGAGGTGAAGAGGAACGCGGCATGCTACGCTAGCACAAAAAAAAATCTACCGCATAACCAGAAAGCTACTCGCAAGAAGGGGGTCATAGATTAGATTACCACTAGATGCGCAGTTGCAGAATCCTTCACGCGTCGATGTAGTGGATCGCCCTCGCCGCAGTCGTTGCGTCGATGGAGTGGATTGTCCTCGCCTCGACATGAATCGTCCTCCCACACCGCAGTCGCAGTAGTCCACACGTCCAGGGATGGAACGCCGTGCGTCGGTGTGCAAGCACCTGGTCGCTCGACAGGGGCAGCGAGAGGAGGCTAGGGTTTCGGGTGAAACACTTCTAAACTGTAGGAAAGCACACCCTGCGCCCACCCTCCTCCCCTCCTTATGTAGCCACGAGATGAAACCCTAAACCAGGGTCCATCAGCGTGCTAAGCTCACGAGGTCCATTAATTACGGATCCAATCCAAATTAATGCGTCCCAGCCAATTAAGTGTGTGACCGTGCAGGTTCACGTACGTTTGGACATGGATTCGGGAAACTCCTTTTCAATCCAATAGTTGGTAGCGGCTCCTGGCAAAGTATGCCAACTCCCAAACATACTATGATCAAATCGGACAGAACCTATCAAAAGTACTCATGTAATAATCCCTTTGCCAAGTATATGAAGATTGATCTCACGGCGAGAAGCATGTCATCCTTTGATGATTCAATCCATCTCTCTCGTATCCGTGATATATTAATAAGTTGTGATTGACTCCTCAATCACGGCATGGCCATGCACTTCCTTAATCATATCACACGAGTGGCTTTGTCATATATCTCCATTTCATTGGAGTGGCAAATTCCATCTTGCCTGCTTACTTCTCTCTGCACGTTTTATAGTAATCATGAAAGCTACCTTTATAACTATCCGGATAGGAAGTAGTGTTTGATAACCCTAAGGAAAACTATTACACATGTAGGGAATATGACAATCTCAGGTCTAAAGATCATACATCTACTATGTATGAATAAACTGATGACACATAAGAATGTAACATTCTCGCAGTGTCCCATTGCGGGTCTACTAACCCATGTCTTCAACATGCGTCCACAATGTATAGATGATATCTCCATATCCCATGATCTATGAAGCATGATCATCGATCACTATATGTGCTGATCTATTCATCGTTGTCCTATACGATGATATCCGATCAGAGATATATATCGAATTACATCAATAAGTAAAGAGCTTCATAAACAAGTTACATACTTGTTGATCAATACAATGATATACATTCATTGGACCAATAATCATATTATTATTCATAAACATAGTCATGTTACACTCATCTAAATGATTGCCTCAAGGGCATAACACTAACACGGGGTTGAAGATGACGACAACAGCGGCGGCGTTCTGGGGCTTCTCCGGCGACGTTTTCACCCTCCATGGACGCGTCTCGAAACGGCGATCAAGATGGCGGCCTCGGCAACGGCGGAGACGACTCGACGGCGACGAAGCGAAGCAAAAACCGCGGCGGCTACCTTCACAACTCCGGCGAGCTCTTGCAGGCGAATGGCAGCAACTCGGGAGGCGTGCGCTAGGGCTACGGGTGCGGCTCGAGGTGGGGATTCCAAGGGTGGTGGTGGCGCTTTAAATAGCGGCCTCGGCTTCCGCGTATCTCATGAAGATCGAGGTTCACTAGCTTGCAGCGACGGAATTCGGCGAGGATACAGAAAGGGGTGATGTGGCGGAATCGCGAACGTCCACGCGGAGACGGTCCAACGGCACACAAGCACGAGCGACGCGGCAAGAGTCACGGTCCGTTGTTGGATCAAGATCCAACGGTCATGAGGCTTAGGGTTAGGGTTTCGCGAAGAACGGGCTGACGGGCCGGTAGTGCGGAGAGAAACGGGCCGAATCGATGGGTTTCGGCCCAAACACTATCCACGCGATTTTTAAATCATTTCTGAATAAAAAATAATTCAAAAAATAAATAAGGCCCAAATAAATAGCAAAAATATCAAGAAAAATCGAGAAAAATCCCAGAAAATATTTGAAGACATTTAGAACTCAAATAAAATATTTCCAACAAAAGATCATTAATACTTGTCAACAAATAAATAAAAGATGACAAAAGGCTTAATTCAACAAATTCAAAATAAATTAAATGAAATCCCAGAAAATTCATAAAACGGTAAAATGCATAATAAATCCAGTAAAAGCAAAAATAGGGATGTTACACAAGCTATGAGTGTCACACATATCAAGAAAATTTGATGGTGCCTCACATGAAACAAGCTTTGCATACAACTAGGATTGCCCAAAACATAAGCTTCAATTCAGCAAGTTTATTACAAGTTATGCATATTCTGTAAACAAGAAACTTGCCATTTATGCCATAATCCCCAAATAAATTGAATTTAAAACCATAAGCAGACTTAAGAGATGAAATTTTAAAAATCTTATCCATAGCACAATTCAAGCTAACTGGCTCATTCAACATGATACAACACAAAACAGTGGTAAGGGATATTCTAGCTATCACTTCCTTATGCGTAATCAGCATCGCATGATCAAAATTATAAACATGCAATTCATCACATGGTTCTACAATTGTAGCACAAAGTGGTAACTCATTAGAATTAAGTACAACATGAATATACTCACAAATTTACTCCCTTACTGTAAAAGCTGATCTGTACCATGGTCATTAGCGTCCTCCTCAGAAGTAGGTACCTCAAAACTTTCACTTGATAACGCAGGTTTTTCACCTTGTAGCTCCTCTTTTTCAGAAGTAACCTACATATCACATGGAATAGCTACAACAGAAGTAACAAAAGTAGATTGGGTTACATTAGTAGAATCATCATTCCATGTGCTATCCTCTACTTCACTCGAATTTTCTGGTATTTCTTTCACATGCTCGGGGTGTATGCTGTCATTAAGGCATGGTGCAGTGCATGCAACAGGAGTAGCATTTAACTTTGTAGGAGCTTGAATTGTGGTTGATTGTCTTCTCTGTATTTTCCTTTCAGCTTCACATGAAAGATTAAGCAAACATGACATAGAATTGAATTCTTTATAAGATATCATGATCTGAATATCAAAATCTATTCCAAAATAAAAGTTGTTCATCCGAGTCTTTTCGGTCTCTTCTAACCCAGAACGCAAATATCTATGCTGAAATTCTTGGTTGTACTTATCCACAGTTTTACTACCTTGTTCTAAACGTTGCAATTTATTCCGTAATTGGCGAGCAACATATGAAGGAACAAATCTAGCTCTCATAATTTTCTTCAATTTAATCCATGTGCTAGAGATGTCCTGATTTTTATGCATATAATCATTCCACCAAAGAGCAGTAAAATCAGTAAATCCACTAGTAACAACCCTAATCTTATCACGCTTAGGAATTTCGTGTTTATCAAATGATTGTTCTATAGCTAATTCCTATGTAAGATAACCTTCAAAATCATTTTGTGGTACGATGAACTTGTTTTTGGTACGTGTGCTATGCCGTCGTACCTCCCGTGGTGGTGAGGCTATGCTCGTAGGTTCTTCGTATCTCGGAGTGTGAACTAACTCTTCTCTTAGGATGCTGTTGGCCTAAGCACAATGACGTTGAGAACCTGCCATTGTTAGTGAAGATAAGAAACAAATCACAAGGATATGTCCCTACCAACTACTAGGATGCGGTGAAAAGTCGCTCAACTCTCAAGCTTTAACCAAAGCTCTTACAAGTTCTTACCGTGCAACAAGTGTTGTCGGCCGTTAGCGGTGTCAAAGGTTCTCCTAAACTTGGATAAAGCGATTGCCAACGGTCCGAACAAACGTACAAGCGTAGAATATGTGGAGCTAGGTAGGCTATACTTATTTCCTATACAATTTGATAATTCTAGTTATTGTAATGATAAGTAATGACCCAAACTAGAATTCACAAGTCCTAGTTGCCGGTCATAAGGATATAAGCGAATTTCAAAACAACACACGCACAAAGATAATGGTACTTATGTAATTAAAGAATGAGCTATAAAATATAAGTGAGGCACCAAAAGCTCTATTGCACAAGTCGTAGATAGACACTAGCTTATTGCTTTAAGAATGTAAAGAGGGCACAAGATTGCTCAATAATTAATACAATTGCACAATCTGAAAATAACGAACACAAATTAGGGTTTTGCTCAATGTAGTGTGACCGGCCAACACTAGTATGAACAAAGTTTTGGAATCCCTAACTTGATGTCACATATGATAATTCAGGATTATGCATTGTATCAAGTAGAGCAGCACTAAGCAATATCAAATAGCTAATCTCAATTGGGATCAAAGTATTCGCAAAGGATGAATTGGTTTCCAAAGGTATGTGTACTGATATTTTTGGGGTTTTATGGTTTGTGGATGCTACTAGACTCAACCAACTCAAAGGAACAAAGCTAGAACACAAATTGAAGGAAGAAACCCAAATTCGGCCAGAACAGTGCAGCAAACTTGTCGCCACAATTAAAGTATGAAATTGACCGAATCTAGTTTGCTCACAATGTAACAAATTGAAGATAATGTTCTATGCTTTAAATCAAGTATACGAACATACAATTTGGAGCTCATATATAAAATATATAGCCAAAACACCGAGATGCACAGAATTGACCTAAATTCAGCAGATCTGATTAAATCCGAATTCGAATCAAATTTGGTTTGAAAGAGTCCGAATCACAAAGGATATCGAAAAACGTTTTTGTAGAGGACTCTTCAAGGATTCAGGAAAGTATAAAAATTTCTCAATCGGAGTTCGGACGTGAGAATTATGATCAAAATACCGAACCGATCTGGATTGGAAGTACAACTTGCTTTACCAACTTTGATGTCCAGAATAAACTAGCTGGATCCGGAATTAGAGTCCATGCCCAACTAGGTTTTTGTAGAACTCGTTCCAAGGTTTCAAGAAAGTGCAAGAACACTAGAATCTGAGCTCGTATGTGAAAGTTATGAACAAAGCAAAGAACTGGACAGATTGAAAAAAAGCTACGCGAAGGAAAAACGATCAGTAACTAAAACAAGGACTCTAATAGATCAAAACCTAACAAAACTCACTACAATACCAGATTGAATCTAAAGGTTGAATTTTTGTGGAGTAATTTTCAATTTAGGACAAAAAAACAAAAACTATCTAAGGTACTGAATCTCTCACCGAGCAACCTGGCGTTATGATACCACTTGATGTAAGATTGTTCCCGATCTTTCGATGAGAGCGATATCTTTGATTTGGTGGAACTGACTTTGATGATCTGACTACAATGTACAACGACGATGCGCCTTACCAATCGCTAAACCCACTCTGAAGGGTTATTGATCTTTCCGTGGGCACGATCAACCTAAATACGAGGTTCAATTCCTGCAAGCAACCGAAGAAACAAGCAAGAACAATAGTAGCAGCAATTTGAAATTGCAAATAGAAATTGAGGTTCACAAATATATATATCAAAAGAAAGGTAGGGTTCTGCGAAGAAGCCTCAACAGGCGGTCGTTTGACATGTAACTATGCTTAACAAAAACCCAAGTGTTTTAAGGTGGTGGCTACTGAGTATATGAGAGAGAGGGACGTGAGAGGGTCGTCCTAAAGTTGTATGCAACCAGGGGGCGCACACAACTTAGGCTTGGGACCCCACACACTTATAAGGCCCGAAACAGCCCAAAACAGTGTTATAGTATATTATTTCGATGATTCTAGCTGATCCACGATAAATCTGGGGTTGGGACCAGACCCATTAGAAAGGTCTCGTTGTAAGCTTTCAATCAAGTGCAAGAACTCTCCGTATGCGAAAGTTATGTTATGCTCGTTTTACTGTAGGCTAGTATCCAGAGGCCGAATTTGATTTCAGAACGTGATGGATTTGATCTCTCTCTCTTCTTGGCCCATGGATGACGTATTGGAGTTGGTCCAACCAGGTGTGATCGTATCCGTAGCAGTGATGTCCTCATCATTAAGGAGGCAAATAGAATGTTCAGGACCGTCTGCTGATTCAAAGTGTAGGTGCTAGTGCAGCTTGTCTTAAATTATTTGTTTAATACGGTTATATGTTGTTCATTAGTGCCCTTATTTGGTAGATTTAGGGCCTGTTTGGTAGAACTCCAGATCTCAACTTCACCTGAGATTCGAAACTTGTAGCTAAAATAAAGTGAATTAAATTTATATTTTTGGTCTAAAATGTAAACAAGATGGTCCATCTAAACACTTCTAATATATTCATAGCTCCAGCTCCATGGATCTGGTGGAGCTAGGTGAATACCTAGCTCCACCAGATCCACAGATTTGGTGGAGCTGGAGCCCTACCAAACACACCCTTAGTTAACCAGTTAACATGAAGCTTGCATTAAACATTGTGATATTTGGTACTAAATCTGTACCTCTGTTTCATCTATATATATTCTAGTCCGGTTGCTCTTGTGAACACAAGACCTGAGATTTAATAAGTCAGAAAAATCTTGTTCGTCCTAGGTGTTAATTTAAACAATGTAGACCCTGAAATCCTTATATAGAACTATGCATATTCTTTTACAATAGGAATCTTTGCCTGGGTTGCACATGCCTTGCAGAACATGGAGGATCTACTTGTGGTCTTGTATATTTAGCCGTCATCATCATTCTAGATAGTCTTTGAGCATTGTCTCTGTGCTTTATCCTGATAGTTTGAGCTTCATTTCCTCCCTTAAAATATTTATATGTTTCATTAGTTTATTACTGATGCAGTTTTCATTTTAGATTGGACTGGCATCCGGATTGGAAACTATTTGTGGACAGGCCTATGGAGCAGAACAATATCATAAACTATCTTTATATACCTACAGATCCATAATTGTACTTCTTATTGTGAGTGTGCCCATTGCCATTCTATGGGTTTTCATCCCGGAGGTACTTCCTCTCATGGGTCAGGAACCACAAATAGCAAGTGAGGCTGGGAAATATGCATTGTGGCTTATCCCTGGTTTAATCGCCTTCTCTGTTGCTCAATGCTTTTCAAAGTTCCTCCAATCTCAAAGCCTAATCTTTCCTATGGTTCTGAGCTCCTTCATAACACTAGCTCTCTTCATTCCGTTGTGTTGGTTCATGGTTTATAAAGTTGGGATGGGTAATGCTGGGGCTGCTTTATCAGTCAGCATCTGTGATTGGGTTGAAGTGACTGTTCTTGGTCTATACATTAAGTTCTCACCTTCTTGTGAGAAAACTCGTGCTCCACTCTCGTGGGAAGCTTTTAAAGGACTTGGCAGTTTTGTGCGGTTGGCTGTACCATCGGCTCTTATGATTTGGTAAGTACAGGTTACTCCCTCTGCTTTCAAACAGATGTTGTTTTAGCCTCCAGCACAGGAAATAAGGTAATGCAGGAGGTCTGATTAATTCAGCTATTTTCCTATGTTTTGGACACCAGAATTTTGTTCGATACTCCTATGTGCTTATGCACCTGCCGATTCATTGTCCTTGTGGTTTTGGACATTGACATGGCCTCCAATACACACCTTCGACCATTGTTTTTTTTCCCTTCTAATTATACGATAGCAAAAATTGTTAAAAACATAATGATAATGAAGCATTTTTGATGAAAAATCTATTAATGCTTTCTTCATGTGAGAAATCTAAATTTTATATGTATTAGTGGTCAAATTTATGATAATGATAATGAAGTACTTTCGAGGAAATATTCTATTGTGCATTATACGTTTCTCACCAAAGCATGAAAGCATATTTAATATGAAGGCAGGAAATACTTTGGCCATTGGATAATCAAGAACAAATTCCGTACCACCCAAAAAAAAAAAATTGGGTGGCATTGAAAGATATACATTCATGATTCATACATTTAAATGTTAAATAGTAGTGACCTTATTCCCAATACCACTTTGACATGATTCCTTTCCTCTTATAATGAAGAAGATATCAGTTTATGCATATATTATGTTAATCTGAAATGTAATCATGACCTCGGTTAAGTCTCCAATTTTGTACCTTTTTCTCCCCAGAAATTAATCTAACTTCCCTTGATGACAGCCTTGAGTGGTGGTCTTACGAGCTGCTCGTTCTGCTTTCTGGGATCTTACCAAATCCAGCACTTGAAACTTCTGTTCTTTCTATATGGTATGCATTAGGAGAACATAAAAAAATAATTCTTGCATCCTGTGCTACAATGCTTATCAAATTAATGTCCTTTTGAACAGCATATCTACAGTGGTATTGTTGTACAATCTCCCATACGGTATTGGAACAGCTGCAAGGTGGGACAGTACATTTATTAAATTATCCTCAAATTATATCTGTTTCTGCCAACATATTTAACCTAATTCCTGTTATATCCATGGGCCAGTGTGCGTGTCTCAAATGAGCTAGGTGCAGGGAACTCAGAAGGTGCCCGCTTGGTAGTAGGTGTTGCTTTATCTATTATAATTTGTTCAGCAGTCCTAGTGAGCACAAGTCTTCTAGCATTGCGCCACTTCGTTGGAATTGCTTTCAGCAATGAAGAGGAGGTTATAAATTATGTCACCAGAATGGTACCCGTGCTTTCCGTTTCAGTTATTACAGACAGCCTCCAGGGAGTCCTTTCAGGTATCCGTATGTCTTCTACAGTGAAAAAGTTACTATTTCATATAAAGAAGTAAAATAGATGATGGGCCTGGTTCAGAATTTTGTGTTGCATAATAAAAAACGTGTACTAATGAGTATACTGTATGGGGCAGTTTTTCTGCTAGCCATCAGTAATACAATATGATCAATGGAAATTATTAGGGGTAAACAATTCATCAGTGATGTAAGAGTACAAATTGACAGAACGATCATAATAAGATGCAGTAAACGATTCCATTTGATAGTAATGCTTTTACCTCGGTTGGTTGAATTTTTTTATCCTATGGAAACTTGAGCACTATTGAGGTTATTTGTAATGCTGATGCCTTAATGCTTCATTTTTGCCAGGTGTTTCTAGGGGCTGCGGATGGCAGCATTTAGGCGCCTACGTTAACCTGGGTGCATTCTATCTTGTTGGAGTTCCTGTTGCTCTTATTTTTGGTTTTGCAATGCATCTAAGAGGAATGGGGTTTTGGATGGGCATGATAGCTGGTGGAGCCACACAGGTCACTCTCCTATCTGTCATCACAGCAATGACAAACTGGAGGAAGATGGTAAGTTCTTTTTCCACTTTTATATCCAATATATATTTCTTCTCCATAAAGTTTTAGTGCTATAACTGATGCTTCTCCTTCATATTTTTTTAGAACTCTCAAAAGGTTTGCGCGCATTTCATTAAGTAGCTTCTCCACAATAACTCATTGCTATAACTGATGCTCCCTCCGTTTCACAATATTTGTTCATTACCACTTCAAAATGTTTGCCCATTGAGGAGATCTTTACCCCTACTTCATTTAATGGGGGTATTCATGGTCATTTCTCATTAACTTTTTCTTAGATTTGGTGCTTCCTTGTTCTGTTTGCATGGTATGCTATGGACAAATATTGCGAAATGAAGGTAGTACTTCTATCTAAGCCCTGGAACATTGTTATGATAATAAAGATCTCTGGTGTGATTTCGGATATCAGAGGTCATGCAGAAGAAGGAAAGTGTGCCTGATGCCAAGTTATGGTTTGGGATGTTAAAACATGGGGTTGTAGGATTGTGTATGGCAATCAGAGGGGTTCGGAGTGAATGATAGCCAAAAACTTTTCCCCAAGTATTCCAAGATCCTTTCATTCTAGTAGCTTTGCGAAGCTAGGAAGATCAATATCTGGACGCACAGCAGAAATCCTCAAAACCAGCAAAAACCTTCAAGGCCAGTTTGATCGCCGATAGGGCAGTCTGACCACAGCACTGTACAGAACCAAAATTGGCATGATTCAAATCCACAAAATGTAACAACTTACAAACCATAGCTCCAAATCTCATGAAACTTGAAACATCTTCCCTAGGACCTTAGGAACCTATTCTAATCAATTATCTCAAAGATCATTGCCAAAGTTCAAACCTTTATCCATTTGAAGGGAAGTTGCACTGAAACCTGGCCAAATAACAAATATGAGATTAAGACTTGCTCATGCGTAAAGGATAGCTGAAGTGACCTTGGATCAACTTCCACACATCCTAGCAAGCTTTAGAACAAGAAGATTCAATTCCAAAATTGTTAGAGCAAAGAAAACCCCCCGAATTTCAATTCCAAAATTGTTAGAGCAAAGAAAACCCCCCGAATTTCACCCTTATGAAGCAAAAAATGCAAGCAATTTCAGGAACTTGCTATGGAGAGTGCCTAGATGAATTAGATCTGATATCTAAAGAGATTTCTCCACCACTTACACATCCTTGGCACACAGTAAGATCAAGAAGAGAGGAAGCAAGCCAAAATCACACTCCAACTCCAAGCACAAAAGCGACACCACAACAAGAGGCAACATCTTGATGAACTAGAGTGTATCTATTACTATTGAAGAGGAATGTTTGCAGCCACTCTTTAGTAGAACAAGAGCCACAGGGGCAGCAGGGCAAAGCACTCTTGCAAAGCCTCACACCTACTACAAGAAAAAGGCTCAAGGAATGAGAGCACAAGCCTCTCCATCCCCTCCTTATATGGAGAGAATCAGCACCTCCTCTCTCTATTGGACCCTAATCTGAAACCTTACTGGATATATCCACATAGCTCATGGGCAAACCCGCAAATCTTCACTCACCACTTGTGCACGCTTTTCAACACATAAACCTGAATGCATCTTTCACATGATCCGCTATTCCTCCACTCGATCCAATTCATTCTCCACAAGGTTGCCCAAGACACGAGGCGCTAGTCGGGCGGTCTGACCGCATTGCCCATGTGAAGATGCACCGATCCAAAAGCATTCAGCAGAGGAGGGCAGAAGAAGAGAGGGGAGGGAAGCAAACACAGGAGCAGCGGCTATACATGGAGCTCAAAGTTCTATGTGAGTGGTGGGGAGACAAAATCCGGAGACGGGGAGGGAGAATCGGCCGGTGGCAAAGGTGGATTCTCTTCCTCCTTCCTTTTGTTGCTTCTTGCCCGTGTGAACCTGTGAGCATTTGAATGTTCCTTCCCTGCCCTCCTACTCCTTGTAGCCAATCGGCCTGCCGGGTGAACTGGACGCCAATCCAAAAGCATTTGAACCAATTCCCAACTCAAAACACCAACTTTCATCCCGTTAGAACCTCAAGGCTGGTCTGACTGCATTACCCATGCCGGTCGAATCGCCACCGGTCAGACCGCAGACGCCGGTTTGAGCACACTCACTTTTCCAAAAATTCACTTAGTCCCCCCATTTGGTTCTCAGAATAGAGGCTGGAAATGGGGAATTGGAATTGGGTGAATTGAATTCTGTTGTTTGGTTGTTCTTTGGAATTGGAATTGAAAGCCATTTCCATTCGAATTCAGGGATAACTAAAAGTGGCCTCCAACGATTCCGATCCCATCCTATCTGAATCTGAGGGTAATCTATCACCAAAGAGCTGATGCCTTCAGTCCCTTCTCATCCGTCTTCGGAGACTCCATCCACCACCACATGTAGCGAGCTCCCAACGACCACTCTCGTCGTTGAGCTCCAGATGACCGTTGCCATCGGAGACCTCTCCTACCCTCGACTGAAACCGCCACGGGCCTCCTTCGGCAGCTTCTTCCTCTACTCTGGCGAGGACCCGCTCGCCACTAACGAGCTCGCGATGAGCTCCATCTATCCATCATCGCCATGCATGCACCGATGAGCACGAGCTTGGTATGAGTGGACTCCGAGGATGGCAGCCACCGCCACCGCAGATATGGAGTCATCTTCTTCCATGTTGTCAGCACACCTGCATGCTTGTATCTCCAACTAATTTAGATTCCTCACAATGGCATCCAATCAACATTTGAATTGGACTATAATTCCACACTATAATTTCACACGTCATCCAAACACTAGAATTCAATTCAACCTGGAATTGAATTGGGGCCTTGATTCGATTCATCCAATCCAATTCTTAGAACCAAAAGGACCCGAAGCCATTTCCCAGTTATAGGATATTGGTCTGACCGCATGTCCAATGCCAGTCAGGCCGCAGATAGCATTCGTCCAAAACACTCTGGAAAGTTGCAACCGCCAACTACAAACAGGTATACCGTCGTGGGCCGGTCTAACCACATCCCAGATGCTGGTCAGGCCATCCTTTCTGAATTTTTCCTGACATGGTGCTATAATTAGTTCTGACCACCCCTGCAAAATGGTCAGACCGCCCTAACACTGAATCTTCTGAACTAATAATTGTTGTTTTCCAATTACTAATTAGATTGGACATTTGCACAGCACACCACAGCAACCACAAACTGGCCCCTACGTGTTTACTTATGTATTAATTGCTGTTTGGGACCAATTGGCTTCTCCAAATCTTAAAGATCCAACAGAGGTAGAAAGGGTTAAAGAAATGTTCCGATCTTGTACCTTTTGGTCTGATGCGATGCTTTATGAACAAACAGTGATTCACAATGATTTTATATACATTTCATTTTCCAAACAAAAGTCTTCAAGTCAATGCTTCTGATTTATATAAGAAATTTTCTGTTCATATTATGGTCCAAATTTTCATTTTTCTGATTTTAAGACGATTTTTCTGATATTTGCTTGGGCTGGTTATTTGCAGGCTGACAAGGCTAGGGAGAGAGTATTTGAGGAAAGGCTTCCAACACAGGCAGCCCATTTGAGTTGATTAAGTAACGTTTGATTCCATCTTCAATAATTTCCTGCACGACATGTAATTTTTTTGAGAGGTGCTCATGTTACAGGGATTTGTAATCGAATGGCATAGGAATAAGGATGTAGTATCTTTAGCTCGAATAACTGTCCTCTCAAATTCGAAAAGACTGAAAATTTAGATGCTATAATTAGTTTTTTGTCCTTTTCATCTGAGAAAAAAAAGAGAATACATGATCTGGTTCTTGCAGTCCGCTCCAACCAGATTGACGCTGCCCATATACCGTCTACTAGTTCTTTGTGTGTTTATTTTAGTTCTGTAGAAGATGTCCATAGGCAATCATAGAGATGATTATAATTCCTTATATTCATGATTAATTATTTTGTTCCATGCATATTGTTATTATTATTTATTAGCAAGTATGGGACTTGTTTGTGAAACTTTATATACGATTTTGTGATGATTATTCTAAAGTGATCCTTAGTCGATAAACATATGGGGATACATGAATAGACTAACATAAGTATTGGTTGATAAGTATATTTTACGGGTCATAGATATGGAGATATCAAACTAATAATATGGACACATGTTAAGAGAACATGGAGTTGTATCGACCCACCTTGAGAGACTGCGAGAACGGTGTAATCTTCTTGTCATCAGTTGGTCTCATATACAATGTGTATGCTATATCCTTAAACTTGAGATTGGTGCATGTACTCGAGATATGTAATGACTTACTTAGGGGTTTCCAAACGCTACTACGTAACTGGGTAGTTGTAAAGATGGCTTTCGAGTTTGTCATGAAGCATGCTGTAAAGCATGGTCTATCAAGATTGGATTTGCCCCTCCATTCAACGGGAGAGATCTCTAGACCTCTCGAGTGGTCGAATTCCGAAAATACATGGTCATGCTACTCGCGGTTAAAGAGTTAACCGTAGTTTGGGATTTTGAGTCACGTAATCGAGAAAGAGTGATCAAGCTATCTAAACAAGGATGGCATATACTCGCCTTAAGTTTGACTCATGAGGCAAAGGGAAATGTATATAACTAAGCATTGTTTAGGTTCGTCCGATGTGATCTTTATATATACTTGGGAGTCGACACGTCCTGCTAAGGACCGCTACCGATTAATGGTCAAGTAAGAGTTGTCGGGCCATGTCTAGTTATACGTGAGCCTATAGGGTCGCACGCTTAAAGGGTTGGGACTTAATTCAGATGGTGATCCGAATTATGATGGATTTTAAGTTCCTAATAGACCACTAATATAGAGCCTATTATAGGGTGTGTATTTAAAGGGAGGGGGTGCTGGCTTTAGGGTTAAGAGACACAGTAGGAATTCGAAATTCCCAAAACCCTAGCCGACACCCCTCCTCTGCCCAGAATCGCCCAGGTAGCGCCAGCACTCCGACGCGTGGTGTTCCTGCCCCGTACATGTGGATACCTTGGAGGCGTTGCTGTGAAGCTTCAACATTAGGACGATCAGCAACCTGCGATGGTCACAAGGAGCTGTTGTAGGAGGTGTGAGGCTAGTACGACTACATCTGCACCACCGCGCTACATCGACTCTACTTCCATTACGGGTCTGCTCGTCTAACGGTAATTCTGTGATCTACAACTTGTAGTGGTTTTTTGGTTTCACAGTAGAAATTTTTGATTTTACTCTAGAATAGCCTACCCATTCCCCAACAGTGGTATCAGAGCCATACTGCGTAGTTTTATATTTGGAATAGATGCATATAATGATATGCGGTAGTAATAGATGTGATCTATTGCTATTTTATTCGTCGTTCTATTTGATAGATCGGTTTTTGGCACTGATTAATAAGATTAATTCTTGTTCGGTGGTCCTAGATGGTTTCAAGGTCATTGTTTCGTGATTGTGCTGTTGTGGTTGCGCCACTACTTACCTCTACTAGTCGGTTTCTGCCATCGGGGTATACCGTGAAACGTAAATCCTCATAAAGCACGTGATGGGATAAAGATCATTGCTCTGTGATGGTGCTGTTGTGGTCGCGCCACTACTTGCCCTTACCGGTAGGTTTTCCGCCATCGGCATCGTCGTATCTGTACAGCGCCTTATAGTTCGTTGCGAGTTCACATCGTTCGGTAGAATGCGATTCTATGCATAACTTGTTTTTGCAGGATTGATGTGAATAGTATGGCCCTTGTGTATATGATGCATTTGTGTAATTTCATGGCCTATGTGTCATGCTTGATTGTAGCCCAAGGCTATCTATATCTGTATAAACAGCATGTGTGTCGATTTGTGATGTTTCTACACTCCTTGTAATTTATTACTAGTGCTATTAGGAGTAATAGCTTAGTGGTAGTACTTGGAGGACTCAAGCACTTGGAGACATGACGAACAAGAAACGTGGCGATGGAGATCACTAACTGAAGGGTCATACTATGTCACAGTTAATGTGATTATCTGTGATTGCTTTTATGTTCCTGTTTATTTATTTCTATGCATGTTATATAGTTGTTCCGAATGCTTTTAACATGGTAGAAGTAAAGATCTCTCACGTAATATTAAGCAAAATTGATGCCCTCCCAATTGGCTGCACCATTCAATATCAGTTCACTCGAATGTGGTTGGAGCCACCACACTCGAAGGAGGTGATCATGCCACCTCTCTTCCTCTCTCACCTTTTTGTAGGCATGAGAAAATTTGCGAGCCAAAAGAGCAAGCTCGTTTTTTGAAAATTTTTCTAGTTGGTCATCGCTTAGCTCGCAAAGGGCGGAGAGGGAAAAACCAGCAGGAAAATCCAAAGTGGATCCAGTGGGATCGGTGACCAAGGCTATTGACTGAGATTTCGTCTTGCGAGAGACGACGTCGATCTCTTAAGTCTTAAGTCGGGAATAAAGCCCATCAAAAGTCAAAGTCGACAAGTCGGTAGTATCCTTGATGGTGGTCATCTTCATCTCCCAAACTCGAAGATCGAGTGCGGTCAAGAAATATCGAGTATTATCCGAGTCAGGATATATGCAACCGACTGCTCGGAAGTTGCTCAAAATCTTCGTAAAACGACCAAAGCACTCGTCGAGACTCACCAGCGTGTTGTTCAAACTTGTTGTAGTCACGCTTGAATTGGTCCTGTCACTGTTTTGATTTGTATGGCCCTCATGGTAGGCATCGAGGGTCACCCAAATCTGATGAGCAGAACAAAGGTGAGAAATCCTATCGTACTCACTGTGGCTAAGGCCCTGTATGAGGATGTTCTTTGCCTTAGCGTTCGCCTCAACGTCAACCATATTGGAAGTCGTGATGTTTTAATCGGCAGGAACCTAATGCGGGAGTTTCACCTTCTGCCATACCAGGAAGCCCTGGGCAGTGATGTACGACTCCATCCGGGACATCCAAAATGGAAAATCAACTCTAGAGAAAATATGAGGCTTAGTGGAATACTTGTCCATCGCCATGGGTCTTGAGACCAGTCAAGATCTATGAAAGAGAAAACCTACTCTGATACCAATTGAAGGACCGAGACGGCGATCAGAGGGGGTGAATGATCCAAAATAAAATTTCCCCCAAACAAAATAATCCAAATAAGCCCTCAAAGAAAAATGCTCAAAGGAAGCAAATGAAATGAGCAAGTTGTTATAGATGGCCGGTGCAACCATTGGTAAACCGGTAGCACCGGAGGTCGGTAGTACCGCACAATGGGCGGTAGCATCGGGCTCAAGATCAGCTGAAGAACAGCAGAAAAACAACACGACCTTCAAAAGCAAATCTCATGGAGCAACAAAGCTTTCACCGTATCAGCTGGTTAAGAGGAAAATTGATGAAAAGGCAAGGAATTGGCACTCAGCGTTGTCAGAGTCATTGTGGGCTTATTTGTTTGCATATCTTGGAGCAACAAAGCTTTCACCGTATCAGCTGGTTTATGGACAAGCTATTTTACCTATGAAAATTAATATCGACTCCATAAGAATAGCTAGGCAAAATGGTTTGTTTGCTCAAGATTACAGGAACTTAATGATTGATGATATGGATGATTTGGCATAATTACGTCTACATAAATTAGATCGGGTTAAGAAAAATAAGATGAGAGTCACTAAAGCTTACAATAAAAAAGTAATGCCTAAGTCCTTTTGTGAAGCCGATTTGGTCTGAAAAACTATATTACCTATCGGCTCTAGAGATAACCGATTCGATAAGTGGTCTCTTACATGGGAAAGACCATATAGAGTAAATCGCCTGTTGATGGAAACTCCTACATTTTGGAAACACTGGAAGGTATGGTGTTTCCTAAGGCGATCAACGGGAAATTAATACTTGAATAGATACTACCCTAGCGTTAGGATTGGTTCCTAATCGGCTATCGCTTGAAAAGCCAAATTAAATCGATGAAGTTAATTTTGGCTAAGTTTGAAAAATAAAGCGAATCATACATACAGGAATCAAGACTTAAATAAACAATCAGTTAAACAGTCGATTGTGATTACAAAATACTTCAAATATTGTTTCCAAACAAGATGACAAGTGTTTTACTGGTTCATTACAAATCCATAAGAATGAAGCCGACTAAAAGCCGAAACCAGGGAGGTTCGCTTCGAGAGCTGACAGAGCTCGAGCAGCCTTGGCTATTGTCATCTGTACCTCATCAAGAATTCTGTCATCCACATTAGCATCTCCTAGCACAGGAACAACTTTGGCCTTTTGCTTCTTGACTCCAACGATGGCCAAGGCAATTTTGAGCTTCTGCTCCTTGATAGATGAAGCCGATTCAGAAATTATTGCCTGGTCGTCGGTTATTTGTTTAGTTAATTTGGCCAGTTCCTCCTCCAATAGTTTATAGGCCGACTCAAGCTTTTGAAAAGCCTCCTTATTTGTCTTGAGGGCCAAGGCATCTGCATCAAACTTATTCTTTTTCGCCTTGGTCTCTGCCACCATTTGATCCAACAACTTTTGATCGGCTTCTTGTGCCTCTCTCTGAACAATCCTGGCTCTGGCAGCATTGACATTTCCTTTTCTATCGTCTAAATGGCAGACATTCAAAAGTGCCGCCATTTCTACTGGAGGCAGATTGGCTTCCATAGCGGCCATGGCGTCGCAGAGAGGTTGAGTGTTATTAAGCAGATCGGCTTAAGGCTGCATTACTTGGTTAAAAAGCCTGTTGAGCTTCTCCTGCATACCGAGCGCAGATGTCACCGTAGCCGACACTTCCTTAGACACTTCAAGAATTTTCCTTATGTCAGCAGGATAATCGTCTATGGCCATCACCTTAGGGTCGTCCAGGTCGGCCAATGAAAAACCCAAAAGGTTTGATGGATCGGACGACGTTTGAGAGGCAGTTTTGGGGGCTGGTGGCATTGGCTGTGAAGGAGGAGGAGGCTTGACGGAAGCAGCAGGCAAATCGGCTAAGATGGTAGCCTCTTGCACTGACGGAGAAGGCTGGAAAAGAATTCAAGGTAAGTTAAAGCGGATGTATTGAAACACTTAACAAGAAAAATTTATGAAGGTAACTTACCCCTCCGATAGCCGATGCGGGTGGAGAGTGCGTGGATCTTTCACCGCTTTGTTCCACTGTCTTGGAGCCTTGGTGCGCTTCTTTTCTGAAATAATCAAACTACAAGTATTAGTCTCTATAAAGTGCTTGATTAAAAATTATTAGCCGATTGAAGTATATTTACTGGGCTGCTGTTGCTTCTCTATATCCGACAAATAAGGGCTTTGGATGCCTAGTGTGCCAGATGTATAGTCTGATAGACCTGTCGACTGACGTGGCCTTTTGCTCTGCTGACCATTGGCTGATGGGCTGGTCACTGCTTTCTTTCCTGGTTGCCTTGGTCTGCAAAGTAGAAGCAAAGCCGATTAGCAAGAGTTATGGGATGAGTTCATGAAGAAACAAAATGTACTTTAGCCGATATCCCGCCGGTAATATTTATAACACTTGTGTTAGTGTATCCTGATGAACTAGTCTCGTCGCTTGAGTCGTTGTTATTAACTACTGTCGGCTCAGGTAGATTCGAAAATAATTCATTGATCATTACGGTGTCTTCTCCAAGTATAGAGCTTCTGCAATAGCTGACCACCAGGAAGAAAACCCCCCTGCCTGACGAGTATTCAGGATAAAATGCGACAAGTCTCGGATCTGGAAATCATCGGTTATCTTCATGACGATGTTGGCTGCTATAGCATTACGGATTCGGGCTCTTGGTTAAAGCTGATCAAGGAGTTGAAAGCACGGATTGACTTGCCCGAACCCTAGCTACCTAGCATAGACCGATGGATGATAGAATTCATATGAAGGCAGGAAGGTTCGATTTCTTGTATGAAGTCCGACATGCAATATGTTTGGGGAAATAAATAACTTGTACAAATCTAAAGTTTCAGAAGGCATCAGATCACTGTTGGCTTCTAAGTGTAGAAAGTAAGCGCAAGGAAAATCGATCGCATTACTGTAACTAAAAAAATCCTTTTGTTTGAAGTTCTCATAATCAAGCTGCAAAAAGAAGGCCAAATATTTTCTGCAGCCGATAGGTGTGATCTTTGTCTGATTCCCGGAGCAGAGTATGAATCTCTTGCCGTGTGATTGGCTTGCTTTGTATTGGGTCTCTACATCCTCAGGTGTTTCTTCTCATGGAAAAGGAGTTTCGTTGGCTGAGGTTAAGTTAAAAGACCAACTAAAAATGCAATATAGCCAAGTTTACATGAACCACAATGGGCCACTAACATTGCCAACAACATAATCACCCAGGCCCATGAAAAGCCGACTCCTTATAATGTACATCATCTGAAACATTGCTCCTAGCAACATCTTTCCTAGGGCTAGCCGACGGCCTTCTACCAACTGTTCAGCCACACTTTGGTAGACCTAGGTCGGCCCAAGAGATACCCCATAGAAAAGGAATCTGTCTAGCTAGAGATTGAGGAAAAGGACATGCTCCTCGTTCGATACTGGCCCGTTGACTTGATTGTTATTACTAATGTACTTGCTTCACCCCTCGCCTTTAGATCGGATCAGCTTTGTGGCGACCCCCATTTTTGCATAAAATGCGAAAATAAGAATCTATGGTACTAGTCGCATGATTAGTGGCTAGTACTCACATTTACAACAATTGTAACCACAACCATACATCATAATATTGAAGCGGAACCATTACAACTACTTGTTCTACAAGTACGTGGTTGACTGGCCAAATATTACATACCATAAGTAAAATGCAATGGAATATAAACACAAACCAAAAGTAGGACAGCGGTACGCCCATCCGTAACTCGTAGGCAACCGACTTGGAAAAGCCCAAGTTCATCCATCGACGTAATCGTTGGACCCCGGAGTAAAGTACGCGTCATCGGGGCATTCTTCCATACCGTCGTCTATATTGATTCGATTAAGCAAGTGTGAGTACACGGATGTACTCCCAAGATTTTAGTGTATGGAAATATAGTAAATTCATTGCTAGAACAAGGATAATAAGTTTCTACACTAGTCTCATTTTCAGCATAAAGTAGATTTTGTTTAACAAGTGAATGTTGCATGAAACGGTAACGGAATTGTAAAGAGCATTTAATAAGAAGCTAAATAACAGTAAGTAATGTTCATATACGTCGATCCACAGCCCTCCTTGGCTGCGAACAGCGAGTAAAAACAGCCACCCTTGGCTCTCAAGTTTACCAACCCATTCCAACACCGGTTCCAAAAGTTTTTGCAAAAGCAAGACTATACTTGACAATATTCTCCTAAGTTTCTCATGACCGCGAGCACGGCTAATTAATTATATTTTAATCTCTACAGAGAGTGTACACTTTATCCACATGACACATTTTAGCAATCATGTCAACCATGCCCCGCGATACTCATCGTACCTGATTTGCTAGACTGTGACGAAACCGTTCAACTAGCTAAAGCTTAACCTTGCACAAGCTACAGTGATTTTAAACCCTTGCCATAGTCTAGAGACCTGGACCAACATGTGCTGTGCTAGACGATGGTGTACGCCATCAGGTCCGCTCCCTATGGCAAGGCATGCACCGTTGTATTGGAATGCTTGAGCCCCAACACCTCGGTGAAGGGAGCACCTACGAGCAACACCGTTACAGGTGTGCCCTTACTATTTCGGCCTACCAAAATGCAAGGTTAAATTTCAACTAATCTAATGAGTTTAGGCTATCCCATATTAGTACATGTGGTTGCACAAAAACACTTAGGTGATAGCATCAAGTTCGGTCCTTAATTCACCCGGGCGAGGATCTCCCCCTATCTACACGTGAGGTCCTTTTTACGCTCCAAGTTTAAGTAAAAACTCACCCGCGTCTAAACCATATGTTTTAGGTTGGATTTTCACCAAATTACACGAAAACCATACCTCGGTTCTGTTCATTTAAACCAAGTTGCCAAGCTAGATTGAAAATGTGTCCCATCATTTAAAAGACGTTCTAGTGAGCATGTCTAAGCATGAACATAAGATAATTTGCAAGTATTACCCAAGTGATATTAAGTATTGTCTACACCATAACTAGGGTACAATGATGGATAATCAAATGACAAGGTGGAGGAGATGCATTCAATTGGATTTAGCTACCATCACCCTCAACATAGCAAGTTTAAAACATACATGCATGCATATAGTTTGATAAAACAACATAACTTTGTAAAATATGGGATCAACACGATCAAAGGAGGGTGCTTGCCTGGTTGCTCTTCGTCGGGGATGTAATTGGGATCGTAGTCAGGGTCGTTATCAACCGATTCTGAAACATCGGTGTCTACGCGTCGAATAACAAGAACCGACGTATAAAATAGGGCAAAAAGAAATCAGATATAAGTACCAAATTGAAACTTACCATGTTCTATAAGTACCAAATTGAAACTTACCAATAAGAACATGGTGATTTTGGGTTCTTGAATTATCACTTTCATAAGGATTTCATTAGTGTGAGCCTTTTTCATGAATGTGTTACTTTCATCCTTTATTATGAGAAACTAAAGTTATAATCATAGCTAAAGTTATTTACAAATTAAAGAGGCTAAAATTATGTATCTTTGTATTTATAACTTCGAATTCTAGATGTTAAAATTATTTGGATTAATAGAACTAAGACATTAGTTAAGGTGTTGTGTATGAATAGTATTCATCCCTAAGTATTTTTGCATAAATCGTGATTTATATAAGTTGGGTCTGCAATTCCGGGTTATTGGCTGTTACTACATGGTTACACGATGATTTTTGCGATACAGGTATTTTGGTTAAAGGATTTATAAACTCAACTATCCATATAACATGGTTCCGGCGACCTTAGCACTTAGGGTATTTGCGTTAACAGTATTCAGATGCAAAGCAAGTTGTAAATAAGATATTTTTCTAGAATTTGGTTGTCCATATACTGAAGTATGTTTCTGGACCAATACCCCCTAAATTTGTGTTTAAACGAGTAGTTTTACAAACTGTCAAAAAGGCTTAAGTGTTATCGAATCTGTGCAGTTTGTGGTCGTTGAGGGTAATTGCTGTGACAAAATTTATCAAAGCAGGTTGAAAATGAAATATTTTTCCAGATTATGGTAATATATATATTAGAGAATGTTACTGAGCTATTATTTCACTTTTTTTTAATTATATGCAATATTTTACAGGTTGCCGAAAAGGATTATATGACCATACTGTTTGCGCGTTTGTGATCTAGTTTTCTTTTTGCATTTACGACTCCACCGTATGGGATAATGTAACCATTTTCTAGGCATACGTAGGGAATACCTCTAAGAGTGTTTTAAAGCTAGTTCCGAGAAATTTAACATTTATTTGAGGTGTTTTTCATATAAATGATCATTAAGGCTTAATATGGGCTTAACTCAAAGTAAGTTCAAACTGATATTATTTTTGCATAACAAGGATATAACATTTTGAGGTCATAGGATTTGGTTTTGTCGATTTTGAGGCTCGTTTGCGAAAATTATGGCCATTTGAATATTTTGCCGATTGCATGTTCGACTAACAAGCAATTAGTGCAAACTAAAGTAAAATCTAAATGTTTTTGTATACTTATGATCTTTGCAATCCCAGGAGTGCAACTAAACTGGTTTCGCCAAATTTTGAGCTAATTAGATTCATATTTTAACCATTTGAATCTTGCATTTTAATAAAGCTTTATACAATCAATTTTTGATTCAAAATACATTCAAATCTAAATGTTTATACAGAAATGAGCCTCTAGAGCTGCAGGAATATATGTGATTTATTTCATGATTTATGGAGCTAGGGTTTATGTAGTTTCTTGATAACACCTACAAAGAGTCTTTCATTCAAACTCCATTTAAAAATTTATATTGCAAGTAACTTATGAATTTTTATTGCAGATTCTTACTTCTTATTTTATTACTCAAATTTAGAAACTAATTTTGTTTCATTTGGACAACCCTGGCACAGGATATGAAGGTTTGAATCACAAGGGCAAAAAGAAAAAAAATTTAAAATACAAACTCTGGTTCGAACCCAGGAACTCAGCGCTGTAACCGAGCGCCTCTACCACTGGGCTGTGTGTCCACTTCTGACAAGGAGGTGTACACATGTGTTTACTATTCCTTACCCTAGAGCTTACTCGGCTGGCAATGGCGTGTGGCAATGCTGGCGCTGGAAGCAGCCGGTAGGGTGAGCTCCAGGGAGGTGAGGCGTGGCTGGCGGTCACCGGGGCTGGGCTCGCCTCCTTGCTCGGCTCTGAAAGATCGAAATGGTGATCACGGGGTGAATGATCCCAAATAAAATTTCCCCCACTCAAAGTACTCCAAACACTCTTAGCAATAAAAATCCAAAACACCCAAAGATTTTCGTTCAAACTGGTGCTTCTCAGATTCGCACACCCTCAAAAATCCAGAACAATTAGACAACTATGTGTACCCCTAGCTTGCATGGATAAGAACCATGAATCATGTGAGGGGTTTTTAATCACAATCCTGGTTGTCAAGTGTCCAAACAAAAGAGGAATCAATTCAAAAGACTTCTTTTCTAAAACAGATAAAGCTAAAACACCAAAGTCTCTTTTCAGAAAAGTGTAAAGCAGATTTTCAGAAATTTTCCTCAGTTGAAACAGGTGGTTGGTGAGTTTATGTTGCTCTAAAATTTTTGAGAATTTTTGTCCCTGTGAGAAGTTGAGACGTGAACCACCCCACCAAAAATCACCTCAGAATGCTTTGTAGAATAAGAATGAAAAATCAAGCAATACAGACAGTCAGGAACTTCGACAAGAAAGTTTGAGGCTCAGTTTTCACTTCATAGCTCTCAAACGGTGCAACTAGTGGACTCAAGAAATTTTATATATATATGAGTTATGCACCTTCTCAAAAAGAATCACTTAAAAATGATTTTTCTATATTTTTATAAAAATCAAACGCTGACTACTGCGCGAAGAACAACAACAACATGCTACTAGATATAACATGAGCAAGATGAATGAAGATAACCAAAGAGGATCATGCATAAAACAAACCAATTAGCAACATCAAGATCCATTTATCCATAGTCTTAATAACAATATTTACATGCTGTGAAAAGGCCCGTCAAAAGAAGACCAAACAAAAGGTCATGAGGACACAGACAGCATGAAAGTAAATGGTGACAATGGACACAAAGATGAGAAGCTACTTATGGCAACACTCTATGCATGATGATGAATACATGCCATGAATGAAGAACACAAACTCATGCAAAAATAGGTATGAAGCATATAAGCATGAAGGACAATAAAAGGTGATCATGAACAATATAAGTCACACAGCGGCAGCTAGATCATATGACCCTAATCTCATGAAAGGCATTCACATGTAGCACAAAGTCTGACAAACAAAGTCTAAACAAAGCTAATCATGGATGTAAATAGAAAATCAGGGTCATATAACCTAGATACTACTCATGACAAAATAAAGTAAATGATATATAGCACGTGCCCATAGTTAACACAAATGCTCATACCAAATGAACAATATCATGGACAGGATAAAAACAAGAAAATCACATGCTGAGAAAAAGCTCATGAGTTTATGATATAATACGTGAAGCACAAAGATGGTTGGGGAAAACATGCAATGGCACAAAACAAGACAGACAAAAACTAACAAGACCTAACAAAGTACATATAATACACATGGGAGCAAGAGCAATCACAACATGTCATGGAAATAATGATCACAAGTATAACCGACATGAGGGTATGAGATAGCTCACCATGTAAGTGGAAGTCCCCAATGCTGTTATCATGAAGCTCAACACTTGTGGAGTGAAACACGAGGCAAACAAAGTTGAAAGTACATGCAGGTTAGCATGATGCTCATGATGGTCATGCAGGAAGATCCAATCCTCTATAGACAAGCCGCAAAGGCCAACTCGGAATTTACATCGAGTGCCAACATTGAAAAGCGACAAACCGATCCTAGATGAGATTAGTAAAGATCAACATGACCAACATACTTACCATCAACTCTTGCCGTGAGTGGGTACCTTGAGAAAAAACGAGGTCCACTACTTATGTACGGCGAAGATGATGCCTCAGGACAACTCATGAACTAAGAATCGTACTAAGAAAGGACAAGTCCACAAGATGACTCAAAACCACTCCACTAGGCAAGTGATCACATCCTCAAGCTAGCCTCAAGCGACTCATGCCATGAGAAAGGCAGAAGGCACTTAAAAGCATCATCGCATAGACATGACACAAGGAATTGACACAAGAGGGAAAGATGACTCAGTACTGGGATAGAGTGAAGACTTGGGGACCCAATACTGAACCACTCGACGCCTCGAGTACCACCATCAAGAAGATCGGACTCGAGTGTCTCTCTCGACGCTTAACCCTAACAAGATCGTGAGCAACTCTAGTAGATGATCTAGGAGTCGAATCAGGTTAGCTCGCCGTGGTGCAAAAGCCGAACCACCCGGTGAAGCCGCCTAAAACTCCTACCGTAAAACGCTCACGCCACGATATCTACCTCGATGGGAAAACGAGGAATATCAAAAGTACGTCGGAAAGATCGACTACGAACAGCTCCAAGACTAAAACTCAAGAACCAAGATGAAAGCGAGTCCGGACGCGCCCAAAAAGCAGACGACTCTCTAACTCGTCTAAAAGCGGCAGTGTACCTTAGGAGCACTCAAAGTCCGGAGATGACCCGAATACCCCTAAGAGCAACAACACGCCACGCCGAGTGATCTTGACGCTACCAAGCGTAAATCTACTAGGTGACCATCCTTCTACGGAAGGTGCATGTGTACTTCGCCTTGCTAGAGGCGAAGCAACAGAGTAATCAAGGGAAACGCGGTATGCTACGCTAGCACAAAAAAAAACTACCGCGCAACCGTAAAGCTACCGCAAGAAGGGATCATAGATAAGATTACCACTAGACGCCGCAGCGGAATCCTTCGCGCCGATGTAGTGGTTCGCCCTCGCCGCGATCGTTGCGTCGATGTAGTGGATCGTCCTCGCCGCCGTGGATCGCCCTCCCACGCCGCAGCCGCAGCAGCGCCACCGCAGAGTCCACACGCCCAGAGATGGAACGCCGTGCGCGTGTGCAAGCACCTAGTCGCTCGGCGAGGGCGGCGAGAGGAGGAGGCTAGGGTTTCAAGTGAATCAAACCTAAACCGTGGAAAGCACACCGCGCCTCCTCCTCCCTCCTTATATAGCCACGAGATGAAACCCTAAACCAGGCCCACCAAAGATGCTAAGCCCACGAGGTTCATTAATTACGGATCCAATCCAAATTAATGCGCCCCACCCATTAAGTGTGTGACCTGCAGTTCACATACGCTTGGACATGGATTCGAAAACTCCTTTTCAATCCAATAGTTGGTAGCGGCTTCTTGCAAAGTATGCCAACTCCCAAACATCTCGCGATCAAATCGAATGAACCTATCAAAAGAACTCATGTAATAATCCTTTTGCCAAGTATATGAAGATTGATCTCAAGGTGAGAAGCATGTCATCCTTTGATGATTCAATCCATCTCTCGTATCCGTGATATATTAATAAGTTGTGATTGACTCTCAATCACGGCATGGCCATGCACTTTCTTAATCATATCACATGAGTGGCCTTGTCATATATCTCCGTTTCATTGGAGTGGCAAATTCCATCTTGATCGCCACTTCCTCTGCACGCTTCATAGTAAACATGAAAGCTACCTTTATAACTATCCGGTTAGGAAGTAGTGTTTGATAGCCCAAGGAAAACTATTACACATGTAGGGAATATGACAATCTCAGTCTAAGGATCATACATCTTCTAGGTATGAGATACATCGATGACACATAAGAATGAAACATTCTCGCAGTTGTCCCATAGCGGGTCTATCTAACCCATGTTCTTCAACATGGTCCACAATGTAGAGATGATATCTCCATATCCCATGATCAATGAAGCATGATCATCGATCACTACATGTGCTGATCTATTCATCGTAGTCCTATACGATGATATCCGATCAGAGATATTTATCGAATTACATCATTAAGTAAAGAGCTTCATAATCAAGTCACATACTTGTTGATCAATACAATGATATACATTCATTGGACCAATAATCATATTATTATTCATAAACATAGTCATGTTACAATCATCTAAATGATTGCCTCAAGGGCATAACACTAACAGTAACACCCTTCTGGTCAGAAGTCCTATAGACAACCCCAGCACACCTAAACACGGTGGTGCTCACTCTGGGAGCTACCACAATCTCACCACTCTTGGAGCCGCGCACAATGGTGGGAGGATACGCCCGAGCAAGCACCAAGGGATCAAATCCTAGACCTTGATTGAATCTACTAATCTTGGATTGGTCTAGAATAAGATTGAGCTTCTTCTTGCCTCCAACAAACTTCTCGAGAGTGCTCATAAGATACTGGCAATCTCGAAAGAAAGAAGCACAAGAAGAACAGGGGGAAGGAGGAAGAAGAACCAGAAAGATGAGCTCTCTCAACACGTGCATTTTTCTCCCTCAGCACGGCTGCCTCAATCTTGAGGGCCTCACAAGAAACGCAAGACGCATTTCTAATCCTATGGGCTTGGTCTTCTAATTTCTTCCTAAGCTCGAAATGGATTTTATTCAAGTCCCCCTCAATCACAGAACATCGCAAGCAACTTTCTTGTGACTTATCTAGTAAGTCCTTAGCAAGTTTAGCACACTTGACATTTAAGGATTCATTGTCAAGTTTTAGTTGCCTCTGACCCTCACATGAGTGGTGGTTCCTTAGAAGCATGCATTTCAAGTTCATCGTTTCTAGAAGAAAGCTTCCTAAGGTGATCGCTCATGGCATCAATGTCGGCAAGCAATTTAGGGCAATTTGAACATGAAGGAGTACAATGAGCATGAAGAAAACTAGCCTCAACAGGAATGGCATCAATTTCAGCAAGCAATTTAGGGCAATTTGAACATGGAGTAGAGTGAGCATGAAGAAAACTAGCCTCAACAGAACTAGTGCTAGCATTCTTCAACCTAAGACCATCAAGTTCAACAAGCACACTATCATATATGGTCCTTAGTTTCTCTAACTCCTCAAGCACGGCATCACACAAGGAACAATCATCAGTGACTCGAGAGGGAAAATATGTAAGAGATGCTAACTTCCGAGTCAAGGTACCTACTTCCTTCTCTAGCTCCATACACCTAGCTCTAGCTCTAGCATGAAATTTTCCTAATTTGCAAAAAGCTTCATTGAGCTGGTCATAGGAGGGTACCTCGTCCGAGTCGCTGTAGAGCTCGGAGTCGCTGATGCCGTTGGTGTTGGCCATGAAGCACATGCCGGAGAAGTCATCGCCGCCCTTCTTCTCTTGCAGACCATCCTCGCCCTCGTCGCTCCATGGCTCCGTGTCAGAGAGGTTGATGTCGTCAAGCGCGGCGAGGACGCGGTGGAAAAGCTTCTTGTTCTTGGAGAGGTTGCGGTACTTCTTCTCACGTGCTGGCTCACGAACTGGAGGTTTCTTGTTGCGGTTCTTATCGATGTAGTCGTTCTTTGCCGAACCGCCAGCGTCGTTCTTGGTCTTCTCCAGTTTAGGGCAATTTGCCCGAATGTGGTTGGGGCCACCACACTCAAAGCAAGTGATCATACCACCTCTCTTTCTCTCTTACCCTCTTGTAGATGTTGGAAAATTTGCGAGCGACAAGAGCAAGCTCATTTTCTGGAAATCGTTCCAGAAGTTCATCACTTACGTCGCAAAGTGCAGAGAGAAAAACCAGAAGCAAAGTCAAGAGACGGTCCGGAGAAAGACCCAATGGGATCGGTGACCAAGGCCATCGACTGAGATTTTGTCTTCCGAGAGACGACATCAATATCATGAGTCTTGAGGCGGGAATAAAGCCCGTCAAGAGTCAGAGTCGACAAGTTGGTGGTGTCCTTGATGGTGGTCACTTTCATCTCCCAAACGCGCAAATCGAGTGCGGTCAAGAAATGTCGAGCATTATCCGAGTCAGGGTATATGCAACTAACTGCTCGAAGATTGCTCAAAATCTTGGTAAACCGACCAAAACACTCGTCAAGACTCTCACCAGCGTGTTGTTCAAACTTGTTGAACTCACGCTTGAACTGGTCCTGCCTCACGGTCTTGATTTGAGTAGTGCCCTCATGGTAAGCATCGAGGGTCACCCAAATCTCGTGAGCGGAACAGAGGTGAGAAATCCTATCATACTCATGCGGCTAAGACCTCAGTATGAGAATGTTCCTTGCCTTAGCGTTCGCCTCAACGCCACCATATTTCCGCCGTGACGTTTTCATCGCCAGAACCTCATACGGAAGTTTCACCTTCGCCATATCAGAAGCCCCAGGCGATGATGTATGACTCCATCCGCGATTTCCAAAACGGAAAATCAACTCCAGCAAAAAAGGGAGGCTTGGTGGAATACTTGTCCATCGCCATGGCTCTTGAGACTGGTCAAGATCTATGAAAGAGCAAAACCAGCTCTGATACCAATTGAAAGATCGAAATGGCGATCAGAGGGGGGTGAATGATCCCAAATAAAATTTCCCCCACTCAAAGTACTCCAAACACTCTTGTAATAAAAATCTAAAGCACCCAAAGATTTTTGTTCAAACTGGTGCTTCTCAGATTCGCACACCCACAAAAATTCAGAACAATTAGACAACTACGTGTACCCCTAGCTTACATGGATAAGAACCATTAATCATGTGAGGGGTTTTTAATCACAATCCTGGTTGTCAAGTGTCCAAACAAAAGAGGAATCAATTCAAAAGACTTCTTTTCTAAAAGAGATAAAGCTAAAACACCAAAGTCTCTTTTCGTAAAAGTTTAAAGCAGATTTTCGTAAATTGTCCTCGCTGAAACAAGTGGTTGGTGAGTTTCTGTTGCTCTAAAATTTTTGGGAATTTTTGTCCCTGTGAGCAGTTGAGACGTGAACCACTCCACCAAAAACCACCTCAGAATGCTTTGTAGAATAAGAATGAAAAATCAAGCAATACAGACAGTCAGGAACTTCGACAAGAAAGTTTTAGGCTCGATTTTCACTTCATAGCTCTCAAACGGTGCAACCAGTGGACTCAAGAAATTTTATACATATGTATATATGAGTTCTGCACCTTCTCTAAAAAGAATCACTTAAAACTGATTTTTCTATATTTTTATAAAAATCAAGCATTGACTACTGCGCGAAGAACAAGTTCTGGACAGATTTGCAATTTGATAAAAAACTTATCTCTAGTCTATCCAAGGGTGTAAGAAAGATGTGAAACCAAATGAACAGCCTCAAGACATCCTAGAAGAACAACATTTAGAAGGAGGGGAGGCAAATCCAAATTGCATAAATGTAAATTGCAAGAATGTAAGTACTGAATTTAATTGCGGAATTTAAGTGCATAATGTAAATTGCGTAATTTAAATGCGTAATGTAAATGCACAAAGAAAAGAAATGATATGAGGAAACATTTCATTTCTGGAAGGAGAGGTTACAAAGCCTCACATTCATGTGGGCAAAGCTCAAAGGAGCATCAAAAACCTCAAAAACCTTCAAGGGAAGGAGGCTACCCCTCCACCCCTATTTATACTCTTGGGCCACCTACCACTCTTGGATGAGTCCCTCAACCCTAGAGCACTCATATAAGGGCTAGAATTAACCCACACACACAGCCATGAAAGGGCTTACCCAAAACCCACACACATACCGGGTTTTCTTACACGGTTTTCAAAGCATACTACCTAAACCCGCTAACCTATCAACTAGACCTCAATCCGACGACCCTCATTGATCCACGCGGCATCTAGCTAGCATCAACTCCTTTCCTTGTCTTCTTGACTTGCCCGAACTCCGTCTCCGATCATCTTCCGGCGATCTCTCAACCGTCTGGACCTCCGACGCTCCTCGCCTAGTTCCGGCCATCCTTCGCCTCACCATGACCTAGCACCGTCGTCCGCAACCATCAAAACAAGGAAACTCCTCACATAGCAATGCCCACAAAGATGTGCAATAAACCATCCAACTCATCACTACCGCATCCATACGACCAGATCGCCACTCTGGCAGAGACAACTCAAATTGCTTCATTTTGAAAATCAATCCAAACTAAACTCAAACTTGAGCACACCTTGCTCAAATAAAGTCAAATACTCATCACAAACATGGATGGACCTCCACATGGTCCTTCAGCTCATTGGGAGCTTAGCGCAGCAGCCTAGACAGTAGGAGCTTGCGCGCGGCAATGAGCACGGCCGGGAGTCTTGGAAGAAGACAAAGGCACGGCGGGTTCGCGAGCAAGGTGGAGGAGCCAAGTTAGGAAGCTGAGCGAGATTCACAGCGTGGCGAAATTGGTCACGAGCTCACCTTGCAGCCGGTGGCACTGAATGGGGCTTGCCTGGCTTGCTTGAGCGCGGTGGCACTCACGACAGAAGAAGCAAGGCCGGGCAAGCAAGGAGCAAGGAGAGGCCTTGGGCGGCTTTTGAAGCTCAATGCAGCAGAGACGGCAAGGCTTGGCGTGGGCGGCAGCATGGGCGAAGTGGCGATGGGATGGAACAAGAAGCACAGGGCTAGAGGACTCCCTGCCAGCGTCGAACGGCTCAGAGGGAGTCAGGGAGAGAGAGGGAAGAAGGAGAAGGAAGGAGACGACGCTAGGAGAGCTGAGCAATGGCTGGCATGTGGGTATCCTCGCTACTACATAAATGTACATCACAATCGATTCTGATGGCGACACAAAGTCATTAGACAGTGATAAGATGGCGCTATCACAGTCGGTTCTCGCCCGATTGTGATGAGGGACTCATCTCTATCGGTTCTTTCTAAGAACCGATAGAGATGAGAGGGTCATCTCTATTGCTTCCTATAAAGAACTGATAGAGATAACCCCCTCGTCCTCATCTCTATCGCTTCTTTCTAAGAACCGATAGAGATGAGGGGGTGTACTGTTTTCCAATTCACCCTCCTAAAACAAAACATATTATACACAATATGCACATATCACATTCATACAACGTAGATTACACGCATTATGCACATATCATATTGAAAGAACACAAAACACTTTATTATAACACATATCACATTCGTTCGCAATATAGAACACAAACATACTTAACAGTCAGTACGTATGCAATCGCATTCACATATATAATATTTATTTACAAGTATCATAATCTCATATAAGAATTTGTGTTGTCTACATACAACACACAAATGAAATAGCTAGTGAGCTTCTATTTTCGTATTGTTCATGACTAACATAGGTTCAATCAGAAATAAAATTGTTAACATGAAGATTAAAGGATGGTCAAAAATAGAAGATGTTCGTGAGATATGATCACCTACGATGGTATTACCCTTTTGAGTGGTAACATGCAATGGTCTGGGCAAATAAGTAGTATCTTGCAATACTTGTGCTCCACCAAAGGTCTTAATAGAAAGGTGGAATATATTGAACAAGGGTGGTAGTAACAACCTTAGCAATTAATGAAGTGAAAGTCTCCTTTATTGTGTTTATTTGCACGTGCTATGGAAAACTGCATATAAAAATAATTAAAATAATGATGCCATTTTCTAGCCGAGAATAATGACTGCACAATTTAGGTAAGAGCTCAGAGATCATTTGCGTGAAACAAACGTACACCTGATTAAGGACGGTAATAGCAGCTGACTCAGGAAGCTCACTGAGGCTCTTTATGCAATGGATGTCAATCTGAAAGAAAAATGGACAGGAAGATCATGCTTCATATGCTCAAAAAAAGTGTAAACGGGGACCTTGATGTAGAAATTACTCACATCATTTCGAGTGTTAATTCCAAGACGTAGAATACGAAGTTCCTTGACGGCTAAAGGTAGTGAAATAACAGCTGCTTCATATGGGTTCAGTGATATTAGCCACCTAAGAGATCAAAAATGCAGAAAGGATTGTTATGTCAACAAACACATATTATAGAAACTAGAGAGTTTATTTAGATTTTGAAAGTAGCCCATATTATAGAAACTGGAGAGTTTGTTTAGCCGATAACAATGTACAGTTTACAGTCAAATTGGTGTATTCTTATGCGAGAGCTATGCTGAGACCTTTGGTAAAAAATCGTAGAACTCCATATTACTCTGCAGCTCTGTATTATTTTGCGCAGGGAAGACAATAAAATAGGTGTTTAGAGACAACAAACTGACTCAATGAGCAGACAAATAAATCACCAGATCACAATCTTAAGTAACAATTCAACTTTTCTTTATTTAAACAGCACCTTGTGCCACTTTTCTCTTCGCAGCAGCTCCCTCATCAAGAACACCGAAATCTCCTAAAGAACCAAGGACAACATGAAAGTAACATGATTAGTAATCGGTAAGAAAAATAATTGGAGGGGATTTTTCTTCAAGAACACAGACACGAGCGTACTTGAATCTGATTAGAAAAAAGGTGTTCTGTATCAGTATAGTTTCAAATTTTGCAGGAGATGATTAATTACCATGGCAAAACTTGGTTAACATAATTGATGATAAATGCAATACTGTGAAGAAAATATGGTAATAAATCAGCTATTGGCATTCAATCAACAAGGCATGGATTCGGCAATTTTTCTAAAAGAAATGTGACAGCTGCTGAGTATATTCCCCTTCTGAAAATATTCTGATGAACTGATCTACAATTTGTCCTTGGCATCCACAAAGCTACAAAGCTACAATTTGTCCTTTGCATCCACAAAGCTACAATTTGTCATTCAAAACTCAATGCACGCACACAGAAACTGATAGACCACAATGCAATCAAACACAGTATACAGCTAGGTAACCATAGCTACCTTGTTCCTCCACTCAACAAACGAATTGAAGAAAACCCCGACACCAACGCAATCTGCCAACCCAGTAATCTAAGCTTCCATAGCCAAGAACAAATCAATCACACGATTAACCAGCCAATGACCTAGGTAAGCAAGAAAGAAAGGATTTGGGGGGAATGGGAACGTATGGCGCCATGGCCAAGGACGAGGGGTAGCCCAGGCGTGATTGCGAGGGCGATGGGTAGCGCAGGCGCGGGGACGGGGGCGACTGTGAGGGCAACGGGTAGCGCAGGCGTGGGGACGGGGCGATGGCACCAGGTAGCGCAGGCACTGGGATGATGCCCGTGGAAGCCCCCGATGTCCAGATCTAGAACCACGGCAGCGCTTAACGGAGGCGACAGCTTGAGGGCGATGTGGGGCCGGGATGAGGTCGCGGAGGTCGATGACGCCGTGGGAGGGGGGAAGGAGGTCGCAGATGCCAAGGTCGCCGGGGGAGGAGACGCAGGAAGAGCTAAGGTTTGGCGAGGGATTCGGGCCGGGAAGAGCTAGGGATTGGAGAGTGGTTCGAGCTGAGGCCGATGATGCCTGGAAGAGCTAGCGCATAATCTATCCTAGTGAGCACAACGCAATCGGTTCGATAACAAAACAGGCAATGTAGTCAGTTCGACGCTAGAACCGATGGAAACAAAGATCAATACAATCGGTTCAAAATAAAAACCGATAGAAATAAAAAAATGACAATACAGTCAGTTTCAAATAAAAACTAACAGTAATAGAAAACCCTTCATAATCGGTTTATCTTAAAAACTGATACAGATACCAAAGCATCACTATCGGTTTATATTAAAAACCGACACAGATGAAGAGCATATCACTATCGGTTTATATTAAAAACTGACACAGATGAATAAAATATCACTATCGGTTTATATTAAGAATCGACACAGATGAACACCATATTACTATCGGTTTATATTAAAAACCGGCATAGATGAATAAAATATCACTATCGGTTTATATTAAAAACCAACACAGATGAACACCATATTACTATCGATTTATATTAAAAACCGACACAGATGAATAAAACATGTCTATCAGTTTATATTAAAAACTGACACAGATAAACACCATATTACTATCGATTTATATTAAAAACCGACACAGATTAATAAAATATCACTATCGGTTTATATTAAAAACCGACACAGATGAATAAAGTATCACTATCAGTTTATATTAAAAACCGACACAGATGAACACCATATTACTATCAATTTATAATAAAAACCGACACAGATGAACAAAGTTTCACAATCGGTTTATATTAAAAACCGACACAAATGAAACCATATCACTATCGGTTTATATTAAAAACCGACACATATGAACACAGTATCACTATCAATTTATGTTAAAAATCGACACAAATGGGCATAGTATCACTATCAGTTACTACTAAAAACCGACACAGATTAAAACATTATCACTATCGATATCTATTAAAAACCGACACTAATATGATTCATCACTATCGGTTTTTCATGTAAACCGATACAAATATATCAGAGGCACCAAAATTAACTATAAACTGAGAAGAGGAGTAAGAACTCCCAGTGACAAATTGAGTACTGGGCTGTGAAGAACTTGTGGTCTATTAGTTATCATTTAACATGGTTTCTTACTTGTTGGTGGGAAAAGACAGTAGTTTTCTTATTGTAATTACTGACTTGGCACAAGCACAATTGAGGGAAAAAAGATGGAAAATCTCCTCAAATTAGGGCTTCAAATTTACCCTCTTAACACCCAATCTTGAAGAATTCAAATTTTCTCACCCTAGTATTGCTTCTAACAAGAATATGTATTGTTTTCTTAGCCTCTGAAATAACAATAGAGGAGAGTTCAGTCTGAAGGTAAAAATAACCTAGCAAGGCACATCATAATTGGTTCTAACATTAGAACCGATTGAGATATGCCATCCACATCACTAGTGATGTGTGTGATCATCACTATCGCTTCAAACATAAGAACCGATAGTGATGTGCGCGCGCACATCACTATCGCTTCTTAGGTGAGAACCGATAGTGATGTGCATGACACATCTCAATCGGTTCTAATATTAGAGCCGATTGTGATGTGCCCAGTGCTATATTACAATCGCTTCTAACATGAGAATCGATAGTGATTATTATTAACACCCCTCTTAAGTTATCTATCACAATCGTTTTTTTCTAAAAACTTAAGAACCGACCCAAATGAAGCGATAGTGATGTACCATTCTCCAGTAGTGGATGGCCAGAGGCACCTACGGCTATGAGTACTGTAGCTTCACCACTTTGTGTGCAGTGGTAGGTTTAGTAGTTGGGCGGGCTAGAAAAGGATGCTAGGATGTTTGAAAAATTTTACAACTTTTTTTGCTGGTAGTCCAAAGAGTCTACTTTCCATTTTTCTATGTTTCACTTGATTCTCTAGTGTAGTTTTCAAACAGTAATTCCTCAAATTTTACTGGTTTCTAGCTATTTTTGAATTTTTGAGCTACACAAATGATGTGCAAAAATTCAAGAAAAATTATATTTATACATTTTATGTGTCCTAGTATTTATAAAATTATTTTCTATAGTATGTTGTTTGAGATTTTTATGAGTTATTTTAATGTGTTAGTTTATGTTTTTAAAAGTCTCTAATTCAAAAATAAAATCATGAAAATAAATGAACAAACCCAGAGATAAATTCAAATAAAAATCCAAATATGCAATAAGATTCATGACATATCACTTTATTCAATTTTATAAAATTCTGACATTTGATAATATTATTTTTAAATTAATTCTATTTTTGGTTTCTCTTCAACACTAAATGAGTTCACATGTCTTTGAGAATTTCTGGTGATGACCAGGGGGTTATTTGTTATTTCATGTAATTTTTTTTGGATTATATCTCTTAAGTGGTTTTGGGTTTGTATTGCGGAACAAAAGAAAACAATTAAATTAAAAGATTTTCTTAAAGACCAAATTCAGAAAATAAAGAAACTACAGGAAAGATGGGAATTGAAAATAAGATTGTATTTCAAACTCATTTCTGAGGTGTGTTTATTTTAGTCGAAAAATTCTACTATAGCATCTCATTCTTTTCTTTTAAGTTGAAGTACATGAAAATGAAGAAAAGATGGTGATTAGAATGAAAATCTTGGTTTCAGTTTGAATTTTTATTCAATTCTATTTTCAAATTTCATATTTTCATATTTCCTATTTCTGAAATTTTCAGGATGTTACAAGCTTATATCGTGGTTTGGCACTAAAAGCCAACACTTGCTCCCCATCTGTCCTCAGGCAGCACAATTGGGCTATGTCTAGAAGGGTTGGGCCGACTGGACCAGTTCTGAACATGAAGGTGTTGAAGGTATCTGACAAGAAATAATAGGTCATAGCCACTAATGGCTCGTTGGCCTCTGGATCGGCTAAAGACAAGGGAAGACATTCGGAAATACCCATCCTCTCACAAATTCCCCTCTTTTGGGCTGCTACCCGATTGTACCAATTTCTTCATCCCTTTAAAGCCATCAACCATGCCCAAAAGCTCTTGCTCCACCCTTCTATGTCATATCTTGAAGCCGATAAGGGGAGACATGGAATTTCCTGATTTATGATTGTATCGGAGTCTAAGGTCCACACCGGGCCTAGGTAGTACTGATCATTATTGTTAGGAATCAGAATGAGTACCTGATTAGGGTCCATTCAGCCGATCTGAGGAAAGCCGATTGAAGATTGATGGAGAGTGCTAAGGAGCTTGTCAACCGGAGCGAGGAAGCCATTGTCAAATGTTATGAGAGCTCGTGCGCATGAAAATGACAGTGTGGGGACCTCATATTTATAGGGGGTGAAAAAAGGTGAAACGACAGGAGAAGATTTCGAGGGGCGCATGTAGTTAAAACGCAAATACGTGTCTCAAGATTTTACGGTGCCATAAATGGAGCGGTTACTGATGAGAATATTGCGTGAAGCCGATAGCAACCGAAGCCGATGAACAAGATTTTTGGAAGTAACATGTTATCTCCCCAAAATGGGGGGCATATGTTTGCACCAGATTTTGGCAAGGTATGGCCAAAATTGTCAGGCTAAAGATCAGGAGATGTTTTGGCTGACATCAGATAAGGAAAGGATAATTTGAATATGGAATGTAAAAACATGGATCTGTCCAAGTAGAGGCCGATACGGATCATGGTGGACAACTTGTCGGAGGTGGATACGATATGTTCTATAAAAGACGATCAAGGGCAAGCAAGAAAAAAAAACACAATCAACCAAACAACTCGCATGTACTCTTTTATTTTCCTGTCGACTAGGAGTAGCCTCTGTAATTTAGATTCTGTCTTGTAATTTGATTTGATCAATAAAGTTACGTATCGTTGATTGCTGATCATCTTCAATTACGTCAATCAGGTTTGATTTTTCTCCGATCTTGTTGCGCATCGCCTTTCTCAGAAAAGATCTACCTTTATCATCTGATTAGCCCTAATCGGCTAATTAGAATTATCGTTACTTTAGATTTAATTGGCTTTTTAGATCCTTGCCGATTGTTTTGCCATATCGGCTTTGAGCGTATTTTTTCCATTTATCTTACCGATTGCAGGATCAAATCGGTTGGCATGCCTTGAACCAAAGAACCCAACATTCGTTTGTTTTGTTGTGGCCGATTAACCCTTTCTTCACATTTTTTGGCACCAACAGGGGGTTAATCTGTTTGGATTTCTCACACCCTTATTGTTTTCAAGCGCAGAATAATCTTAAGCCCTTTTGCGACCTCTAGCCTTCATCTTCAATCTTTCTTCTTTTTCTTGAATCAAATGGCCATGGATAAGTCCATTTTAACCGAGGGGAAGATTAGGGAATTGGAAGACCAAGGTCTGATCCCTCCTCGTGCAATGCTGCAATGGGATCCTAGCGGGGAGAATACGAAGCCGGTGCCTCAAGAGGGGTGCCTCGTACTGTTCGCCGCTTTTGTGAGGTTAGGGTTCCGCCTCCCAGAGAGTTTTTGGCCGATGTGCTTGATCATTATGAGATTGAGCTGCATCATCTTCCTCCCAACTCTATCTTCATTTGAGTGTTTTCTCGCATCTTTGCGAAGCTTTTTTGGGAATCCCTCTTCCGGTTCACCTTTTTTGCTTCTTTTATTTATATACAAAAAATAGTAAGAGTCAAGATCTCTTCGGGAGCGCTTATTTTAAGCTCCAAGATAAAATGGCCTCCCAATACCCTCCTCTCCCGACCAAAGACACATGGCGTGATTACCGAAAGGAGTGGTTCTACTCAAAAATTCTTGGGGGAAGCCGTCTACGATTTACTGGGAAAGCGACGTCGAGCTGGACCAAAATGGAGATGAAGAGGGAAAAGGACTCGCTGGTCCTTACCGAGGAGGAGGACATTGTAAGAATTATCGAAAAACTGGTGAATGGAGGCCTGACGGGGCAGAAGATCGTCTTCGATTTCCTGCTCCATAAGATAAGTCTCTGAAGAGGCGGTGTCGATTCGCCTGGAGACTGGAAGGCAACCAGGATTCGACTAAGGACAAACCTGGAGGTAAGAATACTTTCTATTACTGACCTCTTTAGTTTGATTGAAGCACTGTATTGAAAATACATTTTTTTATTTCTCCTATCCGAGGAGACCTGGTCGAGAGTTCCGTCTATGCTGCGCATCTCTGCTGACTGGTCCGACCTGGCTACATTAGATAAGCAGCCATCCAGCCTGATCGGGCAGACTCATGAGTTCATAATTGAATGCATCATGGTAAGTACAAAAATTTTTAATTGCATTTTGCAATTAATAATCAATTTTTCTTAGATGCATGGTCGGAAGAGACCTATCGAGCAAGATGAGGTCTCAGCCTTAGCCCCTTCGGTCAAGAAAATGAAGACCAGGGGTGCTCTGAAGGTGGTGGATTCTGCCACCGTCGAGACTAGTGCTGAGCTGACCAACACTAGTCAAGCTTTGGTGCCGATTAGTGTTGTACGCTCTAAGTGTGCACATGAGCCGGTGCAAGGCAGTAGGGTTTTGTTCACTGCGAGGACGCAGACGAGGACCTCATCCCTAGTGCACCTCAAAAAATGGCTCAACTGCAATTGGGATCGCCCATTTCGACATCTCCCGAACTTCCTATTTGTTCAAGGTGAGAGTGAAGTACTCAGAGGACAATGTTCCTCTGATCACAAGGAGGAAAAGGAAGACCTCCAACCTAGATGTTGAATCGTCTTCACTTCTACTATCCTGGAAAATAGACTCAGGTCTCCAATGCACATATATAATTTTACACCTTTATTCCGAGCATTTGTCTCCAGATTTTTTTTTGATCTCAGGATATTTGCTCTTTGTCCCAGGCTACTGCCCCTGGTCCTTTTGAGGATCAGGGTGTAGATGCATAGGTTGGTACTGAGGCTATCCCACTAACGACAAGTGAGGAACATGCCTTGGTTCCAACCAAAGAGGCTGCTCCGACCAGTGGGCAAGTAAACCCACCCAATACAGAGGGTAAAAATCTTCCAACTGTTGGTGATGAACCATTGGTCGATCAAAATCCACTGACCATAGAGGAGGTTGAGCCTCCTTCGGTGACGACAACCGAGGTGGTCGAGACGACCACCGTCGCTTGGGAGCCTTCTACCACAATTGAGATTGAGGACATCCCTGCTAAAGAGAAGGAGATACTGGTTGCTCCGACCAATGAAGAGGTAGTGTCTGTGATGGCGACATTCCATCAGTGGTTTTACCACTAGCTTCTTCTTCTGGTCAGTCTGACCAAAGAGACTTCAAGCAAGTTTTTGATAACTTGCAAGTGAAGGTATTTATCTTTTTTCTCTCTTGTTCCTCTTTTTTGAGGAAAATAACCCTTAACTCATTTGCCTTTTTGTTGTGTTTCAGCATTCGCAAGAAATGTTCGACCTTCTAAACCAGTGACAAGGACCATGGCAAAAGCCGAAATAGAAAAAACAAAAAAGTAAGTATAAGCTTTACTATTACTTTTTTTCTTCTTTTCTCTTATCCTTTTTGTTTTGACATAGCTGTTCTGATATAGGAAAAAATAAAAATAAAGAATTAGAGAAGCAATTCTTGGTGGCTTATAATACCGCCAAGGGATACAAATTTGACCTCAGTGCTGCAAAGAACCACTATGAGGATAAAACTACCAGACTCCATGAAGCTTTCAAAAGAAATGAGGAAAAGATCAAAAAGCTCTACGAGGAGTACAAGAATACTCTTTAGGCAAAGGAGTCTGAGATAGCAGGTAAGAATAAGATTCCTATCTACTTATTTTGAACTCAATTTTGTTTGGGAAAACTAATAGCAAAAATCAAAATAATCTTTTTAGATTTGGAGAATATAACAAAGGTCAAAGACTCTCAACTTTCCAAGTGGGAAGAAAAAACTAAGGAGCAAAGGTTGGTCATGATGAATGAAATCGACAGATTAACCAACATGCTGAAGATTTTTACAAAAGATTTGGTCACAGTTCAAAGAGGTAGGAAATCTACTTTGAACTTCATTCTTGAACAGCTTCAAAAGATTGCTACTGGTTTAAAAGGAAAAAAGATAGAACATACAAATCCTTTGGTTGATGAATTTGTCGAGGGGGTAAACGATCAGCTGAAGATCATTGAAAAGAAGATCCCTATCATGGCGCAAACCATTAAAGTAGCGCTCCGAGCTTCAATTTCTTCCCATCTAGGTACCCTCTTCGTAAAGTTGAGGCACTTCTACAAGGATGTGGTTGAACTGGAGAGACTTGCGTCCGACCTGAAGCTTAATTCTCAAGAAGATATCAATAGAAAATGTGCAGAAGTATCTTCTGCCGTTGAGACTTACATGAGCAATGTAAAGATTACGTATAAATAGAATGTACGATCTTATTGAAATAAAAAGAATCTCTTTTTGTGTCATATTCTTCCTTGTGTTTATTCTGTGCATATTTTTCTAAGTATATCACCAGCCCCTAACTGTTTGTGTACTTGACAACTATGTGATCGAAATAGAAACAATTTTATGAGTGACGACCAACTCTTTTCACATAGTACTTAGTATTAACCAGCAGCAAATCGGAGATAAGGTCGTGCTAACGAGTTTCAATGCAGTAAGAACTGGCTTACAAGAAAAGTCTCTATTAGATGTTATCTAACAATCCGACCAACAACCTTGTATATTGTGTTTAGAGAGGTCGGTCAAATGATGACTTTTTTGAGTTCTCAGAGGATTATCAGAATAGACATAGTTTAGAAACATAACAACTGAAAGAAATGACATATGTAAATGAAAAAAGAAATTTATTTACACATGGAACCTGCGAAGATACTAGATATTCCAAGTGTTGGACAAAATTCTTCCATCTTCCATAGCAAGCCGAACAGAACATGGTTGCGTAATTGATATTACAGTAAAGGAACATTCCCATTTGGGAGATAACTTATGCAAGTTAGACTGATTTTGGATACGCTTTAGAACCAAGTCTCCCACGTTTAATGTTCGTGGTTGTACTATTTTATTGTAATATCTTCTTAGGCCTTGCAGATAGGCCGTTGACTTGATCAATGCTTGGTCTCGCTTTTCTTCTAAATATTGTTGTTGTCTTCGCGTTGGTCTATTTGACTGACCTATTCATAGAGAGAAGTCCGTGTAGATCCTAAATGAATTTCATTTGGCAACATAACTTCTGCTCCGTAAACCAGTTGAAAAGGAGTTTCTCCTGTTGCTCTACTTGTTGTTATTTGGATGGCCCAGAGCACAAAGTAGAGGTCATCTACCCAAGCCCCTAAGCATTTGGTAAGATGATCAAACACTCTTTTCTTTATGCCTTGTATAATTTGGCCATTGGCTGTTTCGACTGCTCTGTTACTCTGAGGATGAGCGACTAAAGCATAACAAATTTTTGTGCCTAGTTTTGCACAAAAGCTCTAAAAATCCAATAGAAACTCCCAAAGAGCTCAATTATATGCTTATGATCCTTAAAATTAGCAATTTTCACTAAGATCATAAGAGACAAGATGCATTCACATTTTTATCTTTTAATGATGTCTTTTCTACAATTTCTCCCCTTTTTGGCATTATAGGCATCAAGATGGCATTTTCTCCATCTTTAATCATGTATGCATGAAATGCATCCTAAAAAGAGCTTTGAAGATTATCCAAGTGACCATATGAACAAAGTATGACACAAAGCTACTCAAGTTTAGATTATGCTAAACTAAGACATGCCCAAGTGCAAATGATCATTTTGCTAGCAAGCATAAATAAAACTATTTCATTTTTTGCATGATTTTACAATTGCAACACTTAGCACAGTTTCTAAACTAGAAGCAAAGCCATACAATGGATGAAATAGAAAACCTAGAGTTCAACCTACTCAACACTTTGGGAAAGCTAGATCTGCATACAAGGTCCTTCAACCTCAAATATCTTTAATACAAATTTTTGCTTTAAAATTTCAAATTACGTAGTGGGGTGCAAATGTGTAACATTATTTGCATTCTTTACCCAATTATGTTTTTTTATTTGCATTTTTAAGTGTGATTGACTCAAGCCAAGGTCGACCATTTCAAGAAGAGCTCTTAAGAGGATAGTCTTGGTCATACACGATACATTCCAAGTTCATCCTAATGCAATGGGAGGCAGTCTTGTGAATGTAAGGTGTTGAGATCAATTTGCACAAAAGATTCATTTTTTTTATTTTAGAACATAGATTTATGAGCATGAGAAGGACTTGAGTATGGATCAACCTAGCTTCACCCAAGTTGCTATAGGGACTCTAGTAGAAATCCAAAATTTCACAAATAATGGCATATGCACCTAGAGAAGAAACATAGCAAGTAAAAGCAACATGTTTCATCAAGTTTTCATTTAAAGCTTTAATTTTTAATTTTTAACAAGCTTAGTAAGATGAATAAAAATGAACTTGGATATATCTAAGCTAGCATTTTTCTTCATAAAAGAGCATGGTGCATAGCATGAATAATAGCTCATTTGCAAAATAGACAAAGCTCATAAAAATAGAAAATGAAGTCTATATGCAATGCATGAGACAGATTCTCAAAACTCCCCCTCAACAAGTGAATCAATTCAAGAACAATTCAGGTTCAAGTTGAGTTATTAGCAGAATTAAGCTCAAGGAAGGTACAAATGAACTCAATCGAAACCAGAAACACAGAATGAGGAGAAGAATGTGAGAAACTGCAAACTGGATGGCTATAGAGCATAGAAAAGATAGTAGAGAACACTACGGTTCAGACTAACTCTCTTCTTCCCTAATGACTGACATAGGGAAGCTGAATCTAGATCCCAAGCTAGAGAGTGCACACAGACCCTGTCTACTCAGAGGGCCCAAGGCCTGATAGACTTATAAGATTGTGAGGGAACTCAACCTAGAGAGAAAAGAAAACAGCTAATTGCACATAATAGCAACTTATAACATACGATGAGAGGTCCATGCAAAGTATGCCAGAAGTCTAAATGGTGTGAACTCACAACTCTAGAATTAAGCCCAATATCACCCAGAAAATGCAAAAGAAAGGAAATGCTGAAAGAAAAGAATATATAAAATACATAATATACAGACCAACTCCCCCTCACAATAAGCCGTAAGGGCACACGACTCCAAGCTCACTCCTCAGGGCAGCAAACCTGGAGCTATCCAAAGGCTTGGTAAAGATATTGGCTATCTGGTGGTCACTCTCTACAAACTGAAGCGCGATATCCCACTTCTCCACATGGTCTCTAAGGAAGTGATATCTAATATCAATGTGCTTGGTCCTGGAGTGCTGCACTGGGTTTTGGCAATGCAAATAGCAGAAGTGTTGTCATAGAAAAGTGGAACACACTCTATCTCTAACCCAAAGTCCCGTAAGGTCGATCTCATCCAAAGCACTTGACTACAGCAACTAGCTGCAGCGACGTACTCGGCCTCAGCGGTGGACTATACAACTCTGGACTTCTTCCTAGATGACCAAGAAACAAGAGAAGTGCTAATGAATTGGCAAGTGCCAGAAGTGCTCTTCCTATCTATCCTACAGCTAGCAAAGTTTGCATCAGAAAAGGCTCTAAGGGATAGACAAGAAGAAGAAGAGTACCAAATACCATAATCAGTGGTAGCTCGAAGGTACCTAAAGATGCGCTTCACTGCTTGGCGGTGAGAGACGCGAGGACAAGCCTGAAATCGAGCACACAGACACATAGCAAAGTGTATGTCCAGCTTCGAAGATGTGAGGTACAAGAGGGAGCCGATCATGCTCCAGAACTCATTTTGATCTACTGGCTCACCATCCTCATCAGGCTTGAGGACAACAGTGGTGTCCATAGTAGTCATCATTGGCTTCCCATCAGACATTACTAATGAGTTTTTCCAAATTTGCCGGAGCCGACGGTAGCCTCTAACAGCGACTCTAGCAATGAAGCTAGCTCTTCAGGATATACTAACACCATTGTTGTAAATATTACTGGGGAGGTACCAACTAAAGTAGTTTTATTCCTTTCTTGAATTCATCCCATACTTCTTACTAATCGGCTTTTCTTTTTCGTAGACTAAAGCTGCGGGGAAAAAACCCGTGTCTGGCCCATCGGGTAGTGGCCATCGATCCAAAAGGCCGCATCAATCGACTGGCCTTACAGGGTATACTTTTGGTACACTGGGAATCTAGAACCCTTCTCTATTGGATTTAGAGGAGGAATAGCCTAGTAAGTAAACTTTGATTGGCTAGGAATTTCTTTAGCTTTTACATAAATTAACACCTTCAGCCGATCATCTCCAGAGAAGAAGTGATCCAAATCCACCAAGGCTCTAGACGAAAGAGGCTCAAAGCCTCAAGAACAGAGCGGTGAAAGTTCGCCACATGCGTCGGCTACTGGAGGGGTAAGTTTCCTTCGTAAATTTTAACTAATGAGAATATTCATGTATCGGTTTAACTCACATTGATTTTTTGTTTTCGGCTAACTATGTCAGTGAAGGTAACTCACATTGATTTTTTGTTTTCGGCCAAGTCTGTCAGTGAAGGCGGCAAACATCTTAGCCAATCTGCACGCAGCCTCCTTAGAGCCCCCGCCACAAATCGTGCCCTGAATGTTACTACAACAAGCTCAACCACAACAAAATACTCCAATTAAACATAAATTTCAGCAAGCATACTAAGTGGCCATTCACTACTAATAATAAACGAGAATCCACAAACATGAGCATAGGTAAATAAACCAACACCAGTTCAATATCCTCGTGCGTAAAAACAAATAGTTGGTATTCTACAATTAATTAGCAACAACCACATTTCAAGATAGGTCAAGATTAAGCTCAACACATAACATAGTTTAACCATGGACGGACATAACGCTTAAACAATATAACCAAATAGTTCACTATCACACTGTCCCTCTAAATAATGATCCAAAATTGAACTATTCATTCAATGAGAGGAAATTGCTTCAAAGCTATTTAGCAAGTATAGCATCACAATTTGTGAAGTGAGAAGCTAAGTCCCATCCTTGAATGTTGTCAACCAAGTACCTAAAACAATAAATAAACAAACAAGCGTGACTTCAAAAAACTCAGCAAAGTACATCGAATAACCATATTATCACATATATACACATCGGATAACATAAGACATAACATGCTTTCACACATATGTAAGAACTCATAGCTTTAACATTTGACACTAACCACTCTTTTATGCAATGTAGAATGCCATATGCTCATTGCCATCTCATAGCTCGTACCGGTATAGCTGAGTGCACACCCGCCGGTGTGCACCTTCTTATTCCATCCATCCCGTCGAGGAGCCTACAGAATTAGGTCTTTTATGCCCACCACAAGTGAGAAATAGAAGCCCCACACAGGTCACCTCTTTCATCATGAATGGACATATGCAAATGACATGAATTGTTTGCATGTTGCATCTTTCCTTCATTAACATAAACATAACTAGCATCTAAACAGTGATAATAAGGCATATCAAGCATTTAGGACATCTAGGTATCAATTATCTATTCACATCATAGAGTCATCTAAATTCATCCTCATATACAATGCACTTGCCTTAACCACGAGGAGCGGAGTGGCGTGAGGTTGAGGCCACTCCCGAAGGCACACCACCTACAACAAACAAACCTCCTAAAAAATAAGCCAAAACAGCACATACAACAAATATAATCATATCGCATTATGCACCAATCCCGAGTCAACCTATCCTTCCTGACAAGCAACTAACCACTTGCTGTCCCGGCTGTCAAAAGACCCTAACCGCTAGATCCTATGCCCAAGCATAGAAAACCCCATAATTTATAGAAACTACAAAAGAATTCCTACAATTTTCTAGTAAGTCATCTAACCTCCCGAATTTTGACTCTGATTTCAGCACTGACCGCCCACTGGACAGTCAACATCAAAACCTCATAAATATTTTTATACAACTCCAAATTCAATAAACAAGGACATTTTTAGAATCTACAGGAAATTTCCCAACTTTTTCTAGGTATTGAGAAAATTTGATTTGGCCCCAAATTAGCCCTGAAATGGAAATTACCGCAGCACCTACCACTGGAAACAGATTCTGGAAAGCAGGTAGTAAAACAACCATAACTTTTAAACGGCTGAACCAAAATTCATGTTCTTGGTCTCTAATGAAATTTAAGACAACAATGTACAACTTTTACAATAGACAAGCCCTCAGAAATAGATTCTAGAGCTCGTGAATTACAGCCCTAAAACCGCGATCTGTTCTGCCCGTTTTCACAGAATAACCTCAAACTATAGATCCTCCAATTAAACCTGATCCCCACCAATGGAACTGGTAATTCTAACATGGCCAAACCAAAATTGAAGCATCCAAAACCACCAATACCTAAAATAAATTCATACTTTCTCGAAGACCCACGAAATCAACAATGAAACTCTTTGGATCGCACGATCAGCATCCAGAATGAGATCGGCTAGGGCAGAGCACTCAATTTTTGCAGTAAGAAGGATGGAGGCACCCTAGGGAGGAAGCCAGGAGGGTGCCAGGAAGGAGGGGGCATGGCCAGGGAGGAGCGTGCGTGGGGGAGGGGAGAGGCGTGGGGGAGAAAGGGGATGGCTAAGAGGGGAGGTGGGAGGGAAAAAGGCCTAGGGTTTTGAGGAAAACCAGCCCCCACATGGCCCAACAGCCCAAACTCAGAAAAACAATCACCTGAAACCCCACAACAGCCCACAATTCCAAAAAACAGCTCACGGTGGCTCAAATGTTAAATGGGATATTACATTCTCCCCTTCTTAACGGAATTCGGCCCCGAATTCTAAGCACGCCACTACACAACAAAGAAAGGCAACAAAGTAACTAAACTGTATCACATACCTACTGCGAACATCTCGAGATACTTCTCACGCATGTGAGATTCCAATTCGCAAGTCGTTTTTTTAGATTACACTGAACAATCGCCTTAATGCAATTCTTCTTCTCACGACTCAACACTCTAATTTCTCTTTAATTTGCATGGGAAAAGACTCGAAGGCGAGGCCTTGCTCAAAGACCAACGTCTAACAATAATACCTCAAGTTCTAAATCCCCATTGGGACTTCCTGATCAAGGAATCCCAAAACACCTAGACAAGGATTGATGTGCACTAAGGTTGTCCCGATCTTCTGATGAGAATGATACGATGATCCACAAGATCAGCAACCAAACAATCGCAACGTCACTACACGAGGCGATCAACCGAATCAAAAACCCAATCGATCCTTGAACCTGCTGCAACCAAGAACATGCAAGAACAAGGTGATAGCAATTTCAAACCAATAATCTCAAAGAAAAATAAGGTGAGGTTCTATTTCTCAACTCGGGTGGTCTAGTCGACACACGCAAGATTGAGGAGGGACGCACACGGGGTCTACCAAAACACAAAAAAACCTAAAAACGAAGAACATGGGTGAGAACCCAATATAAAGGGGTACCCACACAAGGGGGGACGCCCAAGAGGGGTGCGGCAGCCAGGAGAGGGGCGCCGGCCAAAGGAGGGGTGGAACCCTAAGAGTACATGGGCCTTGGGCCCAAAAGAAAGGTGGCGCAGCACTTGAAATTTCTATTCTGTGAGATTGTTCTATGATTTTCCTTAGCTCTAGGAGGAATTTGGCCTCGGGATTAGATCCATTGGAAAGGTTATCTCGATACCTTTCAAACGAGTTGTCGAACGTCAAAAACAGAGTTCGGATGTGGCCGTGGCGTCCGTTTGAAGTACTGCTGCTCCTGGATGGCCGAACCGGACTCGGCGACGAATTGGGCTTTATCTTGGGCCTTCCTTGGTGCGTGGGCTGTCCTTGGTGGATGTTCTTGACGTACTGGTCCAGCAAAGGTGGATGGAAAGGACTTGCTTCCGGATTAAGCCCTCCAGACATCGTAGACAAAGTAGCGGTCGTAGGGGAATAAGGGGCAGCGGTTGTATCCTTGGTTGGGATGTCCTCATCAAGGACTTAGAATGAACCAAGTGATAGGCTAAATTCCCAAATCGTGCCACTATCGGAAACGATCTGACGCAACTCAGACTAAACAATCCTTTGGCACTAAAGCGTACTATACCATTTAACCAATTGAGCTTCACAGGAACATGGTACTAACCACTAACATCAACCCAAAATTTCCTCTTCGACAGAAACACATAACTCTACTCTCTACTCTCAACTTCGCTACCATGGTTCAACATTCTCAAGACAACACGAACAACGCGAGACACTTCACTCTAATAAGCATCTAATCAATTCTCACCAAATCACCAATACCATCTGTTTGAACATCTGCAGTTCCAAACTTGTAACCCTAGAAATTAAGATACAGATTCCCATCTCTTACAACTGGTTGACCTTTTAACAAAAGGACCAATACCATCGAAAGGAATAGCCCACCATGGCATAATTTCTTTTTCCACCACAATTCCATAATATAGATTTTTAATCTATCTTCTTCCAGGCTTAGCTCGCACCAAGGGATAACTACCCAAGAAAAATGTCTGTAACAGAACATTTCACTATACATGGTCATAACAGTAGCTACATCCCATGCAACCAAATAATCAGACATACACTGAAAAAGGACAATGTAAATACCAATAGCATCAAGTAGTTCACTAACAAAGCTTAATCAAGCACTACCAATGAACAAAACAACCAAACTATCCTCCCAAGAAGATTTGGACTAAGACACGCAAAAGCCTCCCGTAATCTCCACTTTTAACCAATTAACATCAACACCTAGCAAAGGCTAGGACCTTAGGTCGCTACCAACCCATACTCGGTTTCTCTTGCTAAGAAGGTCTCGCCTCACATTCCTTCACTCAAAGAACAAGGTCAAATAGTACGATCCCTTAATACACAACAAAAAAACCAATGATCATCATTCTCTATTACAATACTAAAATGCAAAGGAAACAACAACTCGCTATAATAAAATAAACCCTTTTCATCACCTCAACACTCAGACGCTAAAATTCACATCGGGGAGAAACTTAATGTAAAAGAGAAATATTGCAGAAATCTTTTATAGATGCATTTCACTTTTACCAAAGCAAATCATCTCACTTTTACCCAAAGCCAAACATTTAGAAAAGATAAAACCGATCCTGGAATCAAACCACTTCCACACAACCACCACCTATTTTTCTTAAAATAAAGGGGAAGCTCATTTCACGCCAGAAAACTGCTTTTGCAGCAAAAGTCTCTTATGAAACAATCATAAGAATCATCTTTAAAAAGCATTTACAAATACCGCACATATCTCAATGAAATCTAACTCTGGTAAAACTAGAGATACACATATCTCCAAATCAAGAACTTTCAAAACAATACATTAGATCTGGATGTTTTCTTTATCTGATAATACAATAGATAACTCCTTTTGTACGCTAAGGAGCTGTTTGCACCGAAATCCGGCAAGCTTGGTCAAAATCGGCAATAAAGTCAAAGATACGGTATTAACGGACAGGATGGGAAGGTTTGGAGATATTTTGGTAACTGCAAGATTTTAAAACAACCATCCGAGACAAGGCCGATACGAAACGGACTTAAAGCGTGTTGTAACAGGACACGATCGGCCGAGGATATAAAAGAAGGACCAAAGCGAGCTGCAAAAGAATCATCACCAACACAATACAATCAACCAGCTTTTACTTTCTTTTCACAACTAGAGTAGCTTTTGTAATTTAGTCTCTCAGAATCGATCTTGATCAATAAAGTTGCGATCGCCGATTGTTGATCTTCTTCAATTACACCACAGTTTGATTTATTTCGATTTTGTTGCGCATCGCCTTCTTCGTAATCGATCTACCTTTATCCTCCGATTAGCCTTAATCGCTAATTAGACTTACCTTGTTACTTTGATCTTAATCGGCTTCAAGTTGATTGGGTCTAAGCCGATTGATCGTTACGATCGGCTTTTGAGTAAATTTTATATTTTACCTTGTCGGTTCTGAGTCAAATCGACCGCACGCTCTTGAACGTGTGTTCATCTGGTGTCTTCTTTGTAAACCCTACCTCAAGTTTTTGACACCAACAGGAGCACAATCCAATCATACACCCTTGAGCATAAATCCCACAATCATAACTTAAGCTAATTTTCTTAGCAAAGACAAAAGAATTGTGTTTTTAAATGAAACAAAGCACTCAAAATCCACCAACATATTACTTCATGATTTTTCATTCTTTCCTCCTCATTTTCAAGCCTCAAAGTTAATCTCAAATTTGGCTACCTTCATACTAATTTAGGGAAGCTCTAATACACATAATAGAGAATGCCTTGCCAAAAGACATTCAGCTAAAAGATCATACGAACAAACCAATCCATATACATTTAAACATAAGTTCACCTTGCATCCCACCATTTCTAGTATTCCAATACGCTTACCATTAAAGGTTTCAATGTTCACCAAGGGTACCTTGAGAAAGCCCATTAGGTTCTAACATAATTTACATAACAAATTCTTCCTTTAATTACTTCTCCAATAGTTATAACCACAACTGGCCATACTATCATCAACCAGTAAACCAAGTCTATCTCATGATAATAAACGATAATAAATATTGAATAATGTTAAACACATTACACTTGATAGTTAATTCCACATAAGAAGTGCATCAACATTTTCTTTTGGTCTACAAACTATAACAAGCCATCCATCATACAACTTCCTATTCCAAGATTAAGACATATCTTTTCAACGAAACTTTCAGTATAATCAACATCATGAGTTCGTACTACCCATACGTCAACATTTTGACAATCACAACCTGTTCGAACTATAAATGACTCCAACAATTAAATATTGTTTCATCGAGACATATTCGCCAAAATGGCTTTAAGACAGACATTCTCTAAGAACAAAACGAAGCACCATGGTAATCATTCCAATGATTCTTTATACTTTAATTACAACCTTGTTCTAAGTCATTCTATCCAATACTGTAATAATTTGTCATTAGGCAACATAATCCAACAACTTAAAACAAATTATAGTAATTTACACCATCACATTGATATAACAAGTTCATAAACAGAACATTAAAGACCTTCCAAATCGTGATCAGTACTAGCATATTAGGAACACAATTCCATACTTCTAATTATTTTAATAGTTTGCAATAACAAACATATTAACTCTAGTCAACTATCACGTTAGGGTCGACCACCCTCACAATTACATTTCTCTACGGACATCTTATATTAGATTGTCTTTAAACAACCAATAAATTTATTTAACATTAACAATAGTTTACATCATCTTAATGTTCTAACTACGCATCAAAGTTTAAAGTTTTAAACATTATCAATGTTCACCTACCCAATAAGTAAAAGGGGTGCGCTGCCTTACTTCAATTAAAGCAACATATACTAAGCATGAACAATAACACATCTAAACATTACACACTATAGAATAATCTACGACAATAGACGATTATTTAGTTTTAAACTAATGATAACAATTACATTAATTGATTCAACTCACAAGTTTATTTAGAAGTAGCTCATTCTATATGCCACATCATTACATACTAAGTAACATGCTAAACAACAATTCTCAGTACTGACAAATTGTTTGAGGCAAACGATTACTTAATTTATTTATAGCATTTTTTCCTTTCTAGAAAGAAAACCAACCATAATTCACAAGGAACTCAACTCTCAAATCACAAGATACAAAACCCTAACTCTACCATGCAAAAGTTCTCCAAAACCAATCTCAAAATTTAAAACATCCACGAAGGAAGATGGTGCCAGGCTATTTTTCACCAAAATAAATAACCAAGTGATCAAGTAAAACTTAAATCCACCCAACATAAGTCTTGCACAAAAACTTCATTAACTTCCTTCAAACACGGAGAATGGAAACCACAAGAAGAGAAAATAATTTTCTCCGCAAAGCAACCAACGATAACCAACAAAACTGAACTTTAGAACTATAGTATTAGCAACCAATAAAGACTCAACATTAAACTCTTTTTCTTTGTCTCCGACCATTGAAGACATACATTCTCAACAAACTCTCCGATCTATGACATATTTAGACAACAACTCTCCTTTACAAGAGGTTCCTAAACCTCCAGTGGTGGCTCTACCCGGCCACGCCCCAAAACCACGGCCTATACCATGGTCAATATAACATGACCGAAACCCTTCGGCACAACTAATTCACATAAACACAATGATTTAATCAACTCTTTCATAATCGTAGCAATATGAATCATCATAACATCATCATTTTTAGCATTCATCATCAAAGATCAAATAAAGCATTAAAGTGTAATGAAATGTTTACCCATACCCTTGCTACTGTGCATTAGAGTGTGTCAAGTTTTAAATTAATTAACCAATCTATTTCAGATTTTAAAGTCGTTGCGCTATGGACAATTTTTTAAAGGGTAAATACCTAATCCAAGTTTCTAAATTTCCAATGCAATATTTTAGGTCACTCTAGTGTAATTTGCTAAATTCATACACTATGAACCTGAAGCCCGCTCTGATACGAACTGTAACAACCGGCACAAATCGTGCCCTCAATGTTACTACAACAAGCTTAACCACAACAAAAATACTCCAATTAAACATAAATTTCTGCAAGCATACTAAGTGACCGTTCACTACTAATAATAAACGAGAATCCACAAATATGAGCATAGGTAAATAAACAAACAAGCGTGACTTCAAAAAACTCAGCAAAGTACATCGAATAACCATATTATCACATATATACACATTGGATAATGTAAGACATAACATACTATCAAACATATGTAAGAACTCATAGCTTTAACATTTGACACTAACCACTCTTTCATGCAATGCAGAATGCCATATGCTCATTGCCATCTCATAGCTCATACCGGTATAACTGAGTGCACACCCGTCGGTGCGCACCCTCTCATTCCATCTATCCCGTGGAGGAGCCTACCAAACTAGGTCTTTTATGCCCACCACAAGTGAGACATAGATGCCTACATAGGTCACCTCTTTAATTATGAATGCAAATATGCAAATGACATGGATTGTTTGCATGTTGCATCTCTCCATCATTAACATAGACATAAACATAACCAGCATCTAAACAACGATAATAGGGCACATTAAACATTTAGGATAGCTAGGTATCAATTAACCATTCACATCATAGAGTTATCTAAATTCATCCTCATATACAATGCACTTGCCTTAACCACGAGGAGCGGAGTGGCGCGAGGTTGAGGCCACTCCTGAAAGCACACCACCTACAGCAAATAAACCTCCTCAAAAACAAGCGAAAAAAGCACATACAACGAATACAATCATATCACACTATGCACCAATCTCGAGTCAACCTATCCTTCCCGACAAGCAACTAACCACTTGCTGTCCCACGGGTCAAAAGACTCTAACCGCTAGCTCCTAAGACCAAACATAGAAAATCCCATACTTTGTAGAAACTACACAAGAATTCATACAATTTTCTATTTACTCACCATTTTCCAATAAGTCATCTAATCTCCCGAATTGTGATTCTGATTTCAGCACTGATCGCCCACTGGACAGTCAACATCAAAACCTCATAACTCTTTTTATACAACTCCAAATTAAGTAAACAAGGACATTTTTAGAATCTACAGGAAATTTCCCAACTTTTCTAGTATTGAGAAAATTTGATTCAGCCTCTAATTAGCCCTGAAATGCAAATTACCGCAGCAACTGCCACAGTAAACAGATTCTGGATAGCAGGCAGTAAAACAACCATAAATTTTAAACGTCTGAACCAAAATTCATGTTCTTGGTCTCTAATGAAAGTTAAGACAACGATATAAAACTTTTACAACAACCAATCCCTCAGAAACAGACTCTAGGGTTCATGAATTACAGCCCTAAAACCGTGATCAGTTCTGCCCGAATTCACAGAATAACCTCAAACTATAGATCCTCCAATTAAAACTGATCGCCACCAATGGAACTGGTAATTCTAACATGTCCAAACCAAAATTACAACATCCAAAACCACCACTACCTAAATGAAATTCATACCTTCTCGAAGACCCGCGAAATCAACAAGAAAACTCTTCGGATCGCATGATCAACACCCAGAATGAGATTGGCTAGGGCAGAGCACTCGATTTTCGTAGCAAGAAGGATGGGAGGTGCCCTAGGGAGGAAGCCAGAAGGGTGCCACGAAGGAGGGGGCACGGCTAGGGAGGAGGGTGCGTGGGGGAGGGGAGGGGCGTGGGGGAGAATGGGGGACGGCTAGGATGGGAGGTGGGAGGGGAAAAAGGCCTAGAGTTTTGAGGAAAACCAGCCCCCACAAGGCCTAACAGCCCAAACTCAGGAAATCAATCCCCCAAAAGCCCACAACAGCCCACAATTCCCAAAAATAGTCCACGGCGGCTCAAATTTTAAATGGGATATTACAGTACCACCCCTTCCAATGTTTCCAAAATATAGGTGTTTCCATCAACAAGCCGATTTATCATGTACGGCCCTTCCCAAGTAGGAGACCACTTCTCAAATCGGTTATCTCTAGAGCCAATTGGAAGTATAGTTTTCCAAACCAAATCGGTTATCTCTAGAGCCAATTGGAAGTATAGTTTTCGAAACCAAATCGGCTTCATGAAAAGACTTGGGCATCACTTTCTTATTGTAAGCCTTAGCAACTCTCTCCTTATTTCTCTTAAGCCGATCCAACATACACAAATTCAATTTTGCTAAATCGTCTAAGTTTTCAACAATTAAATCATTGTAATCTTGAGCCGATAAACAATTTTGCTTGGCTACTCGTATGGAGTCAATATTTATCTCCACAGGTAAAATGGCATTTTGACCATAAACCAACTGATAAGATGAAAGCTTCATTGCTCCATGATATGCAAGCCAATAGGCCTACAAAGACTCCGACAACGTTGAATGCCAATTTTTGTGTTTTTCATCAATTTTACTCTTAATCAGCTTGACCATTAGTTTGAGCATAATAAGGCGACGAATTCAATAGCTTAATACCCAGACCTTTAGCAAAACTTTGAAACTCATTGGACATAAACACAGTACCTTGATCGTTCGTAATGGTTTGCGGGATTCCAAACCGATGGGTAATATGCCCATTAACAAATTCGATAGCTTCAACACTTGTAACCTTTTTAAGTGGTATAGCTTCAACCTATTTAGAAAAGTAATCGGTCATGGCCAAAATGAACTTATGGTCTTTACTTGAAGCATGAATCGATTACAACTATCCCCAGCCAAATTTTTGACATATTTGGCATCCTTTATAATACCGAAAGTAGTCCTCCAACATGTCGGCCAAAAATAACCAGTACGTCTTAGCATCCATTTCATTTTATGAGCCAATTGATGGGATCCACAAATGCCTTCGTGCACTTCGCCCATCGCAACTTTAGCTTCGTCGGCTTCAAGACATCTTTGCAGCAAACCTTCCAGCGCTGACACATATTACTATTTTCTCAATCGGTTCATACTTCTCAAGTCGGCTAAAAACTTTATAACCCAATGCTTGCTGAGCTAACAAGTTGGCCTTGTCATTCATCTCTCAAGAAATATGATTAATAGAAAAACTTGTGAATAAGCCGATTACAGTAAGACATTGCTCTAAGTATTTAACCAAAACATCATCATAGCTATTATATTCTCCCTTAATCTACTGCACAACTAGTAGAGAATCACCATAGGCCTCAACAGTGTCCACTCCGATATTTTCAAGTAACTACAGGCCTCTAAGCAATGCCTCATACTCTACTTGATTATTTTGAGCATCGACAATTTAGCCGAAATGCAAACTCAAAACTTTGGGTGAAACAATTACTATTCTAATACCATCACCCTATCGACATACCGATCATCAAAATACAATTGCCAAGGGCTACAGATACCAACTCGGTATTAGTCGTAATTGGCATTCTGCCCCCCGAGTGTAAGCTCGGGTTGACAATTTGGTTGAGCCGACATGTATTGAGGAAGTTGCTCATATCCATTGTTCCTCCTAACGGTTGGCTCTAAAGCTGGCACAAAAGGTTCTGAGTATGTTACAACCTTTTACGGGGCGGTATTCCTAGGTGGAATTAGCTTGGCATACTGTAGAGGCTTGTTATGTTCAATCAGCTGTGGAATCGATTGGGGGAAACGTAAAATAGAGCTGATGGCAGCAAGTTAGCCGATGAGTCTAACTTGACGGCATCGGTATATGCTTGATAATGTACAACCCCACTTGGGCGAGAATCTCTTGGTAGTATGACAGTGGGTTGGGTTGGCATCATGGATATAGATTGAATTGCAGCCGATGGCTTTGGGTCGGCTAGTGTGTTTTGAGTATTTTGCGCCACCGAAAAAATAGGATAATTCGGCAGAGCTTGCATTGGGTCGAGCAGGTTCCCAGACGATGCCAACTCTTGAGCGATAGTTTTGACACTATTGGCTATCATCGGCTTAAGAGTTGTAACTAGAGCCGATGATTGATTGATTAAAGCGTGATGCACAGATTGATTAATCATAACTGATAGTTCAGCATGTGTAGGCATGTATTGACTTACCGAGTTATCCGTGACTCCTGCATCGCTGAGGGTGTTAACTGTCGGTAATGCGGCCTTCTGAGTGACGTCGCGTCAGGTCTTTTGATAACAACCAGCATCATCTCCTCTAGAGCAGCTTTTCGATCTTCAATCTCTTTGCGCTATTTCGGTGTTAAATAGTCCAATGTAGGACGATTATGGCTTCGGCATTGGGATCAGATGGTGGAATCGTCTTGCCGGATGAAGACATCTTCATCTCCCACTGGGCGTGCCAAGAGTGTGTTAGCGCCAAAAAACTTGAAGTAGGGTTTATCAGCTCAAACACACTGGACGAACGCCGGGTTCTGAGGTTCGTGGCATGCAAACCGATTTGATCCTGCAATCGGTAAGATAACTAAAATTTCGCTCAAAGCCGATCAAGTAAAATAATCGGCTTAGATCCAAACAATTGAAAAATCGATCAAACCCAAGGTAACTATAAATCTAATTAGCCGATTGGGCTAACCAGATTATAAAGGTAGATATTTTCCAAAGAAGGCGATGCACAACAAAAACGGCGAAAAATCAAACCTGATGGTGTAATTGGTGAAGATAAAAAATCGGCGATGCGCAACTTTTTTTATCAAGATCAGATTACAAAGATTCTAAATTACAGAAGATACTCGTAGTAGACAGGAAAATAAAAGAGTAAATGCGAGTTTGTTGATTGATTGGATTGTGTTGTTTTCTTGCTTGCCCTTGACCATCTTTTATAGCTATCGGCCGATCGTATCCTTTTCCAACACGCTACGAAGCATGATCCGTATCGGCCTTAATCCGAATAGTTCTTCCTAAAATATTTGTCATAACCAAAAATTCGGACCTCTTTCCATATCCGATATCAGCTACAATATCTCTTAATTCTTAGCCTGATAATGCGTCCATACTCTTGCCAAATCTTTGATGAGGACATCACTACTCCTGCTATACTCGACACACCAACTGTTGCTACTACTCCAGAAGAAATAGAAGGACCAATCACTCGAGCTCGCGCACGTGAATTGAATTGTGTGATTCTTTTGAAGAATGAAGGTCCAGAAGTTTGATAAAGATGAGCCACAACAAGAGGTGCCGCGCCACCTATTTCTGGACTGAGCCCATGTAATAAATTCTTGTTTAGAGAGTTTTAGGTTTTTATGGAAAGGTTGGGAGGAGATTTCACCCTGCCTTTCATGCTGGCCAAAATTCCCTTCCTCCTTTCCCTTTTTCTATACCCTCTGGTCGACCTCTTTCAATGGTGGGTTTTTCTTTGTGTTAGTTTAGCCATCGTGCAAACTCTACTCTTCAGTTGTGTTGGTCGACCACCTACGAGACAACCTTTGAGAACCCCACCATTGAGCTGAATCAGATTGCTTTTGCCGATTCATTGTTGCCTACATCTTATCCTTGTTAGTTCTTCGATTGCTCGTAGGGATTGAACCTCGTGTTCAGATTGATCGTGCTACCCTGCAAGGTCAATAACCTTCGGAGTTGGTTCAGTGATTGCTAAGGCACCCACGATCTGTTTGCTTGTAGTTGGATCGCGAGAGTGTACTATGGATCCTCTGACTCCCAATCGGGTTACCTTCCCGGGTCTCGCCGGTGTTGCTTGTAGGTCGTGATGTCACCTCCACCAGAATTGAAAGTTATCTTCTCATCGAATGATCGGGCACTCCGACCCTATCAAGTGGTATCTGATTTCAGGTTGTTCGGTGAGATTCTTTTTCCTGCTTTCGTAGTTGTTTACATTCCTATAGTCCACATAACAAAGCCACAAATAACTAGGGTTAGATATTTCTGTCCAAGACCATTGTGCCGTGCATTTTCATTCAGTATTTTGCTTTGTTCAGTTTGTGTTCATCTCTGTTTCGTGTTGCTGGTCGTGCAGCCGCTTCTCTTATTTTTTTGCACCACAAACTCTCCTTGTTTGGTTGCTTGCCACTCCTACACCTTCCAACTATACTTTATTCGCTTCCATCCAGAGAAAGGAACCACATGTATTACGGTTTTATGTATTACGGTTTTACACACAAAGGCGAGCACCGGTCCTGATACACGTGCCATCTTTACAGATCGCTCGCCAACACAAATACGTTTATTTCCTTGTTGTGTTCCCAACGAGTCAACCAGTGTGATAAAGGCAAAAGGCAAGGTGCACAAAAGAGAGAGAGAGAGAAAGAAAGCAAATGCCGCACCTAGAAACAGAAAGAAATCCGAAGGAAAGAACACAATCATATCCTAGTTTCCTTACTTTAGAGAGAGAGTGAGTATCTTTTTATTACCTTTTTACCCCTGGTCAAAATTTTTTTGGCAGTTACACATCTCCTTCCTGCACCTTGCATAGGCTCTCCATTCATTTTTAGATCCTTGCACATGCCAAAAAAAAGAAAAAAAGGTATGCATGTGCCCCATGTTATATGAACAATTCAGTACCCTTCGAGCATCTTTGGGTAGTCAGCTAGCGTCCCTCCTAGTACTTGCTGTGAAATTCTTTCGTTGCTTGCGCTGAGTCACATTATTCCTACTACAAACCTCCTGCTACGTTTCTCACCTTGTTTCGATCAATAGCATTGTTACACATTTTGAGCACTTATTGAGCTTTGCATTTCCTGTATTGATTGTGCTAACCCTTGCTATGATATTTGAACCTTCCAAGCTCCACTTCTCTACAACAAAAAGACTCGTGTCACCTGGCAATCGCTCCATCCAATTTCCATCCGCTGGTTGCCGATCACCCTGTGGCTTTGGTAAGAATTGATAAGAGTTCGATAACGGCTTGTGAGGGTGTGACTTGATATAACCACAACCTCTTAGTTGCACGACATATACTTGTGTTCCTTGTTTCCTGTTCTCTTTCGCTAACAATGGTAGGAGCTTCGGAGCTTTCGGACTCCACCACAGCACATTCTCCTCGTACTAGGGGCATTATTCAACACTTTGAACGCCAAATGCACGTGCGTACGGAAGGCCTTGAGGACATCTGGCAAACAAATTATCATCTTGCACAACTTGAGGACGCCCAGATCACGACTACAACTCTGGACGAAATGCGGATCGCCCAAGGCGCCACCAACACTAATCTGGCCACAATAGTGACACGTCTTGAGGAGCTGTCACAAATACTTGCTACTATTGTTCAAGGCTAAGCTGGCCACAATGACATTGTAGATCAAGGTGAGGATGTTTATGCAAGTAATACCAAGTATGATGAGCATGTCGCCTACAACACAGCTCGGGGTTGTCGACAACCATGTGTCCATCAACATGGTATGCACCAACAGCAGCATCGCCGTGAGGTACGTTCTCAGGATGATTCCTTTGCTAAGGTCAAGTTCACCATTCCTGTGTTTAATGGGAAATATGATCCGAATGCTTATCTTACCTGGGAATTAGCTGTTGATCAAAAGTTTGCATACCATGCTTTTCCTGCACATAACCAAGTTAGGGCTGCCACTAGTGAATTCATAGACTTTGCATCTATTTGGTGGAGAGAACATTGCCACACGCATCTGAATAAAATTGCCACAACCTAGGAAGCTTTGAATCTACTCATGCGACACCGATTTGTTCCATCATACTATACTCCTGACATGCTAAATAAACTACAACGCTAACGTCAAGGTACCAATTCTGTAAAGGCATACTTTCAGTAATTGCAAATTGGTATGTTGCGTTGTGGTTTAGTTGAGAATGAGGATGCAGCTATGGCACGGTTTTTGGGTGGGCTGAACCGTAAGATACAGGACATTCTTGATTACAAAGATTACAATTCTATTACTCGATTGTTCCATCTTGCTTGCAAAGTTGAACGAGAAGTGCAGGGACGTCAAACGAGAACACGAGCTAACTTTTCTGTAGGTCGCACTTACTCTTGGACTCCAAGCGCTTCGCTTGCATCGGCCTCCCATTAGGTTGCACCATCTCCATCCACCAACAAACAACACACTATGATGTCGACTCCCACACCACAGCCTTCTGCAGCAGGCAAGGCTGCACCCCAGGGATCAACACAAAGTGCTTTGGTTGCTTCTACAGGACGGACCATGGACGTCTAGTGCCACCACTATAAGGGCCATGGAAAGGTCATGCGTGATTGTCCAAACAAGCGAGTGTTGGTTATACGTGATAATGGTGAGTATTCTTCAGCTAGTGATTTGGATGACACGTATGCCATGCTTGCTACTGACGTGGTAGAACAAGTTGCATTTGATCATGAAGTACATGTTGCTACTGCTAATGCCGATAAGTATTTGATTATTGTGGTCCAAAATGTACTCAGTACTCAGATTGCTACAGCAGAGCACAATCAGCGTCACAATTTGTTCCAAACCAAAGGTGTTGTAAAGGAACGATCCATTCGCATCATTATCGATGGTGGAAGCTGCAACAACTTGGCTAGTCCAGATTTGGTGGAGAAGTTACTTTACCTACACTACCACATCCCCACCCCTACCACATCCAGTGGATCAATCAGAGTGGTAAATTGAAGGTAACACGTTCCGTGCGGGTTCACTTTGCTATGGGCTCGTACCATGATTATGCTGATTGTGATGTTGTGCCTATGCAAGCATGTTCTATGTTACTAGGTAGACCTTTGCAATATGATACTGATTCTTTGCATAATGGTCGAACTAAATAATACTCCCTCATCTTTAAAGGAAAGAAAATTGTCTTGCACCTAATGACTCCTAAACAAATTGTTAAAGATGAACTTGCTAGGGAAACTAGAGAGAAAAACCAGAAATATGCTCTAAGTGAAAATCAAGTTGTAGCTACAGAATTATTGTGACAAAACACCCACTCTCGAATTGCTCAATCTGATTTGAAATTGAAGGCTCCTGTGTTGCTAGTTACTCAAGCTGACTTGGATGATTGTGTTACTCATGCTTCTGGTTGCGTTGCTCTCATGTGCACACAGGTCCTGCTGTTCTCTTTGGATGATATGCTTCCTTCTTTGCACCCTGCCGTCACTAACGTTTTGCAGGAATATTTCGACATTTCCCAAAAGACGTACTGGCTGGACTTCCACCTTTCCAGGGCATTGAACATCAGATTGACTTTATTCCAAGAGCATCATTGCCCAACCGTGCCCTGTACCGCACCAATCCTGAGGAAACAAAATAAATTCAGTGTCAAGTCCAGGAATTACTTGATAAAGGGTATGTTCATGAATCTCTTAGCCCGTGTGCTGTTCCTGTACTCCTCGTGCCTAAGAAAGATGGTTCTTGGTATATGTGTGTTGATTGTCGTGCCATTAACAACATTACAATTCGCTATCGTCATCCTATTCCCAGGTTAGATGATATGCTTGATGAATTAAGTGGTGCTCGCTTGTTCTCTAAAACTGATTTGCATAGTGGATACCATCAGATTCGTATGAAGTTGGGGGATGAATGGAAAATAGCTTTCAAAACTAAGTTCGGATTATATGAGTGGTTAGTCGTGCCTTTTGGGTTAACTAATGCACCTAGCACTTTCATGAGACTAATGAACGAAGTTTCGCGCGCTTTTATAGGCAAATTTGTAGTTGTCTATTTTGATGACATATTGACTTACATCAAATATTTGGAGGAACATCTTGATCATTTACGTGCTATTTTTACCGCTTTACGTAGTGCACATTTGTTTGGCAATCTAGATAAGTGCAGTTTTTGCACAAATCGTGTGTATTTCCTTGTTGTTACAACTCATGGTATTGAAGTTGACCAAGCCAAGATTGAAGCCATACAGAACTAGTCGACTCCAGCAATGGCTAGGTAGATTAGGAGCTTTCTCGGGCTTGCCGAATTCTCTTGCAGATTTGTGCATGATTTCGGTACCATTGTCGCCCCGCTCAAGAGCTTACAAAGAAAGATGTTCCCTTCTCTTGGGGTCCATGGCAAGACACGGCCTTCATGATTTTGAAAGATAAGTTGACCCATGCACCTTTGCTTCAGTTGCCCGATTTCAAAGATGTTTGAGCTAGAATGCGATGCTAGTGGAATTGGGTTGGGTGGTGTGTTGCTGGAAGAGGGCAAACCAGTTGCTTATTTTAGTGAGAAATTGAGTGATCCTAGTTTGAACTATTCAACTTTTGACAAAGAATTATTTGCTTTAGTTCGAACTCTGCAAACTTGGTAGCACTATTTGTGGCCTAGAGAATTCATCATTCATTCTGATCATGAATCTTTGAAGCATATTCGAAACCAATCAAATCTGAATTGTAGGCATGCTAAATAGGTGTAATTTATTGAGTCTTTTCCATATGTCATCAAACATAAGAAAGGGAAAGAAAATGTTATTGCTGATGATTTGTCCCGCCGATACACTATGCTCTCACAACTTGATTTTAAAATCTCTGGTCTGTAAACTCAAAAGGATCAGTATGCACTTGACACTGATTTGAAGGATGTGCTTGTGAATTGCAAGTCTAGGAGAGCATGGGGGCAAGTTCTTCATGGAGGACGGATTTTTGTTCCGTGTTAACAAGCTGTGCATTCTAGCTAGCTCGATTCATCTTTTGTTGTTACAGGAAGCGCACAGAGGCGGACTCATGGGACATTTCGATACCAAGAAGACCGAGGCCATTCTTGCTGATCACTTCTGAAGGACCATGTGGAGGTCCATCCATGTTTGTGATGAGTATTTGACTTTATTTGAGCAAGGTGTGCTCAAGTTTGAGTTTGATTTGGATTGATTTTCAAAATGAAGCAATTTGAGTTGTCTCGCCAGAGTGGCGACTGGCCGATGGACGCGGTAGTGATGAGTTGGATGGTTTATTGCACATCTTTGTGGGCATTGCTATGTGAGGAGTTTCCTTGTCTTTGATGGTTGCAGGCGACAGTGCTAGGTCATGGTGAGGCGAAGGATGACCGGACTAGGCGAGGAGCGCTTGAGGTCCAGACGGTTGGGAGATCGTGGGAAGATGATCGGAGACGAAGTCCGGCAAGTCAAGAAGACAAGGAAAGGAGTTGATGCTAGCTAGATGCCGTGTGGATCAATGAGGGCCGCTTGATTGAGGTCTAGTTGATAGGTTAGCGGGTCTAGGTAGTATGCTTTGAAAACTGCAAGAAAACCCAGTATGTGTGTGGGTTTTGGGTTAGCCCTTGCATGGCTGTGTGTGTGGGTTAATCCTAGCCCTTAGATGAGTGCTCTAGGTTGAGGGACTCATCCAAGGGTGGTAGGTGGCCCAAGAGTAGTATAAATAGAGGTGGAGGGTAGCCTCCTTCCCTTGAAGGTGTTGAGGTTTCGATGCTCATTTGAGCTTTGCCCACATGAATGTGAGGCTTTGTAACCTCCCTTCCAGAAATGAAAGTTTTATCCATCCACCTCTGAATTTATTTTATGCATTTACATTATGTCTTTACTTTACGCAATTTAAATTCAGATTTACTTTCCCGCAATTACATTCCCGCAATTTACTTTCAAGTAATTTGGATTTGCCTCCCCTCCTTCTAAATGCTGCTGATCTTGGATGTTTTGAGTGTGTTCATATGGTTTTACATCTCTTTTGCACTCTTGGATTGAGTATAGAACATCTTTTCTTTCAAGTTCCAACTTTGTTCAGAACTTGTTCTTCGCGCAGCAGTCAGTGTTCGATTTTTGTAAAAATCTAGAAAAATCATTTTTGAGTGATTATTGTTGAAGGAGGTGCGGGACTCTGATATACAGCTACATAAAACTTTTGGAGTTCACTTGTTGCACCGTTTGGGCGCCATGAGTTGAAAACCGAGCCCCAAACTTTCTGCTCGAAGTTCTTGAGCATACTGTGTTCTTAGATTTTTTCTGTTTTTTCTGTAAGGATTTTTGAGGAGAAATTTGGTGGAGTTCTTCACGACTCTGATGCTCATAGGGAGAAAAATTCTCAGAATTCTGTGAGCTTCAGAAACCCACCAACCTCCTGTGCAAATTGAGGACAAGTTCTAGAAATTCTGCTTTTGCTTTTCTGAAAGTGACTTTTGTGATTTGAATTGATGTCCTTTCTAAAAGCAAGAGTTTGAATTGATTCCTCTTTATCTTAGACACTAGACAACCAGGATTGTGACTCAAAAATCCCCACATATTTTATGGTACTTATCCATGCAAGCTTGGGGTACACATAGTTGTCTAGTTTTTCGGGTTTTTCACAATTTCCTTTGAGCGATCTTGTCGAGGTTTTTGTTGGAGTATTTTGGGGGAATTTTTATTTGTGACCGTTCACCCCCCCTCTGTTCGCCATCTCGGTCCTTCAATTGGTATCAGAGCCGGTTTTGCTCTTCCATAGATCTTGACCGGTCTCAAGAGCCATGGCGACGGACAAATATTCCACCAAGCCTCCCATCTTTAATGGAGTTGATTTTCCTTTTTGGAAATCCCGTATGGAGTCATACATCATCGCCTGTGGCTACGATATGGCGAAGGTGAAACTCCCGTATGAGGTTCCTCGCGATGAAAATGTCACGGCCATCAATATGATTGACGTTGAGGCGAATGCTAAGGCAAGGAACATTCTCATACAGGTCTTAGCCCGTGAGTATGATAGATTTTCACCTTCGCTCCGCTCATGAGATTTGGGTAACCTCGATGCTTACCATGAGGGCTCTACTCAAATCAAGACTGTGAGGCAAGATTCAGGTTCAAGCGAGTACAACAAGTTTGATCAACGCGCTAGTGAGAGTCTCGACGAGTGTTTTGGTTGGTTTACAAAGATTTTGAGCGACCTCCGAGCAGCTTGGTTGCATATACCCCGACTCTGACAATGCTCGACATTTCTTGACCGCACTCGACCTTCGGGTTTGGGAGATGAAGGTGACCACCATCAAGGACACCACCGACTTATCGACTCGACTCTTGACGGGCTTTATTCCCGCCTCAAGACTCATGAGATCGATGTCGCCTCTCTAAGACGAGATCTCGCCGATGGCTTTGGTCATCGATCCCATTGGATCTTCTTCTTCCGATCCTTCTATTGGTTTCTCTCTTCCGCCTTTACAAGCTAAGCGATGACCAACTGGAAAAATTTCCGAAAATGAGCTTACTCTTCTCGCCGCAAGTTTTCTCATGCATACAAGAGGGTGAGAGAGAGGAAGAGAGGTGGCATGATCACCGCTTCGAGTGTGGTGGCCCCAACCACATTCGGCGAACTGTCCCAAGCCGAGAAGGGCAAGAACGACGTTGGCGGTTCGGCAAGAACGACTATACCGACAAGAACCGCAACAAGAAGCCTCCGGTTCAGGAACCGGCGACGAGAAGAAGTACCGCAACTTCTCCAAGAACAAGAAGCTCTTCCACCGCGTCCGCCGCGCTTGACGACATCAACCTCTCGACACGGAGACATGGAGCGACGAGGCGAGGATGATCCGCAAGAGAAGAAGGGCGGTGATGACTTCTCCCAGCATGTGCTTCATGGCCGACACCAACAACATCGCGACTCAGAGCTCTACAAATGACTGATGAGGTACCCTCCTATGACCAGCTCAACGAAGCTTTCTGCAAATTAGGAAAATTTCATGCTAGAGCTAGAGCTAGGTGTACGGAGCTTGAGAAGGAAGTAGGTACCTTGACTCGGGAGTTAGCTTCACTTAGGCCATCTCCAACAGCGTTTCCTAAATCTGGATCTCTATATCCACATATACAGAATTCCCTAAAAAGATTCTTTCCCTATATCTCTTCCCTCTCCAACAACATTCCCTATATCTCACTCTCTGTTTTCTCTCTCCTATATTATAATGATATTTCATAACCGCCATATGAGCCATGTTTTTTTTCTGAAATAATTTGATCGGCTATTTTTAATCACGGAATTTAAAATTTGAAATTTATTCTAACTGGCCAACGAACGGCTATATTGCAATGGCTATACTATAACGGCTATATTGTAACGGCTATATTTTTAGGTTATATATACATAGCCATTTGCACTTTCAAACCTTGCCCATTTCGAATGTTCACCGCCTAGCATATCTCAATGAGTCCTCGTAACTTAGTTCAAGATTTCCTCTCGAAAACTCATCGTCGGATGACGCACGATGAATCTCTTATTACAAAGAGCATACCTAGCACAGAGCAAGATGAGAGTGTGAATGCTCGACGCCATGGAGGTTCTATTTTTGGCCATCAATACGCACATCGCAATAGAGAGGAAGGGCATGCTAGGTCAGACGGAGACTATTTCACGATCCTCCTGGCCTACGGCCCAACCTTCTTTCGCGCGCAGTTTATGATGAGAAATATTTTAATTCCTTGCATTTTTGGTTGATCATCTTGTCTATGACTCATTCTTATTTTCTAGCAGTTTAGAATGAGTCGTTTTCTATTTCTTCGCATATTGCATGCTATAGAAGCCCATGATGATTATTTTGTTCAAAAAAGGAATTGTGCTCGAATTCTCGGGTTATCTTCTTTACGTAAGGTAGCTGCAAAGATTACGGATGATAGCTTATGGAGTACCAAAGCAGATGCTATTGATGATTGTCTACGGATTGCAGAAAGTACTACCATAGAGAGTCTTAAAAGGTTTGTGCGAGCTATCATTGTCCTCTTTGGAGACGAGTATTTGAGATCTCCAAATGAGAATGATACTGCTAGATTACTTGCAATCGGTGAGGAAAGAGGTTTTCCGAATGCTTGGAAGCATAGATTGCATGCACCGAGGTGGAAAAATTGCCCTACAAAGATGGCAAGGATTGTATACTGGCATGCACACAAGCCAACACAATTCTAGAAGCCGTTGCTTCATAAGATCTATGGATTTGGCATGCCTTTTTGGTTTACCAGATCTCACAATGATATTAATGTTCTTCACTTCTCTCTCTTCGCAAAGCTAGCGAAGGACAAGCGGAAGTGAGTTATATTATCAATGGTCACAATTACACAATGGGGTACTATCTTGCGGATGGGATATATCCTGCATGGGCAACATTTGTGAAGACAATACCAACTCCCAAGGAATAAGAAGAAATATTTCGCCCAATCTCAAGAGGCAGCTAGAAGGATGTGGAACGAGCCTTTGGAGTTACGCAATCGCGTTTTGCAATTGTTCGAGGTCCAAAGACGCTTCGGATCAACAAACACTAAGAGATATCATGACAAAGATGTGTCATCATGCATAACATGATAGTTGAAGATGAGCGGGACGGAGGACCACTTGACTACAATTACGAAGGAATGGGAGAAACAGTTTCAGTGTCACATGAACATACACCTGAACTCTCTGAGTTTATTCAAACTCATCGTTCCATTCGGAATAGGGAAACTCACCACCAGCTTCAAGACGATCTAGTGGAGCACTTATGGCAAAGTTATGGAGGGGTGTAATTTAGTAGTGTTTTAATTATGTACTAACTTATATGTTATATATGTTGTAATAGGAATCTTTAAATGAAGAAGTTTATGACTCCGTGACCTACTAATCTTATTGTATATGGAAATCTTATTGTATATTGAAATCTTATTCATATGACCTACATTGATCCTACTTGTGTTTTCAAAAGGTTTTATCAAAATATCACATTTAGGGGGAGCCAAGTTTGCTACATGTGCAAATTTTGTCCCTGTTTCTTCTATATGTTTTCTTGAAAAGGTTCATCGAAAATGTCTTATAACCAGTTAGAATTAAATTTCTCATAATTCTTTGTCCAAAAGTTTTTACTTCTACGCCGGACCACTTGAATTCTTTGTCCAGAAGTTTTTACTTCTACGCCGGACCACTTGAATTCTTTGTCCAGAAGTTTTTACTTCTACGCCGGATCTCTTGGACTAGTCCTGCATGGACAAGACTTGAATCCTATGTGTGCGGCGGACCACCTTGAATTGGTCCGGCGCGAACTAGGTTTAATCGCTAAGTAGTCCGGCGCGAACTAGGTTGAATTGCTAGGTAGTCCGGCGCGAACTAGGTTGAATTGCTAGGTAGTCCGGCGCAAAGGACAAAACCTCGGTCCGCAGCACTTGTTTGAACCATTCTTTTTCTTTCCTGTCAAAATCTAAACCTTAGGTTTTGGGCAACTCTGTTTTTGTTTACATTGGAATTTCTTCTTGTTCAGTTTTCTTTTCTAGTCTGTTTTTCTCTTGATGTAAAACAACTTGTTTGAGTAGAAATGCAAACCAAGCAGTCGCAAAGCTCATTGGAACCAAGTGCTCTGCTCACTAAATTGAATACCACTAATAGCTCGGTAAAATACTTAGTGGTTTTCAAAGTTCATAATAATTGTATGATGAAAGAGACTCATCCGTCTCGATAATCGCTTTTCATGTCGTGGATCTACCTCTTATCTAAGTTCAAAAAATAGTTCTTTTGGATTAACAAGGCACTTTCTTAGTATCATTCATATTTGAATGTGCTTATGACTTATGAGTTTATATCCTCTCGAGTTAAGTTTTTATCTATTGCATCATTCATATTCCTAAGTGTGGCGCAAAGTTCAGTTTCACTGACCACTTCAAGTAGTCCAACAAAAAGTCATTCACGCCGACCACTTCAAGTAGTCCAACGAAAAGCTCTGGCCACGCCGACCACTTCAAGTAGTCCAACAAGAAAAGCTCGATTCACACGGACTAGTTAGCGATACTAGTCGATTCACGCCTGACCAGCTTGAGAAATTCTCAAATTAATTAGAAGAATGACATGATTTCACATAAAGATGTATGAATGACATCTCTACATTTCCAGAGCGAATTTTTTATTGGTTCAACAACTCAGCTTGGAAATTTACTGTAATGTATGAGTCGATTTGAAGCCATAGCAAGCATTAAGTAAGTTTCTCGCATGAAGTCATGAACTCTTATCGCTTCTCTTCAAAAGAACAAAGATCATGTCCAAACAGAAAAAACCAAAATGTCAATGAGTAATTTAGGTATCGTGAAACTAAACACAATTATAAGATCAATTTGTCAGCCTACAAGAGTAACAAGGATGTAGTCATGTATTTTTCTCCAATAATTGTAGTTTATACATCACAAAAAGATGTAGCAGAGATAGTCATGAAAATATCACAAACTCACGACTGAGGGACAAACTGAATGACTTCAAGCAAAAGAAACCACATTGGTTCAACCTGACCTATTACATCTTCTAGCTATTATGTCGCTCTGCTCATACATTGGTTCAAACTGAATGACTTCAAGCAAAAGAAACCACATTGGTGCTCATAGCTCATACATCGGCTCGATCCCACAGCACCCGAGGTTGAAGACGACGATGAGAGGTGGCTCGGTTGACGACGGCCGGGACGGCGGAGGGAAGCGGCTTGAGTCTCTTCGACGGGGACGGCGGCAAATGAATACGCGAGGCGAGGGACCAACCGGGCGGCTTTCGATCGCCTCCTCCACGGCGCGCGATGGAGCGGAGCCTCACCTCCGGATGTCACCGGACGGAGCCGTGGCTCGCAGCGCTGGCCTCGCGGACGATCTCGCAAGCGCAGCGAGCGACCGCCGTTGCTCCAGATCCGGCGGGGAAGATGGGGAACGCGATCGGATAGGAGAGAGGTTCCCGAGAAGTAGGATTCTCTCCATTCTCTAAAATTAGCGATTCGCCGAAGTCTGTTGGAGTGGCCATTTTCGTTTCCGCTCGTACGGAATCTCTATTTTTACGGATAGGGGATGGGAAAGGGAAGCTTTTGGAGTTGGCCTTAGATCTTCTCCCTCCCGAGTCACTGATGATTGCTCTTTGTGTGATGCTATTCTTGTGGAGTTGGAGAACCTAAGGACCATACATGATAGTGTGCTTGCTCAACTTGATGGTCTTAGGTTGAAGAATGCTAGCACTAGTTCTATTGATGCTATTCCTGTTGAGGCTAGTTTTCTTCATGCTCACTCCACTCCATCATGTGCTAATTTTCCTAAATTGCTTGCCGAAATTGATGCCATGAGCAAACACCTTAGAAAGCTTTCTGCTAGAAATGATGAACTTGAATTGCATGCTTCTAAGGACCCAATACCATGTGAGGGTCAGAGGCAACTAAAACTTGACAATGATGCTTTGAATGTCAAGTGTGATCAACTTGCTAAGGACTTACTAGTTAAGTCAAAAACTGGTTGCTTGTTGTGTGTTGGGGTTAAGGATGATGTGGATCAAATCCAAGTCGAGCTTAAGAAGTTAAAAGACCAAACCCTTAGGATTAGAGATGCTCCTTGCGTTTCTTGTGATGCCCTCAAGATTGAGGCAGCCGTGCTAAGGGAACAAAAAGCACGTGCTGAGAGATCTTCTCTTTCTCTTTCTGGTTCTTCTTCTTCCTCTCCTTCCCCCTGTTCTTCTTGTGCTTCTTTCTTTCGAGATTGCCAGTATCTTATGAGCACTCTCGAGAAGTTTGTTGGAGGCAAGAAGAAGCTCAATCTTATTCTAGAATAATCCAAGGTTAGTAGATTCAATCAAGGTCTAGGATTTGATCACTTGGAGCATGCTCGGGCGCATCCTCCCACCATTGTGCGCGGCTCCAAGAGTGGTGAGATTGTGGTAGCTCCTAGAGTGAGTACCACCGTGTTTAGATCCACTGGGTTGTCCATAGGACTTCGACTGTAATGGTGTTACTCCTATTGCTTCGCGCCTAGCAAGGCGGCACACATGCACCTTCCGTAAGAAGGATGGTCACCTAGTAGATTTTCGCTTCAGCGCCAAGATCACTCGGCGTGAGCGTGTTGTCGCCTTAGGGGTATTCGTGGTCATCCCTGCACTTTGAGTGCTCCTAAGACACACACCGCTTCTAGACAAAGTTAGAGAGTCGCCTGCTTTTTGGGCGGCGCCCAGACTTGGTTTTCATGCTAGTTCTTAAGTTTTAGTCCCGGCTATTCAGTAGTCGGGCCTTTTCCGCCGCCCTCTTGATATTCCTCGCTTTTCCCATCGAGGTAGATATCGGTGGCGTGAGGTGTTTTCTCGGTAGGAGATCCAGCAAATTTCATCGGGATGGTCCAGCTTTGCACCACGTCGTATAACCTGGGCCCACTGTAGATCATCTACTAGAGTTACTACTGATCTTGTTAGAGTTGAGCGTCAGAGAGACATTCGAGTCCAGTCTTCTTCTGTGGCTGGTACTCTGAGGTGTCGTATGCTTCAGTATTATGTTCCTAAGTTTTCACTCTATCCCAGTACTGAGTCATCTTTCCCACTTGTGTCAATTCCTTGTGTCATGTCTATACGATTATGCTTTTGAGTGCCTTTTGCCTTTCTCATGGCATGAGTCGCTTGAGGCCAGCTTGAGGATGTGATGACTGCCTAGTGGAGTGGATTTGGGTCATCTTTTGGACTTGTCCTTTCTTAGTTCGATTCTTAGTCCATGAGTTGTCCTGAGGCATCATCTTCGACGTGCATAAGTAGTGGACCTCGTTTTTCCTCGAGGTACCCACTCACGGCAAGAGTTGCAGGTAAGTATGTTGGTCATGTTGATCTTTACTAATCTCTTCTAGGATCGGTTTGTCGCTTTTCAATGTTGGCACTCGATGTGAATTCCGAGTTGACCTTTGCGGCTTGTCTCTAGAGGATTGGATCTTCCTGCATGACCATCATGAGCATCATGCTAACCTGCATGTACTTTCAACTTTGTTTGCCTCGTGTTTCTCTCCACAAGTGTTGAGCTTCATGATAAAGATTGGGGACTTCCACTTCCATGGTGAGCTATCTCATACCCTCATGTCGGTTATACTTGTGATCATCATTTCCATGACATGTTGTGATTGCTCTTGCTCCCATGTGTATTATATGTACTTTGCTAGGTCTTGTTAGTTTTTGTCTGCCTTGTTTTGTGCCATAGCATGTTTTCCCCAACCATCTTTGTGCTTCATGTATTATATCCTAAATTCATGAGCTCTCTCCCAAAGATGTGATTCTCTTGTTTTTATCCCGTCCATGATATTGTTCATTTGGTATGAGCATTTGTATTAACAATGGGCACGTGCTATATATCATTTACTTTATTTTGTCATGAGTAGTATCTAGGTTATATGACCTCGATTTTCTATTACATCCATGATTAGCTTTGTTTAAACTTTGTTTGTTAGACTTTGTGCTACATGTGAGTGCCTTTCATGAGATTAGGGTCATATGATCTAGCTGCCACTGATGACTTATATTGTTCATGATCACCTTTATTGTCCTTCATGCTTATATGCTTCATACCTATTTTGCATGAGCTTGTGTTCTTCATTCATGGCATGTATTCATCATCATGCATAGAGTGTTGCCATAAGTAGCTTCTCATCTTTGTGTCCATGGTCACCATTTACTTTCATGTCGTCTCGTGTCCTCATGACCTTTTGTTTGGTCTTGTTTTGACGGGCCTTTTCGCAAAGATGTAAATATTGTTATTGAGACTATGGATAAATGGATCTTGATGTTGCTAATTGGTTTGTTTTATGCATGATCCTCTTTGGTTGTCTTCATTCATCTTGCTCATGTTATATCTAGTAGCATGTTGTTGTGCTTCATTGTGGTATTTCTTCATTTAAATGCTCATTGCCATGTTTAGGTAGTATCTTGATCCGTATTTCTAGGCTTGAACATGATCCTCGCTAGCATTTTGTTGCCGTGATGCACCTTGCTTAGCTTCTTCTCGCACAAAGATGACAATTGCTATGATGCACCTTTGTCGTTGTTTATCATGTGGATATGTTTTCACCGTTGTCTATGGATATATGGATCTTGATGCTATCTTTAGCTTGGTTGTGATCATGATCTTACATTACCTTCTCGCATCATGTTCATGCTCTAGATGATCATTTGCCACACTTTTCCGTATCTTGTCCATTCGTGCCTAGGAACCGGATCCGCCTAACCCCGATTTCAAAGCATAGATTTGTTGGATGCATATGTGTAGGCTTTCGGTGAGGACACCATCATCCTAGGAATATCTCTAAGTCTTCTTCCTCCGCTTTTGGATCCACTTCAGTCATTTGCCACTACTTGCTCTACACTGCAAAGAGGTAAGTACCTCTGAAAATGTTGATGATAGTGATGGGTCTCTTAGGAGGTTGTGGTTCTTTTGTAGGTAGAGCTTGTGTCCAATTTGTCTAGAGTCTTTTTTGGACTTCTAGCATAGTTAGGTTGCTTCTTACCTTGAGCCATCTTGCTCCTTAGAGACCATGTGGTTTTAGATCTTATCTCTTCTCCTCTAGCTTTCTACCTATCTCTTGTGAGGTGAGAGTTTTAGAGTGTGCCTCAAGGGAGTAGAGTGTGTTGTGGGGATTTGAGATTGGGTTTATGAGCTCATATGGCATTTCTTGAGGGGAGCTGGTTTGTATATTATGTACTATATATTTTCTTCCAAAGATTTCCTTTCTTCTTCCTGGGTGACTTTGGGCTTGTTTTCTTGAGTTGAGTTCACTCACTTAAACTTCTCGCATGCCTTCTATGGACCTCTTATCTTGTGCTTTAGGTTGCTATCATGCGTGATTAGTCGCTCTCTCTTCTCTCTAGGTTGAGTTCCCTCACGCCTTATAAGTCTAGCGGTATTGGGCCTCCGGTAGACAGGTCCTGTGTGCACTCCTTAGTTGGGATCTAGAGTCACTTTCCTATGTCACCACTGGGAAGATAAGAGCGAGTCTGAGCCGTAGTGAGTCTCTTCTATCTTATCTATGCTCAATAGCCATCCAGTTTTGCAGTTTCTCGACTTCTTCTTCTCATTCTGTTTTTCTGGTTGTTATTGAGTTCATTTGGGTCTTCTTTATGCCTAATCTTAATAATAACTCAACTTTAACCAGATTTGAGCTTAAAATTGATTCATTTGTTGAGGGGGAGTTTGGGAGTCTGTTCGTGCATTGCATATAGAATGCATTTCTTGTTTAATGAGTTTTGTCTATTATGCAATTGATTTCTTCTTCATGCTATACACCATGCTACATCATTTGAAGAAAATCACTAGCTTAGGTATGTCCAAGTTCATTTAACTTGCTAAGCTTGAAAATGAAATAAGCCTTAAATGAAAATCTTGATGAAACTTGTTGCTTTTACTTGCTAGATTTCTTTTCTAGAGGTTTGTGCCATAATTTGAGAAATTTAGGAGTTCTCTAGAGTCCCTATAGCAACTTGGGTGAAACTAGTTTGATCCATGCTAGAGTCCTTCAATTGCTCATGAATCATTGTGCAAAAAAAATGAAAATTAATCAAAATTGACTCTTCTTGTGCACATATGACTCAACACCTTGCATTCACAAGACCGCTTCCCATTGCACTTGGGATGAACTTGGAATACATCGTGTTTGACCTAGACCATCCTCTTAAGAGTTCATCTTGAGATGGTCGCATACGACTTGAGTCAATTGGTTGTTAAAAGAAAATGCAAATAAATTAAAAACAAAGACATATGTGGGTAAAGAATGCAAATAATGTCAAACATATGCACCCCGCTATGTCTTGTATGATGATAAATCAAAATTTGCATTAAGTGATAAATGAGCCCGAAGGACCTTGTATGCTCTTCTAGATTCCCCAAAGTGTTGAGTAGGTTGAACTCTAGGTTTTCCTTTTGATCCTTAGAGTGGCTATTCTTCTATTTTTGAAACTAAAGCTAAGTGTTGCACTTGTCTAATCTTGCTAAAAATGAAATATTCAAAACTAAGCTCGATTTGCACTTGGACATGTCTTAGTTTAGTCATCTTCTAAAATTGACAAGCTTGGTGTAATATCCTTCCATTTTGATCAATTGATAATCTTCAAAGCTCTTTCGATTGCATTTCATGCATACATAAAAAAATTGATGCCTATATTGCCAAAAGGGGAGAAAACGAGAAAATGCATCACTAAAATGATAAAAATGTGAATGCTTATTTGGTTATTATGATCTTTGTAAAACTATGCTACTACTTCTGTTGGATCATAATCTCATAATCACACTTGACATGTTTAGTTGGATTTTAGAGTTTTTGTTGAAAACTTCTAAAATCTGAATTCCTCTTCGTCAACTTGGTCATGGTTCTAATTTCTATCTTTGGACCAAGTTTGACTTTGCAACTAAAAATTGCTTTCTTCTTCATTTTCTTCAAACTCAAATTTATTTTGCGCATTTACATTATGTCTTTACTTTATGCAATTTAAATTCAGCATTTACTTTCCCGCAATTACATTCTCGCAATTTACTTTCATGTAATTTGGATTTGCCTCCCCTCCTTCTAAATGCTGCTGATCTTGGATGTTTTGAGTGTGTTCATATGGTTTTACATCTCTTTTGCACTCTTGGATTGAGTACAGAACATCTTTTCTTTCAAGTTCCAACTTTGTTCAGAACTTGTTCTTCGCGCAGCAGTCAGTGTTTGATTTTTGTAAACATCTAGAAAAATCATTTTTGAGTGATTCTTCTTGGAGGAGGTGCGGGACTCTGATATACACCTACAGCAAAATTTTAGAGTTCACTTGTTGCACCGTTTGGGCGCCATGAGGTGAAAACCGAGCCCCAAACTTTCTGCTCGAAGTTCTTGAGCATACTGTGTTCTTAGATTTTTCCTTTTTTTTTCTGTAAGGATTTTTGAGGAGAAATTTGGTGGAGTTCTTCACGACTCTGATGCTCATAGGGAGAAAAAGTCTCAGAATTTTGTGAGCTGCAGAAACCCACCAACCTACTGTGCAAATTGAGGACAAGTTCTGGAAATTCTGCTTTTGCTTTTCTGAAAGTGACTTTTGTGATTTGAATTGATGTCCTTTCTAAAAGCAAGAGTTTGAATTGATTCCTCTTTATCTTAGACACTAGACAACCAGGATTGTGACTCAAAAATCCCCACATATTTTATGGTACTTATCCATGCAAGCTTGGGGTACACATAGTTGTCTAGTTTTTCGGGTTTTTCACAATTTCCTTTGAGCGATCTTGTCGAGATTTTTGTTGGAGTATTTTGGGGGAATTTTTATTTGCGACCATTCACCCCCCCCCTCTGTTCGCCATCTCGGTCCTTCAACTTCTTTTGGCCCAAGTTGCAACAGGATGTGGAGCGATTCGTTGCTCGCTGCTCCACATGTCAAAGAGCTAAGTCCAGACTTAACCCACATGGTTTATACATGCCCCTTCCTATTCCCAACACTCTTTGGGAGGATATTTTGATTGATTTTGTCTTGGGATTGCTTAGAACAAAGAAGGGGAGGGATAGTGTTTTTGTGGTTGTTGATAGGTTTTCCAAAATGGCTCATTTCATACCATGCCACAAGTGTGATGATGCTAATAATATTGTTGATTTATTTTTTCGTGAAATTGTTCGCTTGCATGGTGTACCTAATACCATAGTTTCAGATCATGATGCAAAATTTCTTAGTCATTTTTGGAGAACTTTATGGCACAAATTGGGGACTAAATTACTTTTCAGCACTACTTGTCACCCCCAAACTGATGGCCAAACTGAGGTAGTTAATAGAACATTGTCTTCCATGCTTAGGGCTGTTCTAAAGAAGAATTTGAAACTGTGGGAAGAATTTTACCTCATATTGTGTTTGCTTATAATCATTCTGTACATTGTACCACAAAGATGTGTCCTTTTTACATTGTATATGGTTTCATTCCTTGTGCCCCTATTGATTTAGTTGCTGCTTCATCCGTCGAGCATGAAAATTTTGATGCTCACCAACGTGCTAACTTAATTCTGAAAATACATGAGCAAACAAAAGAGAACATTGCGTCCATGAATGAAAAGATTAAAATTGCAGCTAGTCAAGGGCGAAAACATGTTACTTTTCGACATGGTGACTTGGTTTGGTTACACTTAAGGAAAGATCGTTTTCCAACTTTGCACAACTCTAAATTGTTGCCTCGTGCCGATGGTCCATTCAAGGTTTTTGCAAAAATAAATGAGAATGCTTATAAACTTGACTTGCCAACGGAATATGGTGTGTCTTCCACTTTCAATGTTGCAGATTTGAAGCCATTTTTGGGTGAGGAAGAGGAGATTCCGTCGCAGACGACTCCAATTCAAGAAGGGGAGGATGATGAGGACATCATTACTCCTGCTACACTCGACACACCTATTGCTGCTACTACTCTAGAAGAAATAGAAGGACCAATCACTCGTGCTCGCGAAAATGAATTGAATTGTGTGATTCTTTTGAAGAATGAAGGCCCAGAAGTTTGATAAAGATGAGTCACAATAAGAGGTGTTGCGCCACCTATTTCTGGGCTGAGCCCATGTAATAAATTCTTGTTTAGAGAGTTTTAGGTTTTTATGGAAAGGTTGGGAGGAGATTTCGCCTAGCCTTTCATGCTAGCCGAAATTCCCTTCCTCCTTTCCCTTTGTTTATACCTCGTAGTCGACCTCTTTCAATGGTGGGTTTTTCTTTGTGTTAGTTTAGCCATCGTGCAAACTCTGCTCTTCAGTTGTGTCGGTCAACCACCTGTGAGATAGCCTTTGAGAACCCCACCATTGAGCTGAATCAGATTGCTTTTGCCAATTCATTGTTGCCTACATCTTATTCTTGCTAGTTCTTTGATTGCTCGCAGGGATTGAACCTCGTGTTCAGGTTGATCGTGCTACCTAGCAAGGTCAATAACCTTCGGAGTTGGTTCAGTGATTGCTAAGGCGCCCACGACCTGTTCGTTTGTAGTCGAATCGTGAGAGTCACCTCCACCAGAATCGAAAGTTATCTTCTCACTGAAAGATCGGTCACTCCAACCCTATCAATCTTGGTGCAAACAACAGCTATATAAATAACCTATTATTCTCTCCTGACACAAATATTTGTCATTTTGGATATCAACACAATTTTTGATAATAAATTGACTATATAATAAATTGTGTTGATATCCAAAATGACAACTATTTATGACTAGAGGGAGTAATTGTATAAAACCATTACAAACAACCATATAGTCAATTTATTATATAGGTTGTGTTTAGTCTTTCTTTAGATGGCAAAAATCTGACTAATTGCGTTACGCGGCCTGCTAATAGTTCCATGCCATTAATATCACTCCAACTTCGATATGTTGCCGTTTTGTCAGTGATTCCGATTAGATGGCCGACTAAACAGCCTTGGTTGCTGACTTTCACTATGTCATGGGTTTTGATAACGTTTACTACCGGCAGCGGAGTATTAAGAAGGTTCTGTCGGATGATCAACCTGGCGCAGGCGTTTAAGCAATTGCATGCTGGCAAAAGGCAGGAGCAGATTAACTAAATCCTGGGCTAGCTTTGGAAAGTATCTAGTAGTTACTTTGGATAGTTAGATAATCTTTCCTTCCGTCTGATCCTTGCTTAGTTATGTTTGGTTAGTTAAATAATCTTTCCATGTGTTTTGATCCTAGTGGATCAGGACGTTGGACTGCTATATGTATAGAGAAAATCAATGAAAAGGGCATGCTGATTTTTGCTGCAATATATCTCATGGCGGTGCCTTCCGTAAAACAAGGTCGGTAGCTCCGTTCGCTATTCTACTTTCGTCTGCCATCATGGCATCGACGTCCACCTGCCCTCGTGCTAGTCTACGACCAAGCACACACCTCTATGCCAAACCCATAACAATTTGGTATCAGATTCCTTCGATCCTCCGGCCATGGAAGAACCCACCATTGAAGACCGCATTGGCAAACTAGAGTGTTCGATGGATGAACTGAAGACCTCCCTTGGGGAGTTGCTAACCATTTCGCGGGCGTCCAGGGCAGCCAACAGCGACAATGGCCAGCACAACCCAGCCATCGAGGACACCGGTCGTCGCCCGAAACCCTAGCCAGACCGTCGTGAAAGGCTTCCTGTAGCAGACCCTTCTGGCCAATGGTCCCAGCCTACCATGCGGGTAGCACGACCACGTGCCACTGAGCGGGGGCACCGCGAACGGCAGCTGTGGAACAACGGCGGTCATCCGCGACCCTCGGTTGAGTGCCATCATCCTCTGGGCGACGGGGATGCCACCAATCACCGTCGCTGGTCACCTCGAGCACCTAGACTCGACCTCCCAAGTTATGATAGTTCAGAAGACCCGCTTTCGTGGCTTCGGCAATGTGAGCATTTTTTCGACTGCATCAAATTCCACCCCATGAACATGTCGACCTTGTCGGTCTGCATCTTCGTGGCAAAGCTCAAGAGGTGCTCGACAATTGGATGTTGGAAACAGATTGGATTTCCTGGGAGGATTTCTTTGACACCTTCCTCCAACCGTGTTGATGATTACGCCCACGAGTTCCAGTGTCTCCTTGCGTGCACTCCGCGTATGGCCTGGGCAGATCAAGTCAAAATTTTCCTAGCAGGCCTGTCACGGACAATCGCGGCTAACGTTTATCACGAGCGTCCTCGGGATTTGCGCACGACGCTAAAGAGCACAAGTATTTGTGGCTGGCGGAAGCCGCGCCAAGGTCTAGCGCATTTGGGACGAGGGCGTGTTCCTTTCAGCAAGGGCGCGCCGTATTCCATGGTGCCATCGACTGCACCAACTGGTGAAACTATTCTAGGATTACTTTCGTCGACCTCCGGGACCATCCGCTCTTCTTCCACGTACACGACAGCGTCTAATGGCAGTGCAACACAGGGCGCACCTTCCTGGGTGAGCGGAATTACTCGTGCCCCTAGTGCGTTGTCCAGTACATTGGCTGCACCAATGGCCCTCTCCAGAATTAAGCTCAGTGCTGATCAACTTGCAGAGCGTCAAGCCAAGGGTCTTTGCTATCATTGTGACGAATTCTATTCCAGGGGCCATCGTTGCAAGCGACTATTCGTTATTGAAATCTGCCGGGATCCCACAATGGAAGATGATGACTCTGAGCCTCTGGAAGTCACGGAAGAGGTGGCGAGCGATCCAATCAGCCCTTCGTTATCAATGCTTGCCATGCTCGGTCCCAAACCTGGGGAACAATGCAGCTGATGCTTCACATGCGCGGGTTTCAACTCTGTTGTCTCATTGACAGCGGCAGCACCCACAATTTTTTTAGTAGTCATGCCGCCGCTACAATGGCCCTAGCACAGTGTGCGGCGCCTCCACAACAAGTTAAGGTTGCAAATGGCCATCATCTTCCCTGCTTAGGAGAAGTGCCCAATGAGAGCTTCACCATCAACAATCACTCCTTTGTGGCTTCCTTCCTAGTTATTCCCTTGGCTGGATTTGATGTCGTTCTTGGGGTGCAATGGCTTCAAATGCTAGGTGTGATTCAGTGGGACTTTGTCACTTTGATGATGTCCTTTATCCATGATGGCGTGCAGGTGATATTGGAAGGTGCCAGACATAACAGCCATCCGCACATTCTACTGCTTCAAGCTAACCGGCGTGTGGATGTCATCCTTGCAGAATTCCAGGATGTCTTCGCTGAGCCGCAGGGACTTCCTCCGGACTGTGCCTACAACCATCGCATTTGCCTTAAGGACGGAACGGACACACTAGTGGTTAGACCATATCGGTATCCATATCATCAGAAGGATGAAATTGAGTGGTAGTGCTCCTCCATGCTTGAACAGGGGATCATCCAACACAACCGTTACCCTTTTTCTTCCCCAGTTTTGTTGGTTCGTAAACGGGATGGCTCTTGGTGGTTCTGCGTCGACTACCGGGAGCTCAACGCCCGCATAGTCAAGGAAAAATTTCCCATCCTCGTTGTTGAGGAATTACTGGATGAACTTCACGATGCCAAGTTCTTCTCCAAACTTGATCTCCTCTCTGGTTACCATCAGGTGCGCATGCATGAAGGAGACATCGATAAGATGACATTCCATACGCATCATGGCCATTATGAGTTCCTTGTTATGCCATTTGGACTCTCCAATGCACCATCCACATTTCAGGCTCTAATGAATGAGGTCCTACAAGATTTCCTTAGGAAGTTCATCCTTGTCTTCTTCGTCGACATCCTTATCTACAGTCGTTCGGAGGACGAACACCTCGCTCATGTGTGCATCGTGTTGGCACGTCTGCACTGCCACCAACTGCACCTCAAACAAACTAAATGTTCATTTGTGCAACGTCAGCTGGGCTATCTAGGGCACATTATTTCTGATCCAGGGGTGGTGGCCGATCTCGACAAGTTGCTCACCATGTCATCTTGGCCTCAGCCCAGGGCGATTACCGCTCTTTGAGGGTTCTTGGGTTTAACTGGTTACTATCGGCGTTTCATCCACAAATACGCTGATATTGCTGAGCCCTTAACGGCCATGCTTCGCCGGAATAATTTTCATTAGACCGAGGAGGCAGCATCAGCTTTCCACCAACTCAATCACTCACATCGCCCCGATCCTCTGTCTCACGGATTCCAAATTCCGCTTATTGTTGAATGCGACGCTTCCGGACGTGGCATCGGTGCCATCATTCAACAAGACGGGCATCCCATCGCATTTTTCAGTCGCAAATTGGCAGACCGACTTGTGAAGCTTGCAGCATACGAGAGGGAACTCATTGGGCTCTCTAAGGCTGTTTAGCATTGGCGGCCATATTTATGGGGCCGCACCTTCGTCGTCCGGACATATCACGCCAGCTTGAAGTTTTTGCTTGAACAGGCTCTTATCACTCCACCGCAGCAGCATTGGCTTAGTAAACTTATGGGTTTCGATTTCCAGGTGGAGTACAAGCCAAGCAAGACTAACCAAGCAACTGATGCATTATCATGCCTTCCAGATGATGTTCCAGTCTGCACGGCCCTGTCCATCCCGCGTCTGTTGCTTGCCGAACAATGGAAGGAACGAATTCGGGCTGGCCTAGAGATCATTCAACGTTGTGCGGCACTAGCAATCCGCCACGCCAGCACTTCTGATCTTCCACACCCAGTTGGCTGCAACCATCGTGATCAGCCAACAACCCAGGCGGCCTCACCACAAGGTAGCGATCCTCTCTCAGGCATGGCCAACTCTAGGCTGCACCAGTCGGCTGTATTAGCAGGACCTATTAATAACCCACCAAGGTTGGTTTGGCGAGTTTGCGAGGGCCTTTTATTCCGCAATGATCGTCTAGTAATTCCTACAAAATCTCCGCTCATTCCAGACATGATTGTTGCCGTCCATGATTTAACGCATGAGGCGTACACAAGACTTTACACCGGCTGCGTCAAACTTATTTTTGGCCAAATCAACGCCGAACTGTGGCAGAATACATTGCGAGATGCACTGTATGTCAACGTAACAAGGCAAGTTCTTTATCTCCAACCGGCCTCCTTCAACCCCTCCCTATTCCGCATCAGATTTGGGCCGACATATCCATGGATTTTATCATCCGTCTTTCGAAGTCTCAAGGCAAGACAGCAATATTTGTTGTCGTGGACCAACTATCCAAATACTCACATTTCATGTCCCTTACTCGGCCATCTTCCTCCTTCGCAGTGGCGCCGCTCTTCTTCGACAACATTGTGCGTCTGCACGGCATGCCTGAATCTATTGTGTCTGATCGCGATCCTATTTTTACTAGTGCATTTTGGCAGGATCTTTTCAAAAGATGTGGCACCAACGTAGTTCTGTCCACAACATACCACCCACACACCGATGGGCAGACAGAGGCTGTCAACTAAACAGTGGAGATGTATCTCCGATGTTTGGCGGCTGACAATACACATACATGGGTTCGGTGGCTGTCTTGGGCAGAGTTCTTTTACAACACCTCCTTTCACACGTCGCATCGCATGACACCGTTTGAATTGGCTTACAACCGTCCTCCTCTGCCGCTTCTCCCCTATAATCAAGGGGCCACCGTCATTCATGCCGTTGATTGCCAACTGACCGACCGCGACGCTTTCCTCCAATGTGCCCGTACTCATCTTCATCATGCCCAGAATAGAATGAAGCAATATTATGACAACCATCATCGCGATGTTTCATTTAAGGTGGGCGATTGGGTCTGGCTACGCCTGCAACAACATCGTCAGTCTTCTGTCTAGACTGCTCCCAATCACAAATTGTCCCCCGGTATTTTGGTCCCTATCAGATTATGGAATTAATTGGTAAGGTGGTGTACAGACTTCAACTACCATCCGGGGCTCGACTTCATGATGTTTTTCATGTTTCACTCCTCAAGCAGTACAAAGGTGAGCCTCCTTCTTCAGCCCCACCATTGCCTGTTGATGTCGTTTCTGCTCAGGAGCCCGCACAGCCAGGTCCCCATCAAGTGTTGGCGCAGCGTTTTGTCAAGGGCAGGCGTCAGTTGTTGATTCATTGGAAGGCGAGCCAGCAGATGAAGCAACACGGGTAGAGGCTACAGTGTTGCGCCGCTCTTACCCTCATTTCCAGCTTGCGGACAAGCTTGATCAGGAGGGGGAGTGATGTCATGGGTTTTGATAACGTTTACTACCGGCATTGCAGAATTAAGAAGGTTCTGTCGGACGATCAACCTGGCGCAGGCGTTTAAGCAATTGCATGCTAAGAAAAGGCAGGAGCCGGATTGACTAAATCCTGGGCTAGCTTTGGAAAGTATCTAGTAGTTAGTTTGGATAGTTACATAATCTTTCCTTCCGTCTGATCCTTGCTTAGTTATGTTTGGTTAGTTAAATAATCTTTCCATGTGTTTTGATCCTAGTGGATCCGGACATTGGACTGCTATATGTATAGGGAAGATCAATGAAAAGGGCATGCTGATTTTTGCCGCAATCTATCTCGTGGCGGTGCCTTCCGTAGAACAAGGCCGGTAGCTCTGTTCGCTATTCTACTGTCGTCCGCCATCACATCGTCGACGTCCACCTGCCCTCGTGCTGGTCTATGACAAGGCACGCGCCTCTATGCCCAAACCCATAACACACTACACATTAAGAACTACTCTATATGGGTGGAGAATCTACAGTATACTTTATTTGATAATTTAATGAAGCATTTCAAATTGTATAATTTAGCACAATTTGTTGTAGATCACAAAACTTTAGTTATTCTGAGAAATTTAGAACAGCACTATAGAATTAAGAATTATACTTCTCAGCGAGCACTAGTTTGCTGAACAAAACAGAGGCATTCTTTCTTCCATTCATGACGTGGCAGCCGCTCATTGGTTGGAACTGAGATCTTCACACTACCACCACACGCCCAAGGAGGAGTGGCACCCGGCCGTGCCACGTGAGCGTCCTCATCAGCATCACCATAGCGCCAAGGCACCAATGGGAGGCCATCCCTTATCCACTCTTATCCTCCACCGGCTCCTAGCCGCGCATAGATAACACTGTCCTGCCCTCAGAAAACGCCCTTCACGACACAACCACACCCACCAAGCGTAGGCGAGCGACATGGCAGCATCACTGCAAGCCGCGGCCACCCTGATGCAGCCGGCCAAGATCGGCGGCCGGGCCTCAGCCGTGCGGCCGTCTTCACACGTCGCAAGGGCGTTCGGCGTCGACAGCGGCGCTGCTAGGATAACGTGCTCTCTGCAGTCTGACATCAGAGAGGTCGCGAACAAGTGCGCCGACGCCGCCAAGCTAGCCGGCTTCGCTCTCGCCACCTCGGCGCTTCTTGTCTCGGTAAGCGCGGATGCATGCTGGTTATGTAGCTAGTCAAGGTGGAGATGAGTAACGTAGAGGGTGCTGTGTGCGTGGTTCAGGGCGCGAGCGCGGAGGGCGTGCCGAAGAGGCTGACCTATGACGAGATCCAGAGCAAGACGTACATGGAGGTGAAGGGGACCGGCACGGCGAACCAGTGCCCGACCATCGATGGTGGCTTGGAGTCCTTCCCCTTCAAGTCCGGAAAGTACTATATGAAGAAGTTCTGCCTGGAGCCGACGTCCTTCACCGTCAAGGCCGAGGGCGTGGCCAAGAACGCGCCGCCCGAATTCCAGAAGACCAAGCTCATGACCCGTCTCACTTACACCCTCGACGAGATCGAGGGCCCGCTCGAGGTCGGAGCCGACGGAACCATCAAGTTCGAGGAGAAGGACGGAATTGACTACGCAGCCGTCACCGTGCAGCTGCCAGGAGGCGAGCGCGTGCCGTTCCTCTTCACAGTCAAGCAGCTCGTGGCCACCGGCAAGCCGGACAGCTTCGGCGGGTCCTTCCTTGTGCCGAGCTACCGTGGGTCGTCCTTCCTCGACCCGAAGGGCCGTGGTGGCTCTACTGGGTACGACAACGCGGTTGCGCTCCCCGCCGGAGGCAGAGGAGACGAGGAGGAGCTTGTTAAGGAGAACATCAAGAACGCGTCGTCGTCGAAGGGCAACATCACGTTGAGCGTGACCAAGAGCAAGCCGGAGACTGGCGAGGTAATCGGCGTCTTCGAGAGCGTGCAGCCGTCGGACACCGACCTCGGCGCCAAGGCGCCCAAGGACGTCAAGATCCAGGGGATCTGGTACGCACAGCTCGAGTCTAACTAGAGGAGGGAAGTGATCGATGGAGAGGAAAGGAAGCAACATGTATCTAGTAAATCAAACTCGGGCTGTTGTTTTTAATTTTAGTTTATGTTTTTTCCTCTGTTCTCATGAACTGATGATCCCCCTTGTGTTACTTGCATTTGGAGAAGTGGAGAGAACATTTGCATGATACATATATATGTGTTTGTCTTCCCAAGATTTTTCCTTACAAGTAGTTTCCTGTACCTTCTTTCTGACCTGAATCACTAACGGAATCTATTTACATTTTCTTACATCCAGAAAGAATAATGCTTACTAAGATTAACTTTAGCTTGACGCCTGGACCTGTCAGAAATGGGAATTAAATGTTAAGGAACCTCGCTATCGAATAGTCCGGGGTTCCCGAACAGATCTGAATTGGAGAATAGAAAGAGAGAGAGACACGTGTTTAGTGAGAGCAACAGCGGAAATTCTTTATTGCTAATGATTTCAGACATCATTGGGGACCCTCCTCCTTTTATAGCGCCATCCGGGGTTTTGGCTAATGACACATGGGCCTTCAATAGGCTATTAGGGTTTCTCAACACTCCCCTTGGGCCCTTTGCGAGATGCATATGCCTCGTTAAAACTCAGAAAAGCCAGTGGGAAAAATACTTGGAGAAAGAGTACATAGCATACGCTATTATGTTGCACGAATTGCCTCGTTAAAACCTTATGCAAGAAAATTTCATGAAAAACTTGCTAAGAAAAAAAAGTACAATTCTCCCAACTTCAATCGCTAATCTTCAAGATTCATGTTGGGTATTCATAATTCATCTTCGAGATTCATGTGAGAGTATGTGAAATATCTCCCCGAAATCTGACTTCTAAGTCTCATCATCCCAATTCCTTTCACGCACCTTTCAAAGGTAGATCTTTGAGAGTGATTTAGTGAACAAATCTGCAAGATTTTCACATGACTTAGTATGCAATATCTCGATCTCGCTCATCTTATGCAATTCGTGAGCATAGAAGAACTTGGGGTTGATATGCTTCGTGAGATTGCTCTTCACATAACCCATTTGTGCTTGGGCAACACAAGTCGCATTATCTTCATAAATTATCGTGGGAGTTTGCTCAATGTTCAAACCACATGACTTACGGATGTGGTGAACCATTCTTCCGAGCCATGCACATTCACGAGATGCTTCATACAAGGCGATGATTTCCGAGTGGTTTGTCGACGCCGAGACAAGAGTCCGCTAGACGACTTCCAAGAAATTGTTGTTCCTCCACATAGGAAAACATAGCGGTTTGGGACTTGCCAAGATGCTGGTCCGATAAATACCCAAAGATCGGCATAGCCAACCAAATTCAATTCATTGTTTCTTCAAAAATGCATCGAGGTCTTTGCTTCCTTGGAGGTAGCTAAGATGTCCTTGATCCCTTTCCAATGCCTTTTGGTGGGTTACTCTTGACTGCACGGCTAGCAAATTCACAATAACGCAATGTCCGGTCTAGTGCTATTCGCAAGGTACATGAGTGCTCCAATTGCACTCAGATATGGGAATTCTGCTCCCAGGACTTCCTCCCCCTCTTCTCTAGGTCTGTATGGGTCTAGGTCTGCTTAGAGTGACCTTCCGACCATTGGAGTCTTCGCAGGATATGCTTTTTCAAATCCAAACCTTTCCAACACTTTCTGCGTGTAGGTTGATTGATGTACCAAGATTTCTCCTTGGACATGTTCAAGCTGCAAGCCTAAACAAAACTTGGTTTTACCTAAATCCTTCATTTCAAACTCAGACTTCAAGTATGAGCATGCTTCTTCAATTTCTTCATCCGTCCCAATGATGTTCAAGTCATCTAGATAGACGGAGATTATCTGTAATCCATTCGGGATCGCCAGATAAACACACATGGACAATCTTCATTTGCTTGTGTAGCCTTTCTTGCAGAGAAAGTCACTCAAGCGATTGTACCACATTCTTCCCTGGCTTCAAATTTCACCCATACAAAGTGATTTCTCCAATTTCACACTGCATGTGTTTCTATTTGCTCCGCCTTGGTTCGGGATAGGATTCCTTAGGTACTTTCATGTATATCTCCAATCCAAGTTTCCATACAAATATCTTTGTGACAACATCCATTAGCTTCATTCTCAACTTCAAGTTGATCGCCATTGAGATCAAATATCTAAAGGTAATTCCTCCCATGACCGGAGAATAGGTTTCTTCATAATCAACTCCGTGACGTTGAGTGAAACCTTGAGCTACAAGCCTTGCTTTATACCTTACAACTTCGTTGTTTTCATTTCTCTTAGAACAAAGACCCATTTGTGACCTACGGATTTATATGGGAAGGTGTGCGGCATACTGGCCCAAACACCTCTCTCTTGTTTAGAGAGACTAACTCTGCAGATGATTGCCTTTTCCATTCTTCCCAATCTAGCCTTTTCTTGCACTCTGCGAGAGATGCAGCTCGGGATCATGATCAATGATTGAGGCAATCTTCTTTGCAAAGTATGCATCAACGTTGGTCGTTGCTCTATTCAGGATTCTCCGTTATTACAAAGTTTATGGCCATTTCTTCATGGGGTGCTTCATGCACTTCTACTTGCTCTTATTTGCTATTCCCTATCGCAGAGCAAGTTCCTTAAGCTTTTCATCGCCTGTGTGCGCACACATTATTTCCTACGCTTCCTTGTGGAAGATTCAAGTCCGGAATTGCCTTTCTGTTAGCTTCTTTCCGTGCTGTGTCTCAACTGGCTCCCCTTCTTTCCTTGGGGCATTTTCGTGATTGGTTGTGGTAAGTCCTCTCGCCTAGTTTTCTCCAGACGTCTCCGGGTACTTTGGGTTTGAGGAGCAGTTTCTGTTCTTTTCTTTGAGGCCTCTGAACAGGTTGAGGGATACCTTCTATTTTCTTTGGTATTTCCACCCTCTCTGGTGCATTTCTTGCTGGTACATGCGACTTAACCACGCCCTTCAGATCACAAAATGATCAGCGATTCATTTGCTAAATTCGCAAATCAATTATCTTCTAGACTTCTTGATTTGCTTCATTAGTGCCGGGTCATGTGCGGGGATCCCAGTGGAATGCCATATGATTTCCCGGCATTTTTCATCCAAAGGTTGATTTTCTCCCCCTAATGACGAGAAACGATCCTCGTCAAAAATGCAATCGTGAAACCGGTCAGTATGCAAGTCTCAAATCATGGGTTCCAAATACCGATTATGGATGCACTCACATAACCAACGATATCCCGGACTTGCGGAGAGGGCCCATTGCGATCCACGAGGGGTGGTATAGGTACATATACCATACACCCAAATTTTCTAAGATGTGAGATCTTCGGGATGATCCCGTGCACAAGGTGCATAGGAGAATGGATGTTGTAGGCCGTTGGTCTGAAATTGATAAGAGCTGCTGCGTGTCCCCAACAAGTGTTGGGCAAGTTACAACTCTGCAAAAGCGGTCTGGCAATGAACTTAATCCTCTTTATTAGTGCTTCTGCTAGTCCATTTTGCGTATGGACGTGCGGCAGATCGAGTGCTCAATCGCTATCCTCATTGCCGTGCAATAATCATCAAATGCCTTTGAAGTAAATTCTTCGGCATTGTCCATTCTAATGGACTTCACACGATGATCAGGGAAAGCATTCTTAATTCTTATGATCTGCGAGATCAGCTTTGCAAAAGCATGGTTTCTTGTTGACAACAAGCATGCATGCGACCATTTCGAGGAAGCATCGATGAGCACCATAAAGTATCGAAACGGCCCTGATAGGGGTTGAATCGGACCGCAAATATCCCCTGGATGCGTTCCAGGAATGCAGGGATTTCACTTTGCACTTTCATGACAGAGGGTCTAGTTATTAATTTCCCGGTGGCACATGCAGGGCACACAAAATCTTCATGATTCGGGAAATTTTTAACATTAATGCCATGACCTTGTGAGTTGTTCACTATATTTCTCATCATTCTAAGACCAGGATTACCTAATCTACCATGCCATAAAGAAAAAAACTCAAAGCTTCTAAAACAGTCTTCAAGGAAATATACACTTCGGGTGCATAAATATTCGTGTAGTACAACCCAGATTCATATCAGGGATATTTTCTAATACCATTTTTCCACATACCGCGTGCTTCACAATGCACAAGTATTCTTTGCCATTTTCTTCATTTGTTTCTACGTGAAAACCATTGGCGCGGATGTCTTTAAAGCTTAAGAGAGTGCACGTTGATTCAGGATACAAAAGGGCTTCTTCAATTACCAAAGTTGTACCCATAGGCAAAATAATTGTGGCTCTTCCTGAGCCGATTACATATGAGTCGCTTCCTGCGATCGTAGTAATCTTTCCAACGTTCTTCGTGATCGACTGGAAATACTTAGACTCTCTTAAGATGGTATTTGTTGTGCCACTATCAACAATGCATATCTCTTTCATTTGGGCGCTACACGATTTCTAGATAAAAGAAATATAATTCTAATCGATAGAGGCAAAACAATCCAAATATTACTTGCAAAATTGAAGAATCTTCGAATAAAGAATAAATTGCGTATTTATTCATGAAAGAAGTATGCTCTTCTAGAGCTTCTTGTTCATTATTCAAAAGAAAATGCTAACAACCATAATCTAAAAGAAAATGCGATTCATGCATTTAAACGGCGGTCTGCGGTTTGATCGCTCGCCGACGCAGAGGTTTCAAGCGTCCTGCGAGGACCCTAGACCAATCGCGAGACGGAGCTTCTTGCCCCAAGAACTATCTTCACGTCCGATGCCCAAGTGAGGTAGTTCGACTGCAAGGGCCGCTTCTTCAAACTCACGATTCACGATTCATGATTTCAAATTCGACATTAGATTCTGCGTGTAATCTAATAGAAAATGGTTGCAATAAGCATAAGGTACAGAAATAAATTGCTATGCATTGCAAGATACAAAATAAAGCAATTAATTCAAATTTCATAAAGAATATTCATAAAGCAGAGAAATAAAGCTAGAAAAATTAAAACAGAGCCAAATAAATCTTCTTGATTTTCTGGCAATTTTTCAAATTTTTCTGTTTTTTTTTCTTTTCTTTTCTTTTTTCTTTTCTTTCTTTTCTTTTCTTTTCTTTATTTTCTTTTTTCACAATGAAAGGCCATTTGGGCCATGCGCTTGCTTTTCCTTCGGCCCAAAAGCGCGCGGCGGCTAGGGTTTCACCCTTAGCCTCCATTCTTCATCCACGCACCAGGCCGCCTCCCCGATTGCTAGCTTCGGCTTCGTGCCTGGCTGGGGAAGGGAACCAACGGCTGTACTTTATGCGCGGACGGCGGCTACTCCGGGTGCGAGGCCAAGGCAGCAGCAACGGCATTCGGGCGCTCTTGCCGAGGCAGCGGCGAAGGCTTCGTGCGCGCTCGCCGAGGCGACGGTCGGCTTCAGGCGCTTCGGACAGCGGTGGCTTCAAGTGCGGCGGTGGTGATTTGGCGTCCGCGGTGGTGGCAACCGGCGCGACGCTAGCGGAAGCGCAACGGCCGCACGCGCAGACGACGGTGGTGCTATGCATCGATCGCCGGAAGCCGGGTACTTGTCGGGAGAGGATGCGGCGGGCGGAGCTATCGCGGCGCTTCGGCGCACGGCGGCGGTCGAGTCGGGAAGACGGGGCTCGCGTTGCGGCCGCCGGCGCGGCAAGGAGTGGAGGCCATGGTTCGCACCGAACCGGTGGCGGCTAAGCGGCGCGTCCGGCGCGCCATCGCGGTCCTCGGGCCGAGATTTCACCAGCGCCGCCGAGGCTTCGCCAAGCTCTTACCGCAGGCGCCGCGGCGCGAGATTGGCAAGAAGCCGAGAAGCCGAGGTAACGGCAATGGCCGAGCGCAGTACCGAGGCGGCGGCGGCGCAAGACGGCGGCGACGGCCGAGCCGCACGACCCTTCGGCTTTGCCGCCGCTGGTGCTCAAGGCCGAGATCTGCGCTCGCGGCGTGACGGGAGGGCGGCGATCGCGCGCGAGGCCGAAGGGCGTGGCGGCGCGGGTGGCTTTGCCGACCGGCGGTGGCACGGACGCCGGGCACAAGCACGACGGAGTTGCTTCAAGCGCCGCGATACCGAGGTGGCGGCGGCAAGGCAGACCAGCGTCGCGACGGCAGATCGCGGAGGCCGAGGTCGGCCGGGCGCGCGAGCGTAGCAAACTGGCCGGGGCAACGCTGGCCGCGGCGTGGTAGCGCGCGCCGACCGAGGCGGCGGCAAGCGCCGCGAGCGTGGGAACACCGGCGGCAACGGCGGTGCGCTACGCGCGAGGCAACAAGCAGTGGGCTTGCGGCGCAGCGGGAGGCCACCCGGCGCTGGTCCCGATCTGTCGTTGCCGCCATTTTTTTTTCCGTGATGAGCAAGTAAAAACATGTATGGTAGCCGTGCTAGTAGCCTTCGACGATCGCCGTGTAGCCGTGCCACGTGACGTAAAGCGGTACAAGATCGCGAGGATAGATGCATGCATAGAAACGACAAGCGCCTAGATTCAATCGCCGAATCCCACCTTTCTCACCTTTCGATTCGATCTCCTAGAGAGCTTCGGCCGATAACGTGTTAAGGAACCTCGCTATCGAATAGTCCGGTTCCCGAGCAGATCCGAATTGGAGAACGAAAGAGAGAGAGACACGTGTTTAGGAGAGCAACAAATGAAATTCTTTATTGCTAATGATTCCTTGTACATTGGGGGGGACCCCTCCTCCTTTTATAGCGCTCATCCAGGGTTTTGGCTAAGGGACCACATGGGCCTTCAATGGGCTATTAGGGTTTCTCAACATTAAAATCCATAACAATGGTACATGCACCTCTCTAGGTACAAAACAGGAACAAACGAAGAACCTATCCGTTGCAGAGTACCATTAAGGAAGCGATCGCAGCACCTCCTGCAGAACGCCCTGAAACCACTTCACATCAATATCATATCCTGACCTGCTTCCGATGCAGGACAAATCCCCCAGAGCTCGTTCACCCTTGCTGGTGCACGTACTGACGTACATGCAAGATTTGAATAATGTAGAGCTTGTATGCATACACAAGGATTCAAATTTCGTTTCCGAATAAAATACCGGCCCTGACCGGATTCCGAAATTTCGGCGAAATTCGGATATTTCGGATAAATCTCGTTCAAAATTCAAAAACAAAAATTCAAATCCGGTTTGTTTTGTACCGAGAAAAAACGAAATTCGCCGAAAATGCAGAAATTTCGGGCGAAATACCCGAAATTTCGGTCTTTTTGCAACGAAAAAAAGTGGGTCAAACGATGTCGAAAAATTTTGAAATTTGTTTTGGAGAGTCCTGACATATTGATGATATTTAAATAAAAATTTCAGATTATTCTGAAGTGTGTGGAATTTTTAAAAATTCAAACATTGCTACTGTCCTGATAAAACGCTGACCGGCAATTTTGAACCGAATGCAAAATGGTTCAAACCACATTATAAACATTTGAATTTTTTTTGCATGGTTATGATGTATCTCTAATGCTCTCATAAAATTTTCAGATGATGATCAAACAGTATTAATTTTTAAAAATTTGAACAGTACTACTACCCTGTTAAAAGGCTTATCGGCAAACTTGAACAAAATGAAAAATTATCTAAACCGCGTTAAAAACTTTTGAAAATTTTTGTGGTGGTCCTGATGTAACATTAATATTTCTTTAAAATTTTTAGATGATGATAATCCACAAATAAGGTTTAAAAATTCAAACAGTGCTACGTCCTGATAAAAGTCTGATGATCAATACATATATTTGCTTTAGCAATAAAAAAAAATTTAAAATTTTTGAAAATTTTACAGAATGGTGATAAGGAAGTTCTTAATATCTCATAAACATTTTGAATCATGATCACACTCCAGTCAATTTATAAAATTCTTACAAGGCACAATACCATTTATGTTCTTTTCTTTTTGATTTTTGAAATATAATATAACAAACGAAGTTCAATGCTTACATAGATTTGATTGACCAAACAAACAAAGTTTAAATTTTTTGAAAAATTTATATAATGGTACTGAGTCAATTATTAATCTCTCCAAAAAAATTTAGATTATAATCACACACAAGAAAATTTATAAAATTCTGACAATGTAACTGTCCCAATTATGTTCATTCTGTTTTTGAATTTTTTAAAGATAACAAATGAAGTTAAATTATTTTTATATTTTTTATGTATGATACTAAACTGCTAAGGATAGTACCATAAAATTTTCAGATTATTATAAACCTTGTAAAATTTTATACAAATCGGACAGTGTTTCTGCTGAAATTTTAAAATGTCTAAAAAATTCGGTTTTTCAACAAATTTTCATAGGAGATGACTTTCCTAAGGGTTATTGGACCAAATCCAATCAAATCTGCCACTAAAAGGTTCAAAACCGGCCAGAAAAAACACGAAATTTCGTCGAGAAACCGAAATTTTGGGTTACTGTAGCAATTTCAAATTTTTTAAAATTTGTTTTTCCGGCCGGTACTTTAGATTTTGGGGCGGTCCGAAATCCGATTTCGGCAAAATTCCGCCGAATTTCGACGAGATTTGGAACCTTGTGCATACATGGGGAGCTTTGCCAACCCGGTCAACCTGGAATTGAACACCACTCCAAGAAGCTATGCGAGTTCGTTGTCGTCCAGCAACATGGATCTATTGTTTTGGTACCTAAATTTAGCAGTTGTTGCCGCTTTGAGATTTTCAGACAGCACCATGGTACAAGAGTGCAAAGATAAAGCGTGATGGGAACAGTGGCCCGATCTTTCGATAGGCAGTAGTAATCGATTGGTGGAGAACTCGACGTTGACGATCTGGCTTCCAATCAGAACTGATTCAAACCCTGCAATCGCTACACCACAGCTCCATTGGTTATCAACCTCGCGCAAAAATGGTTGACCTCGCTAAGAAGGCTTATCCCTACATTCAAATCGTGAACACAACCAAGAACGTAGAAGATGCAATCTGAAATTGCGAATAATATTAAGCACACGAGTTAGGATTCCACAAACCGATAAACCATGAAAAATTGACAAATTGTCTAGTTGTAATCTAAGCAAAACACATCTATTCTAGCGACGGCTACTAAATATATATGAGGATGAAAGCAAGGGAGGCGGCCAAGGGGATGGCCGTGCAACCTTAGGTCGTACAAGGCCTTTGGGCCCAATTGGTGGTGGCGCAGCACACGACAGCTTATGTACATCATATAGTTTTGATGATTCCTGTCAATCCGGAAGGATTTTGAATGTGAAACCACTTCCGCTAGAAAGCTCTCATCGTGGACTTCTCCGTACAGTCCAAGAACACCTCAAACGGACTTTGTATGACCCAGATATGATCATTTTTAGTTGAACTGCTCCTGAGAGCCGAACTAGACTCGTGAACGAATTGGGCTTGATCTTAGACTGGGCTTGGAGCGTTATAAGTTGTTGGGCCCTTGTCTCGGCTTGAGTTAGAAGCATAGCTTGCTGGGTCGGCATGGTCACATCATCCTCCCCTTCTTGATTTTGAGTCGTCCTCGACTCAAACTCATTGGCCTGCAAAAGGTTAATAACAAGAGGCGGCAAAGAAACTAACATATTCTTTGGTTGTTGATAGTGTGACACATTAAAAGAAGATTTTAAAATAGTACAAATATAAACTCGATGCACCTTGTACTTTTCTTGATCATTATGTTTGCCAATAGCATGAAAACTAACACTGGATGACCATGACAAATTAGCAGGCATAGAAAATCTCTACTCTAAACAATTGAGATTATATATGACATCAAATTCAATGTAACCTAAACTATTCAAGGAAGACAACAGTTTAATCTCATCCTTTTCATTAGCAAGGTGAATAATATGTTTATTTTTAGCACACGTGTTTAGATCAGAAATAAAACTGACATGTTCAATCACTAGTTGAGGCATGGATATAAATGAGACATTGTCACACAACTCTTATTTATCAACAAGGACGAAAGACAATCATATTGTGACAAGGGTGATTCAGTTTGAGTGTCCACTAACTGTTGTTCTAGCACAGCACAAGTAGTGGCAAAATTTAGCATATCAACAGAATCCTCTCCTCGTGTGAAAATAGCACATATGTCGTTACCTTTGTTTTCTATCTCAGCCGATTTAGGCATATCATGATCTGTACATTCTTGAGGCATGCATGGGATAGCAAGTATCTCCTGCTCCTACTCTTGCGTGTTTTCCTTCTCGTTCTTGTTATCAATATCCTGTAAAAAGTTAGTAGCAAGTGGAAACTTGACAAGATGCCGTTCTTCTAAAGAAAATTCTTCACTTTGGCAATTATAGACATTAACTTCAGCAAGATTTCTTTCATGTTCAATTTGATTTTCAATCTCACAAGCAAGATTAAATAAACTAGAGAGAGAACTATGTTCCTTATCAACAAGAATACCCTGAATTTTCATATCAAATTCATTTAAGAATTTTATTTCCTTAGCTTCTTCAATTCATTTAAACCACAACGCAACAACAAAGTTTCTAATTCCTCGTAATATGCCTTGACAATTTTATCACATTGTTGTAAATGTTGCAATTCATAAAATAACTTTTTAGAATGAAATGCAAGAACAAATTCATCATCTCAATAGTCGTTTCATATATTTCCATGTTTTTGGTACTTTCTTATAAGTACAGAAATCGTTCCACCAAATTGATACAAACAGAGTTAAAGCACTAGCGTTAACTTTAATTTTTCGTTTATTACAGAGGTTACAATGCGAAAGAATTTTATCTACCTCTATTTCCTAATCAATATAAACATCAACACCAAATCTGCTATAAGAAGGAATAACTGGAAAATTCTTACCTTTACCAGGAGAAGGAGATGAATTAAAGTTGGGTTGGTGCTTATGCTCTTTTCTGTCAAGTGCGTTCTTCATGTTTTGAATTTGCTTGTTCATAGTCTTATTCATCTCTCGAAGCATCTCTCAGAGCACGTTATGAAGAACACACTGGTTACTGTCCTTGTCCTCTGATACCCTTGTCTTTGCTAGTACAAAATAGAAGATAGCAAAAATTATTGTCCCTGTCAACAACTAGGTACTGGACAATGAGATCACAAACTCTCACGCGTCTTACCACACCCTTATAAATGTTCTTTCCAAAGCAGCAGGTGGTACAATCGGTGGCTGGTTCATGATACCGTGACTGGAGCATGAGTGAGGCGATTGCAAAGGAGAACCTGAACTGATAATAAGTATGTGGAGCTCAAAAGGCAATATTTAGAATCAATGAATAAGCAATATCGAAGTCAAATTAGCAAGCAGAATAAATGTCCAACGTACTTGTTACAGGTGCTGGCCTAAACGTGTTCCTAGAACTAGTTCAACTTAGTAAGGGATATATCAAAGCACATAGGACTCATAGGAAGCAAGCAATTCTGATTATCTGCTTCTTTTTGCCTCTTATCTTCTCTCTGATTTTTTTTTCAATGCGGCTCTTTTTTTTGCACTTGCCTTTTGTTTCCCTTTCTTTTAACTCAAAGTCAAAACAAAAATCTCACATTTTGAAATGAGAGAAAATGTTTGAAAGACCATGTGGAGGTCTATCCTTGTGTGTGATGAGTAATTGACGAGTTTTGAGCTTGGTTTGATTTGAATTGAATTGGATTTGTAGCAATTTGAGTGTTGGTTGCTCTTCTTAGTGCTACTGGCCTTGGGGTAGTAGCATCGGACCATTGAGAGCAATAATGATCGATTAATGATTTTGGGATAATCATTGAATATCTTTGTGGGCATTGCTATGTGAAAGGTTTTCTCCTTGTCTTTGATGGTTGCAGGGCGACGGTGCTAGGTCATGGTGAGGCGGAGGATGACCGGGACTAGGCGAGGAGCGTTGGAGGTCCAGACGGTTGGGAGATCGCTGGAAGATGATCGGAGATGGAGTCCGAGCAAGTCAAGAAGACAAGGAAAGGAGATGATGCTAGCTAGATGCCGCGTGGATCAATGAGGGCCGTCGGATTGAGGTCTAGTTGATAGGTTAGCGGGTCTAGGTAGTATGCTTTGAAAACTGTGCAAGAAAACCCGGTATGTGTGTGAGTTTTGGGTTAGCCCTTGCATGGCTGTGTGTGTGGGTTAATCCTAGCCCTTAAATGAATGCTCTAGGGTTGAGGGACTCATCCAAGGATGGTAGGTGGCCCAAGAGTAGTATAAATAGGGGTAGCCTCCTTCCCTCGAAGGTTTTTGAGGTTTTTGAATGCTCCTTTGAGATTTGCCCACATGAAAGTGAGACTTTATAACCTCTCCTTCCAGAAATGAAAGTTTTATCCATCTATCTCTGAATTTATTTTGCGCATTTACATTATGTCTTTACTTTACACAATTTAAATTCAGCATTTACTTTCCTGAAATTACATTCTCGCAATTTACTTTCACGCAATTTGGATTTGCCGCCCCTCCTTCTAAATACTGTTGATCTTGGATGTTTTGAGTGTGTTCATATGGTTTTACATCTCTTTTGCACTCTTGGATTGAGTAGAGAACATCTTTTCTTTCAAGTTCCAACTTTGTTCAGAACTTGTTCTTTGTGCAGTATTTAGTATTTGATTTTTATAAAAATCTACAAAAATACTTTTTATGTGATGCTTATTGGAGGAAGTGCGGGACGCTGATATCCACTTGCAGAAAAATTTTGGAGTTCACTTGTTGCACCGTTTGGGCGTCATGAGGTGAAAACCGAGCCCCAAACTTTCTGCTCGAAGTTCTTGACTGACTGTGTTCTTCGATTTTTCCTGTTTTTTCTGTAAGGATTTTTGAGGAGAAATTTGGTGGAGTTATTCATGACTCTTCTTCTCATTGGGAGAAAAATTCTAAATTTTTTTTAGCTGCAGAAACCAACCAACCTCCTGTTCAAATTGAGGACAATTTCTGGAAATCTTGCTTTTGCTTTTCTGAAAGTGACTTTTGTGATTTGATTGATGTCCTTTCTAAAAGCAAGAGTTGGATTGATTCCTCTTTATCTTGGACACTAGACAACCATGATTGTGACTCAAAACTCCCCACATATTTTATGGTACTTATCCATGCAAGCTAGGGGTACACATAGTTGTCTAGTTTTTCGGGTTTTTCACGATTTCCTTTGAGCGATCTTGTCGAGGTTTTTGTTGGAGTATTTTGGGGGAAAATTTATTTGCGACCATTCACCCCCCCTCTGTTCGCCATCTCGATCCTTCAATTGGTATCAAAGCATTTTTTCTGGAGTTGATTTTCCTTTTTGGAAATCTCGAATGGAGTCATACATATGTGGTTCCCTAGTCCTGATATGGCAGAAGGTGAAACTCCCGTATGAGGTTCCTGTTGATGAAAACGTCACGGCTGGCAATATGGCTGACGTTGAGGCAAATGCTAAGGAAAGGAACATTCTCAAACAGGGTCTTAGCCGCAGTGAGTATGATAGGATTTCTCACCTCCGTTCCGCTCACGAGATTTGGGTGACCCTCGATGCTTACTATGAGGGCACTACCCAAATCAAGACGGTTCGATAGACCAATTCAAGCGTGAGTTCAACAAGATTGAACAACACGCTGGTGAGAGTCTTGATGAGTGATTCGGTCATTTTACCAAGATCTTGAGCGATCTTCGAGTAGTTGGTTGCATATACCCTGACTCAGATAATGCTCGACATTTCTTGACCGCACTCGATTTGCGTGTTTGGGAGATGAAGGTGACCACCATCAAGGACACCACTGACTAGTCGACTCTGACTCTTGACGGACTTTATTCCCGCCTCAAGACTCATGAGATCGATGTTGTCTCACGGAAGACGAAATCTCAGTCGATGGCTTTGGTCACCGATCCCATTGGATCTTCTTCTTCTGATCCTTCTATTGGTTTCTCTCTTTCCGCCCTTTGTGAGCTAAGCGATGGCCAACTGGAAAAATTTCCAGAAAATGAGCTTGCTCTTCTTGCTCGCAAGTTTTCTCATGCATACAAGAGGGTGAGAGAGAGAAAGAGAGGTGGCATGATCACATGCTTCGAGTGTGTTGGCCCCAACCACATTCGGGCTAATTGCCCCAAACTGGAGAAGGCTAAGAACGATGCCGACGGTTCAGCAAAGAACGACTACATCGACAAGAACTTCAACAAGAAGCCTCCAGTTTGTGAGCCGACGCGTGAGAAGAAGTACCGCAACTTCTCCAAGAACAAGAAGCTCTTCCACCGCGTCCTCGCCGCGCTTGACGACATCAACCTCTCCGACACGGAGACAAGGAGCGACGAGGACGAGGATGAACCGCAAGAGAAGAAGGGCGGCGGCGACTTCTCCGGCATGTGCTTCATGGCCGACGCCAACGACATCAGCGACTCCGAGCTCTACAGCGACTCGGACGAGGTACCCTCCTATGACCAGCTCAATGAAGCTTTCTGTAAACTAGGAAAATTTCATGCTAGAGCTAGAGCTAGGTGTACAGAGCTTGAGAAGGAAGTAGGTACCTTGAATCGGGAGTTAGCTTCTCTTAGATCTTCTCCCTCCCGAGTCACTGATGATTGCTCTTTGTGTGATGCTATTCTTGTTGAGTTGGAGAACTTAAGGACTATGCATGATAGTGTGTTAACTGAATTAGATAGTCTTAAGTTGAAGAATGCTAGCTATAATTCTGTTGATGCTATTCCACTAGATGCTAGTTTTCTTCATGCTCACTCTACTCCTTCTTGTGCTAATTGCCCTAAATTGCTTGCCGAAATTAATGCCTTGAGCGAACACCTTAGAAAGCTTTCTGCTAGAAATGATGAACTTGAATTGCATGCTTCTAAGGACCCAGTCAGCTCATGTGAGGGCTGTAGGCAACTAAAACTTGACAATGATGCTTTGAATGTCAAGTGTGATCAACTTGCTAAGGACTTACTAGTTAAGTCAAAAACTGGTTGCCTACCGTGTGTTGGGGTTAAGGATGATGTGGATCAAATCCATGTTGAGCTTAGAAGAAGTTAAAAGACCAAACCCTTAGGATTAGAGATGCTCCTTGCGTTTCTTGTGAGGCCCTCAAGATTGAGGCAGCCGTGCTAAGGGAACAAAAAGCACATGCTGAGAGATCTTCTCTTTCTGATTCTTCTTTTTCCTCTTCTTCCCCCTATTCTTCTTTTGCTTCTTTCTTTCGAGATTGCCTGTATCTTATGAGCACTCTCGAGAAGTTTGTTGGAGGCAAGAAGAAGCTCAATCTTATTCTAGACCAATCCAAGATTAGTAGATTCAATCAAGGTCTAGGATTTGATCCCTTGGAGCACGCTCGGGCGCATCCTCCCACCATTGTGTACGGCTCCATGAGTGGTGAGATTGTGGTAGCTCCCAGAGTGAGTACCACGGTGTTTAGGTCTGTGGGGTTGTCTATAGGACTTCTGACCAGAAGGGTGTTACTCCTATTGCTTCTGCCTGTAGCAAGGCGAAGTACACGTGCACCTTCTGTAAGAAGGATGGTCACCTAGTAGATTTCTGCTTCAGGCGCGCCAAGATCAATCGGCGTGAGCGTGTTGCTGCCCTTAAGGGTATTCAAGGTCATCCCAGACTTTGAGTGCTCCTAAGGCACACACTGCTTCTAGACAGGTTAGAGAGTCGTCTGTTTTTGGGCAGCGTTCAGGACTCGGTTTTCATGCTAGTTCTTTGAGTTTTAGTCCTGGAACTGTTCGTAGTCAGTCTTTCCGCCGTCCTCTTGATATTCCTCATTTTTCTCATCGAGGTAGATATCAGCGGCGTGATGTGTTTTCTGGTAGGAGTTTTAGGCAGCTTCACTGGGGTGGTTTGGCTTTTGCACCACGGCATGCCAACCCAGTTTTAGCTCCTAGATCATCCACTAGAGTTGCTACTGATCTTGTTAGGGTTAAACTTCAGAGAGACACCCGAGTCCAGTCTTCTTCTGTGACTGGTACTCTGAGGTGTCGTATGGTTCAGTATTGGGTCCCTAAGTCTTCACTCTATCCCAGTATTGAGTCATCTTTCTCTCTTGTGTCTTGATCAGGTTCGTCGGATGGGGAAGGGAGATGTTTGGATTGTCGACTTCGGTTGTTCTCGTCATATGACCGGAGATTCTCGATGGTTCTCTTCCCTAGTCCGAGCCCCCGGTGATGAGTTGATCACTATTGGGGATGCTTTTAGGTAGAGTCATCGCTAAAGGTACCATTTGCATTAATGACAATTTCATTCTTAAAGATATTGCCTTAGTAAGTAAGCTGCAATACAATTTGCTTTCTGTTTCTCAGCTTATTGATGACTCTTTCGAGCTGAGTTTTAAGAGTAATGCCTGTAGAATCCTCGATTCATCAGGAGGGTTAGTTTGCGGGATTTCTAGATTTGGGTGAGTCTTCCGTGCTGATTTTTCTGTTTCTTCTAGAGACTCTCTTCGGTGTTTGATTGCTTCAGAGTCCCGTGATCTCTCCTTCTGGCATAGGAGACTTGGTCAAATTGGATTTGATCATTTGACCCGAGTTAGCAGCCACGATCTCATTCGTGGTTTGCCCAAACTCAAAATGATCAAAGACTTAGTTTGCTCTCCCTGCCGACATGGCAAGATGGTTGATGCTTCTCATCCCCCAGTCACTGTTGTCATGACTGATGCACTAGGACAGCTTTTACATATGGACACGGTTGGTCCAGCTAGAGTGCAGTCAGTGGGTGGGAAGTGGTATGTTCTTGTCATTGTTGATGATTTTTCGAGGTATTCTTGGGTGTTTTTCATATCCTCGAAGGATGAGACTTTTACCCATTTTAGGGGTTTGGTTCATAGGTTGTCTTTTGATCTCCCTGGTGCCCTACGAGCTATACGCAGTGATAATGGCATGGAGTTCAAGAACTCCTATTTTGAGAGTTTATGTGTGGAGTCTGGTTTAGAGCATCAATTCTCCTCTCCCTACGTCCCTCAACAAAATGGCGTAGTGGAAAGGAAGAACAGGACCCTGGTAGAAATGGCCAGGATGATGCTAGACGAGTACAGTACTCCTAGGAAGTTTTGGGCTGAGACTATAGCTACTGGTTGCCATGTTTCTAATCGTGTATTCTTGAGAGCACATTTGCACCGCACTTCTTACGAGTTGAGGTATGGGCGAAAGCCCAGAGTTTCTCATTTTCGTGTGTTTGGTTGCAAGTGTTTTATTTTGAAGTCTGGTAACCTGGATAAGTTTGAGTCTCGTTCTTCTGATGGTATCTTTCTGGGTTATTCGACTTCTTCTCGTAGCTATAGGGTCTGGAGTTGCGATGCGCATAGGATCATAGAAACCTGTGAAGTACCTTTGATGAGGCTAGCCCAGGAGCTAGACCCGATATTTCAGGCTCTTCTTCTTCCTCCGAGACCATCTCTGTAGAGGATAAGGATGATGGAGATGATGGTGTTCCACCTGATCCAGTCCCCTCTACACCTGAGATGTCTCCTGTTTCCATTTCTGCACCTCAGGAAGGCTAGCCCTTGCCTTCTGACTCTCATTCAGCTAGTGGCTCTGCTCCTACCTCTTTTGTGCACGAGGTAGATGCCACTTCTGCTTCTGGACCTCCCCGTCATATTCAGCGTTCTCATCCACCGGATCAGATCATCGGCGATCTATTTGAGCGAGTCACTCGCTCAAAATCAAGTTTATCCAGTTTCTGCCTTCACTCTGCCTTTGTTGCCTCGTTTGAGCTGAAGGATGTGACTCATGCATTATCTGACGAGTCTTGGACTAATGCTATGCATGAGGAAGTTGAAAACTTCGAGAGGAACAAAGTCTGGTAGCTTGTAGAACGTCCATCTGGTCATAATGTCATTGGGACCAAGTGGGTGTTCAAAAACAAGCAGAGTGAGGATGGGGTTGTCATTTGCAACAAGGCTAGGCTAGTTGCACAGGGCTTTTCTCAGGTTGAGGGTCTTGACTTTGAGGAGACCTTTGCCCCTGTAGCTAGACTAGAGGCTATTAGGATCCTGCGTGCATTCTCTGTATCCTGGGGTTTTAAGCTCTATCAAATGGATGTCAAGAGTGCATTCCTCAATGGCTATATTGAGGAAGAGGTTTGTGTCAAACAACCTCCAGGATTTGAGAACCCCAAGTTTCCGAGTCACGTATACAAGCTTTCCAAAACTCTGTATGGACTCAAGTAGGCCCCCAGAGCATGGTATGAGAGGCTCAAGTCTTATCTTCTCAGCCATGACTTCAAAATAGGCATAGTAGACAAGACTCTGTTCATCAGACACCATGAGTCGTATTTTCTTATCGTCCAGATTTGTGTGGACGATATCATTTTTGGTGGCTCGTCTCATTCGCTTGTGTCTAAGTTTTCTGAGGTGATGAGCACAGAGTTTGAGATGAGTATGATGGGCGAGTTGAGCTACTTTCTTGGCTTCCAAATCAAGCAAACTCGGGAGGGTACTTTCTTGCATCAAGGCAAGTATACCCGTGACCTCTTGAGACGCTTTGATATGTCTGATGGGAAGCCGGTGATAACTCCTATGGCCACCACTGCTGTCCTCGAGCCCGATGAGGATGGTGAGCCTGCTGATCAAAACGAGTTTCGGAGCATGATCGGCTCCCTCTTGTACCTCACTGCTTCGAGGCCAGACATACATTTCGCTGTGTGTTTGTGCGCTCGATTTCAAGCGTCTCCTCGCGCCTCTCACCGCCAGGCGGTCAAGCGCATCTTCAGGTACCTTCGTGCTACCACTGATTGTGGTATTTTGTACTCTTCTTCTTCTTGTCTATCTCTTAGAGCCTTTTTCGATGCCGACTTTGCTGGCTGTAGGATAGATAGGAAGAGCACTTCTGGCACTTGCCAATTGATTGGCACTTCTCTTGTTTCTTGGTCATCTACGCGATCGGAGTTGCCTGATCCACCGAGGTGAGTATGTTGTTGCGGCCGATTCTTTGTAGCAGTGCTCGGATGAGATCGACCTTACGGAACTATGGGTTAGAGATAGAGAGTGTACCACTCTTCTGTGACAACACTTCAGCTATTTGCATTGCTAAAAACCCAGTGCAACATTCCCGGACCAAGCACATTGATATTAGATATCACTTCCTTAGAGACCACGTGGAGAAGGGAGATATCGCGCTTCGGTTCGTAGAGAGTGACCTTCAGTTAGCCGATTTCTTCACCAAGCCTTTGGATAGCTCCAGATTTCTTTGTGTTTCTTCTGGGTGACTTTGGGCTTGTTTTCTTGAGTTGAGTTCACTCACTTAGATTTCTGTCATGCCTTGCATGGACCTCTTATCTTGTGCTTTAGGTTGCTATCATGCGTGATTAGCTGTTCTCTCTTCTCTCTAGGTTGAGTTCCCTCACAGTCTTACAAGTCTAGCAGGTATAGGGCCTCTTGGGTAGACAGGGTCTGTGTGCACTCCTTAGTTGAGATCTAGAGTCAGTTTCCCTATGTCAGTCTCTGGGAAGATAAGAGCGAGTCTAAGCCGTAGTGAGTCTCTTATATCTTTTCTATGCTCTATAGCCATCCAGTTTTGCAGTTTCTCGACTTCTTCTCCTCATTCTGTTTTTCTGGTTATTAAGTTCATTCGGTTTTTCTTTGTGCCTAATCTTGATAATAACTCAACTTTAACCAGATTTGAGCTTAAAATTGATTCATTTCTTGAGGGGGAGTTTGGGAATCTGTTCGTGCATTGCATATAGACTGCATTTCCTGTTTAATGAGCTTTGTCTATTATGCAATTGATTTCTTCTTCATGCTATACACCATGCTGCATCATATGGAGGAAATCACTAGCTTAGATATGTCCAAGTTCATTTAACTTGCTAAGCTTTAAAATGAAAAAAGGCTTAAATGAAAAACTTGTTGCTTTTACTTGCTAGGTTTCTTCTCTAGAGGTTTGTGCCATAATTTGAGAAATTTTGGAGTTCTCTAGAGTCCCTATAGCAACTTGGATGAAACTAGTTTGATCCATGCTAGAGTCCTTCAATTGCTCATGAATCATTGTGCTAAAATTAAAAATTAAACAAAATTGACTCTTCTTGTGCACATACGACTCAACACCTTGCATTCACAAGACCGCTTCCCATTGCACTTGGGATGAACTTGGAATACATCGTGTTTGACCTAGACCATCCTCTTAAGAGTTCATCTTGAGGTGGTCGCATACGGCTTGAGTCAATTGGTTGTCAAAAGAAAATTCAAATAAATTAAAAACAAAGACATATGTGGGTAAAGAATGCAAATAATGTCAAACATTTGCACCCCTCTATGTCTTGTATGATGATAAATCAAAATTTGCATTAAGTGATAAATGAGCCCGAAGGACCTTGTATGCTCTTCTAGATTCTCCAAAGTGTTGAGTACGTTGAACTCTAGGTTTTCCTTTTGATCCTTAGAGTGGCTATTCTTCTATTTTTGAAACTAAAGCTAAGTGTTGCACTTGTCAAATCTTACTAAAAATGAAATATTCAAAATTAAGCTCGTATTTGCACTTGGACATGTCTTAGACTAGTCTAATCTAAAAATTGACTAGCTTGGTGTCATATCTTGTTATTATCAATTGAACAATCTTCAAAGCTCCCTTAAGCTGCATTTCTTGCATACATAAAAAGAGGGAGAAAATTCCATTTTGATGCCTATATTGCCAAAAGGGGGAGAAAATGTAGAAAAGGCATCTTCAAAGGAAAAATGTTAATCCACTTTGGTTCTTATGATCTTTGTGACAATTGCAAATTTTTATGATCATAAGCATATTCGAGTGTTCCTTGTGAGTTTTATTGGATCTTTTAGAGCTTTTGTTGAAGACTTGCTCTCTCTAAAATTTAGCTCTAAAATCCCTTTTCTGCCAACTTGGTCATGATCTTATTTCCTTATTCTGGACCAAGTTTGGCTTTGCATTCAAATTGCTTTCTTCTCTCTTATTCAAACTCAAAACTTATGCCTTTTCATGTGTTTGTCAATATACTCATCAAGGGGGAGATTGAAAGACATGTGGAGGTCTATCCTTGTGTGTGATGAGTAATTGACGAGTTTTGAGCTTGGTTTGATTTGAATTGAATTGGATTTGAAGCAATTTGAGTGTTGGTTGCTCTTCTTAGTGCTACCGGCCTAGGGGTAGTAGCACCGGACCATTGAGAGCAATTATGATCGATTAATGATTTTGGGATAATCATTGAATATCTTTGTGGGCATTGCTATGTGAAAGGTTTTTCCTTGTCTTTGTTGGTTGCAGGCGGCGGTGCTAGGTCATGGTGAGGCGGAGGATGGCCGGGACTAGGCGAGGCGTTGGAGGTCCAGACGGTTGGGAGATCATTTGGAAGATGATCGGATACGGAGTTCGGGCAAGTCAAGAAGACAAGGAAAGGAGATGATCTTGCTAGATGCGCGTGGATCAATGAGGTGTCGGATTGAGGTCTAGTTGATAGGTTAGCGGGTCTAGGTAGTATGCTTTGAAAACCGTGCAAGAAAACCCGGTATGTGTGTGGGTTTTGGGTTAGCCCTTGCATGGCTGTGTGTGTTGGTTAATCCTAGCCCTTAGATGAGTGCTCTAGGGTTGAGGGACTCATCCAAGGGTGGTAGGTGGCCCAAGAGTAGTATAAATAGGGGTGGAGGGGTAGCCTCCTTCCCTTGAAGGTTTTGAGGTTTGTGAATGCTCCACATATTTTATGGTACTTATACATGCAAGCTAGGGGTACACATAGTTGTCTAGTTTTCCGGGTTTTTTCACGATTTCCTTTGAGCGATCTTGTCGAGGTTTTTGTTGGAGTATTTTGGGGAAAATTTATTTGCGACCATTCACCCCCCTTTGTTCGCCATCTCGATCCTTCAATGTTAAACAGATGACCGAAAAATTGGTTAAAACAGCACAGGAAACTTCTAGGGTTTAGAACTCAGTCTTAGAGGCCGATTTTGAGGGTCAAAAATTGCACAGGTCTTTTGACCTATGGAGTTTTTAGATGCATGTCGTCGTCCTCTTCGAAAAAAAGGTACACCCCAATCGGAGTTTGTACCCAAAAGTTATGCCAGTTTTACTGAACACTGCGCAATCTAGCATTGCCTGCGACTTCACTTCTTCCTTTCGGTTAGAGCTTAAATAGCAATAGGATTGTGGGTGAAAAAGGGTGGCTAGCGGTGTAGGGCAATTGTCAAAAGGCGGCTTGTGACCTATCTAGGGCTTGCGAAGCGGAATATACAATGCAAAGCGGCGGCATGGACAAACTGAGTAGGACTCAGCTCGGTTCTGGGGTTAGTGGTGGTGGGATGACTAACGGTGCAAACAAGAACTAGGGCAATAGAAAGGGACAACTAGAAGATAGGATCACGATCTCAAACCAGCACAAAACGATGACAATGGACACAAATTCAACAAAGCAAAACTGAAACAAAAATTGCAAAGGCACAAGGGGTTGTAGGACAGCGGAGCCGATGAAGAACTTTTTGTAGGGTAATTTTTCTGGGCTCTAGGACGATGGCAAAATAAAAGTGGGGATACAAGAATTACCTATCGGGCAACCAAGGTTCTGATACCACTTGATGGGAACGGTGGCCCGATCTTCCGACAGGTAGTACTAATCGATTGGTGGAGAACTCGACGTTGACGATCCGGCTTCCAATTAGAACTGATTCGAACTCTGCAATTGCTAAACCACGGCTCCGTTGGTTATCAACCCCGCGCAAACACGGTTGACCTCGCCAAGAAGGCTTATCCCTGCATGCGAATAGAGAACACAAGCAAGAATGTAGACGATGCAATCTGAAATTGTGAAAAATATTAAGCACATGAGTTGGGGTTCTACAAACCGATGAACGGCGAGAAACTGTCAAATTGTCTAGTTGTAATCTAAGCAAAACCCATCTATTCTAGCGACGGCTACTGAATATATATGAGGATGAAGGCAAGGGAGGCGGCCAAGGGGATGGCTGTGCAACCCTAGGTCGTACAAGGCCTTTGGGCCCAAGTGGAGGTGGCGCAGTACTTGGTAGTTTCTGTACGTCATATAGTTTTGATGATTCCCATCGATTCAGAAGGATTTTGAATGCGAAACCACTTTCGTTGGAAATCTCTCGTCGTGGAATTATCCGTAGAGTTCAAGAATGCCTCAAACGGACTTCGTATGATCCAGATATGGTCATTTTTAGTTGGACTACTACTGGGGCCGAACTGGACTCATGAACGAATTGGACTTGATCTTGGACTGGGATTGGAGCGTCAGAAGTTGTTGGGCCCTTGTCTTGGCTAGAGTTAGAAGCATGGCTTGCTGGGCCGGCATGATCACATCAAAGCACACGATGGACCAAGGTGTGTCAACCGATTTGACCAAAATTAGCAAAGAGAAACGAAACAAACGGAAATTGCTAACATAGCAAGATAACTTGGGCGAATTTGATCTTGAATGACATATTGATGCGAACCAATATCAAATACGACACTACTACACGAATATACATCACAATCGGTTCTTTTTTATCATCACAGTCGGTTTTGGTGGCGACACAAAGTCATTAGACAGAGATGAGGCGATGCTATTACAGTCGGTTCTTACCCGATAGTGATGAGTGTGTCATCTCTATCGGTTCTTTAGAAGAAACGATAGAGATGACACGCTCATCTCTATCGATTCTTATAAGAAACCGAATGAGATGAACGTGTCATCTCTATCGCTTCTTACAAAGAACCGATAGAGATGACCACCTTATCTCTATCATTTTCTTCTCAAAACTGATAAAGATGAGGGGGTATGATGTTTTCCAATTCACCCTCCAATCAGCACACATTTCACACAGTATGCACATATCACATTCACACAGCAATAGCACACATTATGCACATATCACATTCACAAAACACAAACACTTTATTACAACACATATCACATTCGTTCACAAAACAGAACTCAAACATGCTTCACAGTCATGCACATGCAATCGCATTCACATATGTAATATTGTTCACATATGGGCTAGTAGGAGCTTTCAGGATCTATAAACCTACCCTCCTCTGAGATAACTTCCATCCAATACCACTAGCATAAGTGGTCTCGTAACTTGTTGAGTGTAGAGTTGTCTAAGCACTTCTGGGGGATATTGATATGGTGCAAACTAGAAACGAGTGCTCTAGTTTAAATTTTGAAATTTCTATGTGAAAGACTAATTGTATTATTATGCATGTACATATACCTTAGGGAAAAGGTCTGAGACGCCAACCACGATCAACATCTGCTGCATGATGTACAAACCTTAGTGGTTGTCGCTGCCCTATTAATGACACTGTGACGAAAGAAAAAGAAATGAAGAGATGAAGAATAGATGTCAGAAAATATTAATCTTATATATGGTAGGCACTTGTACCTTGAAGCGCACATACTCCAGATTTGAGCCCTTTTTGTTATCGTATATCCCTCCTTTAGCGACGTAGTTCAAGAAACCTCTATATACATTGGAGAGATGCCGTTGAGTAAAAAAAATTAATGTAGTTAAATATAGAAAGTGTTAGGTAAGAGTAGTGCACTTACTACTCCAAAGGAGGCTTGATCACGTAGGTCATCGGTCTCTTCTCGATCAAGTTAAAAGTTTAGACTATATTGTCACTCGGAACAAGCATGAGTAGAACTCAATGGTTGCTTATTAAATAGTACGCAATGAAGGAAATAAGTTCACATATGGTTTAAGTGCGTATAAGTAATTGTAGGGTAAAGTAGTACTTACTCCTCATGGTACGGGAGTAGAACGAAGTCCTTCTTCGACTCAGCTCTCAATGCCCCCTTGATGTAGCCAGTAACCCATTCCGGTTGAAGCCTAGAGATAGTCATGCACATAAGCTCAGGGTCAACGAACCCAACTAGTTATCGATTCGTCACGACTCGCTACTCATTGCCCTACAACTCGTGTTGAATGTTAAAAAACATAATGCAAAATCCTATAGAAATCATAAGCTCGTGCTATATGGTGCGATACTTACAGTGTCCAGGATCGTACAGTAGAAATGTCGATGGCTATCAGTTGGTACAGATGGAACAGATCTTCAAAATTGGCTGGGATGTACCATCCTCCTCACAATGGAAATGTCTCTTTATGTATTTAACATTGAAGTCGACACGCCGCTCACCCTCTTTCACTTTGACAATGTACCATCCATGTAGCTGTCGAGTCCACTTGCCTAGAGGATTCAATTTGCTGGAAGGTAGAAGGGGCTTTTCATGTATGTACGCCTTAAAATCATAAGGGGTCCTTGTGGCCTATGCTGACTTTTCTTTCGATGCAGAAGGAGTCTTCGAGGTCAAGGCAGTGGGCTTTTCACGTACCTCAGGGAGCGCTGTGGCCTTTGTGAGCTTTGCCTTCTTAGTAGATGGAGTATCCGAGGCCTCCAGTGGTTCTGTGGCTGTCGTGCTAGTCCTTGTACGTGCCAGCTCAGCACTCTGCAAAGGAATCGTCACAGTGGTGAGGGCAGGAGCAGGAGTAGGCGTAGATACTGATGCGAACACGCGAGGGGTGGCCCGATCTTCACGACGTAGGCTGACGAACCGAGGATATCTAGCTGCGAACAGCAAGGATAACTAGCTTTAAACCTTGGCCCAAGTGATGGGGAGAAAGATCCGTAGCCTCTTGGACTCCGACCCGATCTCCGAACGATCACAGAACCACAAACTGGGACTAATCCACACAAGAGGCCCAGAAGCCAAAAGCACGAACTAGGGATCCCAGAGGGATCTCTCGCAAGCCCAGAAGAACTCACAAGAACAAAGGTGTAAGACACTCAAACAGCTAGGCTGTAATCTGATATGTTTGTTTAAAATGTTCATGAAAAGTTCTACCTTAAAGGATGGAGTACTAGAGTATTTATACTAGGAACACCCCTCCTAGTTTAGGTGTGAAAACAAACCAGAAATAAATAAATTATCTTGGATATCCAAAGGTCATCTTGGGTCTGTAATTGTGAAGACTCTTCAATTCTCGCGTAAGACTTGACAGCATGTGCATCCTCTATTAAAACAGTCATAACTTTGGCTTCGGAAGTCGAAACAGCGAGCGGTTTGAAAGGCTGTAATCTTGACTTCATTATCTTTACAGTGACATATCCCATGACCATGTTGTGCACTCAGATTATCTCCAGAATTGTTTTCAAGAAGATGGACAGTACATGCAAGTTATCTCCCTCAAGTGTACGCCCAAACTTCGTTGTCCTTTGTAATGCACCTAAGTTCAACAAAAGAAGTGGAAGTTGGAAGCACAACTAAGTTGTTAAAATTTTGAATGACACTTAAGTTAGCGTTCACCTGATCTTGAATTTGTTTAGCGTGAGCTCGAGTGATCGGTCCTTTGTGTTCGGTTGAAGTATCGATACTTTGAATTGTGTTGACATGGTCAGCAAAGCTTTAGATGTCCTCATCATCCTCTCCCTCTTGAAAAGGAGTTTTCTTCGACTCTGTTGATCCGACGAAAGGAGAGAGATCGGAGACATTGAAGGTCTTACTTACGCCATACTTACTTGGAAGATCAACTTTATATGCATTGTCATTGATCTTTTGAAACACTTTGAAAGGACCATCCGCTCTGGGTTGCAATTTGCTTTTACGTTGTTCTGGAAAACGCTCCTTGCGAAAATGTACCCATACCAAGTCTCTTGGCTGGAATAACATCTTCTTGTGTCCCTTGTTGGCTCGTTTCTCATATTTTCTTGTCATCGTCTCAATATTTTCCTTAGTCTTCAGGTGTAGTTGTTTCACAAGGTCAGCTCGCTTGCTTGCATCAAGATTAGTTTGTTCCTGCAAAGGCAAAGCCAAGAGATCTATGGGAGCAATAGGTTTGAAACCATATACAATTTCAAATGGACAGAATTTTGTGCTTGAATGTGTTGCCCTATTATAAGCAAATTCTACATGAGGCAAACAGTCCTCCCACATTTTCAAGTTTTTCTTTAAAATTGCTTGCAACATCATAGATAATGTTCGATTCACAACTTCAGTTTGACCATCTGTTTGAGGATGGCAAGTTGTAGAAAATAGTAATTTTGTTCCAAGTTTTCCCCACAACGTCTTCCAAAAATAGCTCAAGAATTTAGTGTCTCGATGTGAAACAATGGTTCGTGGTATCCCATGCAAACACACAACTTCCCTAAAGAATAAGTCAGCAATATGTGAAGCATCGTCGCTCTTATGACATGGAATGAAATGTGCCATTTTGCTGAACCTATCAACTACCACGAAAACTGAATCATTCCTCCTCTTTGTCCGAGGTAAACCAAGAATAAAATCCATAGAAATGTCCTCCCATGGTGCATTAGGAATTGGTAAAGGCGAATAAAGACCATGAGGATTTAAGCGTGACTTAGCTTTGTGACATGTCTCGCATCGCCGTACGTAGCGCTCTACATCCCGCCGCATCTTTGGCCAAAAGAAATGATCAGCCAGCACACTTTCAGTTTTCTTGACTCCAAAATGTCCCATAAGACCACCAGCATGGGCTTCCTGCACAAGCATAAAACGAATAGAACATCCTGGGATGCAAAGTTTGTTAATTCGAAATAAGAACCCATCATGCAAATGAAACTTCTCCCAGCCCTTATCAGGACGACATTTGGAATATGGTTCAGAAAAATATGAATCATTAGCGTACAAATCCTTGATACCTTCTAGTCCAAGAATTTTAGCATCAAGCTCAGAAAGTAAAACATGGCGTCTAGACAAAGCTTCAGCTACAACGTATCCTTCCCTTTTTTGTACTTAACAATATAGTGAAAAGATTCAATGAATTCACTCCATTTAGCATGCCTTCGGTTCAATTTTAGTTGGCCCTTAAGATGTTTCAAAGATTCATGATCTGAATGTATCACAAATTCTTTAGGCAAAAGATAATGTTGCCAAGTTTCCAAACTCCTCACAAGAGCATATAATTCCTTGTCATAGATAGAGTAATTGAGAGTTGGTCCACTTAGCTTCTCACTAAAGTATGCAACAGGCCGACGTTCTTGCATGAGAACTCCACCTATCCCCACACCACTAGCATCACACTCAATTTCAAAGGTCTTACCGAAATCAGGAAGTGCAAGGAGTGGTGCTGTTGTTAGTTTTGATTTGAACTTCAAATGCTTTTCTTGTACTTCACCCCAATGAAAAGGCACTTCTTTCTTTGTCAATTCATTGATGGGAGCAGCAATGGTGCTAAAGTCTTTTACAAACCGTCGATAGAAGCTAGCAAGTCCAAGGAAACTCCGTACTTGGCTTACGTTTTGTGGAGGCAACCACTCACGAACAGCTTTGATCTTTTCTCCATCCACCTCCACGCCTTGTCCTGAAACAACAAATCCAAGAAAAACTACCTTGTCGGTGCAAAAGGTGCACTTGGCAAGGTTAGCATACAAGCATTCGTTCCGCAAAACAGTAAGTACACATTTAATATGCTCAATATACTCTTCTAAAGATTGGCTGTAAATCAAGATATCGTCAAAGTAAACAACAATAAACTTGCCGATGAAAGCTCTAAGCACATGATTCATCAATCTCATAAAAGTGCTAGGTGCATTTGTCAATCCAAAAGGCATGACAAGCCATTCATACAAGCCAAATTTTGTTTTGAAAGCAGTTTTCCACTCATCACCCTCTTTCATTCGAATTTGGTGATAACCACTTCGCAAGTCAATTTTTGTGAAAATAATAGCACCACTAAGCTCATCAAGCATGTCATCAAGTCTAGGAATTGGATGCCTATATCGGACAGTTATGTTGTTAATGGCTCTACTATCAACACACATTCTCCAAGAACCATCTTTTTTTGGAACTAATAGAACAGGAACAACGCAAGGTGAGAGACTTCCCCTTACATATCCTTTGTTGAGTAAATCTTGAACTTGACGCTGAATCTCCTTTGTTTCTTCTGGGTTGATGCGGTATGGTGGTCGGTTTGGAAGTGGAGCGCCGGGAACAAGATCAATTTGATGCTCAATGCCTCTCTTTGGTGGCAGCCCTGGTGGCACCTCATCGGGAAACACGTCTTCATAGTCCTGTAAAAGATCGAAAACAACACTAGGCAAGGTAGAGGGTAATTCGTTAGTTGAAAGGAAATTGTCCTTGCACAAGAGTACAAAGAACTTGGCATTGGGTTCGCTCAATTCTTTGAAATCCCCCTTCCTAGCTATCATCACTATTCCCTCTTTTCCCTTTGACTTGGTTCTTTGTGGCTATGGAGTTTTATTTGGCTTTGGATTCACTTGCTCACTATATTTGTGGGTCTCACTCAATTGTTTCACGCTCTCTCGCTGTTTTCTTTTAAGATCATCCTTCATGATTTCCTCCGGTGTTAAAGGAAGCAAAGTGATACACTCTCCTCTATGCTTGAAAACAAGCTTATTGGTTTTACCGCAAATCTGAACATCACGATCATACAACCAAGGTCTCCCTAACAGCAATTGGCATGCTTGCATTGGGACCACATCACATTCAACCTGATCATGGTACTTTCCAATAGAGAAAGGAACAGTCACAATGTTACTTACTCGCAGCGTACCACAATCATTAAGCCATTGCATCTTGTATGGAGCAGGGTGACGCCGCTGTTTTAATCCCAATCTTTCAACCAATTCTTGACTAGCAATATTATTGCAACTACCATTATCAGCAATGATCCTACAGAGCTTGTCTTTGATCATGCCACGAGTGTGAAAAATATTGTGTCGCTGCCCAGTTTCTTCTTTCACAACATTCACACTAAGTACTTGACGAAATAAAACAATTGTTGTCATCCTCATCGACTTGGATCTCATTCTCACCATTAATCATTGCTTCATCTTGTAGAACATCCTCTTCTGGATCACTATCAGATTCCCATTCACCATGCTCATTTACAATCATGGTTCTTCGACTAGGACATTCAGCAGCAATATGTCCACGGCCCTTGCACTTATGACACACAATTTCTCGACTATGCGATGATGATGCAGCAGCCGATGCCACCGAAGGTGCTGCTGTACTTGCAGTAGGACGTCGATTATCTTGGCGAGCTATAGGTGACGAGGCCGAAGAAACAGTTGATTTAGTAGCATGAATAGTTGGTGAGGGCTTGAAGTAGTACCTTGCAATCGACCACTATTTTACGATGAACCGGTTTGTTGGCGACTCAAGGAAAAGAAATGGATCGGTTGCCATATGACCTTCCACGTCCTTCTTGCTGAAACTTCCTCTCAGTGCGCATGGCTTGATCAACAAGTGCTTGCAAATTATCATATGGAAACATCTCAACAAACGCATGAGATTTCATTATTGAGACCATGCAAAAATCTAGCCATCTTTGTTTCAGCATCTTCTCTAATTCCAGCATGAACCAACAGTAATTCCATCTCTTTATAATACTCATCCACAGATTTAGAGCCTTGCTTCAAAGCCTGCAGTCTATTGCGAAGGTCACGCTGATAACTTGATGGTACGAAGTGTCTTCTCATTACTTGCTTCATATCAGCCCATGTGTTGATATAATCATGCCCCAATACAAGTTGATTCTCTTGTATTTGATTCCACCAAGTGAGAGCATATCCAGAAAACTCAACAGACACAAGGTTTACTCGCCTCTACTCAGAAAGATTGTGCACCCTGAAAATTTGATCGCATTGCTCCTCCCACTCAAGATATGCATCTAGACTTTCTCTTCCTGTAAATTTAGGAACACTCAACTTGATTCGAGCAATGCCATCTTGGTCTGCCCTATGGCGATGACCTCTGGCATTTCCCCTATTAACATGGGCAGCACCTTGTCTATGAGCTTGGTGCTGTCCAAATCGCTCTTGATCTGCAAAAAAATTCTCATTATCATCATATTCTTCACCAGGGTCATAATCGTTTTGAGATTCTTCATCATTAAAATGCACACGGGGGCCAAAGCCTCGCCCGTGCGCTCCCCTTCCACGCCGTCTAGCATGGGCAGCCACGTTATGACCATGCATTATACCACGACCAACAGCTCCAAGACCATCTCCAGGGTGGTCATCTATCTCATCTTCAGCGCCTCCAACCGAACCCTCATCACCGGCCTCTACATGAGGATTGGCCTGGTCACATTCCCGTCTACCAACAACAGGGAAACGTGTGTTGAACATCCTTTCCATGACCTGCAACAGTGTGTTTTCTAATTGTCGTAGCTCAACTCTTGTGACCGGAGGTTCTTCTTCTCCATGATTACTTCCATGAACACTTGAATTAGATCCTGCCATGTTAGTTTCTAGCAAAACAACAGTGGAAAAGGGTAAATTTGTGGAGTCACACAACCTCACCTCTTACTTACCAAAGTTCTTACTCGTTCTCAAGGGTTGCAAGTATGCTAAAAAAAATGGCAGTACCACGGCTGTGATTCTGTGATCGAAAGGATTACCAGTCAAAAGGTCCGACCACGGATTATAGTGGATCTTGGAGGGCTTGAACAGGAGGGGGGGGGTAGCACTGAAAATCAAGTGTCGTAGCTCACGCAAAGGATGCGTAAACGTTGCTGTTTGGGTGCACCAAGAGCTTAGGATTATAAATCTGAAACTTGCGATTACGTGCTTCGCAACACAACCCCTTTTCAACTTCTTTTCCTTCTCTCTTTTTTTTGTTTTTGTTTTTCTTTTGTTGTTTTTTTGACACTATCCAGCAAACCTGATGAAATTGCACGACACAAGATTTACAGAACTAAAAGGTTGGGTATTTTCTTGGATGTGGACTATGGGACAGGAAACAAACGATAAAGAACACAAGAACAAATGATGAACTAAAGGCTAAAAATTGGATGGTGGTGAAACCTACCGTGACAACGAAAGCTCTGATACCAGATGATGCGAACACGCGAGGGGTGGTCCGATCTTCACGACGTAGGCTGACGAACCGAGGATATCTAGCTACGAACAGCAAGGATAACTAGCTTTAAACCTGCCAAGGTTGGATGCGACCAAGTGATGGGGAGAAAGATCCGTAGCCTCTTGGACTCCGACCCGATCTCCGAACGATCACAGAACCACAAACCAGGACTAATCCACACAAGAGGACCGAAAGCCAAAAGCACGAACTAGGGGATCCCAGAGGGATCTCTCGCAAGCCCAGAAGAACTCACAAGAACAAATGTGTAAGACACTCAAACAGCTGGGCTGTAATCTGATATGTTTGTTTAAAATGTTCCTGAAAAGTTCTACCTTAAAGGATGGAGTACTAGAGTATTTATACTAGGAGCACCCCTCCTAGTTTAGGTGTGAAAACAAACCAAAAATAAATAAATTATCTTGGATATCCAAAGGTCATCTTGGGTCTGTAATTGTGAAGACTCTTCAATTCTCGCGTAAGACTTGACAGAATGTGCATCCTCTATTAAAACAGTCATAACTTTGGCTTCGGAAGTCGAAATGGCGAGCGGTTTGAAAGGTTGTAATCTTGACTTCATTATCTTTACAGTGACATAGCCCATGACCATGTTGTGTGCTCAGATTATCTCCAGAATTGTTTTCAAGAAGATGGACAGTACACGCAAGTTATCTCCCTCAAGTGTACGCCCAAACTTCGTTGTCCTTTGTAATGCACCTATGTTCAACAAAAGAAGTGGAAGTTGGAAGCACAACTAAGTTGTTAAAATTTTGAATGAGACTTAAGTTAGCATTCACCTGATCTTGAATTTGTTTAGCGTGAGCTCGAGTGATCGGTCCTTTGTGTTCGGTTGAAGTATCGACACTTTGAATTGTGTTGACATGGTCGGCAAAGCTTGAGATGTCCTCATCAGGTACGGCAGGAACCTATGAAGCACGCGCATATGTAACTTGTTGCAGTACTACTTGAATGGTAGAGAAGATGCAGGGATGAAGGAACATGTGGAGGCCCATCCATGTTTGTGATGAGTATTTGACTTTATTTGAGCAAGGTGTGCTCAAGTTTGAGTTTGATTTGGATTGATTTTCAAAATGAAGCAATTTGAGTTGTCTCTGCCAGGAGTGGCAGTACCGGCCGTATGGGCGCGGTAGTGATGAGTTGGATGGTTTATTGCACATCTTTGTGGGCATTGCTATGTGACGAGTTTCCTTGTCTTTGATGGTTGCAGGACGACTGTGCTAGGTCATGGTGAGGCGAAGGATGACCGGGACTAGGCGAGGAGCGTCGGAGGTCCAAACGGTTGGGAGATCGCCGGAATATGATCAGAGACGGAGTCCGGGCAAGTCAAGAAGACAAGGAAAGGAGATGATGCTAGCTAGATGCCGCGTGGATCAATGAGGGCCGTCGGATTGAGGTCTAGTTGATAGGTTAGCGGGTCTAGGTAGTATGCTTTGAAAACCGTGCAAGAAAACCCAGTATGTGTGTGGGTTTTGGGTTAGCCCTTGCATGGCTGTGTGTGTGGGTTAATCCTAGACCTTAGATGAGTGCTCTAGGGTTGAGGGACTCATCCAAGGGTGGTAGGTGGCCCAAGAGTAGTACAAAGCATTCTGAGGTGATTTTTGGTGGAGTGGTTCACGTCTCAACTGCTCACAGGGACAAAAATTCCCAAAAATTTTAGAGCAACAGAAACTCACCAACCAACTGTTTGTACTGAGGACAATTTCTGAAAATTTGCTTTAAACTTTTCTGAAAAGAGACTTTGGTGTTTTAGCTTTATCTCTTTTAGAAAAGAAGTCTTTTGAATTGATTCCTCTTTTGTTTGGACACTTGACAACCAGGATTGTGATTAAAAACCCCTCACATGATTCATGGTTCTTATCCATGCAAGCTAGGGGTACACATAGTTGTCTATTTGTTCTGGATTTTTGGAGGGTGTGCGAATCTGAGAAGCACCAGTTTGAACGAAAATCTTTGGGTGCTTTAGATTTTTATTGCAAGAGTGTTTGGAGTACTTTGAGTGGGGGAAATTTTATTTAGGATCATTCACCCCCCCTCTCATCGCCATTTCGATCTTTCAATTGGTATCAGAGCTGATTTTGCTCTTTCATAGATCTTCACCGGTCTCAAGAGCCATGGCGATGGACAAGTATTCCACCAAGCCTCCCTTTTTTGCTGGAGTTGATTTTTCGTTTTGGAAATCGCGGATGGAGTCATACATCACTGCCCAGGGTTTCCTGATATGGCAGAAGGTGAAACTTCCGTATGAGGTTCCTGCTGATGAAAGCGTCACGGCGGAAATATGGTGGCGTTGAGGCGACGCTAAGGCAAGGAACATTCTCATCTGAGGTCTTAGCCATGATGAGTATAATAGGATTTCTCACCTCTGTTCGCTCACGAGATTTGGGTGACCCTCGATGCTTACCATGAGGCACTACTCAAATCAAGACCGTGGCGAGACGATTCAGCGTGAGTTCAACAAGTTTGAACAACACGCTGGTGAGAGTCTTGACGAGTGTTTTGGTCGGTTTACCAAGATTTTGAGCGATCTTCAAGCAGTTGGTTGCATATACCCTGACTCGGATAATGCTCGACATTTCTTGACCGCACTCGATTTGCGCATTTGGGAGATGAAGGTGACCACCATCAAGGACACCACCGACTTGTCTACTCTGACTCTTGACGGGCTTTATTCCCGCCTCAAGACTCTTGAGATTGATGTCGTCTCTCGGAAGATAAAATCTCAGTCGATGGCCTTGGTCACCGATCCCATTGGGTCTTTCTCCGGACCTTCTCTTGACTTTGCTTTTGGTTTTTCTCTCTCTGCACTTTGCAACGTAAGTGATGAACTTCTGGAATGATTTCCAGAAAATGAGCTTGCTCTTGTCGCTCGCAAATTTTCCAACATCTAAAAGAGGGTGAGAGAGAGAAAGAGAGGTGGTATGATCACTTCCTTTGAGTGTGGTGGCCCCAACCACATTCGGGCAAATTGCCCCAAACTAGAGAAGACCAAGAATGACGCTGGCGGTTCGGCAAAGAACGACTACATCGATAAGAACCGCAACAAGAAGCCTCTAGTTCGTGAGCCAGCACGTGAGAAGAAGTACCGCAACTTCTCCAAGAACAAGAAGCTTTTCTACCGCGTCCTCGCCGGCGGCAGCGACATCAACCTCTCGACACGGAGACATGGGGCGACGAGGCGAGGATGATCCGCAAGAGAAGAAGGGTGGCGACGACTTCTCGGCATGTGCTTCATGGCCGACACCAGCGGCATCGGCGACTCGAGCTCTCAAATGACTCGGACGAGGTACCCTCCTATGACCAGCTCAATGAAGCTTTTTGCAAATTAGGAAAATTTCATGCTAGAGCTAGAGCTAGGTGTATGGAGCTAGAGAAGGAAGTAGGTACCTTGACTCGGGAGTTAGCCTCTCTTAGATCTTCTCCCTCTCGAGTCACTGATGATTGTTCCTTGTGTGATGCCGTGCTTGAGGAGTTAGAGAAACTAAGGACCATACATGATAGTGTGCTTGTTGAACTTGATGGTCTTAGGTTGAAGAATGCTAGCACTAGTTCTGTTGATGCTATTCCTGTTGAGGCTAGTTTTCCTCATGCTCACTCTAGTCCTTCATGTTCAAATTGCCCTAAATTGCTTGCCGAAATTGATGCCATGAGCGAACACCTTAGAAAGCTTTCTGCTAGAAATGATGAACTTGAATTGCATGCTTCTAAGGACCCAGTTAGCTCATGTGAGGGCTGTAGGCAACTAAAACTTGACAATGATGCTTTGAATGTCAAGTGTGATCAACTTGCTAAGGACTTACTAGTTAAGTCAAAAACTGGTTGCTTGCTGTGTGTTGGGGTTAAGGATGACTTGGATAAAATCCATGTCGAGCTTAGGGAGAAATTAGAAGTTCAAGCCCATAGAATTGGAAATGCGTCTTGCGTTTCTTGTGTGGCCCTCAAGATTTAGGTAGGCGTGCTGAGGGAGAAAAATGTACGTGCTGAAAGAGCTCATCTTTCTGGTTCTTCTTCCTCTCCTTCCCCCTGTTCTTCTTGTGCTTCTTTCTTTCGAGATTACCAGTATCTTATGAGCACTCTCGAGAAGTTTGTTGGAGGCAAGAAGAAGCTCAATCTTATTCTAGACCAATCCAAGATTAGTAGATTCAATCAAGGTCTAGGATTTGATCCCTTGGAGCACGCTCGGGCGCATCCTCCCACCATTGTGCACGGCTCCAAGAGTGGTGAGATTGTGGTAGCTCGAGTGAGCACCATCGTGTTTAGGTCTCACTGGGTTGTACATGCACCTTACTGTAAGAAGGATGGTCACCTAGTAGATTTACGCTTCAGCGCGCCAAGATCACTCGGCGTGGCGTGTTCTGCTCTTAGGGGTATTCGGGGTCATCCCGGACTTTGAGTGCTCTAAGGTACACACGCTTCTAGACAGTTAGAAAGTCGCTGTTTTTGGGCGCGCCGGGACTCGGTTTTCATCTTTGGTTCTTGAGTTTTAGTCTTGAGCTGTTCGTAGTCGGTCTTTCCGCCGTACTTTTGATATTCCTCGTTTTCCCATCGAGGTAGATATCAGTGGCGTGGCGTTCTCGTAGGAGTTTTAGGCGACTTCTTTGGGGTGGTTCGGCTTTTGCACCACGGCAGAGCCAACCCGATTCGGCTCCTAGATCATCTACTAGAGTTGCTTCTGATATTGTTAGGGTTAAACGTTAGAGAGACACTCGAGTCCAGTCTTCTTCAGTGGCTGGTACTCTGAGGCGTCGCATGGTTCAGTATTGGGTCCCCAAGTCTTCACACTATCCCAGTACTGAGTCATCTTTCCCTCTTGTGTCAATTCCTTATGTCATGTCTATGTGATGATGCTTTTAAGTGCCTTTCTCGGCATGAGTCGCTTGAGGCTAGCTTGAGGATGTGATCACTGCCTAGTGGAGTGGTTTTGGGTCATCTTGTGGACTTGTCCTTTCTTAGTTCGATTCTTAGTCCATGAGTTGTCCTGAGGCATCATCTTCGCCGTACATAAGTAGTGGACCTCGTTTTTTCTCGAGGTACCCACTCACGGCAAGAGTTGAAGGTAAGTATGTTGGTCATGTTGATCTTTACTAATCTCATCTAGGATCCACTACAAGAAACAAAGAAAAATTCGTGGGTTTTTTAAATTCGTGGGCACAAAAAAACCCACGAATTTATTTATTTAAATTCGTCGGTTTGTATAAAACCCACGTTTTTAATCAAATTCGTGGGCCAAAATGAAACCCACGAATTTAATCATTTAAATTCGTGGGCCAGAAGTAACCCACGAATTTAAATACTTAAATTCGTGTGCCAAAAAATTACCCACGAATTTAAAAATTTAAATTCGTGGGCCACCAATTACCCACAATTTAAGTTTTAAATTCGTGGGCCCACCTTACCCACAATTTATCCGGGCAAAAAACTGCGGGCCCAGTGAGGCGCGCTGCCTCCCTCCTCGCCCGCCGCCGCCGCCGCCGCGCGCCCGCCCGCCCGCCTGCAGCCTACCGCGCGGCCCCCGTCGGCCCGCCCGCCCGCCGCCCTCCTGCGAGCCCGCCGCCCCTGCGCGCCGCTCCACTCGGCGCGCGAAGCCACCACCGGCCGCCCTCCGCCGTGCGCGTGCCGCTTCGGCCGCCGAGACCCGCCCGGCCGGCGGCGCCGCGCCGCCCTCGCCCGTCGGCCACGAGCCCGGCCCGCCGTCCGCCGACTCGTCACCGCCCGCCGCCGGCCGGCTGCCCTCCGCCGCCGCAGCTGCGGCCCGACCGACCGCCCGTGGCCTGCCCTACCGCCGGCGCCGCCGCCCGGCCGGCCGACCACCGCCCGCCGGCCGAAAGTCGCCCGCCGCCGCTGCGCCCGCCGCGTGCGCCCCTCGCCGGCCGCCGCCCGGCCGCGCGGTGCCGCCCGGCGCCCGACCACCGCGCTGCTTCGCCGCCGCCCGCCGCCGGCCGCCACCCTCCGCCGCCGCGCCGCCCCGGCCGCCGCCCGCGCCGTGCCCCGCCGCCAGCGTCGCCCGGCCGGTCGCCCGACCACGCTGCCCCCGCCGCGCGCCGCCCGGCGGCGTCGCCCGGCCGGCTGCGCCCGCCATGCTGCCCTCGCCCATGCCAGCTGCCCGCTCGGTCGCCGAGACGCCGCCACGCCCACCCGCGGCGGCGCCCCGCTCCGCCGCCTATCCGCCCGCCGCGCCACCACCGCGCCATCGCTGGCGCCGCCCCTCGGTGACGCCTCGCCGTCATTGGCGCCACCCGCCTCCCGGACCCTCGCGCGCCCCACCGGCGTTGGAGAAGTTATATTCGTCTCTTTTATATTCGTTTAAAGTTATTTCATCTCATTTTATATTGCGCATATGATATATATATTTTATTTTCTTCTTTGCCGTTGTATATAACGTTAGAGTTTAGGGTTTATGTCGAGCGATGAGAGCATAAGCGTCACCGTTCGGAACGGCGCATCTCACATTGCTTGTGAGGTGCGCGATTCTAATTATCGGCGTATTTTGGACGGCGAGAATGTTGGTTGTTGCATAGGACACTGTGGCGTGCGAGTGATCGAGCGTGATTTCGGCCACATAACCTGTTGTTCTCGACGCTTTTGACATCGGTGTGCGTTTGGAGAACAGCGGGAGTTATCTTTGCCGAAATTCGTTCGGATTCGTGCTGCGTCGCGGTCGCATCAATAACCTCCATTCTTGGGTGGGTTTAGGACAAATCTTTCCTAATAGGGTTGTCATTGTCACCTAAGCCACGGTAAATGCGTTGACATTGTTTCATTTGTTTAGCTTTGATAATGGGTGACGATCGAAGGCGTGTATGACGGATGGAGGGTGATGGGGGCACTCAAGGGAATGGGGCAGATCACGGATGCTTTCTTGAAGCAAGCATTCGCTTGAGGAGCTGAATATGTGTATTGCCCGTGTACCCTCTGCGAGAATAACAGCTACTCTGCAAGGATATAGTGCGATATCACATTTGCAAAAGCGGGTTCATGCCTAACTATTTGGTGTGGCACCGTCATGGAGAGGCGCAGGCGAGCCATTGAGACGAAGAGATCTTTGGACCATGTGGAGGATCACGACCGGATGGAAGACATCTTTGGATGATCTTGGTAGGGGGACTGAATTTAACTCCGGGGAGGGGTCACAGCCGGAGGAGGTTAAGGAATTCTATAGGCTACTTGATGCCTCGGACGAGAAGCTGCATGACTTGACCAATGTGACCGTCTGCGGCGGTTACCGCCTTATGTCGATGAAGTCGAAGTTCAACTTTTCGAACAAATGCTTCAGCGCTTTGCTTGAACTAATGAATGATGTCCTTCCGCCTAACCACAAGATGCCAAAGGATTTGTACCAATCGAAAAAGTTGATGGCGGCCTCGGGATGAATTACGGAAGATTGATGTGTGCGAGAATAATTGCATCTTTGTGCGGAAGGATCATGACAACGATACCCATTGTATGCATTGCGGTAAGTGCGATTCGTTGAGGTGGTAGATGAGGAAGGGTATCGGTCACTACAAAGGTCGCGACTAAAGAGCTTGGTACATGCCGATCACGGATAGGCTTAAGCATTTGTACATGTCAAAAGCAATGAAACATATGCGGTGGCACAAAGAAGATAAGCGTGAGGACCAAGACCGGATATGATGGTGCATCCGTCGATGGCGAGGCATGGCGGGCATTGGACCGATTCGATCCTGCATTTGCAAGCGACCCTAGGAGTGTCCGTCTTGGTTTGTCCACGGGCGGTTTCACACCTTCGGCCAAGCGCTAGCCCCTACTCTTGTTGGCGGTCTTCATCATGCCATACAATCTTCCACCGAGATTTGATTGAAAGAGGGTTCATATTCCTTGCTCTTGTCATTCCAGTCCTAAGCATCCAGGAAGGATCTCAATGTGTTCATCGGCCCTTAATTGATGGTGAAGAAGTTGTGGTGAGGAAAAGGCATCTGACAGCGTTGGTGGCGAGAATTTACCTTACGAACCGCATACATGGTTGGTCCATGATTTGTTGGCATATGGTATTTGGGCGGTGGTGTGTTCATGGTCGCTGTGTTGTCCAATTTGTATGGTGACTACGATGCATTCGAGCTCACACACGGTAAAAGATCACATTCTTGATTGCCATCGGCGATGGCTTCGTGAGCACCCTTTTAGGAGAGCGCCAAAGCATTTCAAAAGGATGAGAAAGTTAAAAAGGGCCGCGGCGACTCACGGAGAGGAGATAGGTGAGTGGCATAGTCGGCATGCGATCTACGGAAGTGGGTTTCACGGCTATGGAAAGGAGCACAACTAGACTCATATTTCTTTTCTTTGGGGCTGCCTTACACGAAAGCTTTGATTCTGCCGCATAACATAGATTTGATGCACCAAGAGCGCAATGTGGCAGAAAGCATCATCATCATGGTGTTTGATGTAACCGACAAAACAAAGGATAACGTGAGTGCTAGGAAAGACATGGGTGATCATTGTGCTAGGCCGTGGCTCGAGGTTAAAGTTGGTTTAAATGGGAATGAGAGCCGCCACGAGCTCCATCTTGTGTGAAGCGAGAAGACCGTAAGCAGATTTTGAGGTGGTTGAAAACTCTAAAGTTTCTGACGCTATGCATCTAACATAAAGCGAGTTGTGAATGTCAAGACCGTAAGCTAAGCGGGCTAAAGAGTCATGATTACCATATTATCATGGAAAGACTTGTTCGGTAATGTTTCGTGGCTATTTTGATAATGAGTTGTGGAGGATGTTGGCGAGCTCGATTACTTCTCTGATGCGGATATGCGGTAAGGAAATCTCTAAGGCGTTGATCACGAAGTTAGAAGGGAATTCCATTGCTTGTATGCAAGTTGGAAAAAACTTTCCCACTGGTTTTATGAATGTGATGCAACACTCTTTGGCGCATCTACCTTGGGAAGCGAAGGTTGGAGGTCTGCTGTGATTCGGATGGATGTATAGTCGGGAAAGGGAGTTGAAAAAGCTTAGAGCTACGATGCGCAACAAGGCAAGGGTAGAGGGTGTATCGCAGAGGCTTATGCAAGTAAAGAGATCACAAACTTCTCAACAAAGTATTTCGCACGCAAGCACAAGCGTGAATGTCCGTAAGAATCGGTACCGTGCGCGGAAGATGAACCATTGAGCGAACTTAAGCTTTTTCAATGCAAGGGTCAACTGTTAGGTCGTATAACTGCACACCATGTTGAGTATGAGAGTGGAACATGGCCATGCTTTACATGTTCACTAACATGGTAGAAGTTGAAAAATATTTTGAGTAAGTGACTTTCGAATTATGTTTTCATCATTTCGATTGTAGTGTCCTTTTAACCCGAGAATAAATGGCGCGAGTATTTGACAAAGAAAATTGAAGTCAACTCGACAACTCACAACTAAGCAATTGGATAACCTACGTCGTGATGGGTTGAAAGGCAGCCCAAGCTTAGTGCAATGGTTCCGTCAACATGTAATTTGACTATTTATTCATTTTCTAAAATGAATTGTTGTAATAACAATATTAGACTAACAGTGATGAATGTTGCTATATAGTGTATGCGTGATGCCTCCGTCCACGAGGATCTCCGGCAGCTCTCACATGGTGATGTGACGGCAAGGAGCTATAGTCATTTGTGATGTGAGCGGGTTCCGTTTTGAGCAGTGAAATTAGAAGCTAGCCGTCCACTTGCGGCCACTTCTAACAGCGGAGTAGTCACAGCGTCATCCGATTCAGTGGTGATATATTAGACTACTACGGTGTTGTACAAAACATAATTGAGTATACCTTTGGGGGTGGCAAAGATCTGAAGGTCGTGTTTTTTGATTGCCATTGGTTCGATCCACACAACGGCACAGTTCGCGGCTTCAGGGCCATATCAATAGCATCGTGCTTGCACATCAGGTTGAGCAGGTGTACTACCTGAGCTATCCTCACCGTAGCTTGAAGGCTTGGTGGGTTGTATTTAAAGTTAACCCTGAAGTATACCCTCCGGGATGTTTAGTATGTGGCAAATAACGTAGAGGATGATGTGGGTGATGTATATCAAGAAGAAGCTATAGGGGATTCTTTCCTTGTCTCCGACGAGGCAGGACTCGATCAATTACCTACCGATGCCACAGACGTAATAACAGATGAACCCGGCCCGTCACGGAAACGCCCTCAAAAGTCAGTAAGGATTGCACGTCTTCAAGCACGTCTCAATGAAATACGAGTTGCGTGAGCGATTCCGCCCATTAAGCGACTTTTGATATGTATATTTTGTGAGATTATTGTTGCCTCGTTCATTTGTACAAGTCATTGTTGTCTCCTTCATTTTTACATGTTATAGTTGTCTCATTCTTTTTGCAAGTTATTGAAAATTATTTGTAAACACAGTATACTAACTCTTGTCAAATTTGAGCAGATGAGTATGTTCGGGCATCAGTTGACAAGCTTAAAGGCAAGTTCAGTGGTCGTCCTCGGAAGGTCGAGGAGCAAGGGTTACGATGGTCGAGGACTCGGCGGCGGCAGCGCCATATTTCTTTGAGGCGCAGATTAGACAGCGGTAGGAGCGGCTCAGAGGTGCTTGATGGCGAGCATGAGAGCAGTGCGGGAGCGACCACGGGAGGGAGGCGCGAGTAGGGGTTGCGAGAGGAGGCGGTTGGGATGTGAGCATGGCGACATGGGCGAGGCGACGACGAGGAGGTCGTTGGGGTGGTTGCGGTGGGGCAGCAGTCTGAATCTGACGCCGAGGCGAGGCGTGGCGAGATCAGAGTTGGAGGCGACCTTAGAGCCGATTGAAGAGGCGGGTCTTCTTGAGTACCATCGGTATATGTGTAGTATTGGATTATCATTTAATCTCCATATTTACATTGTAATGTCTATGAACTAATTATTTGCATTTCAGGTTTCAGTAAAACCGTCTCGGTTCGTCAGAGATGCAACCGGCCGATAGGAGGTTGATAGAGTACACGGAGGCGAGTATGATTATATCTTCTCCTTTAGCATTATCTAGGTGACAACTTATTGTTTTGATGCATCTTTGTCTTGTATTTTGTTGTAGGCCTTTGGAAAGAGCGGGTTGGGTGGGGCGGGCCACATTACAAAGGTTAACGCCGTCTTTGGAGCCCTTGGCGGTCCTACTACCTGGCATGGTTGAGTGAGGCGGGGAAAGATTCGCGACCCTGGCTGGAAGCACTTGGCGTTGAAGGAGAACGTGGTGGAAGGCGAAGACAACCAAACATGTCGAGGCGCGATGTGGGCTGGCTCAGGCGAGTTTGCGTTATTTATTTACTCTATTTGAGTATTGCTTTAAATGTAAGTACAATTTGTGATGTGTGATTATATGCGGGAGAGGTTCCGCCTTGAGAGCGAAGGCGATTACAACGCTTTGAAGAAGGCCAAAAGCGTCTTCAACGAGGCGGCACAAAAGGTTGTCGGAGATTCATTCAAACAATGCACATTCAAGCGTCATCAATTTTTACAAGAGGGTGAAGAAGGTGAACATGAGAAGAGGACGGAGGCAAGGAGGATACACTGAGTGAACAAGAGTATCTCGAGCTCGGTCGATTGGATAATGAAGGACATGGAGGCTTGGAGGTGGATGTGCAGTCTTGGGGATCGGAGGATTTTCAAGAAAAATCAAATAGAAATCGAGGGAACAGAAGAAGTAGATTGGGGAAGCACAAGTACGGTGCAGACGGACACATTGGCCTAGAGCAACGCATGGAAGTATCGATATTATAATTGTTATTGAATTTGTCACTATGTTTCTAACTTTGCATCGTAGGAGGCTGAAAGTGGGAGTACTCCCACTTTTGTGGAAGTTTACATCCGGGGGCACCAAGGCGAGGATCCACAGAACCGGATGTGTTGTGCGACAGCGGGGCTAGTGAGAGGATGGTAAGTATAAATGACACAATATGTTTTGTGCAAATTTACATCCAGGAGCACCAAAATGCTGTTTTGTAGGCGTCATATGCAGAACAAATGACACAACGTCATGGGCCAGAGGTTGATTGGAGAGCTGCACCGGTCGATGTGGAAGCGTTGTACCACGCTGGTGGGGGCCTAAAGCATGGGAGGTTCGTTAACAAAACTGATTTTATTTGTTTTCGCTCTACTAAGGAAAAAAAATTGCATGGTCATATTTAGTATATATCGTTTGTAGGTGGGCCATGGGGGATGGAGTTGTGGACTATGATCGTCCTCCACGAGGCTCGGTTTCCTCACAGGGGAGTGCTCGCTCGTCGAGGTCCGCACGGGAAGCACAAGCGCACGAGGAGGCTCGTCAAGCGCGAGAAGAGTCTCGTCAAGCACGAGAGGAAGCTCGCAGAAGCCGAGAAGACTCAGAATACATGAAAATGTATCTGCAGGTACAATCTCAACTTTGAACAAAACGCTCAAGTTTACATTTGTGATTAAAATCTAACAAACAATCTATATGTAGCAACTGTCACAATCTCTTGGACCTAACGTGCCAGTGTTTCGCCCTCCTGTTCCGCAGGTAAAGATACTTGAGATCATTACGCTTTAATTCACTTATCTCGTAAAATCACGAATTCACAAACTGGACTATTATGTCATAGGGCTCCCAGCCACCTCCCTTCTACATGTTTTCTCCGCACATGTAGCCACCACCACAAGGAGAAGCATCACAGGGTGCTCAGCCTCCCCCGGCGTCCTTCATAAACCCTACTGGGATGCAGGCACCACCCCTAGGAGATGCACCTCAGGTTATATGATATTCTCATGCATTCTTTATTTTCAAAAAACTCTATTATGTGTACTTCATATCACAAACTATGATCCACAGAGCTCCCAGCCTCCTCCTCCTTTCTACATGTTCAATCCACAGATGCAGCCAACTTCTACAGGAGAGGCACCACAGGTAAAGACGGATCGGTTCAATTCGTTATTTAAAATTTGAATGAATGATTTATATGTGGCATGATGTACCTGTCTATGCCTTACAGGGCTCCCAGTCTCCAAACCTGTTCTACATGTACCCACCACCTATGCCAAGCCAAGGAATGCCTATGTACTTCAACCCGTGGGCCCTGCAGCCACCTCAGACGACACCACATGTATGGATGTCGAAAATATTATAAGTTTGCGACACGAGCTAAGTTTGTCAATTCTTGTACAAATTGCCGTTTTGGATGTGTGATTGATTATCTAAGGATCTGCTAGAATGTCTCCTTCTGGTTTGAGAGATTGGTATATATATTATAACTGCAAATGTTTCTTTGTCTGCTGAGTGGATGTCCTATTTACTAGAGAGGTCATGCCGAAAATTTTTACATTTCAATGACTTAGTTTTAAGCCAGTTTTAAAGAGTTGAAAGGTTGGTTTCGGTCTTTTAGTAGAGGTAGTAGGTTTGGTGTCTCGTTTGTTAATTTTTCGTTAGCTTGAACTTTGTTGTGGAGTTTGATGACTTGGTGAGATACCTGCCCCATCCCTTCCTTTCTCTTGCTCAAATTTAGGAACATATGCTTCCGTAGGAACTTTAGTTCATTCTTTGAATATGAGATTACATATGCTTCATTGAATATGAGATTACGTGTGCGTGGATGGACATATACTTCGTAGGAAATCTAGTTCATTCTTTTAGTATATATCAATCTTAGTAATCTGTTGCAAAAGTGATAATTTTGTTGAAATGCACAAGTGAGTCGATTTTAGGATATTTAGGCAACTCTTTCTTAAACCTTGCACAAATCATCTCAATGTTCATACTTGAAAAGGTTAACTTGTGTGCTTATGAAAGTTCATTCTTTGTGCTCTGTAGATAAGTGATGGTTTACCAAATTATTAACCCATTACGTGCTATTTGATTTTTTTCTTTCATCAATAACTTTTGATTTGAACCTTATATTGTCTTGACTTCTTGGAATTGAAAAGTTATCTTAAGACAACTTATTCAATTGTGAACTTATGTTTTAAATGCTTTATATGGCATCCTTGTAGAATGTTGTTTGCCCATGTACAATCGATTGTTTATCCTTGTAGAATGCTTCATATTTGTACTTTGTATATTGAACTCTTAAAATGACTACCAAAACTCTTAATTGCTTCTTTGAACTATTTTCACTGTTTGTTATCTTTTGAATACTCAGTGATGCAATTGGGGTCTTTGGAAGTTGAATTAAGTAATTTTAGTTGTAATCTTGGCCTTATGTTAATACTAGAGAGTATTACTTTGATACTTCATTGAATATGAGATTGATGTTCATATGATTATTGCAGCATATCTTGACTAGCTCGTACGTGTAGTTCTTATATATAGTATCTGTTCTTGTTTAGCTTGACCTGTCATATTGATATTCTCATATTGTGTCTTGGTTGAATAATACTATTGATATTCTCATATTGACATTCATGTGAATCAGCATAATGTTACTTGTAGCACAACCTAAGTTAATCTTGAACTTGCAGGTTTCTAGGTCACGCCCTCCAGCATGTACTAACGACGACATCATAGAAGACATCTTCAACAACGCCGACGGTGGTGGTAGCGCCCACAACTCTAACAACCCCGAGGCATGAATTCCATTGTGAGCTCGATTGGTGTATAACTGTTGTACTTTATAACTTGTTGTGATGGATACGTTGTGATCGACTTATTGTGATGGACTTATTTTAATGGACTGCGGATTGTATCTATTGCGGTTGTAATGTGTTGTACGTCATTGCGTAGTTTACAAATTGCCGTTGGATGTGTGATTAGATTATCTAAGGATCTGCTAGAATGTCTCCTTCTGGTTTGAGTGATTGATATATATATTATAACTGCAAATGTTTTTTTGTCTACTGAGTGGATGTCCTATTTACAAGAGAGGTCATGCGAAATTTTGTACATTCGGAGACTTAGTTTTAAGCCGGTTTTGAAGAGTTAAAGGTTGGTTTGAGTATTTTAATCTGGTAATAGGTTTGGTGTCTCGTTTGTTAATTCTTCGTTCGCTTGAACTTCATTGTGGAGTTTGTCTTTTGTGTTAGTGTTTCTGATCAGATTTGAACAAAATAGATGATCCTTCTTATTTATTCTTCGCTTAGCAATTTTTAGTTTCAATTTTCTTTTTGCCTTTTCTTTTCTTCTTTAGTTGTTATATGTATTGAGTGCGATATATATATATATATATATATATATATATATAAATACATACATTTGGATATATGTATATATGTATTGAGTGCGATACATATATATATAAAAATACATACATTTGGATATATATACATTTTTTTTGTAAAAATGACAGTTAAATTCGTGGGTTTATTAAACCCACGAATTTAACAGATTAAATTCGTGGGCTAAAAACCCACGAATTTATAAACCAATTTAATCGATAAATTAGTGGCTTTTTTAACCACAATTTAATCTGTTAAATTCGTGGGTTTAATAAACCATGAATTTAAGCAGATTAAATTCGTGGGTTTATTAAACCAATTTAACTCGAAACAATTAAATTCGTGGGCTTAGCGAAACCCACAATTTAACTTAAATTCATGGGTACCTACTAATTTAATTAATTAATTTCGTCGAGTTAAATTCGTGAACTAAATTCGACGGTTTGCTCACGAATTTAAATTAAATTCGTGGGTTTTAGCTTAAATTCGTGGGTTTTTGGCCCACGAATTTTTCCCTGATTCTTGTAGTGATCGGTTCGTCGCTTTTCAATGTTGGCAGTCGATGTGAATTCCGAGTTGGCCTTTGCGGCTTGTCTCTAGAGGATTGGATCTTCCTGCATGACCATCATGAGCATCATGCTAACCTGCATGTACTTTCAACTTTGTTTGCCTCGTGTTTCGCTCCACAAGTGTTGAGCTTCATGATAACAACATTGGGGACTTCCACTTCCATGGTGAGCTATCTCATACCCTCATGTCGGTTATACTTGTGATCATCATTTCCATGACATGTTGTGATTGCTCTTGCTCCCATATGTATTATATGTACTTTGCTAGGTCTTGTTAGTTTTATGCATCTTGTTTTGTGCCATAGCATGTTTTCCCAACCATCTTTGTGCTTCACGTATTATATCCTAAACTCATGAGGTTTTTCCCAGCATGTGATTTTCTTGTTTTTATCCTGTCCATGATATTGTTCATTTGGTATGAGCATTTGTGTTAACTATGGGCACGTGCTATATATCATTTACTTTATTTTGTCATGAGTAGTATCTAGGTTATATGACCTTGATTTTCTATTACATCCATGATTAGCTTTGTTTAGACTTTGTTTGTCAGACTTTGTGCTACATGTGAATGCCTTTCATGAGATTAGGGTCATATGATCTAGCTGCCGATGTTTGACATATTGTTCATGATCACCTTTTATTGTCCTTTATGCTTATATGCTTCATACCTATTTTTGCATGAGCTTGTGTTCTTCATTCATGGCGTGTATTCATCATCATGCATAGAGTGTTGCCATAAATAGCTTCTCATCTTTGTGTCCATTGTCACCATTTACTTTCATGCTGTCTGTGTCCTCATAACCTTTTGTTCGGTCTTCTTTTGTGGGCCTTTTCATGACATGTAAATATTGTTATTGAGACTATAGATAAATGGATCTTGATGTTGCTAATTGGTTTGTTTTATGCATGATCCTCTTTGGTTGTCTTCATTCATCTTGCTCATGTTATATCTAGTAGCATGTTGTTGTGCTTCATTATGGTATTTCTTCATTTACATGCTCATTGCCATGTTTAGAGTAGTATCTTGATCCATGTATTTTTAGGCTTGCACATGATCCCTGCTAGTATTTTGTTCTTTGTGATGCACCTTGCTTAGCTTCTACTTGACAGATGCGGTGCTATGATGCACCTTCTTTGTTGTTTATCATGTGGATATGTTTTCTTTGTTGTTTATGGATATATGGATCTTGATGCTATCTTTAGCTTAGTTGTGATCATGATCTTACATTACCTTCTCGCATCATGTTCATGCTCTAGATGATCATTTGCCACACTTTTCACATATCTTGTCCATTTGTGCCTAGGGGCTGGATTTGCCTAACTTGATTTGAAAGCATAGATTTGTTGGATGCATGTGTGTAGGATTTACGGTGAGAGACCATCATCCTAGGAATATCTCTAAGTCTTCTTCCTCTGCTTTTGGATCCACTTGGTCATTTGCCACTACTTGCACTACACTGCAGTAGGTAAGTACCTCTGAAAATGTTGATGATAGTGATGGGTCTCTTAGGAGGTTGTGGTTCTTTTGTAGGTAGAGCTTGTGTCCTGTTTGTCTAGAGTCTTTTGCTTGGACTTCTAGCATAGTTAGGTTGCTTCTTACCTTGAGCCATCTTGCTCCTTAGAGACCATGTGGTTTTAGATCTTATCTCTTCTCCTCTAGCTTTCTACCTATCTCTTGTGAGGTGAGAGTTTTAGAGTGTGCCTCAAGGGAGTAGAGTGTGTTGAGGATTTGAGCTTGGGTTTATGTGCTCATATGGCATTTCTTGAGGGGGAGCTGATATGTATTTTATGTACTATATATTTTCTTCCAGCATTTCTTTTCTTCTTCTGGGTGACTTTGGGCTTGTTTTCTTGAGTTGAGTTCACTCACTTAGAATTCTGGCATGCCTTGCATGGTCCTCTTATCTTGTGCTTTACGTTGCTATCATGCGTGATTAGCTGTTCTCTCTTCTCTCTAGGTTGAGTTCCCTCACAGTCTTATAAGTCTAGCAGGTTTTGGGCCTCCTGGGTAGACAGGGTCTGTGTGCACTCTTTAGTTGGGATCTAGAGTTAGCTTCGCTATGTCAGTCTCTGGGAAGATAAGAGCGAGTCTAATCCGTAGTGAGTCTCTTATATCTTTTCTATGCTCTATAGCCATCCAGTTTTGCAGTTTCTCGACTTCTTCTCCTCATTCTGTTTTTCTGGTTATTATTGAGTTCATTCGGTTTTTCTTTGTGCCTAATCTTTATAATAACTCAACTTTAACCAGATTTGAGCTTAAAATTGATTCATTTGTTGAGGGGGAGTTTGGGAATCTGTTTGTGCATTGCATATAGACTGTATTTCCTGTTTAATGAGCTTTGTCTATTATGCAATTGATTTCTTCTTCATGCTATACACCATGCTGCATCATATGGAGGAAATCACTAGCTTAGATATGTCCAAGTTCATTTAACTTGCTAAGCTTTAAAATGAAAAAAGGCTTAAATGAAAAACTTGATGAAACTTGTTGCTTTTACTTGCTAGGTTTCTTCTCTAGAGGTTTGTGCCATAATTTGAGAAATTTTGGAGTTCTCTAGAGTCCCTACAGCAACTTGGGTGAAACTAGTTTGATCCATGCTAGAGTCCTTCAATTGCTCATGAATCATTGTGCTAAAAATAAAAATTAGACAAAATTGACTCTTCTTGTGCACATACGACTCAACACCTTGCATTCACAAGACCGTTTCCCATTGCACTTGGGATGAACTTGGAATACATCGTGTTTGACCTAGACCATCCTCTTAAGAGTTCATCTTGAGATGGTCGCATACGGCTTGAGTCAATTGGTTGTCAAAAGAAAATGCAAATAAATTAAAAACAAAGATATATGTGGGTAAAGAATGCAAATAATGTCAAACATTTGCACCCCTCTATGTCTTGTATGATGATAAATCAAAATTTGCATTAAGTGATAAATGAGCCCGAAGGACCTTGTATGCTCTTCTAAATTCCCCAAAGTATTGAGTAGGTTGAACTCTAGGTTTTCCTTTTGATCCTTAGAGTGGCTATTCTTCTATTTTTGAAACTAAAGCTAAGTGTTGCACTTGTCAAATCTTGCTAAAAATAATATATTCAAAACTAAGCTCGTATTTGCAATTGGACATGTCTTAGTTTAGTCATCTTCTGAAATTGACAAGCTTGGTGTAATATCCTTCCATTTTGATCAATTGGATAATCTTCAAAGCTCTTTCGATTGCATTTCTTGCATACATAAAAAGAGGTAGAAAATTCCATTTTGATGCCTATATTGCCAAAAGGGGGAGAAAATGTAGAAAAGGCATCTTTAAAGGAAAAATGTTAATCCACTTTGGTTCTTATGATCTTTGTGACAATTGCAGATTTTTATGATCATAAGCATATTCGAGTGTTCCTTGTGGGCTTTATTGGATCTTTTAGAGCTTTTGTTGAAAACTTGCTCTCTCTAAAGTTTAGCTCTAAAATCCCTTTTCTGCCAACTTGGTCATGATCTTATTTCCTTATTCTGGACCAAGTTTGGCTTTGCAATCAAATTGCTTTCTTCTTCTCTCATTCAAACTCAAATTTATGCCTTTTGTGTTGTTTGTCAATATACTCATCAAGGGGGAGATTGAAGGACCATGTGGAGGTCCATCCATGTTTGTGATGAGTATTTGACTTTATTTGAGCAAGGTGTGCTCAAGTTTGAGTTTGATTTGGATTGATTTTCAAAATGAAGCAATTTGAGTTGTCTCTGCCAGGAGTGGCAGTACCAGCCGTATGGGCGCGGTAGTGATGAGTTGGATGGTTTATTGCACATCTTTGTGGGCATTGCTATGTGAGGAGTTTCCTTGTCTTTGATGGTTGCAGGACGACTGTGCTAGGTCATGGTGAGGCGAAGGATGACCGGGACTAGGCGAGGCGTCGAGGTCGAACGGTTGGGAGATCGTCGGAAGATGATCGAAGACGGAGTCCGGGCAAGTCAAGAAGACAAGGAAAGGAGATGATGCTAGCTAGATGCCGCGTGGATCAATGAGGGCCGTCGGATTGAGGTCTAGTTGATAGGTTAGCGGGTCTTTGTAGTATGCTTTAAAAACCGTGCAAGAAAACCCGGTATGTGTGTGGATTTTGGGTTAGCCCTTGCATGGCTGTGTGTGTGGGTTAATCCTAGCCCTTAGATGAGTGCTCTAGGGTTGAGGGAGTCATCCAAGGGTGGTAGGTGGCCCAATAGTAGTATAAATAGGGGTGGAGGGGTAGCCTCCTCCTCTTGAAGGTTTTTGAGGTTTTTGATGCTCCTTTGAGCTTTGCCCACATGAATGTGAGGCTTTGTAACCTCTCCTTCTAGAAATTAAATGTTTCCTCATATCATTTCTTTTCTTTGTGCATTTACATTACGCAATTTACATTATGCACTTAAATTCTGCACTTAAATTCTGCAATTAAATTCAGCACTTATATTCTTCCAATTTACATTTATGCAATTTGGATTTGCCTCCCCTCCTTCTAAATTCTGTTCTTCTAGGATGTCTTGAGGGTGTTCACTTGGTTTTTCATCTTTCTTACACCCTTGGATAGACTAGAGATCAAGTTTTTTATCAAATTGCAAATCTGTCCAGAACTTGTTCTTCGCGCAGCAGTCAGTGTTTGATTTTTATAAGAATATAGAAAAATCATTTTTAAGTGATTCTTTTTGGAGAAGGTGCATATCTTATGTATACATCTGTATAAAATTTCTTGAGTCCTCTGGTTGCACCTTTTGAGATCTATGATGTGAAAACCGAACCTCAAACTTTCTGGTCGAAGTTCCTGACTATCTGTATTGCTTGATTTTTCATTCTTATTCTACAAAGCATTCTGAGGTGATTTTTGGTGGAGTGGTTTAAGTCTCAGCTTATCACAGGGAAAACAATTTCCAAAAATTTTAGAGCAACAGAAACTCACCAACCACCTGTTCTAACTGAGGACAATTTCTGAAAATTTGCTTCAAACTTTTCTGAAAAGTGACTTTGGTGTTTTAGCTTTATCTCTTTTAGAAAAGAAGTCTTTTGAATTGATTCCTCTTTTGTTTGGACACTTGACAACCAGGATTGTGATTAAAAACCCCTCACATGATTCATGGTTCTTATCCATGCAAGCTAGGGGTACACATAGTTGTCTATTTGTTCTAGATTTTTGGAGGGTGTGCGAATCTGAGAAGCACCAGTTTGAACGAAAATCTTTGGGTGCTTTAGATTTTTATTGCAAGAGTGTATGGAGTACTTTGAGTGGGGGAAATTTTATTTGGGATCATTCACCCCCCTCTGATCGCCATTTCGATCTTTCACGATGCTCGTTGTGGGCCAATTGATGAACGACATCCGTGATTGCCCGAGAGTGCTGATATCTTCGTTGGGGAAACTCGAGCACATGTGATAAGAAGGCTTTGTGGACGTAGTCTACCTTCACCCTCATGTAGCCCTTCCCCAAAGGCTGACCATGCACCGTGTCGATCTCCTTGCCTGGAAATGCAACTCCACGTGCAGCCTCCAAGGGAAATCCGTCCTCCGTCAGGGTGAGCTGGTACTTGGTAGGCGCCTGCAAGAAGTGCGCAACATGAGAGAAAACATTGCGGGAGTTACATTCATACCTTTAAGTTAGGAAAACTTATTTATTACCTTCAGCTAGGGACCGGACTTATTATTTTTAGAACCGCAGCTACTAGGTTAGGGCACAAGCTTATCTACGACAGGTGAGGGCACCTGGCTCTGACACTAGGAGATCATCGCCATCATCTCAGCCTCAAGCGCTCCTCACATGTCAGCATCTCCTCCCTTATCTCCTCCTCATGTGTCGTCATGTCCTCCCTCATCTCCTCCTTGATAACCTCCCTCAGCTGTTTCCTGATCGTGTCCTTGAGGTGTTCCACACGTGTCTCCTATGATCTTGATATGCCACTCGCAGCATCATCTTGGAAGTAGGACTTCTTCATATGCCCCTCCCTTGCGGCATGCATCCGGCCCTTATGGTAGGACTTTTCGATCGCAAAGGACAGGATGTCCTTCGACCGTTGACTCAGAAAGGTCCCCTGCTCTTTCCGCTGGCTTACCTCCTCCTGCAAGAAGCGAGTACGAATTAGATCTGAAATACAATAGGAATGGTAAACTACAATGTACTAAGTTATATGTCTTACGATGTTGGAGACGATGCACGCGATAGTGGGGTTTGGTACTACAAGCTGCCCATCCACAGTTTTCTTTGTCCTCGCTAATATCCAATCATGTGCCTACCCCTCACATATGTGCGAGTAAGGCATCACAGTCCCGGAGGTCACGCACTCCTCGGCTAGTCGCGCCCACTCTACTTTCTTCCCTTCATAGTTGCTTGAACCGCGATGGTGCACGTGCATGTTCTGCCTCTAGGTAGCAATGTTCTTCTATCTCAACTCCTCCGCCTCGGGCATTCTCTTGATCCTCGTGAACTCCTCCCATACATCGGGATTCACGAACGAATACCTCTTGAATGGTGTATGGCCTTTGAATACATACTCACCATATATGAAGACCCTGAAGTGCCTCAGAGCCACACCCATCCTCTTCAAGGCGTACCGCCTGGCATTATTTTCACCTTCCTCTTCTATAATCCATTTTCCCTTAACCTCGTCCCACAGCCGATTCTTCTGCTCGGCGCCGACTTCCTTTCTCCAATTCTTAACCGTTATGGGAACTCTCTCCCTCACCAATTGGCCGTGGAATGACCGGTATCGCCCTTTGTACTTGGGAGGACCCGTGCAAACCCCCGTGGCGTTGAAGTGGAGAACCTGCGGTGTTCTTCCTGTGGCCCCTTTGTTCGGTCCTCGGGCCTTCCTCAGCTTACTCGACCCCTCAACATTTGGAACTTGGCTTGGCTCAACACATGGAACTTGGCTCAGCCCCTCAGGAGCACCTTCTACTCTGTCTGGCGATGAGCCGATGCTCTCTAATTGTGACATTTTGAGTTTTCTTATCTTATATGGTCATATATTTGACATGAGAGAAAGCAATTTGTAGCTATTATGTGAATTTACAATAAATCATGTAAAGCAACAGCTGAATGGATAATTTGTAGCATTTAATTGTTCTAGCATATTACAGAAGAGTAACAAATGAACGAATGATCTTCAAGAAAAGTCTATCTGTTGACCAACTAAATACGTACTAATGATAACTTCTAATCACTAAATAGATATGGTCCTAATCCTATTCGAGGATATGTGGTTCGGGTAAGTTTCTAAGCTGTTGTACAACTCCAGAGAAAATTTCGGCAGCATCTCCCCACTGTTCTCCAGATACTCGTCTCGACAACAAGTCAAGAGGGGTGTGTATCTAGAGAACACCAGGGAGACGCTACCGAAATCTACTTTGGAGTTGTACAACAGCTCAGGAACTTGCCTGAACCACATATCCTCGAATTGTCTAAAAAACGTGGACAATCCAAGACTGCTTGCTTATGAATATGCCGAAATGGCATATTCACAAACAAGCACCCTCGAACGGGAGATGTAGGTTACGCATGGTGAACTCTAATGTTGATCATATTACAGCAAAAAAAGACATGAAAATAAAAAGACATGTATGTTTAAAGTAACATGTATATTTTACTACTTTGTTGCAGAACCAAAAGGAAAAGTAACATGTATATGTAAAGTCTTATATTAAGATGAACAACTGCACAACTTGTTAAATAAATGAAGCATAGTGTTATCAATTTTACCTAGTTTGGTTCCTACAAGAACTACAGGAACACTTGGCGCAAACCTGCGAAGCTCAGGCGTCAACTGTTGAAAAGAAGAGTGGATGATCAGTACTCGATTGTATCCTTGATAAATTAACAAAATATAGACATGAAAGAAATTTACCAAACCCAAATAAATTAATGCCTGTCGCAACCATATATTTGTTTCATTTTGACTTCCTTTAGTCAGTCACAGTTAGATATGATGGCACATCTCACTTTTGTACTCTCTATGTTGTTACTTTTTGTTTGTGCATTGTTATGCCTTAAAAGTAAAAAAGAGTTACATAGATTGGCTCATGTTCCTTTTCTTCACGACAAAAAAGCACCACTATTATCTACATTGCAGCGCCTTTTACTGCTTTTGATGACTAGCAATTTTTACCAATGTGAAAGGTTTAACTATTATTAGTTATTACCAGCCACCAGGGTATATCTAACAAACTTTGGCAGTTCATCAAAAATGTTCCAAAAAGTCACATAGCCACTCTGATTCACATTATTCCCAACTGTGCCTAATAAGTCAAAATGAAATTTGCATCAGGAAATGTGATATGAGTACCTTCTTCAAGACATTCTCATAGCTAAGAGGCCTCAATCTGTTGTAATCCTCCTAAGCAGTATACAAGCCTAAACATCAAAATAGGCAAACCCAAATTAATCCTTCCCTACAAGGAGAAATATTTCCACATTTGACATCTCTAATGTCACCCACATGCTGTGTGGTGTGGTGTGGGCCTACATACCAACTGATGCAATAATTTCCAAATCAATCTATCAAGTATGAATGATGAAGCCTATAAGCTTGAAACACATTCAATTCATACATAAAACACATACATCAAACGCAGAAGACTGAATTTGTACTTATAAATGCAAAATTACATGACCTACATTTTACTAGCTAGCAGAATCACATACATCCATCAAAACAAGTAATGATAGCTATCTATTGCATCCAAATAAACAAATGAGTACACAAGTCCATTTACTGATCTCACACTTGCTTGAACTCACAAAAAAGAGCTGAAGACCTCATGGCGCTAGAGACCGAGGGTGGGGGTTAGGGTTTGGTAGGTTCCCAATGGTGCGGTCATGTTGGTGGCGGCAGGGGGCGGTGGGAGGGCAGGGGTTGGCGGGTGGGGGCGGCGCGGTCAGGCCAGTGGTGGTAGGGGTGGCGGGAGGGCAGGGGGCGACGTTGTCTAGCGGGCGGCGGCAGGGGACGTGTGGGGTAGGGGTTGGCGAGCAAGGCGGCACGGTCGGGCGGGTAGTGGTGGGGGCGGTAGGAGGGCTGGGGGCGATGCGGAGGAGGCGTTGCACAGGGCATGGTCAGCAGGGCGGTCGCAGGCCGAGAGGCTGGGACGGCGTGTGGGTGAGTGAGGAGTGAGCATACGGGTAAGGTAGCGTGAAGACCTATATATAAGAGGAACATTGATGTCGGTTTTAGAAAAGAACTGAGACAGATATTCCCACATTTGTATCGGTTTTAAAGGCTAAACAGACACAGAAGATAAGATTATCTCTATCCGGTTACAACGCAAACTGACACAAATGTTATACACACTGCTATCGATTTTTCCAAAAACCCGACACAGATGGTTATAAGGATTACCATCGGTTTTAAAGGAAAACTGACACAGATGTAAATTACTATCAATTTTATAAGCAAACCGACACAGATGTTAGATGGCACAGTACTATTGGTTTTATACAGCAACCGACACAGATGTAACACGCGAGAGCTAGCCGCAAGAGGGAGACAGGCAGTAGTCTCTACCGGTTTTAAATGCTATCTCCATCGCTTTTAATAGCAAACTGACACTACTAACTATATTTCTCTATCGGTTTAGAGAAAAAACAGATAGTAAAAAAGCACTATCTCTATTGGTTTTTACTGATAAACTGACTCAAAAAATATCCATATCTCCATCGGTTTCAACAAAATATCCGACACTACTGAGTATATATCTCTATCGGGTTGAAGGAAAAAATCGATACTAATCAATCTCTATCTCTATCGGTTTTGATAAATAAACTAACACAACTAATGTCCATATCTCCATCAGTTTTTTTAAAAAAACCGACAGTAATAACCATATATCTGTATCGGTTTGAATAGAAAAACCAACACGAATGAAATGTATAGCTTTATCGGTTTTGGCAAATAAACTGACACTAACGAACCTATATCTCTATCGGTTTGAACAAACAAACCGACACTAATGGTGTCCATCTCTATCGGTTTTGAAAAATAAACTGACACAGATGATTTCCATATCTCCATCGGTTTTAACAAAGAAACTGTCAGTGATAATTACGCATTTATATTGGTTTTGTTAAAAAATCGATACAGATGAACTCATGACAAATCAACTAAACATGAATTCTGAATTTTTAGTCCTATTTGATCAAAGAGAGGAAAGGCCATAGCTTTTACAAATATAGTTGGAATTATTTGAAATTTTGCAGAAATATACTTTGAGATATTACAAATCTTTTCCCAAATGATTTTTTTGAAAAAAGAGTCAGGACTGGAAAAAATACCGACATTCACTTTGTAGGCATGATTTTTGCTAGTAAGAGTAGAAAATTAAAAACCTAAAATAAAATCCAAGTTTTTTGAAAATTTTCAGAAATGGACGTTGGACTATTTAGAAGCTAGCTTTCTCAGAAATGATTTGATATGGTAGAATTAATGGCTCCTTTTTCTTGCAATAAGTAGCTCCATACCAGAATCCGGAGACAAAAATTGTGAGAGTTTCTTATAGAGGCAACATAATGCTATTATATAGCTTAGCCTCATTTCTGTGTCTCAGGATTATATAGATAACATCACAAGGAGACTACACCATGTAATTGCAGGACAATAGCACATGAACAAACGTATTTCTTACATCTTTCTGAGGTTTTATGCGGGTCTACAAAGTGCTATAATTCCATAAGACAAATTGAAATGTGTCAACCAATAAACAGGAGCTAGTATCATTATTAAGACAATGAGATGAAAACATGAAATTAAGTTCAAACACATGTAAGCTTAAGTACACATAATCTTTCCAAATCCAAAACTAAAGTTATGTACAATACAAACATTTCAAACACATAGCAAGTTATACAACAACGCACTCCCTTTATTTACAATACAACCATTCTTGATGATCTACATGCATGTAATTTCTTTCATGTATGTCGTTGTCCCCGCTAAGACAGGCCCCATCCGCAAACGGAGGTATTTCATCAAATTGGTTTTATTCTTCTTCATCTAAGACATTTTCAACACCAACGATTTGCCGCTTGTTGTGAAGGACGACATGCAATCTCGGATTGACTGGATCACGCACGTAGAAGACTTGATTTGCTTGCTTCGCAAGGATGAACGGGTCATCTTTGTAAGCGAGTCTATTGAGATCCACAAGAGTAAAACCTCTCTTGTCGACCTTCACTCCCTATGGAAGTCCCACCCACTTACATCAGAACAATGCAACTTGGTATATTCTGTAATCGAGCTCCCAAATTTCTTCGATCATCCCGTAGTATGAGTTCATTACCGCTGAGGATCCTCCTTTCGAGTGATGTTCATCAGGCAAAGCATCTATGCTTACACCACTGTTTTGAACAGTACTCTTGGCATCCTGACTTTCAGTGTAAAAGGTGTACCCATTAATATCGTATCCCTACCATGTTTGTACATTAAATCTAGGTCCATCAGCCAAACATTTGACATTCTCACTAACGGAGACTCCGCCTTTTCGTTGAACTATGTGAGAAATCTATCGTTGTGTTCTCGCGTGATGGAAAGCTCATCCATATGTGGATTCTCTTCCCATAATATCAACTTGTGCTACTCGATGTACCCTGCATCTTCGGCGCTGTGCTGCAAGACTGTCAAATGCGCTTTGCAATACATATCAAACCATGGCCTCGTTAGTTTTGACCCAACGATTTCCTTCGCCATCAAGTCTGCCCTCATTGCGAGATACAAGAACACCGATTGCTTGTCTTTTCCTGAGATAGTCCACGTAGAACTCAATAACCTCTTCAGTCCCATAACCTTTAACAATACTACTCTGAGGTTTCGATTCCTCACATAGGACTTTAATATACGCTTGTACCTCTCGAACGGATAAATGTAACGTAGGAATATGGGTCCACAAATCTTAATCTCTCTAACAAGGTGAACAACAAGGTGGACCATGACGTCGAAGAACGACGGTGAGAAATGCATCTCAAGCTGACATAGAGTCTGCACCACCTCACTCTTTAAGTTGTCTAGCACATCGGGGTCAATAACTTTGCAGGAGATCGCATTGAAGAAGTAACACAACTTCGTGATTGCCAACCTGACATCCTCTAGCAGAATATTTCAGATTGCAACTGGGAGCATTAGGGTCATCAAGACATGGCAGTCATGGGACTTCATGCCCAGCAACCTCAAATCATCCATAGACACAAGCTTCTTAATGTTCGCGGAGTAGCTAGATGGAACTTTAATACCTTGGTGGCACTTGCAGAGGTCTTCTTTCTCCTTCTTGGATAGGGTGTAGCATGCAGCAGGGATGTACGGACATTTTCCATCCTCCTCTATCACTGCAAGCCTAGGCCTATTTCCCATGTAGGCCATGTCGCGACGAGCGTTCACTCTATCCTTGGTCTTCCCAGGTATGTTCAGCAGGATGCCAACCAAATTGTCGCAGACATTCTTCTCAACGTGCATGACATCAATACAATGCAGGACATCTAACTCTTTCCAGTACGGTAAGTTCTACAATATCGAACTCTTCTTCTAAATGGTCCTAGGACGAACAGATTTACGACTCTTTCCATATTGAACATCAATATCCTCCACACGTGAATATACTTGCCTTCCACTCATAGGCTGCAGGGCCGAATAGACTTCCCACTTCCCATCAATTTTTTCATCCATCTTACGGTATCGATGACTTCGAGGTAGAAACCTACAGTGACCCATATACACAGTTTTCTTGGAATTTGGCAGCCATAGGCTCTCAGTCTGCTCTTCACAAAAAGGACACGCTTTGACTCCTTTCATACTATAGACCACCAAACTACCAAGGACCGAAAAATTATTTATGGTGCAAAATACCATAGCCCGTAGGGTGAAATGCTCTCTTTTATACGCATCCCAAATCATGACCCCCTCAATCCACAATTTTACCAAATCCTTGATCAGTGGAGCAAGGTACACATCAATATAATTTCCCAGCTGTTTGTGTCCCGAGATTAGCAATGACATCATGATATACTTCCGCTTCATGCACAACCAAGGAGGCAGGTTGTAGATACAGAACAGAACTGGCAAGGTGTTGTGACTATTGCTCATATTACCAAACGGATTCATTCCATTTGTACTCAACCCAAATCCTATGTTCCTCATCTTGGCATCAAACTCCTCATGTTTCCAATCGATATTTCTCCATTGAGCCGAATTAGCAGGGTGTCTCTGCTTGCCATCTTCCTTTCAAGACTCATAATGCCAATGCAACAATTTTACCTCTCTAGGATTTGCAAACAATTGCTCCAGAGGAGGAATGATGGGCAAGTACCACAATACCTTGGTCAGTGCACCTTTAGTGACCTCTTCACCGTCGTCGCCCCGGCTCTTACGCTTCTTATCGTTACGCTTTTCCTTTTGTTTGTACCGAGGCACACCGCAAACTGGACAAACGTGTAGCTCCTGATGTGTATTACGGTACAAGATGCAATCATTCGGACATGCATGTATCCTTTCTATTTCCATTCTCATGGGACATAGTAGCTTCTTTGCTTCATAAATGCTAGTTGGCAACTCGTTTCCCTCTAGAAACTGATCCGATAGAGCACCTAGAAGTGTGTTGAAGCTTGTATCTGTCCAACGGTGTTTTGTCTTCAGTTCGAACAATGCAAAGACCGAACCCGACTTGTTGTATTCCGCTTTGCAACCCGAGAACAGCAGTTTGGCATCGTCTTCCATCAAGCTTTTGAACTTTTCGAACTCTCTTTCCGTGTAATTTCCCTCCACATCCCGCAACATTTGCTTCAAATTGTCCTCCTCAAAAATATCACGCTTCAACTCGTCATCGAGTTCCACCATGTCTCCCTTGCATACCGGAAGGGTAGTACCTGTCTCCCTGTGATGGATCCAACTCGTGTAATTCCTCATGAAGCCACGTCGAATCAAGCAGTCATCAATTTGAGCTGAGTTGTTAAATCTCCTGAGATTGGTGCAATCAATGCAAGGACAATATATGAAGTTTACATCACTATTCACCATGTCCTCTTCTATAATTTTTTGAACTCCTTAACACTCCTCTGAAATTCAATACTCACATGGCTTTTCTAATACATCCATTCCTCACGGTCTATCTGCAATTAGACTTCGCATAATAAATTAAGGAAAAACTGGAGCGACAGCTAGCTAGCTATTTCAAATATTGAGACATCATTTCAATTTATATTACCTTTGCAAAATAGAGATCGGATTCCAAAATATATAAATGTACTCCCGATTGATACCTAGCTTCTTCCCTAGTTAAGAGCTTGCAATTCCCTGGTTAGGAGGCATACATTTCAAACATCAACAATGATATCGAATAAACTAATTATATAGTGCAATAGCTTCCAAATCTTTTGACTTCAATGAAACAAAATGAGGACCAACGATGACTCCTAATCTCTAAATAGGTTAGGTCCTAATCACATTCGAGGATATGTGGTTCGAGCAAGTTCCTAGGCTGTTATACAACTCTAGAGAAAATTTCGGCAGCATCTTCCTGCTATTCTCTAGATACACGTCTCAACAACAGGTCAAGAGGGTTGTGTACCCAGAGAACACTACAGGGAGATGCTACCGAAATCTACTCTAGAGTTGTACAATAGCTCAGAAACTTGCCCGAACCACATATCCTTGAACTATCCAAAGAACATGACAATTCGAGACTGCCTGCTTATAAATATGCCATTTCGATCGGCATATTTATAAACAAGCACTCTCAAACAGGAGACGTAGGTTCCGCGGCCCAAACTCTAACATTCATCATGTGACAACAACAATAATTTCGGATTAACACGAGAGCACTACAAAGATGATTAAATACATGTGCGCTTGTCAAATAAAGGGTGTACTAGTGCAACCTAAACTGTCTTTGCGGCATATCAAACTTACATAGTGCAAAATTGAAGGGGTTTGAAAGGAATGCTCACATTTTAAAGAAAACCACAAATTCTGCAAAATGAGAGGAAGTCTCCTCAAGCTAGGATTTCAATTTTTCTCACCCAAGTATTGCTTCCAACCACAGAAATATCCTCTAGAACAACAACAAAGAAGAGTTCAACTCGAGTGGTATAAATAACCTAGCGAGACACATCACAATCGGTTCTCAATTCAAAAGCGATAGTGATGAGCACGCAAATCACCATCGCTTCTCACAAAAGAAGCGATAGTGATGAGCACGTGTATATCACTATCGGTTCTTATGTGAGAAGCGATAGTGATATGCATGATCATCATTATCGGTTCCAACAAAAGAAGCGAAGTGATGAGCACGTGCACATCACTATTGATTCTTTTGTGAGAAGTGATAGTCATATACATGCTCATCACTATCGCTTCTCACATAAGAACCGATAGTGATGTGCATGATCACATCACTATCGCTTCTTATGTGGGAACCGATAGTGATGACTATGCACATCACTATCGCTTCTCGCATAAGAATCGATTGTGATGTTTCCAGTGCTACATCATAATCATTTTTAACCTAAGAACCGATAGTGATTATTATTAATGCCCCTCCTAAGTCATCTATCGCAATCGTTTTTCCTAAAAACTTAAGAACCGACACAGATGAAGTGATAGTGATGTACCATTCTGTAGTAGTGTGACAATTCTCAGATTGGCGTAAATCGATGAAGATGAACATATCGACGAGAGGCAATATCAATCAACACCGAATTATAGAGGGTAAATTGGATCTATCGACTAAAACTAGAGACTGCTTCTAAGATACAAGAAAAGTAAATGAACATTTTATGTAAATTTTAGACGGTGGAGAATGATTTATCCATATAACCTCCTAGTCTTATTTATAGCCTCGGAGCACTAACTGATCCGCACCAGCAATCTTCCTAGGGTAAGTACAATAAGACCACCTTAGCTTACTATTAGCATGTACGCATCAGCTTTGTCTTATATGGAAGAGTGAGAAAATAGAAGAGAGAAGAGAATCGGCTCTCATGCAGCAGCTAGGATCGTATGGGAAACAACGTACTATCGCCAGCCGAAAGCCTGTGTTGGAGCAAGTATGCTTACTCTAGATGACATGGATGAGAAATAGTTATTGTACAAGCTTTAATATATTATAGCCAAAAGTGTTTCTCTAGAGGCAATCCTTTACCGATATTTTATTATACAAGCTAGATTTATTGCGTACTCTATATAATATAGATGAGAGATAGAATAAATAGTGTGCTATTATTGTACCAGCTCTTAGCATTCACGTCAGGAGATTCGCCTTTTTTTTCATGTGCATGTAATCAAATCCGACTTCTTATCATATTGCGTGGGTCCACGTGACGTTAGTTATCGAAGCATATATGCATGTTGGAATCGGCAAGCTTCGTGTAGACTGGGCATTAGGTTGGGCTTTTTTAGATCGATCCATGGCACAATAGACTAGACATGATGGTTAGAGCAATGCCGGGTCTTGCGGCCAGGCATGACGTGTTACACGGCACAGCATGTTTGCAAAGGCTGTGCTTATGCTAGCATGGCATGCTACAGAGGTGACAGGAAAGACGCAGGAATGGTACGACTTTAGCAAGAACAGGCATGGTGGCACACGGCAGGGGCTCAGTGGAAATGCAGCACACAGCAGGGAACGGTGGTAGTACAGTAGGGCACGACACCGTCTTGTTCGTCACGTGCAAAGAATGGTAGGATAGCAGAAATGGTAAAGAGGTGGAAAGTGCACTACTTGCTTACCAGTCGTCGCGAGGAAGAGGACAGCGGCACGACGGAGAGGAAGAAGTAGGTGGCGTTGCCGGATCTCGACAGTTCTTACCACTTGTCCTCACCACATTGGCCCCGTTTTTTCCTGCTCCTTTCCCTCTCCTCTCAATAGTTCAAATGGGCTGAGCCTTGGTTGGCATGGCATGAAGGTGGCACGATGTGCCAATAGACCATGCTTAGGCTCGCTGGAGACAAGTCAGGCCAGTATGACATGGAATGACGGGCTAGCTAGCTATGGCGATACGACACGATCTATAAACCTATGTCCCATCGTGCCTGTACCGTGCTAGTCTGGCCCAGCACCAAGCCGATGTCTACTTTCAAGCATCCACGTATGTTTGTATTGGCCCATGACAAAGCAATCATCTAGTCTTCTATATGTTTAATTTGGCTTTCTTCTTTTGCATGTACACGTGCTCGTGTCGAACTTTGCCTCACCTAGGACAAAGGAAAATCTTGTTATACGCGTACAGGAGGTGAAATCCTTCATGTCCTCTGTTTGTTGCCCATAGGAAGCTTAACGTGATCCAAGAATAACAGAGAATACTAGACAAATAATCAAAATAGATGAATGCAGGATATAGCAGATCTCAATTCTTTCTTATCATTAATTGATTCTCTTGTACAATAAGAGCTATATTTATAGCCATAACATATCAGGGGTAAATTTGGGATTAGCCTAGAAATCCTATGAATTAGTTATGTCTTAACACTCTTCCTTGGACGAAGACCGCGTAATGCATATGCCTTATCAAAACCTAGTTGGAAGAAACAGATGAGGAAAAGCGTACACTGCATCCATATATTGTGTCACACTTGTTGCCTGATTAGAAACCTTCATGTGAGAAAACTTCAGTAAAACTCACCAAGAAAAAGGGAGTACAAGTTACAATCTTCTGGATTATGGTAGCATCTTCAGGATTGTACTAAGTGTTATGATTTAGGGATTTCCTCCCCTAAACACTGTATCTCTCTAAGTCATCTCATCCAAAGCCACGAACATATCTTGGCAAATTGGATAACCAATTGTTACTCGATATCGTGTTATCGACTTGGTGCCGTGATCGATCGATTTGAGGTCGATAGACATAGTGTCGAGTCAAGGTCGATAGACTAGGTATCGAGTTTGATATGTGGTCGATCACTCGATGCGGTCGAAACGGTGGTCGAGTTTCAACTCGAGAAGGGATCCGACTTGATGGTGGCAACTCGATGAAGTCGATACAGTGGTCGATAGTGCCGACTTGTTGAGCGATGCAATTGGGTGATGATTGCATATCTTTGTTGGACATTGCTATGTGATGGGTTTTCCTTGTTTTTGATAGTTGTAGGACGACGGTGCTAGATCATGGTGAGGCGGAGGATGACCGGTACTAGACGAGGTGCGCCGGAGGTCCAGACGATCGAGGATCGCCAGAAGATGATCGGAGACGGAGTCACTGCAAACTTAGAAGATAAGGAATGGTTGAGATACTAGCTAGGAGCTACTCTGATCAAGGAGGACCATCGGATCGTGGTCTAAGTGATAGAGTAGCAGGTCTAGTTAGTATGGCAGTGTGTGGTAGTCATTCCTTGCCTTTGATGGTGATCCTTAGGGTAGAAGGAACTCATCCAAGGGTGAAAGATGACTAAGAGTAGTATAAATAGAGGGGGAGGGGTAGCCTTCCTCCTCTTGATGGTTTTAGAGGTTTTGGCTCCTTTGAGCTTTTTGCCCACTTTGTTGTGAGGCTTTGTAAACCTTCATTCCAGGAATGCAAATCATTTTCTCTTATGCTTGAATTTACTTTACGCATTTAAATTCAGCAATTAAATTCTGCAATTTACATTCTTGCAATTTGCTTCTTGCTCATTTGGATTTGCCTCCCCTCATCCTAAATGCTTGTGGATCTTTTGCTGAGGATGTATGATTGATGGATGAGTCTTCTTCAGATCATATCCCAATCATCTAGGCAAATCTTGGGTTCTTTCTTGCAAGAAACCGATCTTGTATGCTGAAGTGAATCATTCTTCAAGATCGTGTTTGAGGAGTTTCTGGACTTGTGTTCTTGCTTGCTGTAATGTGTGGGAGGTTATCCAAGATCATCTTGATCATCAAATCCCCACGAGCAAGTCTAAGATCAAGTTCTCAAGTTTTGCTCAAAATTGGTGTGTTCTTCCTTCAAAGTGAAAAAGGTTGGAACTTTGACGTCAATCCTTGCGATTGAAGGTTGGAATATTTTCCTGACATCCTTAGGATCACATCTACCATGTTTCGTGAGCTTTTGTCTAGCCGTTCAAAATATTCCTCAAATTTGCTTTTGAGTTCATGTTGTTCTTGTCTCTGTTATATTTAATATTCAGGTCCCGACAATTAGGCGAGAGGCGTCGGAGGTCCAAACGGTCGAGGATCACTGAAAGATGATCGGAGACGTAGTCGGTGCAAGCCAAGAAGATAAGGAATGGATGAGATGCTAGCTAGACATTGTGTGGATCAATGAGGGCTGTCGGATCACGGTCTATGTTGATAGGATAGCGGGTCTAGTTAGTGTGCTTTGAAAACCGTGCAAGAAATCCGGTTTGTTTGGTGGGTTTTGGGTTAGCCCTTGCATGGCTGTGTGAGTGGGTCAATCCTAGCCCTTGATGTAGTGCCCTAGGGTTGAGAGACTCTCTTTTAAGGGTGGTAGGTAGCCCAAGAGTAGTATAAATAGAGTAGGAGGGGTGGCCTTCCTTCTCTTGAAGGTTTTAAAGGTTTTGTGCTTCTTTGAGCTTTGCCCACTTTGTTGTGAGGCTTTGTAGACCTCCCTTCCATAAATGCAATTAATTTTCTCTTATGCTAGAATTTACTTTATGCATTTAAATTCCGCACTTAAATTCTTGCAATTTACATTCATGTAATTTGCATTTACTTCCCCTCCTTCTACACGCTTTTGGATTTGCCTCCTATCCTTCTAAATGTTTTTGCTTCTTGTGTTGAGGATGTTGATTGATGGATGAATCTTTTTCAGATCATATCACAATCATCTAGGCAATCCACGCATCTTTCTTGCAAGAAACCGGTCTTGTGTTCTTGCTTGCTATGATGTGTGGGAGGTTATCCAAGATCATCTTGATCATCAAAACCGCACGAGCAAGTCCAAGATCAAGTTCTCGAGTTTTGCTCAAACTTGGTGTGTTCTTCCTTCAAAGTGAAAAAGGTCGGAACTTTGACGTCAATCCTTGCAATTGATAGTTGGAATAAGTTTCTGACATCCTTAGGATCACATATACCGAGTTTTCTGAGTTTTTGTCCAACCTATCAAAAGATTCCCCAAAATTTTTTTTGAAGTTCGTGCTGGTTCTTCATCTGTTCTTGAGCCCGGTGCAACCGCCCCTGGTGCGGTACTACTAACCTCCGGTGCTACCAGCCTTCCAGCGGTAGCACCATCCATCCAGAATAGCTTGCTCATTTCATTTGCTTCCTTTGAGTGTTTCTCTTTGAGGGCTTGTTTTGATTATTTTGACTAGGGAAAAGTTTCATTTGGGATCATTCACCCCTCTCTGATCGCCATCTCAATCCTTTAGTAATCTTGGAGCTTCGCTTTCTTACCCACCTAAAACAACATAATAAGCCAGGTTGAGTACTTTTGTACGCAGTAAGACTTAAGGTGGTATTTGCATCATGCATAATGCAGGCTAAGGAAGCTTCTATGGTTAATTTGCATAAAGAAAAATTGAATTTGTAGAACAAATAGTAATTTAGAAACGGAATTTGTAAAAGCAAGTTTGTCTGATAAGAAATAAGTAAAGCATAAGTAATACTCACAGTCCTTCGCGAGCAACGAATATCGGATCATCCATTGTCAACACGTATCACAAATTTGCAACAATCACCTTCCAACAAATGTTCCCAATCCAACCATTTAGAAAATACCAAAACTTCTAACTAATGCCAGTTCACCAAGTTTCCCAAAACCGCGGGCATGGCTAATCGATTAGATTTACACTCTGCAGAGGTGTACAACTTTACCCACAAGTCATGACCTTTTCTTTTTGCTGCATGTTTCACGCACCTTTGGCGTATGGCTAGAATGTTCATGATAAAAACCTTTATATTAACTAGGTTAACTTGGCACCAGCCCGGTGAAGAAAAATGCTAGCTATGGTAGAAGAACTCAGGACATAGAAATGATGGAACTCCCCATAGCATGACGTACACCGTTGCATTGGTAAGTAGAAACCCCTACAAGAAGACCTAGAAAGGAATGATTGTGCTATCTCCTGCCTTCCGTAGTGCAAAGTTAAACTAAATAACTTAATTGGCTTAAAGTTGTCCCATTCCAACACTTGTGGTTGTACGGATTTTCCTTGGATCATACAACACTATGTTCGGTCCTTAATCTGACACGGGCGATACTTCTCCCTATACTACGTGCAATTCCATTTGCACAACTGGCTATTGCCAAAAATCACCCCTATCTAAACCATAGTTTGATTTTGGGTTTTTAAGAAACTACCATTGATCACATTAACCATCATCATGTCTCAATAATTCCAATGATCAGTTTATCCAATTTGTTCATCCCAAATCTAAAGCATGGCAAAGCATGATTATTAGATCGTATATACCCATGTTGACATTATGTATTGTCTAGCCTTATTCTAGGGTTATCAAGGTTCACGTGTCAATACTTATCAAGGAAGTTTCATGAGACGACAGGTATATCTACCAGTACCACAATATAGCGAATTTATAGAAAATAAGCGCATGCATGAAACAATTTGATAAACAAAATGAAAATTAAATACTAGGATCAAAATGATCAAAGGGGGTGGTTGCCTTGCTTATTTTTCATTTACGACGATGTCGTGGTCATGGTTGATGGTGTCGATGATGGAGTTAAGGACGTCGAGTTCTACACGTCGCTTCAACAAAAATATAGCAAACAACCAACTTTAATAAGGGCAAAAAGAAGATAGACAGCATATCAAATAAAGAAATACTACAAAAAATAGGCATGGTTTAGGGTTTGAATGATTTCAT